>WOVY01011477.1:0-600000 GCA_013436015.1 Rhipicephalus annulatus
GGATGGATGGATGGATGGATGGAGGCTGGATGGATGGTGGATGGATGGATGGATGGCTGGATGGATGGATGGATGGATGGATGGAGGATGGATGGATGGATGGATGGATGGATGGCACATACTCGCCCACAGGTATGTGGCGCTGTCTGGCAAAAAGTGTTTGATGACATACGCGACATGATTGTGATATTGTTCATGTCTCGACCAGCGTGCCATATTCGTCAAACCATCTTACCCTCCCACACTAATTTTGGTTCACGCCAAGTTAAGGGGGTAATCACGAGAGCACCGAGACGTAAGCGGCTATATAGGTAGCACATACCCGCCCGCAGGTATGTGGCGCTGTCTGGCGGAAAGTGTTTGACGACGTACGCGACATGATTGTGACATTGTTCATGTCAAATAAATGCTTCGCGTTTAAAATCAATTGAAGTCTGGCGGTTGTCCTGTCTCTTTCTCTGGTCTCCTTCGACTTGTTCGCTGCCAACTTCACAGTCCTTCGTAGCATTGAAAGGCTCTGGTAATATCGAAGTATCGATAGCATTTCGCCTCCATCGAAATGCGCCAGTCGCCGCCAGGATTTGATCCCGCAGCGTTTGGGTCGTCTGTCACGCACCATCACCACTGGAGCCCCGCCGCGCTGGTCTAGTGGCCAAGGTACTCGTCTGCTGACCCACAGGTCGCGGGATCGAATCCCGGCTGCGGCCTTTGCATTTCCGATAGAGGCGGAAATGCTGTAGGCCCATGTGCTCAGATTTGGGTGCACGTTAAAAAACCCCAAGTGGTCGAAATTGCCGGAGCACTCCACTACGGCGTCTCTCATAATCATATGGTGGTTTTGGGACGTTAAACCCCACGTACCAATCAATCAACACCACTGGACTACCGCAACGGGTAGAAAACTTTTTCGACTTCACTAAAAACTACCCATTCCCAGTTTTTACATTGCCAGTACCAACCATTACCAGTATTTTTTTTTTGCTGGAAGCCCCTCATTCTTTCGACGACTCATTGACATTGCTCCTGGTAGAGCTTCTTTCTAGACTTTCCACAGACAGAGAAAAAAAAAGTTTTTTTTTTCTTCTCTTTCCTTTTCGCTGACAAATCACGTGGGTGGGTGTGCCCACTGAGTGCACGCCGCAGTCCTTCGTCTCCGAAAAGTTATTTTTGAAGATAAGTTTTTCAGACACCGTCGAACTCAGAGATTGAGTCTGGCCGTCTCCCAGAAGCACAATGCACGAGGTGGTGTGTCGGAGCAACAGCGCCTTTCCTCGGAATGCGCCATCGTGGGATCGACAAGCGCACAAAGTGTACGCCTGTCTTTCTTTCGAAACGCTTTTCTCGCAAGCGAGTCTTACTTTTGGTATGGTCAGTGAACTCCGCAGCAGCCAGCATACAGCGTCGGTCGCAGCTAAATCTGTGAGCATAGTACACAAACAGACTCGTTACCGTCCCTTCTCCGTAGCTGTGGTCAGGCGCAGTTGGTGCTTTGAGTGCGTTACTCGTTAGCCTTTATTCCTAATTCTTAACAATACAATCCTCCAGATTGACTTTCTTGGGTGGCGTCCTTTCATTTCATCCACGGCATAAAACAAATGTTCTATGCTGCTTTCTGCAAGAGTTTTTTTAAGCTGCGTGCTCCAAAGACGCCGCGAAATTCCTCGAAGGGCGACGGGCACGGTGCAAGAAAACAGTTCTACGACTGCTGATTGATTGCCTTTCTACGAGGCACGCATCGTTTAACGAGACCACGCCCGGCGACGTGGTTGATACACGTGTGAGAGTATTCTGTGAGAATAGGCTGTTAGTTTCTCTGCGCTCTGATTGGGTAAAGTGGAGAGCCGGCAGACTGCTACTCATCGCCATCGCCGGCTTTTAGAGTTTCGTTGAATCGTCTTGGAATCATGCACTAAACATTTACAGAACGCCTCCCATGGAGACAACGGCAACAAATGGCAGTGACTAACTCGAGGGTATAACTAGAATTTGCTTAGCTGTCAAGGCTAACCAACACTCAAGAAAGTCAGTGACATAAACAATTATGACGTCCAAGAGCTATAGACGGGAGCAGAAGCAAAAGAAGCTGCATAAAAGTAACTAGCAGAAAACTGCGCAGTAAAAGGGCATGCAACGCTTTTCTAAATACTCATCGAATGGCTTCTTTAAAGGAGTTCACTGCGTCATAAATGAACTGCCGGAATTTTTTTTAGAATCCGTCAAGTGGGGGGGGGGGGGGGGTAGATGTCTCACGTTTTGAGCGTTTGCTCTCTCCTTTACCAGCGAACTCGCTGAAAAGTATATACGCAGAAGGTATAGCGAACAGGAGCTGAAGTTTCTGGAGCGATGACAACGCCGCGCCTGGTCCTGGCGGCGTGCTCAGGAAAACTTGAGAGACGCGGGATAGGTCGCAGGCGAAACGGGAGCGCGTGCGACACGCGTGCAACCTACGTACACGTTCTGCAGTTGGTGCGGGGAACTGAACGCGCCAAAACGAGAGGCCCGCTGTGCGAAGTTGCCCGCGATTGAAGAAGCGGCCCCACGGAAGCGTCGGCGCGGTCCCAAGTATTGTTGTGTTGTGGGCTTCCACAGCAAGCTGTATCAGTTTTCCAGCAAGTCACAGCCGGTGAACACAGCTGCGTTCGTGAAAGATAGAGCAATCATGACACGCGAGCCAGGGAGAAAAAAGAAACGAGGCGAGCACAACTTCACTTGCTGTGGTTAAACTTCAGCTTGCTGCTTCGCGGTGACGTCAGCGGGTCATGCGCCCACGGCACGGAGGACACGACTCTAAAACCTCTCGAACATTTTAATGTCATGACCGTATAACTTTTGTTTTTATTTTTTTAGCCCGCCGCAAACGTTTGCACATGACAGTACACGGTTGCTACTGCTATATACCACATCAAAACAACAATTAAATGGTTTTCATAAACGTCAACACAGCACATCGAAAGAGTATACGCGGCTTCATGTCGGCAGAATGATACTTACCTCGAGGTATACGTCGTACACGGTATTATCACGGAGGACCCGAGAAATGCATTTCGCAGTGACTCGGGCGTCATCGTCTTCCGTTGTCTGCTCCACATCATAAGCTTGACTAACGAGCTTTATTCCTTTTGCTAGATTCGCTTCTCGGAAGTACTTGTCCAGCTCAGACATCTTTGTGAAGCCGCACTGCAGGCGGTGCATTGTGGGGTTATTCAAACGCTGCGCGCTCTCTCTGCACGAGCATGTAAGCGAGAGGCAGCGAGTTGGGGGGTAGGGAAAACGCGCGATATACATCCCAGATTTCTACTTTTCTACTAAAGATGGCGTTGCCTGTCCAGAGTCGCAGCGCCACCATGCGTTGCTTTGGCTTCCTATAGAATAAAAGTGGGCAAGCAACTATGACCTTTCGTCAGTGCGCGTTATGACCTTGAGCACTTTCTTTCGCTTTTTTTTTCTTTTCATCACGTGTGACATATTTTCAGCGGTGATCTCGATCGCGTGAACGAGCATGTGGCGGCATCCCCTGGCAGCCGCGGTATCTATGCAGCTCACTATGCTCAAATCAGCCAATAGCTGTGGACTTTGGGTTTAAGGCGCTGTCGTTTTGGTTTATGGCATCATTTGTCGACAAAAGAGGCAGCGATTTCTAGCTGACTTTGAAAATTCATTGTCAATTCTAGATTAATCGCGCTGCGCTTTTTTTTGCGCTCATGTGTTCTCGGGAGCCTCGACTACCGATGAGTAACGTTTACTGACTAAGCTCAAAAAGTGTTGCGTGGTCCCTTTTAAGGGCCGCAATGTATTAGCTAATGAAGATAAGCAGTGCCTAGTTATTAGCAATATCAGTGACACGGTGTAGGTAGCGTCAAACTTCTACTCAGAACTGCACCGTCTACTAATAAGTCATCAATCCTTAAATGATGTCAAAGCGCAACGAGACATGCGAGTTTGAGTTTTAGTTCATTCAACCACGCGACAAGCACATCAAAACACAATGTATTCGTTGGCTTAGTGCAAAGGGGAAAAGCTGCATGTCACAGCTTGACTGGCCCATTTACCCAGAAAAAAAAAATGAAATTACAAAATTACAGAAAATTATAGGTAGCGGAAAGCGACAATACAAAAAGAACGGGCATGTAGCCCATGACAGCAAATAATAAAATAACTCTGAAATACATACAACAATATTTATTACAAATAAATGTATGAATGAATGACCCTAAGTAATCATTACAGAAATCATCCAACATTCATGAACACAATCAGCTCATACAATTTACATGTATGTCTTAGACAATATATGTAGATTATCAATTGTTAATTTCCATTTGTTCATCGCACTTGAAAGACCGTAACGTAGAGTTTCAAATCCATAGTTAGTACAATGACATGGTACATGATACTCAAGTTTCATTGCGAAGCTATTGACCAGATTATAAAAGCCATAGGAGGCGTGCCCCACAGAAAATCGGCCATATAAGACGGTATAAATATTTAGTTATTCGAAAATGGTGCATGGTGGTTTTTTATATTACATACGTTATGAGATGCCCTCCACTTAATTTGTCGAAACTCCAAGTGTGGCACTGAACTGGGAAATGCAAACATTATATTGGTTTACAAGAAGGGAGATCTTAGATATCTGAAGAAGTTCTTACCTATATCAACTTTCTTTCAGTAATATAATAGCTCCCTACGAAGGCAATTTAGAATGGTATAATAGAAACGTCCGACTTCCAGTAACCTGAAGAGCAGGCCGGCTTCAGGGAGGGGTTCTCTACAAGGTGTCACAGCCACGTGATCAATCGGGTATTAGATATATCTACAAACCTCTTGATGTAGCTTTCATAAACCACAAAAGACATTGCATTCCGATATCCGTCTTGCAGTCGTTATCTACGAAGATGTATACTTGAAGCAGACGCATGCACAAATATCTTAGCTAACATGACCCCACGTGGTACTATACATAGATGTAGCTAACACTCTCAATAGCCCAGTTTTCAAGAAAGGAAACGCGGGGCAAGCCAATTCACGGTTACTTTTGTGGAACGAAGAAGGGCTAAAGGGTCCAAACTTTTGTGGAGTATACATCGTAGTCTTCAATCGAGAGATAAGCAGCAATTTTTTTTCTTGACGGGGTAAATTTAGGCAGCCTATACACCATGTCCATACGGAAATCTGCAGACAAGTAGAATGACTGTGAGAAGAAGCACTTTGTTCTGCATGCAACACAGAGAACGTGTGAATACAAACTATCCAGCCGCAATATTTTCTTCACTGCTATCGTGTAATATCTGGCCCTACCCACATGCTTCATGGCACGTGATATTACGTTTGTCATGATATTATCCCCCCCCCCCTTTTTTTTTCAAAGGTTTCATGGTAAATCTTGGAGTCTAACGTTTCAAAATCCTGTTACATATAGTTGTGAGGGACGCTGTCAGGAGAAGATGCAGAAATTTCGGCGAACTGGGATTCTTCAACATGCCCCTAAATCGAAGCACATAGCCCTCGAGCATTTCACCTGCTTCAAAGTGCGGCCACTAGGATTCGATCCCGCGACCTTCGGGTCAGCAGTCGGGTACCATAACAAGTAGATTGTCATGGCGGTTTTTTTTTTCGAATATTGAGGCACGGGGTGAGCAATGACGCAATATCCGTTACACGTTTTGACCGGAAGTTGGCGGGACTGGCAAAACACTTGCTCTGCAAAAGGAAAGAAAGAAGAACAAAAGGAAAAAGAAAGAGAGAGGCTTCAAGGAAAACAGCTGGCTTCGTACGGAAGACGACCAGCGAAGCAAACCAAGTTTGCGTTGCTGTGAATAAGAGGAAAAGAAAGCACAAAAAAAATTCTTCCGTTTCTCGCGGATGCTGGGTGAGCAAGCAGCGGTGCGCATCGGCGTTTCTGCTAGCGGCCGCCGGCGACTTGCGTTGCTGAGCGAGCCTTTCACGGTTGGCCAACGTGCCGTTTTAAGAACCTCGCGATATAAGCACCCGCTCGTTTCAGTAAGCCATCTGCAGAGAGCGCAACTAGGTGAACGAGTAGGAAAAGGTAAGAGAAATAAAGGGTCTGTGAAAAAGAAGAATAGATGAAGAAGGACGCCATAAGAGCGATATTTATCGTCTTCGTCAAGAGAAGTTCGAAAAAGAAAACGATTTTTCGTGCACGGCAGAGAAACAAAGAGGGGGGTGAGGAATGGTCTGGTACTGTTGGGACGTCAACTCGTGGCCCAAACGGAGCAACTTGGAAAGCGGGATACTTGTAGTGCGCTGAAGTATGGAATAAACGCTGTACACGTTCGATATTTTTAGGCCTTCCGCGCCCAAAACTGAGGGACGCAAACTTCCAGGCATTCAAGAGAATCCCAAACTCGTGTACATGGAGAACGCAGCAATATAGCGTTTGAGGGCACAAACACGAGGAGTGTTTGTGCACTCAAACATTTATTATTTGTGAAATAGCTCGCAAATAGGGTACATATGATTTGAAAATAGTTGTCCATGTTGGTGGCTTCCTGACGATGTAGTCTTTTGCTTGTCTAACCTTGTGTGGAGTCAGAAGGACTCAGCCTCATCACATTTCTCCATAGACTCGTGAAAGCTTGAGGCTCAGCGCTATAACGGCGGATCCTCAAAAGCATGACTGTCGGTAGGATTTTGTCTTGGGATGTGCAAACTCATGTTGCATTGGGGGGGGGGGGGGGGAGACCGATGCTTTAGTTTGGTGCAAGTGCTGGTGTGGTTTGAGGGGGAGTAGCTGCCCCTTTTGCACCCCCCTGCTTACGCCCATGGTTGAGGGTTTCAGGGCCGTGGCTTCCAGGCGCCTTGCTTACGTAAGCAGTTGTATTACTTTGTGCTCTAAATAAGTGCGGCTGGGAGTGCGAATGAACGCAAGAGCGTAGTAGCCGTTGCGTTACTTTGTATTCTGAATGAGTTCGGCTATAAGTACGAAGGAATGCAAGAGTGCGACACGTACCCAAGCCGCTTCCGGTCCCTGCAGCTCTAAAGCTCTATTTAACAAGACACCTGCCAGTCATTACCGCTGACAGCGTCACTGGGAAGAACGCGGAGAAAAGAGGATATATAGAAAGGCAACGACCATCTCAACTGAATGCACACAAAAATAGAATGCAAGTCCAAACCTGTCGACGGGTATATGGCATCGGTCCAACAACACACACACACACACACACACACACACACACACACACACACACATACACACACACACACACACACACATACACATATATATATATGTATATATATATATATATATATATATATATATATATCTGCGCGCTAGCAGGTTCCGCTAATATTTCCTGTGAATGACGCGCAGGCAAACCGTGCTATTCGTGTGTCGCACCGTCAAAGAAGCCTCTCACGCAGCAGATTGAAATAATTGTCGGGCGGACGGAGGTCCTTGCAATACGAAAAGCCGCCAGCCAGCGCAAACACACGGAGCCCATAGCCAGCCGCGGCAAATTTCGCCGTGTGCGAGCGTTATTTATTTTTCCATCGTCGCGCACAAGTTTTTTTTTTTCGTCTAAACACACGCGGGCAGGCACGAACCGCTCGATGATTTTCTGCCGCTGTGTTTGCGCGAGTGATTGTGTGAATCACGACCGCTGAGTCACTGATTCAATCCGCTCGGATCCAGTCATTTATTCGGCTTTGGCCGCGACCCCCGCGCCGCCGCCTCACGACCGACCCTGCTCTGCATGCAAAACCGATTGGGCAGAAATTACGAGCAGGCCGCCACTGCATGCATACATCGAGGCGAGAGATTTTTTTTCTTCTTTCGGATATGCGCACGCGCGGCTGCATACACTTATCGGAGACGCACAAAAGGTGTTCCTTCGCTCGGCGGTTCTCGATCAGCCCGGCGAGGAATATAAAATTACTGGCCGTGCCCGGTGGTGACTGAAGAAGAAACGATGGGTGATTTGAATATAGTCGTGCACGCCGCGGGAGCCTATACGCGCATTATGTATCGCGCTTTCTGACGAGTGTACCGCTGCGATGGCCTCGATCCGTGCTCGGGTATCGCACTTCCGAGAAACGTGACTGAACGCGCCCCTGAAGTCGATCAATATTTCGGTTAGAGCGCTCGAGTGGCCGCGCCGTATACTTCGTTCTTCCATTTCAGTCCTCGTTTTCCTTTGTTTTTATTTCCTTCTTGTGTGGCGCACGACAGCCGATCGTCTCGTGTTACGTATACGAGAACTCTCTGCGCAACTGGCATAGCGCAGCGGGGGAGAAAAAAAAATGCGAGGGACAAGGATTAACTCCGTGACGTATATTTAGTACACTCCCATCGTTTGCCGCGAGGCGAAAGTGTTCGAGATGTGAAAATGTCCGAGTGATCGAATGCCCGTGGTCGGCATACTTGCAACACTCGATAGGAACGGGCATCGGCGCGCGTTTTCACAAGAGCCAGTATCCCAGCTCCGTATTGCTCCGGGTATATAATACCGCCTTGAAGAACTGTGTTTGCGTTAGTTATCGCCAAGTTATGAGAACAAGGTTGGAATACACGGCAGCTTTATCTATCTCCTTCATCGGGAAAGAGAATCTCGGGCACACGTCACAACATTATCTGACGACGTGTGTACACGTTTAGACTTTATACACTCGAGCGATGCTTTCGCGTATATACTTTCCCTTGCCGACAAATTTCCCGGCAATGCCAACTTCCACTCGAACGACGCGCAGCGTGTACGTGTCGGTGTTATCCGGAATATGATGCGAGGGTGGGAAGAAGTACACCGCCACTCGGAAAGAATTTGCACTGCTGAGTGCGTGGAAATAACGATCGCCAAGCACGCAATGCTTTGAAAACGTCTCTATAACATAGGAGAAGATCTTGGGGGCGTGGCCTAGCTTCACGTATACTTTAGCCCAGAAAGCCACACGAGCCCTTCTACAATTCTTGAGGACAACGTCACTGTGCGACCCCCTGTGAAACCTGAACTGTGTGTGCAGCGTGCGTGTTTTGAAATGTGTATCTCCTCCTCCTATCTCTCCTTTTCTCCCTCATTCCCCTCTCCCCCGTTTAGGGTAGCAAACTGGACTTAGTATAGTTAACCTCCCTCCCTTTCTGATATTTTTTCTTCTCTCTCTCTCTCTCTCTCTCTCTCTCCAACATTTCCTGCCGCAACGACGATGTGCCTTGTGCGTGGCGATGTCACGTGATGACGACATTTCTCTGACTTGTCCAAGAGTGTCATGTAGTTGCGATCCGTCATAGGAACGGGTGTGTGCCACAAAAATCGTGTAGAATCCACTACTCGACGCCGATCCACTAAAATAAAGAAGGCAGCAGCTATATGGCCCAACAAATAGCCGATGACACTATAGTGGAGCTGTAACACCTTTCTGCAACACCTTTCACCAGCGGTACAAGTATTGTCCTGCAGCTCGGAAAGAATGTGCTGCAGCGATCGCAGTGTTATTTCTTGTTCTTTTTTTTTGTTCTGCCGTTCACGTTTAATATTCACGCTGCCCACTCACGATAACGCAATATTCCCAATCGCGAGTGTTATAGGGTTTCGGCCGTTGTTTTATATATTTGTTTGTTTGTTTGTTTGTTTGCGAACACATATTAACAGTCAAGAAAGTTCGATTTTATGTGAATAGGCACATGGTCACCTATATAAAAGAAATATCGCGAACTGCTGAGTTGCACGTGGCCACAGAGTTTCGGTTTTCTATTCACCTCGTGGCTTAGCGGAGGAGATGACGTGAGATGTGGTGGTGTATACAAGAACAATGACTGCGGTGCACGATATGCGTGATATGCGCATGCAGTGGCGTGGATGGCAGGGAGGGGGGTGGGGGGCGGGTTCAGAATTTGAAAATTTTCAATTTCGCGCGTCATATTATATACGAAAACACATATACAAACGCACGCACGTACGTGCTAAAAGTATGGCTGAAGCCCATTCCCCCCCGAAAGAAATTTCAGGCTACACTACTGCACGCACGGATAAAGCAGTTAGTTCCTTGAGTCCACGCTGTATGGCCTGTTTGCACTATATATCTTAAATATGGCCATGTAGGGGCCACTTAGTTCTTTCGAGTGAAAGTGAACGTGGTTTCAAGCAGCATGTAATGGAGCCTTATGCCCATTCTAAACATAGGCCGCGAATGGTGCTCCTCAGCGCCGCAGTCACCGCAAATGAGTTCGGTGTAAAGCGCACCGTGGTGGAGGTTGATAATGAGAAGGCCGCGTCGATAACAACGGCGTCCAGCCTCCGCGTAATAGGCCGCCTCCACCTATCGTGCGTCTCGGGCAACTGCGGTGGCGGGTCCCGCAGGTCTGAGCCCCACATACTCGGTCAGTGCGCGCGCCCGCAGTTGCGGTCCTCGCCTGGGAGAACGCGCGGTTTCAGCTCCCCTCGGTGAGGCCTCCGCGCTTCTAATTTTAAACGGCGCGCTCCGCTGCCGGGCCGCCCCAAAGATGTCGGTGTGGTGGGCTCGCGCGTGGCGCACCCGCGGCTATTTCGGGCAGCAGGACGCCGCGCCCACCGCCGGGGCACTTCGCCGAAATCAAAGAGGCGCCTCCGATCGCTCCCTGCCGCCCCGCAAGGAGGATGGTGGGTGGAAATAAAACACTGTGTCGCCATCTCGAGCGCGTGCACCCAGTGTTTGTGTGGCGCGGGTCGCACTTGCAGTGGAGGAAGTGGGGATGGGATCGTCCCTGCCGTCGGGCTGCGAAAGATCCGCGCAGCACGACGCCGCTCTCTGTTTCACGACGTGAAAAGGGCAACTCGAGTGGCGACAACGTGCACTTCGCGGCGTCGTATACAAACCCGCGATAACCGAGCTTTAACTTGGGAAGAGCCCGGGTCGGGTATTCCTCTTGTCTGACATCGTTGTGGCATGTGGCCCTTTACTTACATACACCACGATGTCGCATCTTCTAGCACTCACTTGAGAGCTGTGGTTCGTTCTAAAAACTGCTTGGAGCGTTTGCCGGTTTGCGGGTTATCTTTGGTGCCATAAGCCAGGCAACCACGTGGGTTTGGGCTAATGTATATAGTGAAAGGTCGTATACGGTTGCTCGTTCTACGTGTATATGTGCTGCTGTGAATTATCGGCAACAAAGTAATTGCGAGTGAATTTATTTATTTATTTATTTATTTGACAAGAATCTTTTACTACAACGAGTAGCTCGAAAACGGGACTGCGAAGCGCCTCGAGAAGTCGGTATACCAGTGTGCCAGGTGTTCTTCAAAAGCCGACGCGCATATCGGTATACCGGACGCTAAAGCACTTGTAGCGACCATGTGGCAATCTCCTTGTCCTTAGCGAAGCTATGTGTGGATAGCCACCCGCAACACTTTCGTGTAAACGACTTCCCGGATGTGAGACACCACCGAATGGCTTTATATGTCGAAGCACACCTTAATGCATGCAAAGTAAATCGTGCGCTGCACTTTGCACTGTGAAACTTGGCTGTGCCCGAGATGGAATGCATGTGATGACACTGACCTACAGGGCTGCCTCCGAGCGATGCCTTGCTTATCATTTCGCCTTGAAGAACCGTGACAGGAATCTAGACATCGTCGCTCTGTGTGTACGCACTGTAGAGCTGGGCCATTGTGCCTTGCTGCGTGTGATGGATACGAAACATAACTCTCACAATAGACAAAAGAGGACGTGTCAGAGGCGAGGCTGTTTATGTCGCTTTCTCTCGCTGCCCGTTTGTATGCTATTTTGTTTATTTACTTAAGCGGCATTACCCTGCTTTCATCGCGTGCTCCGTGAGCCATCAATTTATTGTTGTTGAGAGGCGTTTCTTTCTAATCGTATAGCGTGCAACTTTGGGACATGTTCGCACGGACGTCATTATGCTCGCGCATTTGCGACCCTCGTTCATAAAGCCGATACAACGCTATTAATATGATACAGCGCTATTAATATTAATGTTTATTAATAGCCTATTCTAGTAGGCTATTATTAAACGCAGAAAAAACTAAAGCGGGTATGTTTCGAGCAAAAGGCAAGCAGGTACAAGTAACCTCTCCGCTCTATCTTAATAACAATCTGATTCAATTGGTGGACAATGTGAAAACATCAGGTGTCGTATTTTCAAACAGCATGCTATGGCACCCAAGAACAAGTAGCGACAGAAATGGCACGTGTACTTGGTATAATTTCTCACAACAATCATCTACTTCTGCTGAAAACAATGCTTATTATTTATCATTCTTTGTTCATGTCATAACTAAACTATTGATTTATAGTGGGGGTGACACAACACGAACAAATATTGATAAGCTCACTAGACTTCATAATAGATTCCTAAAGTTATCGCTAAGAAAGAACCTTCTGAATCAGTTATATACGTGCAACGAAAAATAAACTACTCTGTTTTCAACATCTTTACAATTACAACATTTGTAGGATTATAAAAAAAAGGAGCTGAAGCAAAAAAAAATTGCACTGTCTGGGTTAGTCAACCTACAACCTTCGGAAAATAAATATGATACCCGTAAGCAATATATCCTCTGGTTAATACCGCTATCACGCACAAAATATGGTGACCAAATGGTACGCAATTCTATTCCCAGAATGTTGAATTATTTGGGCAGCATCGATGTAAATACATAGAAAGCATGACCACAAAAATATTGCATCACTGTGCTTATAAAATGTATCTTGATGTCGTTTACCATTTTTGATCTCTTATGCATTTTGTAACACATGTATACACTGCCTTTCAACGGCTTCTCATGTTTTGTTTTTCTCTTCATGGTAACTGATGCATGCTGTTTAGGTTTAGATTATGTAACTATATTGATTGACATAACCACATTTTTGTATAGTATGCTTTTGTTATCTTATTTGTAGTCCAATGCTTCTGACCCATTCATTTTCGTTAGCGGGAGCTAGCCAAGCTGTTTCCGCGCAGCTTTTACTTCCGCTATCCTTCATGTTGTATGAAACATGAAAATAAAGATTCAATTCAATATTACTCGGTCGCTACCGGGATTCCAGACATTGTAAAGCGAAAAAAAAAAGAAATGGGCTGGCTGGCTGGCCACGTAATGCGTAAGGACAGACACGCGGTGGTCACATTAAGCAACGCTATACCGACAGACGGGAAACACAATCGAGGTAGGCAGCGACTCGGATAGACTGACGAAATCAAGAGGTTCGCAGAGGTAAAACGGAATCAGTTCTCACAATGTCGAGTGAACTGGACATCGCTGGGAGAGCTATTCGTCCTGCTTGGAGCGTACCTAAATAGACTGATTATGAACACTGATGTAAGCAATGCTCTAGAAAATCGGCGGTCGAACGGCAGTCGATTTGCGAGGAACGATTATAGACAGGCCTCCACTTCCGTCGCCGGCGGTATCGTATCCGTGGCGCGCGTCTGCGCCGTATATAAAGACGCACTCGCAGAAAGTGCCTATTAGCGGATGCAACTGGGTGACATGCAGGGCTCACTTGCTCTCCGAGCTAAACGAATCCTTTCAAGTATACCGCGTTCGACGAGTTGTTTTGTTTCCCCACGGCTCATGTGGGCTTCCAAATCGTTCGCTCAACGCCCGCGGCGGTGACGGCTCTGCCGAGCGGCGAACCTCGGGAGACCGCGGCGGCAGATGTTCCGGGGATGCCGCTTGGGGGAGTGTGGAGGAGAGAGCAAGAGGGTGCCGGCAAATCTTGCGCGTGTCCGTTCTTGCGGTGCGTTTATAGCTTTTTTCCCCTGTCGGCCCTTGAGCGGCCGCTATCCGCACTGCTCTGCTCGTCTTTTGAGGCTCGTCGCCTCCATCTGTTGAGCTCCTCGACATTTAAGCCGCTGGCTCTTTTTCGCGCGGAACCACTCCTCGCGCGCTTTCGTTTGCAAACGCTTTTGGTGGACTCGGCTCGCTGCTCCGAGTGCGTGTCCCGCCGCGACTATCGACTTTGTATGTAAAAGTTTAAAACACGTAGCACCAAGTGACGTAAAGAAAAAAAAGAAAGAAGAAAGAAAGAAAGTTGCGTTTGGGCGTTGCAGCATTTATTATGGAACTGTTACGACTTTCGTCGATTATTTTCACCTTTTCAAGCGCATAAGTAACGGCTATCTTACAGGGTGGACGCGGGAGGATCCTTCACTTATTCCAACGTTTTAAGATAATTTATGTGAATATACAGTGACACTACATGCATTTTCAGGCACTCGATGTTGTAGGGGACAGAGTCAATAACCACCTACGAAACCACATTGCTTTTATTTAAGTATTCTAATAATCAAATAAACTAATAGATAATGCGATGCGTCATTATTTTTTTTTAATTGTCAGATCACACGTACTGTGCGAATCGATTATATGCGAAGCATGAATGAGGAAGGTTGATATTTCACTTAAAAAGTGAGCACAACGTTACGAGGTGGGCGTAAATTATCATTTTACGATATTTATCATGATTATCATGTTTCGATGTGTCATTTACCTTCGTCGTCTATTCACGTCATGTGGCCCGAATTCGGTATATGTAGAGTTAGCGAAACGGCCGCGAATACACTATGAGCGTAGCATGCAGTCATGCTTCACATCGTACGCATATCAAGATAATCATTTTTGCACGTGTCATTTACTTTCGTCGTCCATTCACGTCACGTGATACCAAATTTCGCATTATGTGAAGCTAGCGGAACGGCCACGAACGCATCTTGAGCGTGGCAAGTAGCCATGTTCTTACATGACACGCATGTCATGATTATCATATTTACATCAGTCATATACCTTCGTCGTCCATTCACGTCACGTAACACCAAATTTGGTATGTGGAGCTAGCGAAAGAGCCACGAGCACGTTATG
Source organism: Rhipicephalus annulatus (assembly GCA_013436015.1). Lineage (NCBI taxonomy): Eukaryota > Metazoa > Arthropoda > Arachnida > Ixodida > Ixodidae > Rhipicephalus > Rhipicephalus annulatus. Next base: position 14,817 of record WOVY01011477.1, read on the forward strand.
AGCGTAGCATGCAATCATGTTTTACATGACCAGAATATCATGATTATCATGTTTAGACGTGTCATTTACCTTCAGCGTCCATTCACGGTACGTAATAACAAATTTGGTATATGTGAAGCTAGCGAAAGGCCTTCAAGCGCGCTATGAGCGTAGCATGTAGTCATGTTTCACATGACACGCATTTCATGATTATCATGCTCCTACGTGTCATTTACCTTCGTCGTCCATTCACATCGCGTAATACCAAACTTGGTATACGTGAAACTAGTGAAAAGGCCGTGAGCACGCTATGAGCGTAGAATGTAGTCATGTTTTACATGACACGCATACCATAATTATCATGTTTGGACCTGTCATGCATATTCGTCGTTCACGTCCCGTAATACAACATTTTGTATATGTGAAGCTAGCGAAATAATCGCGACCGCACCATACGCGTCGCGTGGAGTCATACATGGCATGCATGTCATGATTTCCTCGTTAGGGTCTGTTACTTATGTTCGCCATGCAGTCATGTCACACCATACCAGTTTTGCAATATGTCATGTGAACGAAGACTTCGCAAGAGCAGCAAGACCATGAAGTGTAAATTATTACATTCATGACATATATTTCGTAATTTTCATCTTGTGCCTAGTCACTTATGCTCGTTATTGTCATGTTATGTCATAGAAATTCTGGTATCGATCGTGAACTCATTTACAGCGCAACACCAGAAAAAACACCGGACAGGGAAGGAGCATGGGTTTTTCTGGTGTTGCGGTGTAAATAAGTTCACGATGGATCCTAACCAACTGGCCCAACTTACCGTCTTACTACAATATATTTCTGGTATCGATACCATTATCGAGATAGATAGATAGATAGATAGATAGATAGATAGATAGATAGATAGATAGATAGATAGATAGATAGATAGATAGATAGATAGATAGATAGATAGATAGATAGATAGATAGATAGATAGATAGATAGATAGATAGATAGATAGCTAGATAGATAGATAGATAGATAGATAGATAGATAGATAGATAGATAGATAGATAGATAGATAGATAGATAGATAGATAGATAGATAGATAGATAGATAGATAGATTCAAAGTCGCCGAAGTTCGCTAAGTGCCTCGAATTTAAACGTACCTGCCGTTGCGGAGAGAAAGAAGCAAATGTTTTGAAAACAAAGTTTAGCAGTCTTATAAACTTCGTAGCAAGTACTTTGTAACAAGTGTACTTCATTTATCAATTTTCTACATTTTTCAGAAATAGCTTTCTTTGATCAACAAGTTTCAAACAATGTTTCTTCACTCTTTGTTGTGCATATATTTCATGTACAAGATGTCTTTTTTGTACCGGTAATATTTGTGTGTTATATAATTACGAACTTTCGAGAATATCTGGTGACGAAATTAGGCCGTCCGTGTTGAATATATGCTCCATATTTTTCCTCGTAAAACATGCAGTTAAAAAGAAAACTGCAGAGTTCCTTTTCGGACTACTGGGTGTTATAAGCGTACGCGTGAAATATGGAATACTCAATGAAATCTAAACTGTTAATTTACAGATTTGGGTCAACCTCTGGTGGAATCGCCCGTTTGCGACAGTGGCGTAGCAATGAGGTGGCACATCGGGCCCATGCCCCCCACCCACCCTCCCCTCTGAAATTTTTTTTCGCCATTGCATACATGCCACCAAGTGACCGTTTGTCTGCCCGGCTCCCACTTCAGTTCAAAGAGGTTGTCACTAGTACCGTAATTAGGGAGGCAATCGCCGGCCTGATTCCAAGGGTGGACGTGTAGGCCGCCCAAAACGCACCATGAAACATGGATAATTTAGAGTTGGTCCTTTTACTGCGCCAGCGAACGCCGGCTGTTGTCCAAACAACGAGGCAGATCAGAGAGTTGATAACAAAAACAATAATATATTCTCAGATAAGGCAGAACAATCAACACACGAACATACACACTCGTCAATAATCCAATACAATATGTCACCTATCACAAAATACTCCAAACCACAAGCTGCACAACACAACAGGATACACTCAAAACAACGGGCACAGACAGCAACACGTGCCACAATGAAGTCTCGTGCATTAACTAACCAAGGCACTTATAGAATAAAATGTTCGTCAAACGAATTCAGTACGCTGTGCTTGAAACAAAGCTTAAATACTTCTCTTCAAGGAAGCGCTCGCTCAAAATCCAGCGCCTGTTGTCGTTCCGCTGCGTCAGGGGTTTCTTTTCCAGGAACTCTCGCGTCGTCAAATGTCCGCACTTCAATAACAAAACTTCTTCGCAGGTAACACGTCGGCCACTCACACGCTGCGACTGCAGAACACGTCTTAGCACACGGGCGGTAAACACACACTTTTATCCTGCTTGTGAGACAAGCCTTCACTCGCAGGTGGAAAACCTCATCTCCTGATACGACTCCCTTCGATGCACTCGCCCTGAGTTCTAGAAGTTTCGTTGGCGCGCCACACGATCAAAGCTGGGGAATGGACGGGGGGACCTTTCTCGAACTATCCGTGGCCGATGACGCAACCAGGGAGTGACTCGCTCCTTCCTTCTCGGTGTTTCTGGAGTTCGCTGGGGCTACTGACTAAGGTACTCGGCTGCTGACCCACAGGTCGTGGGATCGAATCCCGGCGGCGGCGACTGCATTTTCGATGGAGGCGGAAATGTTGTAGGCCCGTGTGCTCAGATTCGGGTGCACATTAAAGAACCCCAGGTAGTTGAAATTTCCAGAGCCCTACACTACGGTGTCTGTCATAATCATATGGTGGTTTTGGGACGAGAAACCCGACCTATCAATGAATGGAGTTCGCTGGGTGTTAGATCCGAGGAGGTTGGTCGGCGTTGCTACATCGCTTTCGAGGGGAAGAGGCGGCGAGCGCGGGGCTTTGTTTTATTTCTTCTTTGCGCCGGCATTTGCCGCGTCTGTCCGGCGCTTCCATTTCACGTAGCGGTAACAATTCGGAGGCGCGCGCTTTGTTGAGCGCTCGTTTGTGACTGAGGTGTCCTGCCCCTCGAAAAAATTTAGCCTAGGGCTTTGCGATAATCGCGGTTAGGAGACTAACTGTGATTATGTCTGCCGTTTAGCTGCCTGTAACAGTTGTTAGCCGTAGTGTTCGTATGAAAGCGCCAATAATGGGCTTAGTTGAAAGAGAGAGTTGCGAGAAACCAAGCCAACTAAGGCAGCGAGAAAAAAAAAAAAGCTTCACCACCTTCCGCTAAATGGAACCATGTGTAGATGCGAAGCAGTAAGCGCTAATGTCCACAATGGCGGCAACGTTGACGCTAGCAATCATCGCGCCGTTCCGCAGGAGACAAACCTGGGGAGGTGCAAATGACGCAGAGATTGACCGGTGTTTCCTACTGGAACATGCCATTCACTGCTAATGTTTAATGAGAGACAGAATACTCCAATTGGGCACATAGACCCGCAGCCCGCTTTTACCTAAAGGGACCAAAAACTGCCCAGAAGATCAAATGAGGTGACTGCACGGATGGAAACATTGTCTTTTATAGTGACTCAAACCAACTCTTTTTTATTCTCATAAAAACTGGAGTTATTGATTTATTTCTTCATTTAAAATCATGAAAACAGCCTGGGGCGTCACCTGGTGGCAGAAACTTCAATAATTCGATGCGCCCTGTCATGGGACCGTGAGCTAGTGTACGCGGTCAGCAGTTTTCCTGATTTGATTGATGATTGATTGATCTGTGGGGTTAGCATCCCAAAGCCACCATATGATTATGAGAGACGCCGTAGTGGAGGGTTCTGAAAATTTCGACCCCCTGGGGTTATTTAAAGTGCACCAAAATCTGCGCACATGGGCCTACAGCATTTTCGCCTCCATCGAAAATGCAGCCGCCGCAGCCGGGATTTGATCCCGCGACCTGCGGGTCAGCAGCCGAGTACCTTAGCCACTGGAGCACCGCAGTGGGGCAACAGTTTTCCTGTTTTCCTGTTATTATTGAAATATTGTTTGCTTATTTATAGTAAATCATATTACTCCATCATATATATATATATAAGTCTGTATTACTAATACGCATTAAAGTGGCGCTGCCTTCGCATGACGTAACCATCCCGTGCTCGTCAGCGCGTGTTGAGCAACTTTTCTGCGTGCTCATGAAACCGTGCACGCAGTTTCCGGGTCGCTAAGTTTTTGGAGCAATGTGGTTTTTCTCTTTGCAATTTGTCTCAGAAATGACATGAACTGCTAGTCGGCACGGCCCCGTATATGCGCAGTGACGTGTTCGGTGACTAGGCTTGGCACGTGTGTCAAGAGAGTAACGACGACAGGTCAAGCCATCCACGACACAGGTGCTCGCTACGCGGTACAAATACAGAGAGGCCGTATAAAGCCACATCGTCTTATTGTAACAGCTTGTTATTTTCAAAGATATATAGTTGTAGAGCTCAGAGTAAACGTGGTTAAGTATAGTTAGAGGAAATTCAGAACAACGAGAGCGTGTACAAGTCGCTAGAAGAACTTCCGGTGCTGCTGGGGAAAAAGACACACTCGTGTTCAGAGCTTTTCAGATCGAAAAAGACTCCTTAAAAATGACTACGTGCTTTTACGATTAACTACTGCTGTTAAACGGGTACTGACACAAAAACCTTGACCTCGCGTTTTTCTGCTGCAATGCGTTGCTGGGGGCCTGTTAGTCATGACACGACACATCGTTTGCTGGAGCACGCGACAGATAATTATTACAGGTCCCTCATTACCAATCAGTTTCAGTTTGGGAGAGTTCCAGAAACTGGATGCACAACTGTCGCCACCTAGCGTGTGTAGCTCTTGACCACGTCAGCACACAAAACTGTGACGCACTTCCGCACGGTCCGCATAAAAAATTACTTTCCAATAGGAAACGGGACTGAAACGTCGCCAAACACATCACTTTCTAAGCGTGCGCCACGGTCACGCACTCGCAACCAGCCACCGTCAAATATAAACTGCAGGAACTAACGCGACAAAGAAAAATGGCGGCTATGCCGTCATCGTAACTTGTTTTGTTGACCGTACCGTGGTGACATGAGGGAAGTAGGGGGTCTTCTCGGGATCCCCTCCGACGGTGTCTATAGCGCTATAGAGTCGGTCGCTCACGCAAACCTCAAGATGAATTTAAAATCCTTTCGAAGCTATATTCGCTGTTGATATCTTGCAAATGAGATACGAATGTTCACGAGAATTGACCCCGTAGGCTATCTCGGCCCCGAAATTTTGTGTCAGTAGCCCTTTAAGAACACTACCAAGGGTAAGCACTCTGTCGTGCCGGAAAAAAACTAGGTCGAAAAATATCTGTTGTCGGTCCCTCTAACGCACACGCTACAAATTTTTATTGTTTAACAACGCACAGGAGAAATCTCCCAGCGGCACTACCTTCGAGATCAAGATCCAGTGCCTATATAGACGTTTTTTTCTTACGCGCCGCCATCTTGCTAGCGGGCGGCCCTTTTCTGGTCTGGCAACCCATCTGGCATGCGGGAAGCTCGCTGTTTGCATAGGACGTAAGCGTGGCGCTGCGGTTTAACGATGGTTAGAGCGCGAGAACAAAACGACACAGAGACACGAAGGACACGAGCGCTAACTTCCAACTGAGTTTATTGCGCATAGTGCGAAAATATATAGAGGAGACAGTAACCATGTGACAAAAACCATATGGCACAAAGAGCAAAATATGAGTAAGAAAAAAAAACAAAAACACAGAAAAAGGCAAAGAAATGTCTATAAGGAAACTAAACAGAAACGTAAAAGTAATATAACTACTAGCGCGACCGAAACCTTCGAGGAACTTTAGTTCCTTCTCGGACAGAGACATGGAGGGCTTGATAATGCATGACACCTGTTCGCGTGCCATCTGCGTGGCCTCGACGATTACTCGGGTGCGCTCATCCCTGTGCTTTAACAGGGTGCTTGATTGGGCTGGTTGGTGCTGCATGTTAGAAGAAAAAAGTGCTTAACAGCGCAAACGACAGGAGGGGATAGAAGAGTCGAGAACAGAGCGCTGAACTAGTTAGTTCAGCGCTGTTCTCGTCTCTTCTATCCCCTCCTGTCGTTCGCGCTGTTGTGCACTTTCTTCGTCTATCCCTGTGCTTGTACAGCGTCGCTGTGTCCTTGAAAAGGGGCACACTGTTGCACTCAGTGCAGTGCTCAGCAAGAAGACCATTTTCCCGTTTCTAACATTGTTAGCGTGTTCTCTCAGTCGATCGTTCAGACACCTTCCGGTCGTTCCGACATAACAAGCACCGCAAGACAGGGGGGTCAACACCTTTTTTCTGCAGATAAATGCAATCATTCTATTGAACGAACGTAGAGGTAAGGTACAGCGAAACAAGGTCAAGGAAGTCTCGCGCACTGATGCCAGTTTTTATATGGAAGTTTAATTCCCCGAAGACCTCTGTGTTATACCTTATACATTCTAATGCCTCATCGTGAGGCAGTGAGTAGTATAGGTCATTTATGTCAATTGAAAAACCGGACACATTAGTTTGATTGGACTGTTTGAAAAATTTTCATCAGTGCCTATGAGTTTTTGCTCAGAAATGGGTCATCGATCGTTAGACACTTTAGATGGGTCTGAATAAACAAGCCGAGTTGCTTTTACCACGTTCCACTTTCTGTCACGATGACTCGGAAGGGCTTGTCGACTTTATGTGTTTTGGCAGAAAAAATATGCAGAGCCCATTTTTGTCGCTTTTACTAATATGCTGTGCTAACTATTTCAACTCTACTTTATGACACATTTCTTTGGCTTCCGTTTCTACTTTATCTAGATGAATGTCAGTAGAACATTTGAAAACAGAGCCAATAGCTGTGACCGCCTTTTCCAGGTACGAGCAATTAGGAAGAACAGCGAAACTACCCTCCTTATCTGACGGCACGACAAAACGTGCGGGAGTTCGTGTGCTGTTCTCTGCACCGTTCAAATTAATCAGTCTCACCAAATCTACAAACCACCAGAGAACGCAGTCATCAACTGAATGTAAAGTTAATCATAAAAACAGGTATGTGGCATCCTCCCAGGAATTTGTCTATAGTACCGCCTTTCCTGCGGTGCTTGTTATGTCGGAATGACCGGAAGGTGTCTGAACGATCGACTGAGAGAACACGCTAACAATGTTAGAAACGGGAAAGATGGTTTTCTTGCTCAGCACTGCACTGAGTGCAACTGTATGCCCCTTCTCAAGGACACAGTGACGCTGTATAAGCACAGGGATGAGCGCACCTGAGTTATCGTCGGGGCCGCGCAGATGGCACGTGAACAGGTGTCATGCATTAGCAAGCCCTCCGTGTCTGATTGATATGCGGGGTTTACGTCCCAAAACCACCATATGATTGTGAGAGACACCGTAGTGGAGGGCTCCGCAAATTTCGACCACCTGGGGTTTTTTAACGTGCGCCCAAATCTGAGCACACGTGTCTACCGCATTTTCGCCTCCATCGACAATGCAGCCGCCGCAGCTGCCATTCGATCCCGTGACCTGCGGGTCAGCAGCCGAGTACCTTAGCCACTAGACCACCGCGGCGTGGCAAGCCCTCCGTGTCTCTGTCCGAGAAGGAACTAAGACGAGAGTTGTAGCGCGAAAACAGAACGACGACAAAGAGACAAGAAGGACACAAGCGCTTTGTCGTCGTTCTGTTCTACCGCTACAACTATCGTCATGTCATACCAACTAGCCCAAGCTGCCACACTTCTGAGGAACTAAGGTTCCTCGAAGGTTTCGGTGCGCGCAAGTAGTTATAGTAGTTTTACTTTTACCTTTGTGTTTCGTTTACTTATAGACTTTCGTTTGCCTTTTTCTGTGCTTTTGTTGGTTTTTTTCCCTTACTCATGCATTGCTCTTTGTGCCACATGACTTTTGTCACATGGTTTACTGTCTCCTCTATATGTTTTCGCGCTCTGCGCAATAAACTCGGTTGGAAGTTAGCGCTCGTCTCCTTCTTGTCTCTTCGTCGCCGTCCTGTTCTCGCGTTATAACTATCGTCTTGCATCAGCGTTACCAAGTGAGAGAGGGGGAGTGGATACGCATGCGAAGTAAGGGTGGTCACGCCTCCCACCGGATTGAGCTGGACCCTAAGCTGCTTCGCATCTAAAAAGTTATTTCTTTTTCTTTGTAAGAAAAATTTGACGTTTCGCGCCTCACTCGCATTCTTTTTAGAGGTTTTCATCCTGGCATGGGGTCATGCCTATTGTCCATGATGTGCCAAATTTTGTTTAGGCAGGCTCCATTGGTAGTGAGCCTGTACACCAGTCAAGTTACCAGCTGCCTCCTGGATGGGCTAGGATTCCACAACAAGCCTGTTATTAATTGGGCTCTAAATCTACGATGCCGACCTTGTCCAATTTGATGTGGTGGTCGTTCGCCACGCTGTGATCATCGAGTATACTCTTCTGTCACTCGAACTTGCTGACGTCGGTTTTACGTTGTCCCAAGTTGTCGAAGTTCTTTGCTTTTCCCGCGTACCAAGTGTGACAATCAGCACCTGGTATGGAGTAAACCAGCGCATGCGCCTTCTCTTCGGGCAGCCTGTCTTTTGGGGACGGGCAGGTGCAGGGGCCAGCAATCCGCCCGCTACAATCCAATTACATGAAAAGCGTGTTTCTACAGTTAGTCATGGCGCATTCCACGGCTTTCTTCAAGCTTTGTGCTGCGATGACCCAAAACTCCTTAGAGGGAGCCGAGGCTTTTCAGGAATTACTATTAGCTATTTCTAGAAAAAAAAAATAAAAACGGTTCCACACTCGCTTTCTTTTGTCAAAGCCTGCAGACGAACACCTGTCCAATGACAAAAGAATTCAACGGGGTTTGCTCTGGGAATTTGGCACCTACAAAATGAAAAAGCAGCAAGTAACGTGACACCACACGTGACCAAAAAAACTTTAACCTAAGTACATTATTAAGTTAGCGAAAAAAGTAACGCGTTGCCGATAACGACGTTACTTGTAACGCGTTACCGCTAACACTGGATTTTATAAATACGGGAGTGCCGCTTTTCTCTCCGTTTTATGCCAAGAATGGTTAGACGTTGCACAATTACAACCGCCAGAAGTTCCAGGTCAAATTTTGTCGTTTTATCTTCCTGCTGTGTGTACGCGTTCAAGTGGGGATCGTGGTTGTGTGCAAGTTCGAACCGCCATTGAATACGCATATACGCTGTGAAGGCTACTGTGTCGCCCACAACCTCTATGTGTATAAGGTTTAACGTCCCAAAACCACCGTATGATTATGAAAGACAGCGTAGTGGAGGACTCCGGTAATTTCGACCACCTGGGGTTCATTAACGTGTGCCCAATTCTGAGCACACGGGCCTACAGCATTTTCGCTTCCATTGAAAACGCAGCCGCCACAGCCGGGATTCGATCTCGCGGTGGGGCGTTGCCCACAACGTCATCTCTGCATGTGTGACAATGGTTTTTTCTTTCACTTCGTCTGACACTATGGTCTTCGATAAAAGCAGCGCGTGGAGGGCTTACAATCAAGGCAGACGGGTTACCAGGCATGAACCGCAATGCAGGCAAACCTGTAACCCCGGGCTTAACCGCGTATATTTAGCTTCGATCTTCAGATTCAAACTGATTTCATGGCGGATCACGTCCACTGACAAAATACACGCCGAAAAATAATATTCGCCGAACCGATTAAGTCGAATAATCCAGCGGGCACCGCGCAAAGTAATAAAAGTAAATAATTTCGCCGACGTGGCAGAACGGCGTCAACAATTTTGCCTGAAAGACAAGACCACTTGCGTAAGACATGTACATCACGCCAGTTTCGCACTTTCCAAACAATGAAGTTTCTCGTGGGCTGGAGGACTTAATTTGAGGCTGCCGCTCATGAGATAATACACGTCATGCGCAAGAGAAACACCGTTATCTTCGAGTACACGTCTCTCTATATTCGTTCAGTATAGTCAGTAACGATTACACATAAATTCACTGTAGTAATATTCGAGATACCAGAGCTATAGTCACAGCTTCTCTGGCTTTCATCTCGACAATAGTGGAAGAGCCCTGAATTGTGTTCCTTTTGTTTGGTCTAAATACGCAAGTGTTCATGACCGCATAGCACAGAGCGTTGGTAGCGTGCGCACAAAACACGCCGCCTCTCGACTCCCCGAAAGTGTAATATTCTCTCGTTTCCACCTCGTTCAACCGGTCGGACACCGTCGTCGTTCGGGTGCGCTGTTTCACATATCGTCCCCGCGCTACATTTCTCGCTGCCACGCGCACGCGCAGTACGGAATCGAGACGGTGGTAAGAGTCGGTCCGTGTGAGGAAGGCGAAAAAGGAAGACAAAATAAATGACAAACGGGGAGACGCAATAATAAAAGCGCGAGAGACCGGCGAACAAACGGGGAGAGGAGGCTGACCTAACGCAGCAGCAGCAGCGCGGAGAAAACGCACTACTTTTGCTCTGTTTGCTTTGCCGTTGCCTATGGGCTTTATAGGTGGCGAACAATGAGAGCTGACGATCAAGCTGATAGACCGCCTCGCGTCGACCTCCTCTCCTTATATTCTCCTCCCTTTTCGCAATCGCGCATCTGCGCCGGAGACGCGCGCGATTGGGTGCCTTTGGTCACGTGACATCATTCGGCCGCGCGTATCCTCGCTTCTTTCTCCGCGCACCCGCTGACGGTAATCTCCCTCTCCCTAATCGGACACCGCGCGCGCTGCGCCTTGACAGCGAAACAACGGCCAAAAATGAGCAAAAACATGGCAAAAGAGGCACAAAAGAGGGAACGGGACCGCCGCCATGTTGGGTGCATGACTCACAGCCGTCTGCGCATGAAACTTTGCTGCCAGCCGCTTTGCTTTCCAGCGTTGAGCACATCGAAACAGGGCCCTCATAAACTTGAATATTCTTTTGGTGCAGCGAGGTAGTGAAAGGGAGAGAGATAAATAACTGATGCGCCAGATCCGTCATTTCTTTACAGGGTAACTTTTTTTCGACAACCGAAATAGACACGAACAAAGCGTGCGCCTGTTTTGGTGAGAATGTTGCGTAAGGGTCGTTGCGTGATCCGAAACCTCGCTGGGCAGATACGAGATAACTCGTTCGCGATATACCATTGGAACCCATTGCACGGCGTGCCCCAGTCAAGGGGTGAGAAATGCCTTCAGTCAATGGTCGCTTTGCCACGACCAACCTCGTGTCCGTTCGGCGTTGTTGCACACGATGTCGTACGTACGCACCACCAGCCACGAAATAGGCGGTCACGTCAGCAAAGTAGATGCTCGCCGCGTTTGTGACGCTCCAAGTCAAGGTTAGAATCCCCATCGTTGTGACTCATAGGGTCGAATTTCGCCCAGAAGAGGCGCTTTCTGTGTGACTACTGTCTTTAACGTGGACGCCCTGCAGAGTGTAAAGTGTCTTTTATTGAGAATTACCTTTTATAGTGCAATATTTGATCGTTTTTGTTTTCGCTTTCCTCTTCGTGCCACGTCGTTTCTATGTCTCTGCATCTTCTACCCTTCTGTTTGCTTGAAACACTCTTTCGTGTTCGTATGCCGTTGCTCGTATTCTTGGCTTGGCTATAGCTGCGGGGAGCTTGCGCCTACTGCGCACGCCTGTCAGCTGTTATCCTTCACAACTATCATACCACGCATGGAACAGGACTAGCACACAAAGAGCGTGCATATGGTATCGTGGATACGACTCGTATTTGTCATAGTTTTGTAAACAGACCCGATTAAACGTTTTCATTGAACCGATAAGCAACACCCTGTGTTGTGAGCAGCAGCGAATTAGCCGATTCATTTTGTTAGTTCCTTTCTGTATCAGTCATTGTAAATGTTACACCACCACCATTATAGGGAGCAAAACGAGATACTTGGTCTGCTTAACCTCTCTATAGCTGCTTCTCTGCCACTTCTCTATTTTTCTCATTTGTCAAAATCTATTTCTGTTTTATGATATCAGTGGGCCTTGAACAGATATGCAGATCAGATGACTCACTGCGTTTCGTTTAGTGCGAGCTCTACTTTATGATTCTCGCTGTGTTTAGGCTATATATAGCAGTGTGCACCTTCACCACTAGATATTCTTCACAAAACCCACACATATGGCTTGACATTCTCCATTCGCTATGTTCCTCTTGGATCCGTTGCCTGTATTTTGTCTTTATAGATATGACTTCCTTAATTCTAGGGCATGAACCATTGATACACGAGAAATCGAATCAAGTCATGGGCATTGCTGTTCGAAAGCAACACCGCCATTATGAATGACCACTGCCGTACGTGAACCGACGATATACATACATTGTGCCGGTGAATTTTATAAGGCAGCCTTGGACTAAACATTCTTTCTTTGGTGGATGATAGGCAGTCAGTTGTCTGCCGTACACATCATCACCTGCTGTACATGTTGTCACATCATTTGTTGAACACATCATGTGCCCGCAGATTCAACTTCTTACTCTGAATATTCGCCAGAGTATCGTAAAACGTGTTGGATGTGTGACACTTATATGATATCACAGGGCTGTTTCATTTTCTCTTTCAACACTCGTTGCACTGTCCCGGCCATTAATGAGAGTTGGTGACAGATAGTGTGCGAGATTGTGTGCCGTCTAGACGAGAAGGCTGGAAGAATTCAACCGCAGTGTAATCTTCCGTGACCATCAGTGCATGGCGTACCCAGGGGGTGGCACATTGGGTCGTGCCACTATGATTTTTTTTTGCCATGAGCATACAGAGCACAAAAGGACACTCGACGACACCTACCTGCCCGCGGCCCCCACTTAAGATCGAAGTGGTGCCCCTCCCCCCAAAAAAATATTCTGCCAACGCTCCTGGTGACCATCAAATGTTGGATTCGACACTGTAATATGATATCTTTTTTTTTCTGAAAAGATGAAAACAATGACAATGTTTGCTTCATGAAGGAAATTATATAAATGAAGTTGGCCCATGGCAGCAATGCGGACTTCTCAGGAAAGCCAGCGCAATTCTTCTGAGGCAGCTTCCAAGGCTGTATGCACCGACGACGTCCTGTCCTCTTCGGCTCTTTTGTCACTGGTATCAGCTCGCTGTCTGCAAATCCCGCTCGACATGAGGGGGGGGGGGGGTTCCATCAAGCTTTCTCTATGTACGGCCGTGGGTGCACAACTATATCTCGCTCTGCGATCAGCTGGCCAGCCGACTGGCGCCAGGGGCCACAGCAGCAGCGCTCCTCCTTTGGCAGTAACGGAAGTGAGGAGCTAATCCATCGCGGAAAGGGGGTCGCCCTTCTCCACTCGAGGTTCAGGCCCCGCCGTCCGGATCCGTCACGGAGCCCCTTCTTCGGCCGAGAAGCGAGCCGGAAACGGTCAGGTCTGAGTAAGATGATGGATGGCGGGCCGTCAGGTGAAGACACGCGCAAATCTCGGCGCGACTACTGTGGCAACGGGTTGCTGCCGTGATCCGCACGCCGAAGCCCCGTGCGCGCGCCATCTGCCATGCGCGACTGGCGCCCGAGAGCCGAGCTGATGCAGGCCTGCTTTGTTCGAAGCTCCGAGAGGGCATAATGAGCGCCCTCCCGCAGAGACGTGGCGCGTCCTCCAACACTGAGCGACAGCGGCTTCGCTCTTGCGTCGTGGATGCGTGCTGTACTCGCTTGTGCCCCGAAACAAAGATATACTGCGCGATCTTCAGTTGTAGGTCCTCGGTGTTCGAGTCACAGCGTGGGACTCATGAGCGTGAGTTTCATTCAGTCCGTATCAATGAAATATGAATGCATAAGGCTCCTAACGGCATCTGAATGACACGTCCTGTTGCGAAAATTGTGTACTAAACATAGAAAAATGCCACTGAAGACATTTGGTAGATGTGCTAGTATAAGAAAGAGGCTTCGGGAATTGTAAGGTCTCCTCGACTACCGCATTGTCACGGCATTGAACGACTCTAGTTCAACAGACAACAAGAAACCGAACGCTTTGCAGAGTTGCGGTTACGGGGGTTTCGCTTCTCCAAGACATGGACTGTCGCCGGGACCCGCGATGACGTTATTTTGTAGCAGCTGCGCTCTAAAGATCCACAAAGTATGATGAACCATCGTGGTTATAACTACTTGTCCCATCCATATTTTCAGGTCCAACTTTTATATTTGTGAATTAAAACCTTCATGCTTTTTGGAGTGGACCAGACGAACCACTTCGAGGACCTCGCTGACAACATTGCGTCAACTGTACCACGAGTTTCAACAGTTGCACTGAAGAGCCTGCTTTATTTTGGTGTCTACGAAAATGGTGATTTGGAAATCTTCGTATTGACCATGCAGTGACATATGAACTCTAATATGCTTAAGTTAAAATAATTTAACATTCTTGAAGCTTAAAATATCACAAGACAAACAGAATGGCAAGGCATGGTATGCGAAGTCTAGCGATTATATTCGCGTATTGCCGTGTTAACGTAACTTAATCGCCAAGTGGCCACTGCTTTCTCTCTCTCTCTCTCTCTCTCTCTCTCTTTCGCGCCTGCCTCAGAAGCTCGGTTCATCGTAGAGAATGTGGTGTTCTATCAGGATACTCTGTTCAGTGGGCGTCTCAAGCATCCTAAAGCGCGATATACAGCAAGCGTTAAAAGTTTTTGAGATCACGGGACACTAAAATAAAACTGAATATTACCGCTGCTTCTGCAGGTATAGCCCTTAAATGAGATGTCCGTCTAGTTCCAACAAGCGCTAACACGTATTGTGCAGTTTGACAGAATACGGTGTCAAAATGGTGCGAAACTCGAAGCTTTTCCGAGCTAGTGGTCTCTAAACTTTTTAAGCCCGCTGTACATAAGTAAGGCTCTGTTCCACGTATGTGTGATGTGTCATGGCGCAAATCAAAGGGGGGATCAGGGGGTCCTGGCTCTCGTAGTGGTCGGGCCGGGAGAGGGGGGGGGGAGGTGTTATTTCGTGCAGATGTTTCCCCTGATATTTCATTTTTGAACATCGCATTTTAATTATTTGACAGTGAAATACAGCCTACTAGGCTACACCGCACAGTTCAATACAGCCCTTGACTATTCCTAAAATATATACAAGATGGCGAATGGCGCTGAAATTAAGCATCTAAACTTCCCTACACTGACGTACACGCGTTTCTACTCATGCCTGCTCATTCATGAGCCCGCTGCCTTGTACCATGCTCGCTTTATTTATCTTATTTGAAGGCATAATTTTAATTTTATCCTAATCAAAAATGAAACCTATATTTCTAAGAAACAAAATGGCTGCCATAGCAGAACCTTTGTCTCTTGTTGTAATTTTTCTGGATTTGCGCCACTGACGGTGTGTCTCAAGTACACTCTCTGCGCGCTAACAAAGAGAACCTCCTCCGGCGATGCGGTCCGTCTTCAGAGCCGGAAAGCCGCTTCACACGAAGTCGACGTGGTGTCGCAGCCGAACGAAGAGGCAGGAAATAGCCGTACTACCGATGAGGAAGCCGACAAAGCTGATGGAAGGAGGCACAGGAAAAGAGGGTGGTTCAGGGGCAGGAGGGGGGGGGGGGTCACAAATCCAGCCCGGCTTTGTCGCCCTTCGAGCACCCTTTGTGAGGGCTCACGCGGGGAGAGAAACCATGGCCTTGCTCCTTCTTTTCTGCGGCAGCGCCGCCGATGTTCATCGGTGATCTTCGCATGTGCGCTGTGCTCGCGCAGCTGTTTCCAGCATACGTGGTCGCCAATGCTGGTGCTATTGCGCGTGCGCAGAACAGCCGAAAAACACCAGTTGCTAGGTTTCTTTTGCGGGGGATGCTATGAGTGTGTTTCTTTCAGCTTTATGATGATGGTGGATGATCACAAACGTATTTTGATCAACGATAAGAAGGCCTAAATTATTTTTTATTTCGCTCTTTGTCACACTCTGTCTTATCGGATTGGAAAAATGGACGTGGAAAAATGGACACCACGTGAACGTTCTCCTGTATCACGTCTTCACCTCTGCACTGTTACGTCATCTGACTCGAGCTGACTGTGCCATCTCACTCTATAGATGCACCGCTAAGTTCTGAAAAATACGAGTAGAATCTCGCCTCGGGATACTTCCCAAGCTTGTTTAGTGGTGCGAATACTGGCATGGCGGTTTAGCTTACGGCGATTACCGCGTGCTCGCCCGTGACAATAATGCCAAGGAATGTATAGGGGAAGTTATTAAAACCAATGTAATGTAAACAAGCAGAAAGAAAAGTGGGTGAAAAAATAACCTACCGTGAGCAGGCGGTCCTGCTCACGGTAGGTTATTACAACCTCCGAAGCGCTAATACGAGGTCGACGACGACAACAATGACGAGGATAACGACTGTAATATTGACAATGACGACGATATCAACAACAATCACGATGACGATTACAACGACCATAACAACGACAGTGACTCTTCACCGCCAAAGCCTTCGTTTAAGATCGGCGACGTTGTTTCAGCCGACGTACTCGTTTCTGTTGATAACCACCCGTTCACCGCTCTCGTCGATACATGGTGCCGATTATTCGGTTATGAGCAGTCAGCTGGCTACTGCACTATATACGCAAGGTGATGATGCAATAGCCAGGGCTTAAGCTTCGGACAGTATAGGTGGTCATCTTCTCACGCCGATCGACAAATGCGAGACGAAAATATCGTTCGTCATGGTTTACACCGGTCCTCGGTATAAGTACGAGTAAGAACATCTCGTGAACAGTGAAGTTAGCGAGTGAGGGTTTCACGTATATCCGGAGCGTGCACATCGGCTCTGAGGCGCCGTAGCGGACTGTGAATTTCATCATCATTATCAGCCTACTTTATGTACATTGCAGGACGAAGGCTTATTCCAATCATATTCAATGTATACCCTATCTTGTGCGTGCTGATTCCATTTCATCCCCGCAAATTCCTAATTTCTTCACCCCATCTGAGTCACTGCCGTCCATAGCTGCGTTTCCATCCGTCCATTCCATTGCTCTATCGCGGAGAGCCATTTCCTGCCTATTACGTGACTGATCCAGGTTCGTTTTTTTTGTTTACCATACAATACACTCAGCCCCTGTTCGTTCTCGGGCACGTACTGGTGTAATTCGATCTCTTAATTACGTCAATAATTCTCTGTTCCATTGCACGCTGCGCCGTCTTTAACTTCTTCTCAAGTTTCGTTGTTGTCCTCCACTGAGGCGGGTATACGTTTTCTATGGAGGCTAGAATGGTGTAAACCCGTGTGCTGAGATTTCAGTGCACGTTAAAGAATCCCAGGTGCTTGAAATTTTTGGAGCCCTCCACTATAAGGCGTCTCTCGTAATCATATGGTGGTTTCGGGATGTTGAACCCCACATATCAATCAATCAATTGTTGTCATCCACATTTTAACCCCGTATGTTAACTCCTATACTGTGATTGTACGTTTTTCACCTTGAGGACAGTGGCATATTACCTGCTTCGTATTTGATATGACTTGTCGTGCGCGCTCCAGCCCATTATTTGGTGAATTACTTTTTAACGAGTACGCTAGTGACGGACCCCCATCTACGATGACGATAGCGCGAGAACAAAACGACGACACAGAGACAAGAAGGACACGAAAGACACGCCTCTGTGTCGTCGTTTTGTTCTCGCGTTATAACTATCGTCATGCCATACCAACTAGCCCAAGCTGCCACACTTCTAAGCCCCATCTACGAGCTCACTGTACACGAGCGTTCAACAAGAGACCCGCCAAACCTAAGTGCTTCACAAAGTGCCTTTTTGGGCTTGCCCGATGACGATAAGGACTTCGTCGAAACAGAGGACAAGCCGCTGTAGCTGGTTAGCCGGGACTGAATGCCCCGCTTTACGGGCACGTGAAAAAGTGAGCGTGCGAACCAAGAGTCCACTACAGGGTGCGCTGCTACGATGGTCAGGGATATTAGGTGCGAATAAATGAACAGCCGCTTGCCGAAGGAGACGGTGATTCTTTTCCTCCCTTTCCTCGTATTACTGCAAGCACGACGCACCGCCATCTTTCAGATTAACAACTATACTGAACAGGAGCTATATAGCTGCGCGTCAGAAGAGTCTGGTGATGCTCCGTGGACCACGTGACGTCAAGACTCTCCTGAATACGCGAGTGACAGACGACGGGGGGGGGGGGGGGAGGTTCTTTCGGGAGATACGACGGCCCTTCGTCATCGGCTTGGTCTCGCGCGCAGTGACGAGACGCGGATATTCACATGCAAATGAGCCGCGAAATGGCCTCGAACAATGGCGGACGGGCGCACACGCCGTACATACTCGGCGATGCGCAGTGTGTGCGCACGACGCGCCGCCGACGGCGACTGTGCATAATCGTGCTACTCGCGAAGATAGAATGGCATCATCTCCGAGCCACCGAAAGCGTGCCGTAAAAGGAGCACCCGCTGACAAGCAGGCTCGTTGGCCGCTAGATTCGGTTAACAATGCCGCTTTTTTTATCACCGGGAGCGAGGTCACGCAGCTTCTTAGGGGTCACTGAGCTTGAGCGCGGCTCTCTGGGTGCCAGTCCCCCCGTCAGACAAATAGAGCACGTACAGAAGAAAGAAGAAAAGGAAGCAAGAACCAAACATGTAGTCCACGGCAGACATTACATACGTCTTATCAGAGTCCATCAATGCTTGAAGCATTGAAGGACTGTGATCATATACTCTAACGAGTGTGTCGGACATCGTATACAAAATTCGGCAATTGATTGATTGATACGTGAGGTTTAACGTCCCAAAACCACCATATGATTATGAGAGACGCCGTAGTGGAGGGCTCCGGAAATTTCGACCGCCTTGGGTTCTTTAACGTGCACCGAAATCTGAGCACACGGGCCTACAACATTTCCGCCTCCATCGGAAATGCAGCCGCCGCAGCCGAGATTTGATCCCGCGACCTGCGGGTCAGCAGGATTGTGCAGAGCTCACAAAAAGGACGAGGGACAGAACAAGTGCGCACGCACGACACAGCGCATATCGTGTGCACTTCTTCTGTCCGTTGTCCGTTTTGTGAGCACGGCGCAATCCAAGAAAGGGCTGTGTCAGACATCAGGAACGGGAGCAAAGCCAACGAGAATGTTTGATCGACGGAAGGCTCATCTGCATAAACAGCAAATGCACGAAGTAATGCTTTCGGCAACTTTGAGAGTGCGAAGCGACTATGTTGATACAGTTAAACCTCACTTTAACGAAAATGAACGCGTAGCGATATTTCCTTCGCAATATTCATTAGTTCGTTTCGTTATTAGTATTCTTCACTTTTGTCGCCGATATCGTTCGGCAAAAGGAATAGCCACAACATTATTTGGATCTTTTTGTCGAAGAAATTCTTTATTGTATTCTGCTTAGTATTCTTTTGGTCTGCCGCCGTTACCTACAGTATACCCCCACTGTCACTGTGTGCACTGAAGAAACGGCGCAACATGTCATCCGCATCCATACCCTGCGTGGACATCGGGTTTGGGCGTACTGGCAAAGCACTCAAACTACCAGCGGTGTCCTCGTCCAACGCCTCGTCTGCACTGTCCTCTTCCATCGGGTCCTGCGTGCTGTCCCTGTCACGAGTTTCCCAGTCGGTCAGTTCACATGTCGCCACTGCGTCAGCGTTCCCAACTAGGGAAAAAAAACAGCAGCAAATGACACAAAAGACTTCGTATCGCGATAATCGTTTCCGAGACAATTTAGTTGTAACTCCGGTAGTTTGTTGCAACTTTTTTCAGGTTATTATTATTATTATTATTATTATTATTATTATTATTATTATTATTATTATTATTATTATTATTATTATTATTATTATTATTATTAATGCAAGCTTAGTATTCCATTCGTAGAAGCAGGACGAGACACGTCTGCTGCAGTGCGTTTTCACGTGTTCAAGCACCCATTGTGTTGTCTTGCAGTAATATTAACACACATAATCCTCCAAGTAGTGTAGACACTTTCCATAGTCCGCAAGTGTGCTTCCGTGCGCTGCATATTCGACCAACTGATGGCGGCACCTGTCTTGCTCAGAGTGCAGACGAGGTTGCACTGTTTCGCGCGCTGGGTCTTGTCTCTTATGAGTGGTAATTTCAAGAGCGTGGAGACTGCATCGTCATAGCGCAAGGAAACTGCGGTGGAACACGCTGTTCGCCGTCGGTGATTAGCCGTATTTAGTTGGGAAACCAGCGAAACTGGAAACACCGGACAGGCAAAGGGGCAGACAGGGAAGGCAGTGTGCAGCATGTTAAGAAGGCGGGTAGAAAAAGATGTATTCACAGTACCAAAATATAAAGCGTTAATTTCTACGCAGCATCCAACTTTTTATTATTATTATTATTCGATAAACTATGTCAAGAGCGTGACCTACTTCATTTACTCCTTGAGGGTCTCGAATACCCTTTTAAAACGAGAGAGAGAGAAAGCGGAGTTGAACGGTGGGGGAGGTTATGGAATTGTGGGACAAAGTTCTGGCTTTTTTCCCCCGTCTCCAGGTTATGTATTAATGTACTTTTTCGTGAGCAAGGCGACTCCCCTCCAAGGTGAACCTGACTTCCAAAGCATCCCCGTTCCACTGCTCTCATTTCCGGGTTCAATCCGGTTGACCCGCGGCGCAGGTTTCAGTGAAGACGCGGGGTCGCGGCCCCCTCGTGTCAGACGAAGGGGGCCCCAGAAAGAGAGCTAACACGTTCACCCCCCCGCACTTTCGCGGGTCTTCGTACAAACACTCCCCCAACCCTGCGCGTCTCAAAATTTACCATTGAAATAAACCGAGTGGGGCCAATTAAACGTAGGCGCGGCTCCTGGCGACGACTCTTCTTCGCCGAGTGGCGTTGTCGTCGGGCGGGGCTCCGAGGTGGGGGAGCCGGACGGCCGGTGTGCGGTTCGCACCCGGCGGGCACCAACCGCGGCTCTTCCTTTCCTTATTAACGCATGGCAGGGCAATCGCCGCGTCGGTCGATGCGCCGCTCCCTCCTTGGAGAAGCGGGACGCCGCCGGGCTGGAGAGAAGGGGGCTTTTGGACCCGCACGTCCGAGTGTCTCGCCGTAATAGCAATAAAAAGCACCCCCGCCGGCAGGGACGCCCCGCGATGAAGGGCAGTTCTCTCGGCGGCCACGCCGGAGGAGCGAACGGGGAGCGAAGAGAAAAAAGAAAACTGCGCTCCCGGTGAGCAAAGAATCAAAATGGAGGCCGCGCGCGCCCGCCACTCTGGGGTCGGGGCCGAAGGGCGGAAGCTTCCCAAGTGCAAGGTCGAACGTCGACGCGTCGGCCCCAGCGCAAGGCCGGCGCTGAAACAAAAGACGGCTCAGCGTCTCACCCGGTCCCTCCTCGTGAGGAGAAGGCGGCGCTTGTTGCCGACGCTCACATGGTCGGAAGTACACGTTTTGCGTGTGTGCGTATGCAGTCTTTGCCCTCGCAATTGGGCAGAGCTGGCGAGAATATGAGAGCGTGGCTCCCGTTCTGGTGCCTTATAGCCACGACAAAGGTCAGCGAGTGTTATGCACTCCGCGTAACGCGCGTATACCCCAGAGTGACTGGTGTATAGACTCGCTTACTTGCGTTCAGGACACGTCTTCGAGTGTCTTTGTCGAATGAGTGGCGACTACCCTGGACAATTTCTCCCTGCAGCGCGGCCATCAACCGCTGTAGCCGAGATAGCGGGTGCACTCTAAAAAGAAAAAAGAAAAATCGAGTAAAATGGGTGGCTTTTTGTCCCCACGACAATAATCGTCATCTGACATGCTTGAGCTTCCTGTCTTGAAAACTCGGTGCTGGACACTTTCCTGTCGGGAATCTTACGTCATGTTGATAACGCTCGTGTCGTTCGTGACCTGAAAGTGCCGGGCGCGCGGCAATAGTGCAACGAAAGGAACGCAAGATAAATTTCGATTATTGTTGTGAGACAAGAAGTGTGGGACTGTTTACTCGATCTTGGGAGTGTGGGATTCCAGTCCATGGCGGCAGCATTACGACGGGTGCGCGCTAGGCGAAAATTCTGCTTTGCTCATTGCTCAGTGGTCGTTATAGAGTCTGACTGCGTGCGGCGTTTGTAATATCTATTCATAATATGCGTTTAGGTAATGATGGAAAAATCGGGTAGTTCTTTCTTCAGCGGTCAAACCAGCACCGGAACTCTGTCAGAAAAAGGTGGATACAGTTATTCACTCCCGGATGTCAGCAATTGGTGCTGCATATTGTTCCCGTTGTAAGTTATTGTTACACTCGTTACTTCGCGCTTTTGAATGGAGTGCCCAATAATGTCGCTGTGATAAGCGGCTGGCTGTACAGAAACTATATGCCTGACGCTATACTAATGACATCTGTCTTCTAACCTTAAGTAATGGCCATTTATTCATCCATCCTATACTCAAAACTCGCTGCTAAGCGCTTCGGCACCTGAACTACAACTAAGAAAGACAGAATGCAACTAATTTTATATCTTATCCGGCGGACGCCACAAGTAAACGAGGTCTGCACGTGTTTGATCCCAGGAGGACTGCATTGTGTGCGCAGCAGACAGGATCCGGATGCGTGATCATACCACACGCGTGTGTCGCACAAGCAGGCAAGCGTATAGCGATACTTGCTGACGACGGTCGATCAGTATACGCCCGGTGCCGTGGAGAGTCGGAGGCGATCTCATACTACGCCGCCAAGTTACTTCCGATTTGTCTGAGCACTCGGGCCGTGCTTCATATCCATTCTCAAGTTCCTCTCTCATTCTGACATTCAATGAGCGAGGCATGGAAATAAATATATTATTGGAAAAGAACGTCTTCATTATACTGTTCCGTGTTTCCTTAAAGGAACAGAAACAATGACTTTTGTTTAAATTTACAAACGCACTCTGCGAATTTGAATGACATATGTTTCACTATCATCAGTTCATAAGCGGAAAAAAATCAAGGCTAAAGTTTCGTTTTTTTTTCAAATTTCGTGCAGTACTCATCGATCGAGATATTGAAATGTATTTTCCGTGTTTTCACGACACTGACTGCCAACATTTTCTGAAACTTATTATATGATATGTCTGTGCTACCCACACACGACAATGCACTTCATTTTTATTGAATAGAACTTAACGTAGGACCCAGTAGGCGCCTTCAAAATCTACAACGTCGTGGCGTTTGGTGCGGTGGCGTCTCCACCTGCATTTTTTTTTTTCTTTTCGCGCGTCTTCACCCGTGTCCTATTTTCGCGGTAGGAGTGGTGCTTCTGGTATTGTGAAATCGTATGCTTTACCAATATGTACGCGAACAATCGTTTTGCTCTTTAAAGTTCCAATATTAGCTACGTTCACATTTGTGTGGATTTGTCTTCCTGCAAAGAACTTCACACGCTAATTGTGTATTTAAATAGCATGCCCTAAGTAACTTTCGCTGATGCGTAGATATCGCTGATTCGTGAATTCTTCGGTGTTTCCTGTCCGTGCTCACCTTTGTATAAGTTCTATACTACCCCCTCCCTGCGGAACATTATAGCTTTTTCAGGTGGAAGCGCCTCAGTGTGCACCGCCAACTCATATCAGTATATTTCACTGCCGTTTGCCGTATATAATCGCAGAAAAACATATATACGCCATTAGCTCAACCTCCCAGCGAGTGCGTCTGCATCGGAAGGTCTCTGCTCCTTTCAGTGATGAGCGGAGAACCATCACGAGCGAAGAACAAAAGTAGACACAACTTGGCCCCATTCTGCGCTATAACGTTGCGAGAACAGCTTGCACGGGGAGAAGAAAACAAGATAGGCGGCGAGATATGCGCTGATAGCGGCGACGCCTTTGTTTACAAGCTGAAACAGGAGCAGCTGTTCCGCGATTGTAAAAAAAAAAAAAAAAAGTTGCCGAGGACGCGGTGATAGCGGGCGTCTCAAGCCACGGAAACCGGCTGGTGTGTATGGATGGACGCTGTGACTGGCCCGTTTGAGCGATAATAGAGGTATCTGGGCTTTAATGTCCTAATACCACGATATGATTATGAGAGACGCGTAGTGAAGCTCGGCTCGGGAAACTTGAACCACCTGCGGTTCTTTAACGTGAACCACCTGAGGTTCTAAATGATTACACGCGTGCCTCGAACATATTCGCCTCCACCGATAACACAGCTGGGATTCGGCCCCGCGACCTTCAGGTTAGAAGTGTAGCGCCATAACCACTACACCACCACGGCGGGGCCCGTTATAACGAGGCGGTGACATGTGCGCCACCTGATTCAATTTATTGTTAATGGTAGTATTTCAATAGGCTTTGACTGCCTAGATATTTTTCCTAAAGAAAAAAAAAAGAACACAAATTCACAGATTAACTTCCTTCGTTTTACGGTGGAGTATAATCTTATTGTGCGTGCTATTTTGTTTTTGTCCTTTCTTCTTTACTCTCCAGCCACCTATCTATAAACCATTTTTTTTTTACTTGAAGATGCAACCAGTTTTTTCGTTTTCTCCATCGTGGACCTTTTTAGGTTTCCGGCGCTGTCCCCAAAACGCGAAATTGTATGCCCGAACGTATACACCCGGACGAGTGTCTTCACGTCCAATTTAAACGTGTTGCGTCGTTTGTGTAAAACAAGTGCATTTTCCATTTTTGTATACTGAATTTCACCCTACAACTACGCTGTGTAAGACAACTGGATCTCGCTTCGACCAAGCAATTATTTAGACTTATCATAAAATTTTTCCTCCTGGCTTCGTCTTTTCCCTTTCAATAGCTTCTCAGAAACGTTATTTTTCCCCTTATCCCTGCCATTCAATCAATCCACACTCCTGTGAATTTTCGTGCCCTTGTTGCCATATCGCTCACATTTCCAGCCATATTCTTGCATACTATAGCAGGTCAGTCTCCTATAGTATGTAGTTATTTTTCTCCGCTGTGAGGCGACAGCCTTTCTGTACAAGTACCTGAACGCTTTCCCTGCCAATCTACTGTCTCTGATATTCTTATAGTCCCTCCTCGAACCTAATTATACTGTGAAATTTTATCGCCGCAGAGTTTCTCCACCTAAAATCGGCCTGTACAAGCCTCACTGGCCGTCTTGCCATTGTTTTAAATTGGTGCAATCCGCCCTTTTTGATTCGCGCGAAACGCAGCGCGCGCAGCTCCTTCCACACGACGATAGTTATAGTGCGAGAACAGAACGACGACAAAGAGACAGGAAGGACACGAGTGCTCGTGTCCTTTGTGTCCTTCTTGTCTCTTTGTCGTCGTTCTGTTCTCACGCTAAACTATCACCATGTCATACCAACTAGCCCAAACTGCCACACTCCCCCCCCCCCCCAAGTGGCGTCACTGCCACACTCCCCCCCTCCCCTCTTCCCGAAATTTTTCGCCATAGCATACTGAGAGAAAAACGGCTGTTTTGTGTAGATGCCCCCCCCCTTCCCACCCTCTTACGAAATCAAGATAGTGCCCTTCCAAAAAAGAAAAAAATCTGCCTACACCCCTCCCTCCTCCACCCTCTTTCTCTCCATCGTTGATGTGTGTTTCAAGTCGCCGCCAAGTCTGCTGTTTGCTTGAGGTAGCGTTCTCTGCACCTGATGCAGCAGCTGCTAACAATTAAACGTCTTCCGCAAGCCAGCGGAAACGATAACGTGGCACACGAAACGCCAAAACAAGATGCAATCGCTTGTCGCCGGTTAGGGTCGTTTGCTCCCAGACCGAGCATTTCAAGGAACGGCTCAAACAACACGCCAACGACGTCCGGAAGCTATATATTAGTGGTTATAACAGAAGACAAGAAGAGATAAGAGCCGACCCGTAACTGTCTCTCCTTACGAGGACACCTCAACAAGGCAGCACAGGAATTGGGTAAGGAGAATAAAAGATACAGGGAGGATAAGATTGGAGAAGAGAGAGAAAAAAAAAGAGAGGTGAGGGTCATTCGGTCTGCTTCCCACAACGGACTCACATCCTACTCCCTCATCCTATCTATCCTATGTTACTCCCCTCCCCCCTTCCCCCACAAGGCACTGCGCCGTGTCGCCCAAGGGGCTGACAGAAATTAGGTGCCTTCTTCCTCTTTCTATAATGACCCAACTCACAAGTCCCCACGCGCCATGCACAGCTGATTAGGAAAGCTCCCAAGGGCTGGGGAGATATCGTAATCGAGAGGAGGGCAACGGGTTGCGTTGTAGAAAGCGCGTGAAGCATTCGCCGAAGTGCTTAACCTCTGTACGGGAAATGTTTAGGTCCGTAGCACTCACTAATAGGAGTCCAGTAGGCCTCGATGGGTCAACAAAGAGTGCAGCGCCGTCGCCGAGAATTCTGAGACGTTTGACCTCCAGATATATTTCGACGCAAAGACCATCCTTGAAAGCGAGACTAACTGGAGGAGAAGGGTACTGCTCTAGTCGAGGCATACGGCCCAAAACATCGACCGTTCTCACGGAACCCTTCCCCCGGTGTATGTACGCGGACGAAGCTCCGCGGCGAAACGGGAAGGGGGGTTATCAGCTGCAGCGCGAGTGCATTGAAGACGCCGCTGCAACGTGTCCACAGTCCCCCCCCCCCCCCCAAGGGAGGAACCATATCAGCTCCGAAACGTCGGGTTTACGCATTTTCACGAATTTGGTGGTTGGAGTGAAACTCGTTTCCCAGTTTACCTACCACACCGGACAGACGTCTGCCGAATGTTTACGTTCAAGTCTGTCGCCGCCTAAGGCGCCAGAGAAAGCACTCCTGTTCGGAGTAAAACAAACTTTTTTTCGCCACCCCTCCCTCTCTTATTTTTTGCACATGTCTCTAGAACATGCCATCCTTGTAATCGGTTTTTACTTGCAACTGCAGACGGAACCGCATGCTACACACAGGCATCACGTGCGCCCCACATGTAGACATACGTCACTTGCGGCAGGCTTCGCCAGCCATTCTCTACGGTTGTTGATTGATGTGTAGGGTTTAACGTCCCAAAACCAACATATGATTAGGAAAGATGCCGTAGTAGAAGGCTCCGGAAATTTCGACCACCTGCGGTTCTTTCACGTGCACTGAAATCTAAGCATACGGCTCTACAGCATTTTCGCCTCCATCAAAAATGCAGCCGCCGCAGCCGGGATTCGATCCCGTAACCTGCGGTTCAGCAGCCGCGTACCTTAGCCACTAGACCACTGCAGCAGGGCTCTCCACAACTGTCGTATTTACGCCCATATGCTGACTATTGTGTAGTGGAATGGGGCTGTGAGCTGTCTGTAGCCGAAAACGAGACTTTCGTTTGTTTGTTGTTTTGCGACAACGGCCTGCCGCACGTCGGTCTACTGCAGTACCATCTTGTGCTGAAGCCTGGAGCCATTTTTGATAAGAGTAGGCCTAGGGGATCAACAGCTACAGCTGCTGCTCTTAGTCTTTCATCTCCGTGCGGTACTAGCCTGTTTCTCCCTGCTGTTTTACAACAAAAGCTGTTATGAGATCGCAACATGCGCAGCGCCGTAGTTGTTCGCCACCGCCGCCGGTGTCCATAACCAATATCGCACGAAAAAAACTCAAATAACAAACAAGGAAGACATGCGGTGACATAGTAGGATTCGAAACCGGGTCAAGTGCGTGCTAGCCCACTATTGTACCGGTGAGCCACGCCGATGCTTAGAACTCGTCCCGCAAACCTGCCTTAGGCAGGCTTGATGTCGGGAAAGGAATTGCTTTGATATGAGTATTAAAGTATTTTAGAACAGCAAAAAAAAACAACCGGGCGTCACACAATGTGAATCGCGTAACGAGTGAGTCATCCAATGCTCCCACACATTACAAAAGCTTGTTCTTGATCATCTATTAGCTGTGGCACATACCCACTCCATGCGTAATTCTTCATCGTCGTCAGCGACTGAATGCAACACAAAATTTTTTACAAGGGTTTAGCGGATATCGCCCCGCCGCAGTGGTCCAGTGGCTAAGGTAGTCGGCCGCTGACCCGCAGGTCGCGGGTTAGTATCCCGGCTGTGGCGGCTGCATTTCCGATGGAGGCGGAAATGTTGTGGGCTCGTGTGCTCAGATTTGGGTGCACGTTAAAGAACCCCAGGGGGTCGAAATTTCTGGGGCCCTCCTCTATGGCGTCTCTCATAATCATATGGTGGTTTTGGGACGTTAAATCCCAAATATCAATCAATCATTTAGCGGATACCACGCTTCTGCAAAGAATGACGACTGATAACATATTCCAACCTACTAAGCACAAATTATGGATATTTATGGCGTAATGGGTACCCAGCAAGTGAATGTGCTTCTAGCATTTACCCAAAGATTGTTGAAACAAGGCTCTGAAAGGCCGCTCTTCATGCTTTCGCTGTGACTGCTGCGCCTTCCGCGCAGGCCTGGCGTTTTCTTTCGCACCGCGTTAGTGAAATCCTGTGTATCTGTCACTGACCCAGTGTTTTGCGAAAGCC
The DNA here is from genome assembly GCA_013436015.1 of Rhipicephalus annulatus. Lineage (NCBI taxonomy): Eukaryota > Metazoa > Arthropoda > Arachnida > Ixodida > Ixodidae > Rhipicephalus > Rhipicephalus annulatus. Next base: position 43,119 of record WOVY01011477.1, read on the forward strand.
ATCTTTCTTATTAATTGTGGTTCGTGTGGAATGATAAGAACTACGGATTTCTTCTGATAGGACACATCGCGAGAACCTTTCGCTGCATTTTGCTGCACTTTGGCTCCTCTCTGTGGAGTGAAAGATGCAGAGAAGTAGCAGCATTCGTCATAGAGCACTTTTTTTTTCTCGAGCAAACCTTCGCGTCCGTTATCCTGGCCAATACAGGTAAAGAGATATCTGGTGCCACCCACCTGACGCTATGATAAGCCTTTCAGACCTTATCTTAATTTGTCGCGTAACTTCAATATTCTGTGATGACCAAACACGTGCATATATATATGAACGAATTGTATGTAATGTGATACGTATATAGCACCGGTTCTGTGCATTTTTTCATTTTTATCCGCCTTTGTTTTGACATTCCCAACTCGCTAGAGATAAAGTAACCGTCAGATTAGTCCGATAAAATGAGAACGAAAGGATATATAATAACAAACTATGCCTAATTATCATGAAAACCTTCCCGTGGTTGTGTTTTGATGAGTTGCCGCATTTCTTCTGGAAAAATAACGCTCAAAAAGCAAGACAAATGTGCGTTTGATCGATGCTTTTCCTTGCGACGTCCTTAACTCATACGCGTGACGCCAAGTTTCGTCAGAAGCACGATGACGTCACTTCATATAACCCCAAGCATGTATACCTATATATATTGCCGAAGTGTACAGCGTCCACTCCGAGGTTAGCAAACTTTCGCGTCGGTTTCGACAAGGCCAACGTGTATGGAAACTTGTTTTTTACAAGCGTCAAATGCCCTTCGGCGCTTGCTTGTGATGCCATTCATTACTTTCAGACCGCTCAGCACCTAGTGTCTTATTCGAGCGACGTACAAGTTTGGATAAGCAAACTCTAAGACTGCGTATCTTGTTCTTTGCACCGCGCCTGATTAAAGTGGCTCGGACCACGTGACGAGGAATAATCGTATATGTGTTTATAAAGCCGCGTTTGCAATCACGACGTCCTCCCCCTCTCCCCGCCAATTCTCGTCTAGCAGTCATCGAACCACTTTTGTTTTCTACGCAATGGTCTTTTCGCGCCAAAGAACTAGGTGGTTTCGAAAGATTCGCCGCGAAATGTTGCGACAGCAGCGCGTTCGATGGCAATGAGCGCATACGAGTGGGCTTTGGAGCTGTCGGAGAACCGAACGTGCACGTGTTTTCATTGCGAAGCATTTCTTAGCGAACTTCAGGAACTTGGAGTCTATCTATCTATCTATCTATTTATCTATCTATCTATCTATCTATCTATCTATCTATCTATCTATCTATCTATCTATCTATCTATCTATCTATCTATCTATCTATCTATCTATCTATCTATCTATCTATCTATCTATCTATCTATCTAGCCCCGCCGTGGTGGTCTAGTGGCTAAGGCACTCGGCTGCTGACCCGCAGGGCGCGGGTTCGAATCCCGGCTGCGGCGGCTGCATTTCCGATGGAGGCGGAAATGTTGTAGGCCCGTGTGCTCAGATTTGGGTGCACGTTAAAGAACCCCAGGTGGTCTAAATTTCCGGAGCCCTCCACTACGGCGTCTCTCATAATCATATAGTGGTTTTGGGACGTTAAACCCCACATATCAATCAATCAATTATCTATCTATCTATCTATCTATCTATCTATCTATCTATCTATCTATCTATCTATCTATCTATCTATCTATCTATCTATCTATCTATCTAACCACTTACGTTTGGGTGCCCTCGTGGTCACCCCCTTAACTTGGCGTGAACCAAAATTAGCATGGGAGGGTAAAAATAATTTGACAAATATGACGCGCTGGTCAAGACACGAATGATGTGACCATCCCGTCGCGTATACATCCTCATACACTTCCCGCTAGACAGTGGCATATATATCCACGAGCGGGTATGTACCGCTAGTATGCGGGTATGTGCCACAAGTGATTGACACTTAGTATCTATACCCAGGAACGACGAGAACACACATAGCCAATTTTAACGCGCGAGCGTTAAAAAATACCAGACATCGGTAGCGTCGACCCGACGAATGCAAAAAAAAAAATGTCAGGGTCCCTGCTGGAATTTAAACCAAGCATTCTGCGTGGCAATGAAGCACTTTAACACAGACGATAGTTATAGCGCGAAAACAAAGCGATGACACAGAGACAAGAAGGACACTAAAGACATGAGCGCTCGTGTCTTTCGTGTCCTTCTTGTCTCTGTGTCTTTCGTGTCCTTCTTGTCTCTGTGTCGTCGTTTTGTTCTCGCGCTATAACTATCGTCATGATACCAACTAGCCCAAAATAAGCTGCCACACTTCTAACACAGAGCTACGCCAGGTCTCCGAACTACTTTACGCTAATCTTCGTGAAACGTCAACAGTGGTTGCAGTGCTGTCTTTCCAATTCTAAAAACATTACATGTGTACTCCTTTGATGCAGCCGTCACGTCGGGTTAACGTCAATTATGGTTAGTTTTCATGTGCTGTAGTTGATTTATGTATGTGCAGGGACGGCATCTTCGGGAGCATCAGCGCTTCATATCACTGATGCTTCTGGTGTTGCTAATACGCATGTTTCAATTGGCATTGTTGCGCAAGTGCAAACAACTGGTTATACAAACATCTGCAACTCTTCAACATATGTCTCTGCGTGCAACATTTGTACGTATATTCAGTGTCATTTCATGACATGTCACTCAATAAAAAATTGCAACGCGGTCACCTTCCCTCCACATGCTTCGCATAACGTCGATTCCCAGGTACATGGCATCTGCCGAATTTTTTTTTCATTTGTATTTATTGTTTCAGTTCTAGTTCTACATTGCACAAGAGCGAAACACGTCATTTAGATGTCCCTTGATTTGTCATGGAATGACGTGGAATAAATAAATTAAACTCTGTTGGTATTACGTGTACAAATGACGACATTGTTAAAAGATGCTCTGTGTAGAAGGGGGTCTTCAGTTTTACCGCATCCCTAATTCTATGCTATGTATACATGGGTGTTTTTGCATTTCGTTCCCGGCTGAGGCGCAGTCGCCGTGGCCGGGAATACCGAACAAGCTTCCTAAGGCTCAGCAGCGTGACACCTTAAAGGTACACTGAAATGAAATAATGACTGGGTTTAGATTGACAAACTGCACTCTGAAAACTCTAATGCCGTATGTTTCATCATCATAAGTGCATTATTAGAGCAGAAAACCGTGGTCAAAGTTTCAATTTTAAATTTCGTGCCGAATTTTCCACACGTTGCGTCATGAATTTCAAAACTTATTTTTTTGTATTTTTGCGACATTGGCTCGATGAAATTGTCTGAAACTTAATACGTTAGATCCATGTGACCCCCTCCCTCCCAAATGACAATGTACTTAATTTTAACCGATTAGGAGCTACGTAGGACCGAGTAGACACCGTCAAAATCTATGACGTCACGGTGTTTGGTGCTGGAATCTCAATGTGGCGCATCCAGCCACACTATTTCTTCACGCGTTTTCTGGCTTACCAAGCGTTAGTTCGCGGTAATTGTCGAGTTTTGGTGATTGCGAAATCGTACTTTGCTAATATGCAAAACATCGTTTTTATCTCTAGGATCTTTTTATGGTTAAGCTACCAGCGGCGGCATTAGTGAAGCCGGGAGAGGAATGGGTTATAACCCCCATCCCATATTCTTTTGGCTGGCACGTAAGACGCATAAAAGGCAAATGGATCGCGCTTAATCTAAGTATATGTTTCTGCTTTGAAACTGTGCCAGTTATTATGAGAAGTTAGTGAGTGAATTGCCCCGCCGTGGTGGTCTAGTGGCTAAGGTACTCGGCTGCTGACCCGCAGGTCGCGGGTTCAAATCCCGGCTGCGGCGGCTGCATTTCCGATGGAGGCGGAAATGCTGTAGGCCCGTGTGCTGAGATTTGGGTGCACGTTAAAGAACCCCAGGTGGTCGAAATTTCCGGAGCCCTCCACTACGGCGTCTCTCACAATCATGTAGTGGTTTTGGGACGTTAAACACCACATATCAAGTTAGTGAGTGAAACTAACTCGCAATGTTGCTTAACAACGTGATGTCTCAATCATGACATGGCGTTAAGCACGCATAGTCGCTGTATGGGTTTTCATTTATAAAGAAATTGACGCCTTCATGGTGCGAATCATTTCGGTAGTAGTATGTGTCCACGAGTTACTTAATTCTGGTCCGCCAAACTTAAGTGTATTTTTTTGTATCTTTATTGTATTGCGATCGGATCCAAAGAGGGATGAAACTATTGCAGCGAAGTTCGATTTACTGCTTTCGTAATCTCTCCCTATGCGCATTGGCAATGGGCTGCAAAGGTAAAGTATAAACGGCCCGTTTAAATTGTGACGCCTTGCGACTTTCCTGAAAATTCGGCACTGCGTTCGCTGGGTGGGCCTGTGATGGTTTCATGGCATACTTGTGGAAATGTATATGCCATGAATTATGTATAGTTAAAAGGAACGGTCATGCGGTCCGCGATTTAAGTAGAAATTATAATTTTAAATTGCCGGAGAAACATAACTGCGATTCGGCCTAGTTGGAATCTATCCATCCTGAAAATGTATGCGCAGGCGAACAAGGACAAAGAAAGGAAGACAAACTGGCGCAATCTAACAACTGATTTATTAATCGAAAAAACATTGACTTTATAACCCTCGGAACAGCGCTCCCTGGTGACATACACAAAAAACAACACACTGCACTGCGCACTTACGACAACGATAACAGTTTCATTGATTAACAGACAAAAGCGCGATTTCTTTTGTTAGTAAAGCTACTGAAGGTGGCTAACACAGTTGTCTTTCTGCTTGTCTATATGATACGCCTCCATTATCTCCCTTGACGTCTTGTTTCTACTCCTATACAGCAAGGTAGTGTCGCTAAAGCACGGAGAGCATGCGCACTTATTGCAATGCATTGCCAAATGGGTTTCAGGCCGACCTTTCAGGCTTGACATATGCTCTCTTAGCCTCGTGTTAATGCACCTGCCAGTCTGCCCTATATATACACACCCGCATGATAAAGGTATGCAATACACCACACTGTGTGCACATTCAACAATCAGTTGTTAGATTGCGCCAGTTTGTCTTCCTTTCTTTGTCCTTGTTCGCCTGCGCATACATTTTCAGGATGCCGGAGAAAGACGCATGATGTTGACGTGGTTATTCCTCTTCTAGCGACTGGATACACAAGTAGCCTAGTCAGAAAAAAAAGCTAGACAAAAAAGACAGAAAATTACATGCATGAACACGCACGTGTGCCAGAAATATAAAAAACAAAAGAAAAATTTCGGCAGATCCCACGTACCTGGGAATCGACGTTATGCAAAGCAGGCGGAGGGAAGGTGACCATGTTGCAAGTTTGATATTGAGCGACAGGTCATGAAATGGCGCTAAATATAGGTGCAAATGTTGCACGTGCAGACATGTGTTGAATAGTTGCAGATGTTTATATAACCAGTTGTTTGCACTTGCGCAACAATGCCAACTGGAACACGCGTATTAGCATCACCAGAAGCTCATATAAAGCGCTGATGCTCGCGGTGATACTGGGCCTGGCCACTGCTACATAAAACAACATCAGCACATGGCAACTAACGACAATTGACGCTAACCCGACAAGACGGCTGTATCGAATCAGTACATATGTAGCGTTTATAAAACTGGGTACGCAGCACTGCAACCACTATTGACAATTCACGAAGAATAACATCTATTTGAAAAGTAGTTCCGAGACCTGGCGTAGCTCTGTGGTAAAATCTCTCATTGCCACGCAGAATGCTTGGGTTCGATTCCAGCTGGGACCCTGACATTTATTCTTTGCATTTGTCGGGTCGACGCTACCAAAGTCGGGTATTTCTTGACGGTGTTAAAATTGCCCATGTGTGTTTCCGTCGTTCCTGGGCAGATACTAAGTGTCAATCACCTGTGGCACATACACACATACCAGTGGCACATACCCGCCCTTGAGTATGAGCCACTGTCTGGCGGGAAGTGTTTAACGACGTATGTACGCGACGGGATTGTGGCATTATTCATGCCTTGACCACCGCGTTATAGTCGTAAAACAATCTTAACCTCCAATGCTAATTTTGGTTCACGCCAGTTAAGGGGGTGACCATGAGAGCACCCAAACGTAAGCGGCTAGATAGACAGATAGATGAATAGATAGATAAATAGACAGACAGATAGATAGATACGCTCAAATTCGCCGAAGATCGCTGAGAATTGCTTCGCATTTAAAAAAAGGATAGGTGGGTGGGACATTGTTACGGGTTTCACTGGTTTGTAGCCGCTGCATTCATCGCTGCCACAGGCTTTGTATACCACGCTGTGTATGAATGATAACAACAGAAAACTAACAGAGAAGCTTCACGTGACAATTTTTAATCCTGGACATATCACCACGACCGAAATATGCCTTCACCTCATCACGCATGGTACAGTTTCAATGTATGGCATCTGAGCATGCGCGGCGTACGCCGTAAAGTTTTCGACTCACACGTATACAGCCAGTGGTGCACTTTAATAACATCCCTCGCAAACAGCGCCGAGCTCTCACGAACAACTTGCTGTCGAAGCATTAATATTGCAGCCTAAATCGAACAGCTGTATCTATTTGGAGCAGTGTGAAAAAACAGTGCACAACGGTGTCCATGACTTAATACATCCGAAGTGGTCGGTTCATTGTTACACCCATAGGCAGGCGCCGCTAAGTGGAACTGTGAACATAAAAAAATCTCATGAAATGTCCGGCTACCTTGTGGTCCGAATCACATCCGTGAGCCGCCGCACGCACAAAGGCAGTTGGCGCGTGAAGGTTGGCTGCGTGATGTCATGCTGCTCCCCACTATATTTCCTTCCACTCATAACACCCATGGATGGGTGTTATGAGTGGCCGTTCGTATCGAGCGCTAACCTGCGAACCACTCAGCTCAATCTTTATTTCAATTCAGCCTAGCTTACCTGAATTAATCGTTTTTGCTTTCAAAAAGAATAACACTGCCAATTCATACTTACATTTCGTGTGTTTTAGGGCAGAGTATACCATTGTTATTCTTGTTATTTTTTTTTACATCCACGTTTTTCTGCAATCAATTATCCCGTAGCCTTTGAATGGCTGAGCTCTATCGCAGCTGTATACGTCTTTGCCCGTGTTATTCATAAAGACCATGGATTGAGGTAGCCGTCTTGTCCCGAATGCGGCGCTATTTTTGCTAGATTTGCTAGTGTGCGGGGGAAGCACTCTACTTAATATACTGTAAGCAGTCGAATCTTATTTATTGTCACGATTCTTAGAACTTAGATGTGCTGTCTTTATATTCTACAGGGATTTGGGCTTTATTATAGGAGTATCGAAGGGGTCACGATATTAAAATAATTCTAGCACATTAGGTCGAGCGCTTCAATTATAATTGAATATTTTCACAAGCATGCGAGTGGCCTGAGAGTCGGGCGACACTGGCACCCTCGTGAGTCGTGACGCAACAAGCAGGCGGTGCGGGTGTTGGCATTACGGTGAACGACATTAGGGAGTTTTAGAATAGCGCACCACGAGCCCTTGCGGTGCGGTCGCTGCCACTGCGCATGCGTCGTAACGCGAGTCGGCATTCTCGTTCGCGGACCGCACGCGAAAAATCCGAAATTGCGAGCGGTGATGGCGGTCAGCATGTGGCCCGCAAGCGCTGGTTTCGAGGCTACGATGTCGCTGCGATCGCGCGTTGCGGATCGCAGGAGGTCAAACGCTATTCTAAAACTCATATGGTGCCCGCTACCCCCGCAGCGCTTGTAAACGGTATTCTAAAGCTCCCTATAGTTCCGAGGTCAGCAGTGCGTGATATAAAGCTACTTAAGTTTTTTTTTCAGCTTGGCACTAAAAATTGAGCGATTCGCAGCGCCGAAAACTGTGGTAAAAGACGAAGGCACCGCTCCTTGTTACACGTGACGTCACAGGCGCCAGAGCAAAATAGCAGTTGCCGACAGTAGATTGCTTTTATAGACGGTGTCCTCTAGAGTCTACTTTGCCCTGAAACATACTTTAACGACCCACTGCATGCTATCTGTATAAGCATAATAGGCCATGTACTTGTAGTTTTCGCTTAAAAGCAGAAATAGTTTGGTGCCGGTGTCATGGCACCAGAGAAAGAAAGATTGATGCTGATAAGCGGCAATGAACGAAATCAGGCGGCGGAAAACAGAGCACCGTAATATGGACTGTCAGGCCCTTTGATCGCTGATCTACAAAACACGCGTGATCTCTCTCTCTCTCTCATACACACACGAGGAGAGAGGAAATAGTCAGTCATGTTGCTTGTATGTTAGATCTAGTCATTCCTCATTAATCAAAGGCCAACTCCGGCGATTTTTCAACCATGTCAGGGTAGTGGGGTACCTATGTTCTTGGGGCTGTTTTGTCACGAGCCCGATAGTTGAAATGCTCAGCCAATTCGAAAATATTTTTATTGATTGATATGTGGGGTTTAACGTCCCAAAACCACCATATGATTATGAGAGACGCCGTAGTGGAGGGCTCCGGAAATTGAGACCACCTGGGGTTCTTTAACGTGCACCCAAATCTGAGCACTCGGGCCTACAACATTTCCGCCTCCATCGGAAATGCAGCCGCCGCTCGAACATAATATTCATTAGGCAAAAGGGTGCAATACCCAAATAAAAACCTAAGCTACTGTCCACATATGGCGTACTATTTGGTAAGAACTGGTTGTTGTATACTTGTCCCGCCGGCGCGGAATATGAAAAGTGTGAAAGGCGGGACGAACAGGCACTGGGAGCAGAGGTGAGCGTGCCGAGCCGGCCGAACAACAAAAAGGAAGGAAGCTTTTCCGTGCCAAATACCGCCGCCACCGCCTTGTAAACACGCAGTAAACGCACAGTAAACGTTGTAGTGGCCAAAGCTATCGATGCCATCGGCTGCGTCACTTCCGTTGACATGCCAAACATGACGTCACACAGACAGTGTTGCCAATAATTCTGGCAAGCCAGGTGAGTGTTTCGAGGCAATCTTTAAAATTCATTCGCAAATAATCAGTGCATCTCTTAAGCATACAATATGGCATAAATGACGGAAAATGTGTGAAGGAACGTATCCAGGTAATTTCATTTAGATCCATCAACCCCGAAAAATCGCCGGAGTTAGCCTTTAGAAAGACCAAGTTGTTAGCACCCTTTTTTCGGGGGAGGGGGGGGGGGGGGCACGTGATACCCATATCCGTGAAACAATGCACTGGCTGTTTAGTGGTACGTGTTTTCTCAGAAAAAAAGAAAGCTATATATAGCGCGGGGAATTTAAAAGATCACCGGTGTATTATCCGACCAGTGATACGCCCATAACTGTGGTGCTTCAGTTTCTCTACCGATGGATTCTAGCACCACCCTGCGAGCGTCCAACATCTGCATATTGTGAAACGAAGATTCATCCTACAGCCGGCTGGTATTCATACACACAACTGGATACTAAGATATGCAATCACCAGGACTCTCTCTTGTTGTGCTCGACAGTCTACTTGGAACATAATGCCGTGCCGCTTAACTTAGTCCTTGTGAAAAAAATTAGTTACAACAAACAAATAAATGATCTCGTCATGCGAAGCTCTATCTACTATGCGGCAGTTATTTCAGTTGTCCATTCGCGCCTTGCATTACTCAGCATGAAACGCAAACAAAGGACGCAACGGGAAGCAAAATTACGTCGTGTGAATAAGGAAGGTGAGGAATTAGCGGGGGGGGGGGGGGGCTTTTCACAAAATAATATTGTGGAAACAGCACCTGCAGCGCGCCCACTTTCGTTCTGTTTTGGTTGATTTTCGTTTTAATGCTGTCCTCGTTTATCTTGCTATATTTTGATTACGCCAGAGGTGCGCAGTATTCCAGTTGTTTGCCAATAGGCACATCCAGTGCGGACAGCGATTGACAGGCGAGGGAAGATAACGTGACAAGGAAAACAAGAGAGGAGGCGATGGGAGCTTGAAAGGACGACGGAAGAGCGGCGGATGGCGCTGCCAAACATCTCGGCCAGGCCGAGCCCTTCGACCCAGGGAAACCAGTGGTAACCACCGGCCGCATAAGTCTTGTGAATTCAAGGACACACACACGCACAAAAAAAAGGTATCGGGAACAGGTTTTCTTCCACTCCCTTTCCCTCCCTTGTGTCCCCTTCTCCTTTGCTATTGGCATAATCGGTAGTCTTACGCGAGGTTTCGGTCTGCGTTTGAAAGGAAAGCTGCCCTCCTCGCCTCTGTCGTACTTTTGCACGAATGTGCGTGTACCCACCCTACCTTCAGTGATGGCGCTCTACCGAACAGCACTGCGGCTTATCTACTTTGGTCTGCGACAAAGAGGTCTCGCTGTGGACGAGGATCAGCCGCCGGGATAATAAAGGCCCTGGAAAGGGCATTGCCGTAGAATCTGTATGCCATCTATAGGCGGCGCCAAGAGAATCACGAGGTTGTGACTGCGCATAGTTAGTCTTCCGCGGCTGTTGCTTATCGCGTGATGGCCTCGGCAGGCAGAAGAATAATGAAGTGCAGGACAGGAATGTTTTCTATGAACGGCGCATATGAAAATGCGTTTCATGAGGTTCCTGTGCTTGGTGCTAGTTAAAGGTAAGGTTGTGACTCTAATGTGTTCGGACCACATTTATTAGAAAGAAGTTTGTCTCACGCCGTGTCGCTTGAACGGTGGTCTAGTTGGGTTGGAATGGACTAGCTGACCCGAATGCTTGCGCTTGGTGCGGTGCCCACCAGTTGGTGAACTGAATTAGCGGTGCTGCCAAAGCACGTGGTACCGTTTTGAAGACAGCGAAAGTGGTGGTGCAGGTCAGGGAATGAACGTTGCGAGGACTGGAGCGACACGCGGAGCATAAAACCAGTAGGGCGCCCTCTGACCGCGAGTACGCGAACCGCTTTTTTGGCAGCGGGGTCGCGCGGACTCCCCCCCCCCCTGCTCACTCGCTTGAGAGGGAAGAGACTGGGAGAGGGGGGCGATGCCTCCTCCTCGACTCCTGTTGTTTGGCGGCGGCGCCCGAAGCGCGCGCGGGGCAAGCGAGCGGGCGTGCGGCACAGAAGGCCCCCTTCTCTCTCTCGTGCCGGAGTAGGACGGGGCACAGACACACACAGAGCTAGGCCGGCCGCCTTCCGTTCGCCAGTTGCCTCCTTTGTTGCCCCGACTGCGTTGACGGCCCACTGTGGACACGCGTGTGCGATAGCGTGCTCAGGGGGCACGGCGTGCTCTTGCGGCCGCCGCGGCGGCTTGACGCGTCCCGGGACGTCCTGCCCTTGCCGTACGGAGCCACGCGGCCGCGATGGCGGACGCCGGCCAGTTCCCCGGCGGATAGCTCTCTCAAGCAGGTGAGTCTCGCGGTGCACACGTCTGGTCCGTCGCCGCCGCTCTCCGTGCCGACCATCGTGTGCACGCACGGTGGACTCGATCGTGCGCGCAGCGGTACGGTGTCTTGACCATCGCTTGTAGCTTGTCGGTGGGTGCGGAACGTGCCTTTTTTTTTCTCATTTGCGGAGAGTTGACATTGGCCACTTTCTACGCAACGGGAACGAAAGAGGCACGTTTCTGACTGGCAGCTGATCCTACTCGTCCCGCGATGCTGTGGAATGTCATCAGTGGAAAGATCTTGAACGCCCTATTATAGCCCTGTGTGTGTTCGATGCGCGCGGCATGCTAGAAACTCCCGTGCCAGCGGATTTCGAACAGCATTCGCACCAAGTGCGAGACTCCCTTTCGCATTCCGTGGCCCGCACGTGGACGTCACTGAGTAGAGCCGCGTCTCATGTTTGTTTCTTCAGCGACAACGTATCTGGCTTGTGTAGATTTGTTATCAGGGAGGGGGAACCCGCTGGCAAGAGCGGTTTTGTCGAGTTTATGCTTACGTGGTATGTGCACTGTAGATGTCGTTGCTTCGAGCTACAAGTCCAGACATCTCCGGAACAGCTGACACAGCCGCGACTTGCCATTTTCTGACGTTGTGTGAAAAGCTTTTTTTCTACAGTTAAGCCTTCAATGTATGTTAATTTGAATCAGAATAGTGTGAGAATAGCTCGTAGTCATTTAGAATTTATTGATGCCGCTGACAAACAAAGGTGATTGCATGCCCTTTATTGTGCCCTGACAATTATCCCAGAACACTGGTTTCGTTGTTAAACGAGTTAGAGGAAATTCGAAGACTGGACCACAACAGTCATCCACAGGTTCTCTTTATTTTATAGCGGGTTGGTGTGGTAACACCTAAAGGTACCTAATACCACAGCATTCAGTCGAGGTCAGTCCCTTACGTAATGTACCGTAGCTAAGCCTCTGAAAGAAGTAAATACGTAAGCTTAACTGACATTGCTATCCATAGCTTCGAGGCATCGGAATGTCCATATCAAGCAGTTATTATTTCTTCACCGGGAAATATAATAATTAAGACAGTTTCTTGGGATAGATTTCAAGAATCCGATACTGAGGTGACTAATAGTTTTATTTCTTTAATTATTCATATTTTCATACGTCTCAGTTTGTTTCGATTGAGCCTGAAGAGAACTGTCGTAGAACCGGATGCTGCTGTCGCCAGGCCGTTCCTCCTCGCGCTTTAATTTTCAAATATTTGTAAAGTTTGCTTTCGTGCAAGAATAATTTACCCAGAAATCGCACAGAATACTTCTTTCCTAAGTGAGTTCACCTCAGCTTTCCAGCAAGTGTGCACGCGCATCAAAAAGGCTTTCTGCCAAAAAGATGTAAGGCTGTCTCCCTCCCCCCCTTCATTGTAGGCACTGCGGTGTACAGAGAGGAAGGCGAGGACTAGCGCTGTATGAAAAGATAAGTTCGATCTGTGGTGGACTGTGGAATGCTGTTTTGCTCTAGAACTATTTGCGGGCTGTCATTAGTTTCAGCGGGCCGACATGCGTCGTTAATCTCAGCTGCTCTTCGCGAAGACGATACTGAATTGCCTCATTGGTCAACGCGCATGTCTTTTTTTTTTCTCAACATTCCAAGCTTTCTGTTCACATCTGGGCTTGTAATTCGTTTTAAACGGTCATCGTGACACAAAATGACACTTCGCAAAATAGTTACTGCGCATGCGCGAGCAAGTATATTCACCAAATGAACATACCACAGGTTAGCATCCAACACATGTCCCAGTCTTTCTGTTCTCTGTACAGTGCAGATGTTACCACTTTTCTGAAACGTCTTCGTGGCGCTCGCGCGCTTTTGCTGGAATGTGGAAGGGTGAGCACACGCTTGGACCGAGAAAAGCATTGTGTGAACGACTTTTTCGTTTGAAAAATATTCTGGCTCCATGGTTTGCGGCGATATTGAGCGTTTAAATGAATTTATAGTTTTACTCTTTGCGTTCTGCTTGGAATACTGCGACTATTTGCAGAAATCTGCAAGGTGACTTTCATGTTGAAGTTGTTTTCCAACCAAAAGGTGTCGTTCACAGACTGCTCTTCTGACTCACTGTTTTTCTGCCCCCCCACTCCCTTCTTTACGAACGACAGCTGCCTCGTTCACCATGTGATCTGAGGGTGTCGTTCCAAGTGGGACAACCACATAGTAATTGTGGAAAAGGTCGTTTTGTCCTACTCGGGTGCCTTCACTGGGATTAGAATCTAAAAAACAGTCTGTTCCGAGTTTTTGGTAGGCGAGCAACTTTGCAGGAACGCCGCCTTGCAGATTCCTGCAAGTAGTCATTACAGGGTTCATGCGGTTCCTTGAAACCCTTGAATTTGAAAAGTTTTTTTTTTTCAAGACCTTGAAAATGCCGCCATTCCCGCAAATCCTTCGATTTCTTTATTCTTACTGAACATTGTCGCACGTTTCACAGTCCATTATTTGTGATGCCGTAAATGTAGCAGGTGTAATGTGCCCATCGGAATAAAATTGAGAACACCTATAGCTTCTGCGAGAAACTAACGCCGTGCATTTTTAATTTTAATACTATCCGGTGTGTTAGGTCCCAAAACCAAGAGGTGATTATGGGATACACCGTAGTGGAAGGCTCCGAAAATTTCGACCACCTGGTGTTCTCTAACATGCACTGACATCGCACACTACACACGGGCCTCTACCATTTCACCTCTCCCGAAATGCGGCTGGGATGGAAAGCGCGACCGTCGGGTCTACAGCCGAGCACTGCAACGAATACCTGACAGCGCAGGACAACATTGTGCGTATTTGGAAACTCGCAAAAGGCAGGAGAATGAAAACAAGGAAATGCTGCTTGAGGAGGAGGGGGTTGAAACGCTTACAAAAACGAAAATGAAACTAGAAGCCACTGTTAACAGATTAACAGCTGCATCAGACTCGTATAAGGCAGAACCATAGGCAACTAGTGACTTGACGTGCATCACCAACTCAGGCAGCCTTTGGAAGACTGCCAACACCAAAAAGCAGGAGATAGTGGACATTGATATAAAAATTTAGGATGAGCAGCAAGGAGTGGCATATTAACTGTTCCTAGTTTTGCCTATCTGAATAAAATTTCGCATCGTATGCCATAATGAAAGCGATTATCAAGAAACTATGTTGAAAGTTGTCTATAAATAAAATGTGATCGGAGCCATGTTTGCCATGAATTCTATTTATTTCGAGCCTACATCCTTCCCTGAAGATGTGTCAATTGGGTTTCTAACAGACAATGTAGTCCTTGAATATTCACAAGCATAGCCTTGAGGTTCCTTGAAAACAATTCAATTTTCCTCTTCTAAAGGAGCATAAAACCTGGGTGCATTTTTGATGTCGGAAGCGAAGTTCGGTCATGTGACAGTGTAGCCACTGGCTGCGCGAAGTGATACGCTTGACGAAAGTCGTCCGTAACGTTCGCATGATCACAGTCACGCAGCACTGCTGTGCTCTAAAAACTATTATAGGAAAGATCAGATGCAAAATGATTTCGCATTCTGAAAAATTTATACATATTTCGAAAGCTACTGCAACGTGACACGAGGTACGCTGCACAATGGCCACCATGAGGCGGGACTCCTGGTATGGCTCAATAAGAGGCTCGCGGTGATTGGAAGCAATCAAAGACGTTGAAGAGCGCAATGCGAAAGGAAGCGTTTCTCTCCACTCGTGCTTGGGATTTCTACTTTAGACTAAATACCGCGCACCTATTTCGCTCATTTCTTTCACCTCAGTATTCAACAGTGCATAAACTCCAATGCTGCAGAAGGAAAAATGAAATGTTTACAAAGGTTACATGGTCCGGGAAAGGTTAACAAAGGTTACCATGTAACAAAGGTTAACCCACGTTCGGATGGTAGAGTGCACCTGCAGGCGCAGATTACAGTGTTAAATACATAGTGACATGGACGTAACCGTGGCCGCCAGCTTCTGGTACCAACTGGTTGAGACGCTGCGTCAACTTTTACTCTAACGCGGGGAGCAAGAAACTAGGAACATCAGATTAGTGCCCGTTCCCTTTCAAGTTCTTTGTTGAACCTTGGCGCCCCTGGTGAAAAAAAAACATGGGGGGGGGGGGGCTGTACAGAAGAACGCTGGGGCGGAAACCGTCTCCTCCCCTGCACTGACACTCAATAAGAGTTAGAAGTCATGGTAGCCACGCATGTTTTGGTGCCCAGCGCAGAGAACTTTTGTGACGTCTCGTGAATACTATGCATAGATGGCGCGCGCGGCAAGTCAGTTGTGCAGCATTCGCGTTGCCTCAAATACCTCAAGTTTCCCGTGGAGTATGATGGCCACAGTGACGCACGGAAGAAGACACTACAGAGCGAGGCACGTGGCATTGTCTGCGGCCACGCTTTGTCCCATCGGAGAGTGATTGTATTGTATAATTGCCACTTGTCGTGCTTAATTAACATGGGGGTACGAGACACTGCTGCCCCGATGTGGTGGTGGTAGTGGTTAGAAAAAGAAGGTGCCTAATTTCTGCAGCCCGGTAGGGAGCATAGCGCAGCGCCTAACTCCCCCTCTCCGAAGCAGAAGGTAAGCATAGGTACTTTGCCAGTTGTAAGCCCTTGAAAGCTCTCTCGCGTTTGGCAGATCGCGAAATTTCAAGTTTGCTTTTTTGCTACGATTTCCAAGCATAAGTTCGTTCACAGAATGTTTTTCTTGGTCTCAGTGCGTTCAACTAGCTATTCCAGAGAGCGTTGATTAAACCCTACTAATTCCGGTGAAGGTGCACGTTTGTCACGAAGGCTTTTAAAAAATTACTACGGGAATGTCGTGCCTTGGTAGTAAGCGCTGCGCAGAGAATGGGAGAAACGAATGAAATGCCATGGGGGTTCGAGTGTTGAACACTTCGCTTTGTTGGTTTATGGTTGAAGTTATTAGTATGGATCATGCGCGAATTTTCAGTGAACGATTTTTTGAAAATAGCTAGATGACTTCCATGCAATTTTGCCAATTTGTTTTTTTTTTCGACTGTTGTTCAAAGACTGCTTTTCTTGCTTCTTGGGATCTTGACGCTTCCAGTACCAGCGAAAGTGCGTTCCCCGAACGATGATGTTCGATCCTCGTTCACCATGCGTACGCTTGCGGTCGACAATGAGACGTGACAATCACAAAGTAACCATTTGCGGCGGCACGTGCCTTCACCAGAACAGCACGAGAAAGAATTGCAGACTTTACACTAGAGAGCTTGGATGAAAAAAAAAACACTAGCAGAACAGTTGTTTTGCAGATTTCCCCCCAATTTTCCGTTGCTCTACTCTGTATAAAGCCAACACCAACATTTTTCATTCCTCTTTTAAAGGCTCTTTAGGTTCACTGTATCCTACTGTATCATTCCAGGGAGGCGGGCAGTTTTGTAGCTATATCTGCTCGAGAAAGCATTGAAAGGCGGCATGCGTGCCGAAACCTTCAATTATTAGTCAGCCTCGAAAAACAAACCAATCACATTACGGTTGGTGGAATCAATGAACCATTTCTTGGTGCGAACGCATCTACTGCAAGAAGTCTCGCAAGCCTCCACAGCGTTGCACTGGATGTATGAAATCATTACATAGCTTACATGTAACGTCAGTTCCTGTCTTCCGTCCGCCATCACCGAGCCAACTGAGCACTGCGTTTATGCTCAGTTTGTACGCCATGTTTACGTTTGTGTGGCGGATCGTTTGGCGTAGTGCGCGTGTTTTCATTGTTTGTCTTGCTCTTCAGGTGGAGAATAGGTCAGGACATTAAGCAGCCTTATGTCGGGTTCTTGCATGTGCTCGGTGACGACGGTGCATGCCGAGGTCATATCGCAGAGTTCCGTGTTGGTGACGTAGTTGCAAGTTAGGTATTGTAGGACTGAGAGAGATATGAGATGCGACTTTGACATCGGACTAATAAACGCCTTCTTGTTAGCTTTTATTTCCCTCTTCTTTTCTTTTTTTGCACGAGCGTTGTAGCCAATGGCGAATATCTGTTTACCTGCAAAAGAAAGCGACTCCGAGTTTTGATAAACGCTATGGGGGTCGTCGTTATCAACTACTAAGTAAGCGTATTCAAGTAATGAGCTGCTTATCGGAAGGATTGCTAGCACAACTAGGCCAGTGATCTCAGCATTAGTGGCCGATGACGACAGCAGAAGAATGTCTTGTTGTGCGAACGCGAGCAGAATTCCGCCTTTCCGCGCAGCTTGGCCGATAGCGCCCCCTGGCGCATGCGTTTCAGCGTCATCGTCACGAAGCCCCGCTGGGGAGCCGTCTCTCTGTACCTTGACGTCTGGCGGCAGGTGTTTCGCCCGAGAGAGCCAGGTCAGCCGACTTGGCAGCCGAGGGCTAGCGCCGACGGGGTGCACTGCCAAAACGCTGCATTTAGACGACCATTTTTACACTCGCCAAGGTCGTTCCTAAAGTGGCGCTGCACCGACTCGCTGGCGTTCTCTTCCCTGCTCCCTCTGTCTGCAGGCCGAGAGAGAAAGTAGCTTGGGGGAGACATGTTCGATGGATGCGCGGTACGGTACCGTTGACGCATTCTGGCAATCAGCGCGCTCGCTATCGAACTCACTCAGAGATCACAGTCGATGTGCAATAAGACGGTGGCTAAGCGGACTTGTCGGTACGCACACATAGTTATTTCAAATGGCGCATAAACGTGACCCAGAAGAACCCGCGCAACATTCGGTAGGGATCCAGTCTTCAGACATCAGTCATTGTTGGCGCTTTGAAAAGATGTTAGTAGTTTTCACGTCATCTACTCTGGTAATCTGCAGCACGACCTCTGAAGAGAGGCATTTTGCTGCCGTAGATGCATTACAAAGCACCTGCCTCGTGGCCCTCTGAAAGAGGGCGTTAAAGAGACATTCCTCCTCTGTCTTCTCTCTATAGCTTTCACATCAATCATTTGCCGCTCATTTTCAATGTACACATTTCACGTCATTCTCATCATTTTAATACAAACATGTTATACCCGCCCTTAGCGCGAGAAATTTTAGGCCACCATAGAGCCACCAGTCCCCATACCCAGCCATTACCCACATCTTTAATCACATGTACTGGCGCTACCACCACTGAAATAGTTTCCACCACGCCCCCGTCACGGTGGTCTTAGTGGCTAAGGTACCCAGCTGCATACCCGCAGGTCGCGGGATCGGATCCTGGCTGCATTTTTGATGGAAGCGGCAGTGCTGTAGGCCGGTGTGCTCAGATTTTGGTGCAGGTTAAAATACCCCAGGTGGTCTAAATTACTGGAGCCGTACACTACGGCGTCTCTCATAATAATATGGTGGTTTCCGGACGTTAAACCCCACATATCAATCAATCGTTTCCACTACGCGCGTCTTGTGGTCTGTTTTAGAGGGCATGAATGTATTATTCGCCTGCTCCGGTAGTTAGCCAAGCTTTAGTTTGTTTAATATGAAGTCTAATGTCTAAGTATAATGTCTAGTATAAAGCTAAGGCGCGCTTTCGAGCAGCTAAAACGTTAATTTTTTTCGAACGTTACCGAAGCATTCCAATGCGTTTGCGGAAATGGAAAAAAACGAAAAAACAAACAAACAAACCGTTAACGTTCTAACGCGTGCTTCCGCTGGTCAGGCCAGTTTCTGATCTACATACACTGCGTGCGCGTCGTAAACGTGACTTTTGTTGGTGCTACAGTTCGGCATGCATTCGATCACCTTCCCTTTTCACAGTAACGCTGTGCAAAGCGCCAAAATGCACGTTGAGCAACGTTGATAGCATCGCTGCCGCACGTAGCCGAGCGTGGCCAAGCCGGATCCCGTCCTGCTGAGTGCGTCATAAAGCCGCAACGAAACATTACCTGTTTTTCATCACGTTATTATTGTTTTTTTCACGGGCCGCATTATGTAGCCGCCCCAGAGAGAAGTTGAGAGAAAAAAGAAAATAAGGGCGTCTCTGTAACGACGCGAGTGCCATGTCCGCCTTTGCGGCCGAACTAAGTTCCGAGAAACGCTTCGCCTGCCCCTCTGGCACGCAGCATTCTCTTGCACGTGGATGCCGACTGGAACAGCTTCTGCCGCGGCTCGCCAAGCTAAAACCAAGCAAAAGCGTCGATTTAAGGTGTGAAAATGCTCTATCGTTTGTATGCCTCGGCAGAGCCAGTTCTTTCTCCTTCAATGAATGGTTTTTCTCGGCTTTCCGACTGTGATTGGCTACTCCTGGATCATACTCCAACGCAGCGTGCGCTTTTTGTTGTTGTTGTTGTTGAATTGGCTTTATGTGGCGTGTATTAGTTTATTTAGCCTTGTTTTCCCCGATCGTATTTCATTTCTGTCGATTTTCGCTAAAGCGGCCACCTTACGTCTATGTACTGGCTACCTTAGAAGCTGCGACCGACGGATGAACTTACAACCAGCCTGAACGTTTCCCGAGAATGCAGTAAAAGTGGAACATCTCGAATTGATAGTGGCAGAATTGCGCCGCGCTTTTGGAACAAAAAGTAATGAACAAAAAATGTAATAACTTGCAGCACACACACAAACGCTGGCTTGCAACTAATTTTTATTCAAACAGTTCACATCTAAGTACGTTCGACAGCAACCATCACCGAGAATGCGCGCCTCTGTAAGACATCGCAAACACACACCGCCCTACAGCGCTCATCTATGAACCTCATCACGGGTGTTACGCAGAGAAAAATGAAGGTTCACTCACACAGTCGTTTCCCTTTTTTTATGTAGTAATCTTCGCAAATTTTTCTTGCTCAGTCGGGTTTTTTCAGCTACTAATAGGTGGTACCCGGTTTAGGATGAGCAGTGCGGAAACAGAACTGGGTGGTAACTGTACGCTGCACCGTTTTTTTTTAATTTTTCCACAATTGCCACACGGTGTGGCGGATGACGCGGATGAAGTATTTAAAGTGTTCAGCGTAACTGCGTTGGGCACCATGACGAAACGGAACGACGACGAACGCCTTGCAGGTCAGGGACAGTTGTGCAGGGCTCCTGCTTGTTACAACGGACAAAACGTTTGTGCCGAGCAAGATGCAATAAGGATTATGTGCACATACGTAGTTTCGTATTCGGTATGTGTACAGTAACAACTTGCATATGCGTATTGAAACACTTTTTCTGTTCCTCTTGTTATACCGACCCCAGCATTGTAATCTAAACGTTAGCGCAACCGCGTTCAAGTGTCACTTCCACCGGGCTCAAAGTCACCTCGGTCACAGAATGCTGACGCCGGTGAGTTTCACGTGGAACACGGACACAGTGGCCGGACGCCGCGTCGGCTGCGTGGTGGAATGCAACCGTAGAAGGCGCACGACCGATCGTGTTATCTGTACAGTTGCTGAATGAATGACGTGAAAACACTCGCCGTTGTCAGTTCATCTAGCACGCGTTCTTTTGTGCTTGCTTCGTTGTCGGCAAGCTGTTACTCGCTGTTAATACTCAGAGGAAATCATGTCGCCGGAGGTGTCGCGCTGACCCAGAGTGTTGAGCTCCGTACCGTTGGTTTCGGATCGTCACGAGACGCGCGCTGTGCGGCCCACGTGCTTTCCGAGCCGAAGAGAGAGAATCGCGCCTTCTGCTTTTAAATAAGCGAGGAGAATTTGCCCAGTCAATATGGCCGACTTCCGGCTTCACGAGTGACGTCAGGGTACCCCCTCTTAGTTGTTTCCATCCTCCATGCTGTACGCGATAAAGTAACATCTCGTGATTTTGCCACAACGGTGATTCAATCCTAAGTTAAATGCAGTTTGTACGCGGTTCGCATCACCATTTATGGCTTGCGAAAACATAAATGTATACGAGTTTACGTACGTACGTAAACATTTACGTATAAGGAGCTAAAACGTTGAAAGACATGCGTTCCGGTAAAACGGTAAACACAAACCGGTATCCGGTAACACGTTAATGTAAAGAAGTATACGTACAAACTAAAGCTCCCTTATTTCTTTGCAGCTACTGCATCTATGCTTCGGGCTATGGCAGGAGTGCGGAATCGCAAAGTTGTACAGTATGACAAACAAGTATGAGGAACACATGCACAAATTATAAACAAAGTGAATCTAGCAGTTGAGCTTCAACGAAGTATCATCTAACGGAAGACAGAGAATACCATAGGTAGCGAGTTACAACGTTCATCAGCAAACGTATGTTGTCTAATAGAAAGACCAGTGGTGCGATGCTTACGTGGGCTCCTGGAAACGGAAACTGCGTTCGTATCACGAAGAAACAAACATAAGTTGAATGCGTAAAAAGAAAAAAAAAATATGCCAAGACCAGTGACCAACTGATCGGGTGGAGGGTCCGATATTTTGATAGTGCGTTAAACGTGCTGGTCCAGCGGCCGGATTCCATTCGCGTCTCGTCGGTAATTGCCCATAATCCGGCCGCATTAACGCCGATCAGCCGGGGTTTGCTCTCGCGAACAATTTCATCGTGAGAGAAGTTTGTTGAATACGCGTTCGAACTCTCCCTCCGGCCGACGTGCTAATCCTCAACGGCCACTACCACCGCAGTAGCCTCTGTCTGACGTGGCGGAGGCGGCCGAGGGGAGGTCAGCGTCAGCCCACCTCTCTCTGAGTATGCACCGGGGAAGCGGTCAGTGGCGCGTCCATCCTTCCTTCCAGGGGTCCGCGCTAACCCGATCAGCGCGCGCCTCGGGGCGCCGCTGATTGCCGCGCGCTGGAGACGTGCCTTGCATGGGACGCTGCTGAGTCACGCTGCCTGCCCCGCAGACAGCTGCGCGAGTGACCCGCTCGCATGCCGCGCAATATGTACGATGGCAAGTCGCGTTCGTCTCGGCGCCGTTCTTGCTTTCCCCCGAAGCTGCGGTGATGGATGCTAGAACCTGTAGCGTGAGCTTTCACCCATGCAGCGGGCCTCCTACAATGATAGCTAGGTTTCCGACGTAGAAGTGCTAGCGCCTTGGGAGTTTGGAGAACGCGTCGCCAATCAGGGGCAGCTTGCATTTTGCAGCCACAGAACACGAGGAGCCAGTAGCATTTAAGACGAAAAAAAAAGATTAGCGCAGACTGATTGCGCGACTGATGCCGCAGATTCGACGCCCCAGTTGTGCGGTGCGATGTGGAAAAGCAGTCATTGCTGCCCGGAGGAAACTCAGCACGCTGCACGTCAGCGCAAACGCCTCGCGCTATCTTTCGGCTCATAGTAGTATAATCGAAGGTTCCCATCAACTCTCGGAACGCGGCCGGCGGTCAGTGGCGGCGCCATCTGCGTGCCGCTGACACGCATATCCGCGCTGCATGGCGTGCGCCGCCGAGTTCATGGACGGACGCGGCCCGGTCATCACGAAGCGGCGCAGCCATTGGGCCGTTCGTGACCGAGCAGACCTTCAGCGGCCAGACACGCCGCATAGCAGCGTGCATCCGCCTTCGCCCATTACGAGGGGAGCCTGCATGGCGCCATCTTTGTTCGCTCGCTTGTCTTTCTTTGTCTCTGGCCCCGAGTGGACGTAATCGAATCAAAGCTTCCCGCCGGCTGACCACCCCGCTCGTCAGGCTCAGCTGCTTCTGCGGGGCTACCTTCCACAGCCTGGTTACTGCGCCGGACGGCAGTGGAAGAATGCTAGCGTTTCATTCGGGTCGACCGACGAAACACTGCACTGTTGTTCAGGAAGTGTTTGACATGCACGGTCCTTTTCTGTGGAGCAGCCTTTCACGTTCGTCAGTGAGGTGACATTTCGAAAGTCGTGCGGTTTCGTTCGTTCAATGTAGAAGATGACATTCGCGCGTGCCCTCGGATCGCCAAATATTTATTGTTGTTTGCGCTGTCACAAATCTGAAAAAACAAAGGTTACCGCTCATCTGGCTGGTCGCGAACTCCTTCGTGTGCCAACAAACCGTTGAGGGACCTTTTGGTTGGCACGATTCGTTGGCGCAGTTTCGAAGGCAATACGGATCATTCTTGTTGTTCCTTTGACGAGGAACAATCAAACGATAAAGCGATCGGCGTGTGTGCAGTGAACTAACGAGTGGGCTTTCAACTGTACCTGCGGGCTCCAATGCCCCCGTGAGAGCCCGCAGTCTCTCTTCCCGCGTTCGTGGCGCATCCGGCGATGGCCAACGGCGTTCTCTCTAGGCTGCGTGACTCACCTCGCGGCTGAAGCGCGCACGCGTGGCATATTCAGGCTCCACCCCGTTCGGCTCCCGCCCCGCTCAGTCTGGAAGCGTGGCGTAGCTGTCTGACGCGGTGAAAAATGACGCGTAATTCCAAATTCTGTTGCCCGCATCTTCTGCCCTTCCCCAACCAACCCTACCGTCGCTTTTGATTCTCCTCTTTTGCCGTACCGCTTTCATCGGTTGCATTTTGGGAGCGACTGGGTTATACCGTCTACTCTTCCCCATCCAACGTCGCAACCCCCGGGCGTCGGCAACGCTCGAGATCCTCGAGCTAACGCCGTCTCGCGATCGACGGTGTTGCCGTCGGCCTTCGAGCGAGCACCAGCAGCACGCCCCTTTTGCGCCGCTTGTGCGCCTCGGAAAATTTGTTAGGCCGCTGTATAGTCGGCTGCCGCGTGAATTTGACAGTCCCCCAGGAGCGACCGAAAAGTGCCGCGAAAATTGTTGATGGAACCGAGCGACAGCCGAATCACCGTTTTTAAGAATAAGCCAGCCTGCCTCTTCTCACTCCAGCATCGAGGTTTGTAGCGTGTTTCCCTCTTTTTTTTTTTTGAAACCTTCCTCTCCAGCCGCCGTGTTCCATCATGTCTCGTGCAACCCTGTTACGAAACAGCAATATCAGACATCATTTTCGCATTTGTTGCTGTCGGAGAAGCACGTAGTTCCTTCACGTCTCCAGTTCCCCCTCTACTAGTCCCCCATACGTCGACCAAACGTTTTTCGAATGGCTTCCATTTGACACGGCTCTGAGCCATGCTCCGCGTGTTGTCGTCCCCTGATCTCTTGAGGTCCATTGCTTCTTCGCCTTAACCCCGTGTCTGGAATAGTCAGCCAGCTTTCGATATCGAAACAGCAATAGACGATTGTTGTGTGCCTTCTGGATGTTCTGGCTACGTATTTCTGTACCTTGATAGGATGCGCGTTCTAAAGGTACCCAGGATAGTCACGTTCCTGGCGCACTTGAGTGAAATTCCCGCTCTCAATGCGCACACCACCACCAAACATTTTCATTGTCTCATAATGGTCACTTGCGGGAGTGTGAGGGACGAACATTACCCTCGGCTATGGTTGGAGAGAGAAATATTTTAATGAAGAGCAAAAGATGTTTGTCTCGGTTTTCGCCTGATGTGATCCTCCAGGTGCTGGGTGAAGCTATAGTCGGATACAACTTTAGAAGTCCGCGGCAGTTTCTCTTGTAAGGTGGTTGCATACTAGCCTCAACTCCAGACTGACATCTTGAGCCGCGCGGCCGGTGGCTCCTCCTTCAGAGAACATGACCCAGTACATGAGCGGAGCCATTTATTTAGTCGCGGAGTTGACCTGCTGCTGCGCTTCAGACTTCTGAGGTTGTATCTCCAGTACAGTGTTCTTCTCAGAGCGGCCTGATATCTTGAACTAGTGATGTGTTATTACTGGCGAATTAGATATTTGAGGCTTACAAATAGACTGCAGTAGTTCTCACATCGACCATTGTCACGCCCGAGGAAGTGCCAGCGCGTAAACGTTCTGTTAGTGTGCTGAAGTTACCTTATCAAGCAGTAATTCGCAGAGCGGTGACGACACATCCTCCCACAAATGCCGGTCCCAGGTATTTGGCGTTCGCCTGTGGCGTCTGTCATTGCCCAAGCTACCACGCTGCAGATACTGGTGTGCGTCCGCACACGAGATAGCGGGATTTTTAGACCTTTAGCGTGGCGGTCAAGTAATAATCTCGTTGGCGGGCTCGATGATTGCGTCGCTTTCACTCCTGTACACATACGGGCGACGCCCAGTGCGCGCCGATGCGGCGCGGCTTAATCGCGCCGTTCTGCTTCACTTACGAAGCTCAACGAAGAAGAAAAAAAGCGGTTGGTCCGGCTTTCTGCGAACGTTTCGTGCACTGCGTTGGACTCTGACCGGGAGGTGTAAAAGCTCATTTGTCTTGTCCCGCGAGATGTGTGGCGCGAAGAAAGCAAACGCGCAACTCTTCTTCAGGTGCGAGGAGGGGACGCTTGTTCCCTCTCGCCGGGTGACCTTGCCCGCGGCGGGAGGTCTGTGACATTCCTCGCATCATTGTGGCCGCAGCTGCAAGGCCGGGCCCACGTGAAGCCCGTCGGGAGGGGGGTTCGGGCGGCGCCGGTCCTGGCCCCCGAGCTAACGCGTCCTCCCGGCGGCAGCCCAGAATGACCCGTTGCCACGGTTACCACCAAGAGCGCGAGGCACGGCCCGTTTTCCGTTCTCTGCTCGACTTGTGTTGCGCCCCGCGGCGAGGGCGCGCCCTCTTGGAGGAACAGCGGTTTCGTGTGTGTCGCCGCTGTTGCGATGAGGACGTCCTGTGGCCCTTCTTTGCCCCTTCCTGCCACTCGGGGGCTCAAAGTCGGGCCGGATGGTGATGTCCATGCTGCCTTTTGTGTGTATCGCCTCTCTCCCCTTTGGAGACGCCAGCACTGGATTCCAGAGGTGCATTCGACTGATTGACAAGGCGAGGAGCAGGAGGCTGCGTGGAAACTCTGGCCTTCCCAGATTTACTCGAACTTTCCGTCAAAATGCCTACCTGACCCCGTATGCCCAGCGAGAAATCCATTCGTGCTCACTTTATTCGAAATAGCTCTTCTAGAGGATTGGTCTAGAATAACGAGAGAGAGTCAGCCTGGAAATATTTGCCGAGGAACTCGCGCAAGCTGTGTAAGGAAGGAAATGGTAGCTACTCATGGTGCTCTTTGTCCACCAAATGGCCCTTAGGCCATGAATCACCATTCATCATCACTAACAGCAGCTTGGTGCAAGAAGTGGTCTTCTCGCGCAAAAAAAAGAAAAGATGGGGAACAAGTCTAGTACACGAATGTACACAAGTCCAGTACACGAATGAAGCCCGTGCACTCGCTGTTGGCATCTGCCACATCCAAAGCTGCGGACTAGATATGTTGGTGTTTCTGTGGGTGTTGGCGCCGCGCTCCGATTTGTGTTCACCGTCACCTCACCGTGAAGGAGCGTGGCAAAGTTCTGCAGTGTAATCAAAGACCCAAAGACGACGCGCGGCTGATATTCTTTCCTTGTTCCCTGTGTGGGCTCGACGCCATTCGTTATCGATATACGATATACACGATGCGATGCATCGAGTTTCCAATCACGGTGACTTTGTGCTCGGCGTTAGCGATAGCCGTGTTCCGATGGCGTACTTTTTTCATTCGGAATGTCAAAAACGCGTTAAGAACGTTTCTTCTTATTTATTTTCAGTGTAGAAACTATTTCCTCATGCGCTCCGCGACTGTTCATTTTGTTCTTTTATCCTCGCGCATTAATGTGTTGAAGGGGGCTCAGTGAAAACAAGGCCTTTAACAAGGTATACACGAACGATGTAACGAACGTCTGCGAAGAAAACAAACCAAGCGCGCTTTCTCAAAATAAACACAAGGGATGCGTGACAGTATACGTAGTGAAGGAAAGATGAAAAAAAAGGGGGGTGGGGGCTGTGCAGAGATAAACAACTGAGAAACGCAGCATGCAGGTAAAAAGCTGCTGCTGTGCTGGAATGCGACGTCAAAGCGGCGGTAAACTGGCGCGTCGGCGCAAGTTATTTTTCTTGCTCGGGGTTTATTTAGTCTGCCCCCTCGCTTGGGCCTTCGTTCCCCTCGCCACGTGCACATGCTGGCCTGCCTGCCTTAACTGTGGCAGGTTGAGATAGTTGACGCGCTCGCAATGGTCGTAAGTTGTGAATGAACGACGACGTTCACCTTTTCGTACGAGGGCCCTGCCGACGCCCTCAAAACCGCCTAGATGGCCAAGAGGTGGTCAAGCGCCATGGGGGATGAACATGGTTGCACTGTCCGCCCGGGGTCCTCGCACATTCGGACCGTGAAATGTAGCCGAAACGGGAATGCTTCCAGATGGTCCTCTTTTTTTTTCTTTCTTACTTTCTCTCTCTCTCTCGTTAGCATGGTCTCTCCACGCGCGACTTCTTCCTCGCTCTGGTTGACTTCAATTAGAAGCCACAGTTGTGGCTATTTCGCGCAAAGAAATAACAAGGGAAGGGTCGAGGGGAGCGCAAAATCCCACTGTTTATTCCAAAATTACTGCAGCGCAGTATATATGCAAAGGCATGCTCGGAAAGCATGGCACACATCGAACAGATAACGTTTAGTGCAATGCAATACGTAGGTATATACATGCGCTAAAGGAATTGTACATGAACCGGCACACATCGAACAGATAACGTTTAGTGCAATGCAATACGTAGGTATAGACATACGCTAAAAGAATTGTACATGAACCGACTAGGCCAACAACGTGTACTTCATTCAGGTTCACTTTGTACGACGACTTTCAGTACACGTAATGATTTTATCGGGGTCGTGGCTATTCTGCCGCTCTTGAATTTCCCGTGGGAGGAACTGATTAGCTTATGTATCTCGCGCATACACACGAAGAGGAAATGAAGAAGCTGTGTGCGAAGTTTGCCTGTGCGGCTCTGTTTAAATGCCAACGTCCAGCAATCACTGGGCGTGACGAGACCGGGAAGTGCGGCGTCGTCAACCGCTCCGTATTCTCTATCCTCGAGTAGCGTAGCGCTTCTTGGAAAGTCGCCTTTGGTCCACAAGATTAGAGTGTACTAGAACTGTTCAAGTACACTCTAACAGAATCAAACGCTTTGTCTATCACCTTACGCCATGTTGGCTGCTCCGAAACCTGGCACAGCGTCACTTGCCTTGGGTCCCCGCAGAAATATACAGCTTTCCGAAGTTTATTATTATTATTATTATTATTATTATTATTATTAGTGCTTCTATTTTTCGGGACCCGGTAAATTGTCCGAACAAAACGAACTACAGCAGCTATTTTGGATATGAACGAATACAATTAACAGGCACCTACCATGGAATCATGGCACTGCTTACGCATTGAAGAAGGGATTTAAAAAAAAATTGCCTGCAGCTTCCTTCGGGGGAACACTGAGGAGGGTGCGGAGCATATAATTGGTTAACGGGGTGTTAAAGTGCGACTTACTTGGGTCGATGGCTAAATTGGTTAACGTGGTTGTGAAATGGGGTGTTAAATTGCGACTTACTTGGGTCGATGGCTAAATTGGTTAACGTGGTTGTAGGAGGGGGTGTTAAATGAGTGAACACGTACACACGTATGCGAAAAGGCGGCGCTGGTCGAAGGGACGTCGATCATTGTGTTTGTGGATTCGTTGGAATTCATTTCACCGCGACCTTGGACGTCGACGCGCCGTACAAACCAACCGACGAGCGGCAACTGAGCGAGCGAGCGCCGACCTTGAGTATATATACAGCGCGACGGCGCATGCACTGTCAGCTGTTGAATGTTCTCGAAGCGCGACGGCGCATGCGCGTCCACTGGAGAATCAGGAGAATTGTAGAATGTTCGAGAAGGGGGAGTAGCGCAACGGCGCATGCGCGCGCGTCAGCTGCCGATGTTCTCGAAGCGCGACGGCGCATGCGCGCGCGTCAGCTGCCGATGTTCTCGAAGCGTGACGGCGCATGCGCGCTACATTATACAGCTAGCGCATGTTCGTGAAGAGGAGAAGCGCACGCGGTGTGTAGAGGAGGAAGGGTGCACAGATGGTGGAGGAGTGAAGCGCGCGCGGTGTGTAGAGGATTGATTGATTGATTGATTGATATGTGGGGTTTAACGTCCCAAAACCACTATATGATTATGAGAGACGCCGTAGTGGAGGGCTCCGGAAATTTAGACCACCTGGGGGTGTGTAGAGGAGGAAGGGATGCACAGATGATGGAAGAAGGAGGAGGAAGCTTGCGGACGGCGCCGCACTACAAGCCTCGAGTATTAGATGCTCCGCATCTAAAAACGCGAACCCATCATTTCCTCAGCCTTCAGCGACGTATAATGACAGAAACTGTGAGCAACGTTGGACAATCGGCACATGTACTGTACATGTCTCTGCCTCGGAGGTAACGGTGTATCTAGAACTGAAACGGCTGTATGCGTGACCAAGATATATATGTTGCGGATGGCGAGAGGTGCCCTACCAAACACGTCTCTATTTTTTCTATCCACCACCGCAGAAGCGCGAAGGTCTCGCAGAAATACTCGAGACAGCCACAAGTGCTGGCTGGATGATGTCCTTGAACGGGTCTTGTTTCCGAAGCGTATTATATGTCTGCTGCCGGTTCTCAATGTGTGTCATATCATTGCGGTCGTTGGGGGATGCAAATGCCTTCCTCAGGTGTGCCCCCGCAAGTCGGGGTGCGGCCGCCTCCTCTCCGCGCGCCTTCCCTCCTCCCACAACCCTCACTCACTTTTATTTCCACGCGCTTCCGCCCGGGGCTCGCATCTGCACAGCGTTGGAGGGAGACAGGGGACAGAAAGCGAGATCGAGTTTCAGAAGGAGAACGTCTAGGCGCTCATTTTTTTTTGTTGTTCCTTTTCCTAGTGTTCTTAAAGCGACCAAAAAGCGAAGGGAATCGAGAAGGAATCTGGCGAAGATGTTTATCCGCCGCGCCAGTGAAGCAGCGCAGTCGTTTGGGTGCCGTCTCTGTCTCCGACTTATTTTTTCGTTCAAAATGCGTGTTTTTCTTTCCCCTCCTCGCGCTCTTCTTCTTCACTTCCGGTCGCAGACATCACCGCCTGTCTGTCTGCTGTCTCTTCGGTGGCCCTCGCTTGCAGTTCGGGAGGTGCGCCGTCCTCGCTACACTTCGGATGGCCCTTTTTATTTTTTCCCGTCGTGTGTCTTCTCTGGCAGGAGGCTCGCTGCACTTTTGGCTGTCCTCATGCTCGCGTCGGGGTTCTGCCGCGGGGCGCCGGCGAGCCGGAAGAGCCCTCTGCTCTGTTTGCTCTCTCCCGATCGGGTGGAATTTCGTGAAAGCAGAGTTGCGCGAGAAACGAACGACCACCGCCGCCACCATATGGCACATGTTGGCCTCTGTCGCGATAACGGATTCGCTCTCGTGGGTTGCGTCGCGCCACCACGGTGTCTGTCGCTCAGTTGGCTCGGAGACTGTTCCCATCGGAACTCTCCGAACGAATCTGTTAGCGCACGTGCTCCAGCTCTGACCGCTACCCAGAAGCAAAAATTTCTCACGACAACTGCATCACGGTTGCTGAGGCGATGCTCATTTATTTATTTATTTAATTTATTTATTTATTTATTATTATTATTATTGGCGCTCAAGAGGGGGAGCTATTCGTTCTCTGTGGGCTCTGTTGGCCCACCTCTGCACGGAGTGCGGCGTTTATACTTACTATTAGTCGAGACAGGATTCCGATGTGGTTGACTATGACCCTTAGTAAGCGCGGTGCATGGCGATAGCTGCTTAATTGGAGATCACATGGCTAGAAATAGTCAAAAGCGTGCGAGTGTAACGTGACACTCCTCGCAGCCTAATCTGGGAACAGAGTGTAGCTAGACTGCGCCACGCGTTGCTTATTCAGGCATTAGCAGCCAGAACAGCAGGCTGCCGGACTTCACATCAAGCGTCATTCGGCGACTGTTCAGATCGTTGTTCCTCAGAGCGGACTTCGTTTATAACGTTTCATTTTATTTCCTTAGCCAGAACGAAGGATACAAGTAGGAGCCTGACATAACGGTAGTCGTGTACTTCAAATAAGCCGGCAAATTTTCCGTGGTTTCACATGGTCAGTTAAGTCTTTTACCTCTCAACGACGAATAGGAAGCACGTCGTACGTACATACATATATGTATGTATGTACGTAATATGTATGTACGTATACATACATACATACATACATACATACATACATACATACATACATACATACATACATACATACATACATACATACGAGCAAGTATAGAGGAAGAGAGCACTTTCAAGTTACACTATACGACGGCGGCACACCCTGTGTCGATTGGCGTCGTTATTTAAACTCGGTACAAGTTTCGTTGTTTTGAGCCGTGGTTTTATAGCGAGTCAGTTCGTTCGGTTGAATAAGGTCACATTTATCACTCGTGCCAAAGCGCTACAAGAGATGCAGATGAAAAAGGAGGGTATGGGAACATTATACGTTACTAGATTTCGCACTCTGATGAAAAATTATCAATCACTGCTGCGAACATCCCCTCTCGCATTTCTTCCTCTTCTTCTCCGAGCACAGAACCACGCTACATGTACACTCTTTCTTCCCTGGGCAACAGGGCTTGGCAACATGGCCGTCCATGGTTGTCGGTCGAAAGAGGGGGCTTTTTTTCCGTGGCGACGAGGCCTCCCCTTTTTCAATGCATGCCTAATGGTGTGCCACCGCTGTCGGCTCTTTCGCTTTGCGTCATTTTCTTTTCTTCCCTCTTTTGTCGCGGCTTCCCTGCCTATGCCGAATCTTCCCGGTGCTCGCGCCATTGTGGGGCGTCCCCCGGTGGCGGCCTATTCATCCCGCTTCGGGAACCAACAGGCCAGGTGGACGGACGCCGAGCCTAGGCTTCGGGGCCGTGCTGCGGCCATTATGGCTCCCAGCGGCAGCTGATTTAGCTGGCTTTTGCTTGCCCCGTATATCTTCTCGCTACGGGTTTTCGCTTGCTGCCTTCGATCCCTGCACCCTCTCGCGTACTACTTGCTGGCAACGACGTGCGAGCGAATTCGTGGCGTAAAGTTTCTTTATGTTTCCACGCAGGAAAAAAGGCGCCTGAGGAGGGCAGAAAAGCAAAATTATTCGCGAGGGTAGCGCTTCGTCGCGACAGGCTTTTCAATAGGACGGACTTCTCGAGGCCGATATAACGGTTTCTCTCGGCGCTGTCGCCATTCCGAGTGGAGGCGTTCGGTCGCGCGTACAGCTGCGCGCGCGTCGCGTTACTGCCGCGCTCGAGGTTTGACGCGTCCCGGGCTGTTATCGTAGTGTCGTAAAAACGGCCGCCCGATCGTCTCTGCTCGATGCGAGCGCTCGCGTTGTTTCCCACCGCTCCCAGCCGCCAAAGGGTCTCCGGAGCTTGTATGCGCGTCCTTGTTTGTGCCATGCGGAGCGCTCTCCCCGACAGTCGCGACGGCTCGTATTGCTTGCTCCGATGCTTGTCGCAAACTTTCGAGTGCACGCACCGCCTAACGGTCTGTAGTGCATCCCCCTGCGGGCTCTTCGCTTCCTCCGAGACTCTCGATAGAGCGATATGGTGGGCGCGGGCCTGCTTTAGAAGGAAACGCGAATGCAAGGTTGATGCTGGTTATGCGTCCGTCATGTTGGATGGAAGGATTCTGCGCCGTGTTTTGACCCGCTTTATGACGTGTTGGAACAACTATTATTCTGCCTTAATTCGAGCCGGCCAGCGAGTGCAGCTTGCTTCAAAAACTTGAGATGGGACTTGACGGAGTGAATTACATGTATAAAAACACCGTTTCCAGAGTTTGCCTCCAGGGCATACGCATAGTCAGTGCAACAATCGGGAACGTGACTTGAGTGTACATTGAGCCTTCATCCGGACGGGGCAACACTATTGCTGCGCCATTTTGAAGGTCCGTTCGTGTGCGGGTCTCTAGACATCCACATAGCTCTACGGATCTCTGACACAACGCGCGGAGCGAGGGTTTTTTTTTTCATGTGCGGTGAGTGCGGACTTTTAAAATGGCTACCCCGATGCTAGTGATCCGCGCGGATGACGTCAAGTGTATGCCCCTTATAGAAACGGAAGAAATAGGAATTTATGTGGACGGTCACCTCTGAAAGGCTGGCAGAGCAAGCGCGATAATTGCTCGGTAATTGTTAAGCCGCGATTGTTTCTTGATACCGATGTGTCGTTTACCCACGATTGCTCATAGCGCTGTTGGGCGCTTGTTGTGCTGGTACAGTGCCATTTTGGTCTACCCTTTTCTTTTTTATTTCTTTCTTCCCTGTGTCATACGACTTGTTGATTCCAATGATGACGTAGGTAAAGTGCCGCTCGCACCGCTGACAAAGTGCGTCGGCCGCCGACTGACTACTTGGTGTAGAATCCTCACATTATCCCAGCTCTGCTGGTTGCCGGCGTGGCCGGAAAAGAAAGGCTTGGCCAACTACGAGAATCGATCCTAGGGCAATAAATTAACGTGCCACGCGCGTTGCTTTTTACGCGCAGTGGGTTCATCGCGCGCGTTCTTTCCCACGGCCCTGTGATGTAGTTCGCAAGAAAGTTTTCACCGCCTAGGCGATTTCCCGCGCCTCTGCTGCGGGTATTAGGCCGCCGGACGAATTATCGCGGACCGTCCGCGCGCGCTCGAAGCAGATCCCCGCGGACAGATTAATCCGCCCCAAAGCGCACCCCCTCTCCTAACGGTTCCGAGAAAAAGCGAGAACGGCCGGGCAAGCGTCGCGACCGGTCGACCCCGGCCGCAGGATGACGCCGCTAGTCAGGGGCGGTGCCCTCCCCGGCGCGGCCGTCGCGCGCTGCGTTGGCTTTCTGCCGCTTCATTCTCGTTGTGATGTCTTTTTTTTTTAATCGCTATAAGGGTCAACTGCGCTTTGCACAACTTTCTGAGTACCATATTCGAACGATGCCTATTGCAATTTTTCATATATTTTATGGTTTTTAATACCACAGAATCACGATATCATTGCGAGAGACGCCGTAGTGGAGGGATCCGGAAATTTCGACGTCCTGGGGTTATCTAACGTGCTCCTAAACTGAGTACACAGGCCTCCAACACTTTCGCCCCCATTGAAAACACAGCCGCCGCAGCCGGGATTCGATCCCGCGGCCTTCTGGTTATCGGTCTAGCGCCATAACCATTAGACCACCGCGGCGGGGTGCAATGTTCTTGAAGAACATCGGGAGGTATAAAATGGGGATGGGGTAGTAGTTACGGAGGTCTCGTGACGCTGCAGCTTAGGCAGCGATTGATGATTGATTTGTGGGGTTTAACGTCCCAAAACCACCATTTGATTATGAGAGACGCCGTAGTGGAGGGCTCCGGAAATTTTGACCTCCTGGGGTTCTTTAACGTGCACCCAAATCTGAGTACACGGGTTAGGCAGCGATGAAGCCGGCTCTTCGCGCAAGAGAGTGAGTGGTGAATACTGAAGTATACCTAGTGGTATGTACGATACATCTGTGATTATTATTTTTTATCACTGCCCGATCGTTTTACGCCCGCACAGCACCTGCCCATGGTGATAGAAAGTTCCGCGCGCTCTGTTGTAGCGTCACATCGAGGCCCTTGTTCCCCCGTGTGCGTGTGCTCCTAAAATGGCGGAGAAATGAAGCAGCAGCAGTAGCTTGAGCTAAGCATTACGCAAATTATGTCTACTTGGAGCAGTTTATGGACCAGTGGGGTTACATGAGCCGACCACTTGGAAGATAGCGTTTTCGACAGAAAATCGTGTAAAACTACCGTGTCCGAGCTTTTACTCGTCCTGGCATCGGCGAGGTGTTCGAGGTAGTGTGACGCGTTCGCCGTGAAGTTCAAGAAAGCAAGGGGACAGATTTTTCTGTGTGGTTTAAAATGTTCCCAATTATAAGCCCTGAGTAGTACGAACACTGTTGCTCAAAAGTCCTGTAATACGTCCGGGGCAAATAATCCGGAACCACCAGTTCCTTTCGCCTGGCTCTTGTGCAGCACATAAAAAAATCGTCGGAGTAAATTTCGCACTTGTCTACACGTCGTTCCTCGTTGTTCTCCTCATGTACTTCCGGTTTCTTACGGTAATACCGCTTGAAGACAGTCGTCTGCCTTCAGCATTCTTCTTGCACCGGGACCTACGTTATAGTCAGGCGGGTACGTCTCTTCCCCCGTCCCCCTCGCGTAAGGGGGTGGCTGGCGTGAAAAGGCGTGCGCCAACACCCTCCTGTTCCCCACCCTAGCTCCGGTCAAATGCGAGCTACCACCCCCTAAGAGAAAAAAAAAAGCGTCCCTCTATGCATATACGCCGTCACATTTCTCCGACTTCTTCGCCGCAATCGAGACTTTGCATGCGTGTGGTAACATTTTAGTGCTTGACTGCGTTCGAACTTTTGTTTATGGACCACCAGGTAAATCACCCGCCACCCTGTTCGTTGTTGAGCCGAGGTATGTGGGGGCTGCCCTTGAGAAAATTTAGGCCCTTCGGTGCGGCCCAGCGATCGCACCATGCCTCGCGGTTTGGGAGTAGTGCGAATGCGTCCGCGCCGTTCATCGCTCTGCTGCTCCAACGGCCGAGTCGGCGCGGTGAATGAGAGGGGCGCGCCCATCGCATCGCCGCGAAATAAACCGAGCGGGGTCCCCTCGCTAAACGGCCCGAGATGGGGCGAGGAGGACCGCCGAACAAAAGGAGAGCAGGCTAAATTCTTCGGGAAGCAATAAGGGCCGCTCTTCCGAAATGAGGAAAATGGGCTTCCAAGAATGACGAATCTGCTTACACCACGCGAGCCGAACGGCGGCCGAGGGTCGTTTCGGGCGCCATGGCAACTGCCGAGAAGGGAAGCGGGCCGTACATACGGGTGAATCGCCAATTCCATCCACACATTGGAACCACGCAAGCCGTCCGGTTGGCTGCGCAGGAGAGCCGCTGTGCAACGAGGACAACCAGGCCACGCGTGGCGCTTCGTTGCGCGTAGAATATCTCTCGTTCCACAAAACCTAGCATTTGAAACTAGATCAAGCTAGCGTGGAAGCTTCCCCGTTCCTCTCCCGTAGAACGGGGATACGAAAGCGTCGTGTGGTCGATTTTTCTCCGTGTACGCCACGTGGCTGGGGTGCGTAACGTTCTGCGCACGGTGATACAAAGCCCTCTCGGGATTCTAAAATCGAGCCTTACGGATATTTCGGAATTCGGCTGTTCAGCTGCCACGTGGATGTAGTAAGAAGCGAGTGATCAGTCTGACGTTGCGCAATATTGATGGCGCTTCTTGCTACCATACCGTGTCGGCTGTCTGACGAGATTTGGTTACGCAGCTACCACGTCACTTGAGCTGGTCTCGCGACGTCTGAAGTAGCCCGAACGAGCGTCCGCCGCCCAGGCTATCTTAGTACGTACAGCTCTCAACTCCCATGCCTATAATGTCGGAGCGTCGCGCGTGGAACAGCACGGGTGACATCTGCAGTCGCAAATACGCCACATCTGAGCATGCGCGACGCCAATGATGTGCCTGCCTTGCGATACTGGGTATGCAATAACCACTTTGGCCATAGAAAGCGCTCTGAACAATTTAGCGAAAGAAGAACAAAAAAAAAAACAATGAAAAACAAAGTGAACCGTTCTCGCTTTGATATATCACGAAGCGAGAATAAGTTTAGGGCATAAAAGGCGCCTACCCAGGCTATTGCTGGTTTTTTCTTTCGGTTCTATAATGTTGACAGCGCTTCGACGGCCAAAGCAGCCAGCGTGGTCGCGGAGATAGAGAAGGGTGGACACTGCAAGGCAGGCACATCACTGGTGGCGTACTTGCCACAGCAGATGTCGCTCGTGCTGTTCCGCGCGCGACGCTCCGTCATGAACGACATGACAGTTGAGCACTGTTGTGACCGGCGCCGGAGCTGAAGAGGGAGCGGCGCTCCTTTAATCTTCAAACCAAACCGAACGACCGGCTGCCTACTGTTAGGACCGGCGCCAGGTCTGACAGTGGATCGGCGTTCCTTTTGATGTTCCTTTTTAGTCGCCAAACGGGTTGGCGGCCTGTGTCCGCCATGTATGTTCCCCCCCTGGCCGGAGGGTGCGGCGTCTTGCCGCCACGACACCGTGAGCAGTTCGGGAGACCACAAGTGCAGCTTCTTCTTGGAAGATGACGGCGGCGGCGGCGGCCGGAAATCGCCCCGCTAATTGAACGAGTCGTTCGGCGACCATTTGAAGCTTGTTTACGGCGGCCCTTTCGATGGATGCAGTCATCAACTTCAGACCCCTCGCCCAGCGACACCCCTTGACGAGGAGGAGCCACGTTCGTGCCACATGGCCGTGCAGTGACCACGCTTCAATTTTGAACCTTCACGTGGACCGTGCGTGCTCGTCACCCTCGCGGGTAATGTGTGATCCGTGGTTGGACGGTGCCCTCTGTACGCGGTCCCCGATCTAGGGATCTGGGGAGGACAGACCCTTTATAATGAGCCCCCACGGCTCATTCGGGGTGCTTTTTTTCGAGAAGAGAACCAGGCAGAACAGAGCAGAACCGAGCAGAACCATGTAGAACCAAGCACCATGGAGCGCTATGTTAGGAGTCATGTAGAGGCCTGCCACGTTTGAGGGCTCACCGTGTAGGGAGTTCGCAATGTATATATTGTAAATAAACCCTCTTCAAGTCTCTCTTCCTCCTGCCTCGACAACTTCATCCCGGACCCCCGGTGTCTGGAAACCCCGGTCGCAACAACTGGTTGGCAGCGGTGGGATACGAGTCTGCGACGGAGAGCGACATGTACCGGAGGCCAGCCGAAAGCCCTGGAACTCGGCGGGATCGAAGCAGCGTACCACCACCGCACGTAATGGGGTGAGTGCCTGGCTTTGTGCTTGAGATATATCGAGTCTTTTAGCCTAGATTCGTTAAAAGATAGATATAACCAACAACTGCCTGGCCACTGTGGTTGTTATCTCAGCACAAGGCAGCACTGGATGATTATCTGAGCAAGTACGCTAAAGCAGGAAAGCTTAGATGATTCAATAGGAACAAGTGGTAATGTTTCAAAATTTCTAAGGGTACGTTGCGGGTTAAATTTTAGGATGTTGTAAAAAGCAGGAGTGAAAAATTAACAAGAAAAAGTAGAGAGGGATGTTGGCCACGTAGTGCTACTTGGGTGCTTAAGCTTGTGGTCTCCGCTGTGAGATTTGCCAGGCTTCAATTTCTCTAGACCCAGAATTGAAACGCTGGTGGGTTTGTGTTTTGTCACAGCTGAGCCAAAGCAAAGTAGTCGCCATGGATCTTACGAGATTGACAAGAGAGAACCTGCTGAACCTGTGTTGGGATCTGGAGCTAGATTTTAATGATGATATGCCTGCTTCTAAACTCCGCGAAGTGATTCTCGAAAGCAATAGTGACAATGAGGAAATCGAGCACTTCGGGAATATTTACTTATTGGACCAGGAGGAGGAAGTACAAAGGGCGCAAAGAAAGGAAAGATGGCGCCAGGAGGAATTGGAAGCTGAGCGCAGGCATGAAGAACATATAAAAAGGATGCAGGAATTAGATGAAGAGATAGAAAGGCTTAATTGTGAATTGGTGGCATTGCAGCAGAGTGGTCAATCCATAGATGTAGCGCACGAACGGTGCGATTGTAGCGGCGGTGCCATTTAAGACCGAAGCGAAGGCTACAGGTCAGACCATCTGTAGATGAAGTGCACGAACGGTGGCGACGTAGCGGCGGTGCCGATTAAGGCCGAAGAGAGGGCTACAGGTCAGAAATTTGCAGATGTACCGCACGAACGGTGCGTTTCAGCAGCGGTGCCGTTTAGGGCCGAAAGAGAGTGCTGCGGGTCTGATATCTGTAGATATAGCGGCGGTGCCGTTTGAGGCCAAAGAGAAGGCTAGTGCCTGTAAGGGAATGGAACAGGTTTTAACCCATTCTGAGGGAAAAGAGCTCGCGGTCACAGCAGGGTGTGAGGGTTCCGTGGTGGTGGAAACGAAGTTAAGATTAACAGAGTGTTCCATCGAACCTTGCAGCCCTGTAGACCATGTTGATGAGCGTCAGAGGCGGACGAAAGGCTCCAGGTTTGGCACCAAGGAATGTGCCAAACGGAGAAAGCGTCCGAAAAACAGAAGCGCGGCAAGGCTCGCGATCAGCGCGGCGCGTTTGACGAGGACCTTCAAACGGCGTGGCGGATTTGCGAGAAAAGGCCCGTTGTCTTCTCTGACTGGCTTAAATCGCATGCGTCTGAGCGGCCGGAGAGTAAGGAACAGAAGTGCGCAATCTACGCGGCCGCGGTCTAACGATGAACTGATAGGCAATCATCAGGACTGGGCGCGCGAGATGGCGGAGGAGCATATCGGTGATGAAGAACGTCAGAGTAGGACGAAAGGCTCCCAGGTCCGCACAAAGAAGCGTGCACAGGGGGAGAAAGCGTCCGAAGGGCAACAAAAAGGCAAAGCTCGAGATGAGCACAACGCGTTTGAGTAAGGGTTTCAAACGGCGTGGTAAAAATCGCGAGAAAAGTGCCGTTGTCATCTCTGACGGGTCTGTATCGTATGCGTCCGAACCGCCGGAAAAGAAAAGCGCATCGTACGCGGCAGTGTTTGAAGGATAGATTGCTAGGCAATTATCCAGACAGTCCGCGCGAAAAATCAGATGAGCATGTGGGTGCTGGTGAGCATCAGAGATGGGCGAAAGGCTCCGTAGACGGCACCAAGAGACGTGCAAAACGGAGAAAGCGCCGTAAAAACAGGCAGGCAAAAATCGCGACGCGTTTGAGGAATGTATTCAAATGGCGGAGCGAAATTTCAAGAAAGTTGCCGTATCGCAAGCGTCCAAGCGGCCAGAGAACAAAGAAAAGAGAAGCGCATTGTGTGCGTAAGTGGTCGAGGGGCAAGAGACCCTTCCGTTGTTCTCGCGGTGCATGGACGGGGTGCGGGGCAAAAGAGTCGGTGGTTTTCGAGGGGCAGGAAGCGACAGCAAGTCGGCTTCGAGGAACGTCGCGGGGTTCGGTAGCAGGGCGATTGACGCGTGTTGTAGACCCCGCTTCTCGAGAAAATCGTTCCGGGCGCGACCACCGCGAGTTCGACTCAGAGTTGTTGCGAACAGCTGTTAGCCTCTCGGAAAACGTCGACTCGGGACTGTTGAAAGGAACATTTTGGTTGTTTTTGTGATTTTGTAAATAACTCGTTTGTACTTTGTTTTCGTTAGCGCTCTATCATTTTGGTAGCCTATATGCGTTGTATAGATCTATTGGAAGGATAGTGACACGCATTAGAGCGTACAGAATTAGGCGTTTGTCATCGGCACCGGAGTTGGTTTGTATGCGTCCGAGCCGCCGGACAAAACGAAAAAAAAAAAAAAGCACGTTGGGTAGAAAGGCAGACCCTTTCGTCGCTCTATCGACGGCATGTTTGAATGGACTGCGGGAGTGCGAGGTACTCAGCGAGAGTAAGAACGCAGGTTGTCAGCGCAGAGCTTTGCGGGGGTCGGAGGCGAAGCGAATGGGTTTTGCCATTGTTCCATTTCCCGTTCGCCTAAAAAGACCCACAGGACGCGACACCGCGCGTTAGTCCCAAAAAGGAGTAGACATCCGTGAGCTTTTGACGATGGTCATTAGTGGATTTATTTTGTTTTGAAATTTGCTTTTGACTGTTTAAGTTGTTTTGGATTTTAATGTGTTTTTTAAGAATCTCGTCTACCAAATAGTGTTTAGGTAACACATTTTTTTTGGTTTTGTTCATTTCTTGGGCGTTGTACGTTTAGCTAAGGTAAGCGTTGTGCGATTGCATAAACGACACGCATAGGAGCCTGCGTCATGGTAGATACGTGTAAATGAGCAGGAGCAACGTTATGAACTAATTATGACTGAGCGTAGAGACGCAAAGTTATTGCTTGCGAGATTTTTCAGGATTCATGCGAAACTTTTTTTGTTGTTCATTTAATGTTTTGTTCGCATGTGTCCGGTGTGTAAGAAAGCTAGCTCGTGAGTTTATATGTATGCTTTGTGAAAGTGGCAACAGCAAGGGAACGGTTAGGTGGTATCTCCTCCAGGCAGGCGCACTGTGATGTGCGTTTGCGGATGTATAATAAGAGGTTCCTAATGCAGGTGCAGCACGGCAGTTATGCTTTCGTCTTCTCAAGAGGAATTGACGACTGGCTTTGGCGGCACTAAATTTCGGGAACTAAAAGATAGCGTGAAGTAAAATGCTTCATTTTATGAGTATGATACCTGGTGGGTTACGGCGGATTACTCACGCAGGCACTCGGGTATGCCACGGTGAGCGCATCACTTGACAATTAGTTTTCTTGAAAGCAGTTTGATGGGAAGATTATTATCGGATCGGGATTAGGAGTTTTGGTGAAACCTCAGAGAAACGTCCCGATTGCTGCTTTGTGTTTGGTAATACTGCTTAAGTAAGGTTGCTTTTGGATAATTTGTCGGACTCGACGTGTCTCAGTGCGGGCAGGGTGCTCTCCCGTGCCTGTGGTGGTGTGTATGAATGCTTTTCCCAGAGGGGAGCCACAAGGAACGAGAGGGAAAGAGTCCTTGGCTGAGCGTCATCAGCAGTGGCCTGGAAGACAGCACTACACAGCGACACTTCGAGCAACCTGTGCAGCTGGTCACCCTCAGGTCGCTTCTCCCGCCGGCGGACGAGCTGTTGTGACCGGCGCCGGAGCTGAAGAGGGAGCGGCGCTCCTTTAATCTTCAAACCAAACCGAACGACCGGCTGCCTACTGTTAGGACCGGCGCCAGGTCTGACAGTGGATCGGCGTTCCTTTTGATGTTCCTTTTTAGTCGCCAAACGGGTTGGCGGCCTGTGTCCGCCATGTATTGTTCCCCCCTGGCCGGAGGGTGCGGCGTCTTGCCGCCACGACACCGTGAGCAGTTCGGGAGACCACAAGTGCAGCTTCTTCTTTGGAAGATGACGGCGGCGGCGGCGGCCGGAAATCGCCCCGCTAATTGAACGAGTCGTTCGGCGACCATTTGAAGCTTGTTTACGGCGGCCCTTTCGATGGATGCAGTCATCAACTTCAGACCCCTCGCCCAGCGACACCCCTTGACGAGGAGGAGCCACGTTCGTGCCACATGGCCGTGCAGTGA
The DNA here is from genome assembly GCA_013436015.1 of Rhipicephalus annulatus. NCBI lineage: Eukaryota > Metazoa > Arthropoda > Arachnida > Ixodida > Ixodidae > Rhipicephalus > Rhipicephalus annulatus. The sequence continues at coordinate 85,199 of WOVY01011477.1, forward strand.
CCACGCTTCAATTTTGAACGTTCACGTGGACCGTGCGTGCTCGTCACCCTCGCGGGTAATGTGTGATCCGTGGTTGGACGGTGCCCTCTGTACGCGGTCCCCGATCTAGGGATCTGGGGAGGACAGACCCTTTATAATGAGCCCCCACGGCTCATTCGGGGTGCTTTTTTTTCGAGAAGAGAACCAGGCAGAACAGAGCAGAACCGAGCAGAACCATGTAGAACCAAGCACCATGGAGCGCTATGTTAGGAGTCATGTAGAGGCCTGCCACGTTTGAGGGCTCACCGTGTAGGGAGTTCGCAATGTATATATTGTAAATAAACCCTCTTCAAGTCTCTCTTCCTCCTGCCTCGACAACTTCATCCCGGACCCCCGGTGTCTGGAAACCCCGGTCGCAACAGCACGTACCTACACTTTCGGCTAGCTATTCTTTTTTTTTCAGCATCAGAATGCGCAGGTACGTGTTTGAAACAAAACTGGCATTGTTTTCTGGACTTTGACACCATACAGCGTCGCCTGAGGCCTTTGGTCAGGAGCATTTTAAGTGTAGGCATGTTTAACCACGGTAATATAAACCTTGCTACATGTGACACCTAATGCAGGGCACAAGGACAAAAATCTAGTGACACTCATTTCACGTTTAAAGGTTGCCGTCACTTCAGGAAAGGTTTTCGTCTACGTTATTGAAGTTGTGGTTGGATGTTTGGGTTGTAATCCCTGGTATAACAGCGTACTCGTGGATCGATTACTTTGAACATACAAGCTGACCCTCAACTGAGAAGATCGGGTGGCATCGCAGAATTATGTTTGCACTGCTGGTGTTCATTAAGGCGTATAGCGTATACACGTAATATTTTCGTATATTGGCTGACCCTCAACTGCTGCCGTCCGGTGTTGGTGTTGCAAGCACTGACCCGGGGGCGAGGCCTCTTTTTCGAGCAGGCCTCGATGGAGCGCTGCTTCGCTTTCGTCCGGTGGTGATGCGCGTGATCGGCTCCTCGTTCGACCCGAGCTCTCGCGTCCCGGAGTGCAGCCGTGGGTCCCGTTGGGCGTGCTCGCCGAGTCACGCTCCCGGCGGCACGATTCGATGTCGGGAATCGTCCTATTACCGGGGGACGTGAGAGAAATGCGCGATGCGTCGTCTTGCGCCGATCGGGGCGGATGCGCGCTGGCCCAGATAGCGCGCTCGTGCCCTTCCGACTGGAAAGCGAGCTGATTCGGCGACAAAAGACGCCTCCGGCGAGCCCCGCATGGCGGCGCTTCATTGAGGCGCCTTGTCGTAATCCCCGAGTGCATATTCCTGTCGCGGGGACGTGATCGGCATCCGGGTCGTTTGGTGTGCCTTATCGCTCCCGACGAACTCGCCCGCGCTGCCGGCGGCACCTGGCGCTCCTGTGCCACGCGCCTTCATGTCGACTCGCGTACGATACACGCGTCGTTGCGTGGAATTTTGCGCGTCGCCCCAGCTGACACGGCTTGTCGAGCAAGCGCTGCATCAATGGCGTTAGCCTGTTTGCGATGCGGGGACGCCGTGGGACAACCACGAGTCGGATGAGGTCTCGCGACCCTCACCGTGCACTGCTCTGAGTCTCCTACACTTGTGCTAACAAGTAGCGCATTTCTGACGATGAATCTGTTACTTATACCTTTGCATTTTGTCTTGCAGAACTGCGCACCCGTGTCGTATCAGTATATTATTCGGCTGGCCATTCATATGTCGCTTTTTGACATTTGAACCTGATTACTTGACCAGAGTTTAGACCAGGAGCCGGCGCGTCTTAATAAAGAGTGATCGTTTCGTTCCTTCAAATTACTGGGACCGAATGAAACATTCGTCCGACTACGAGTTCCCGTTCAATGCAACGAGTGTCAGTGTTCCATGGTTGCGACATCGTTCCTTCCCGGCTGTACTACAATACAGCCAAGGAAGCTTTCATTCACTCGCCTTCAAAGGACGCGCTCTTCAAGGGATGATTCGCCGATGGTACCCGGATTCATTGCATAAGCGTGTACATACGTGCAAGCTCTCCCGAACACCGCCCGCTCGAACAACAACGGAAAGCGAGATACGCGCGCGCCAACGGGGGTTGGGTATTTCCAATGCATAGCCATTAACGAAGGTTCGGTCGGCCACCGAGATTTACCTGCGTCCTTTGTGGCCGCAGTTCCGGAGCCGTGAGATATACACATTCGAGCTGGCAGCGCGGCGATGTGCGCAACTGCTCTGCGAGATATTCATTCACTGTGTCGCGCCCCCGACGCCCCTCTCTCGCTGCCGGCGTTTTCGCGTCATTGTACGACGCGACCTTCTTTTGCGTGCAGCGCATGCAGAGGTCCGTGGCGTTCGTTTTGCGCAAGCCACGGTGCCTCCAGCGCACCCAACAAAGCCCCATGCAAGGCGGTTTTGAAACTCCGTCCCTTTCGCAATCTGCCTCCCTTCGCAATCGCGGATGGCCTCTCGCTCCTTAGCGCGCTGACCTGCCTCCGTCGTCGCAGATGTTATCCGAGATGTCCTTTTATTTCTTTCATCTCTCTCCCTCTTGTGCGATTCACGACGGCCTTATTTTGTATCCATTTGAATCCGGCCCGCGTGCGATCGCAACAATCGCCGCGCTCATTCTCTGTGCGACAAAAGGCGCCGCCAGCCTCGCGCGATGCAGAGCGCGTACTACTATTATAACGACCACGGCTGCGTTGACTTCTAATCCTCAGAGGTACTGCGTCGGCGCGCCCCGTCGGTCGCATGGTATAGGGACGTTGGCGCTTTTGTTCTACACCTTGACGTGTCTTTTGTGCCGTTAGTCAACCTCGTGTGGGAGTGTATGTCTGGCATCCTAAGGGACAAACTGTTCTCGGGTTGATTTCGTGCATACCTGTGAAGCGCTGATGAGTGGATGACATTATGACACCAACCGGCATGTCGGCGTAGCTCACGCCGACCTATTAAACTGGTCTAGTTCTGTGGACTGATTGGGGTTACAAAATTAAAGGTGCACTAAAGAGCAAAAATATGACCCTAAGCAGCGGAAAGATTTTTCGCGTATTAGTGAAGTACAATTTCACAATTCCGAAAGCACCGCTTTAACCACGACAGGGCGCTTCGTAAGCGAGAAAACGCGCGAAAAGAAAATGCGGGTGGCAACGCCACCTTGCGATTGCCGCACCAAACACCGTGACGTAGTAAATTTTGAAGGCGTCTACTGGGCCCTACATGGCGTCCAATTGATAACAATAAAGTACGTCGTAATCTGTGGGTGCCCATAGGCTTAGCATACGAAGGTTCGAAAAAATTCATTGAGCCAATACCGCAAATACATTCTGAATTTTCTTACGCCACGCGTACAAGTTTTGCCGCGAAATTTAAAAATGAAACTTCAACCTTTGTATTCTCAGCTAATTATGAACTTATTATACTGAAACATGAGGAATTAGAGTTCTCAGAGTGCAGTTTGTAAATCTAAATTAAGTCACTGTTCTTCTTACGGCCCCTTTAAGCTATCAGGTATACCGGTAACAGGAGAGCAAGGACAACATCGAGTATGTATTTTTATGTCGATCACAGTAGAGGTGAGTTGCTAGTTTCTAATAACCGCAGTTGACTCCATAAACTTAAAGCCGCGTATACGACAGCCTTCGTTTCGAGTTTGACGTCGCGCAAGTCAGCAGAACGCAATGGCTAAACTCGCGAAATCTCGTTCAAAATGTTCACGTTCAATGCGTGTCTCAAGAGCTGGACATGAGATTGGGGGGGTTAATAAGCCAGTTGGTAAGATATTAGAGGTGATAACTCCGGATTGGGTCCAAAAATATAATAAATAAAACAGTGGAAAACTGTCACTTAGAGAGGCGGAGAAAGAGAGAGGAAGTCACTTTATGAATTCCACGGCAAGTATTGCAAATGTGTGGACTGGTAGACCACGAGCTCATTCAACTATGTTCAGCAGATAAATACAAAAGTATTAATATCGCTTCTGGCATGCACGCGACACACCATCCTCCCACGTCCTAGCAAGGCTCGACGAGCTGCGTTTGATCACATCACTCACACCCGATGTGACGCGCAGCTCTGACGACTGGCATGCAGACTGAAAAGTATATTTTCGATCGCGTGGCGGTGGTGACATGTCGCGCGACATCTGAGGTTTACAAAAAAAAAAAATAAAGGGGAGGGAGAGGGGGACATGTGTTTCGCTTTAACTTACACGCTGACGTGCTCTCGTCCTCCGCGAAAGACATCTCCGTGCTAATCCCCAAGATGCACCGAAATACAACGGTGTAGTGACGCATTCGCTAATCCCTCGCGCGACGCATTGCGTCCGCGTATTCGTAGGCAGGAGCCCGGTAGTGGTGAAACGAGAAGGTTGGAGGCGAGAGTTGCGCGTGGTGAAACGACTCGAACGCATATAGTAAGCCCGCCGCGCGGGGCCCACTTTCTAGCGGGCGCTGGCTTGGCTGGGGCGCTAGCATGTTTACCCACATCGTAGCGCGGCTGGAAGGGGCTATGAATAGCTCGAGTGTGCGGCGGCCGCCGCAACGCCATTTTTAGGATGTGTGCGCCGTTGGCCGGAACCCGGCTGGCTCGCCTGCCTGGGCCCGTAGCACCGAGGTGCCGGAACTTCGTCTCGGACCCCGTGCGGCTACTGCGCATTTGCGTCGTCATTTTTTTTTTCTTAAGTGTTGGAGAAAGAAGAACGTGTAATTGAATCGAATCTGGTGCCTACGACGTTGCTTGGCAGATCGTATTAATGTGTGTGATACCCACCGGGCTAGAAGAGAGGCGGGTGGAGAGGGTGAGAGCGCAAGAAGGCAGTCAGTTAGATGCCGTCGGCGGTTATAAATACGGCGGGGCAATCTCTGGAAGCCGCGGATGACGTGATGGCAGAGCCGACCGAGAGAGCCGAGTCGGTTCCTCCTTCTGAGTGGCTCTGCCACGGCGTTATTGCGGCGCTTTCTATTTGAGATCACCTCACTCACGTGACCGCCATCCTCCCATTCGGGTCGGTCTACACTCGGAACTGAGCTGGTGCGGTGGCTTTGGCCTTTTTTTATATACCTACATTGATATGAAATTCTGGCCACGAAAGTAAATGAGGTCGATTTGCGTGCGCATGCATAATAACTAAGGTAATTTAAACGGCGACCTATCGGCGTAGTAATATTGCTTTCCTCGCTTCCACTACTCTATGCAAAAGTCAGCCGGAAACTTCTAGCATCTGGAAGGTATACCATGATTAGTTTATACCACTTCTCTCTCTCTCTCTCTCGCGCGCGCTGAAGGTGCTATGGTTCTCCTTCTCATGAGCCAATTTACTTATGCAATGCGTCTTATAGGTTGAACTTGGGATTGAATTTGAAAAGAAAAAGTACATGTGCGCCTCAGCAACAATGAATGGTCGCGACTTTTTTTTTTTTTAAGAAAAGAGAACGTGGGCCGCTCTCCCGGCGTCTCCCGCCGTTTGATGAACGCAGCCATTAAGCGCAGCGTGTAAGAAGCCTCGAAAGACCCGGCACTTTAAGAACAAGAGTGGAAGAGTAAAATAATACGAGAAAAAACTGAGCGGTGGTTCGTGATGAGTCGATCTCGGCGGTGAGGCCAGGTGTTCGGCGCTTTACGCATTAGCGCGACGAATCGAGGGAACGGAATAGCGCGCTGTGCGTGGTGGCGTCGGCGCTATATTATAGTATACACTAAAGGAGGAGGAAAGCGAGACAACGTGAGCAAAACGTTGATAAGAACACACACTCGAACGAGGCTAGTGCGGATGCACTGAAAGGAAATGGGCGCGCATGACCGTGCGCAACAAAGGGCCGTGCAAATGAAAAAAGAAAAGGTTTTTGCAGTGTTCGCGAAATAAAAGGACGAAGCGTGAGGCGGCTGATCCCGCGATGGAAAGGAGGCATAGCCCTGAAAAGGAAGGTTAAGCAAGCCCGGCGTCGCTCGTTGTGTTCAGAGGGAGAACACCTGGCGCCCCCCGGAAAGGAAATAAATACATATTACGGAGAAAGGAAGAGGGAAAAAAATATAGAGAAGGGCCCAGAACAAGAGCGACGCTGCCAACGCGCCTTTCCACCGACAGATGGCAGGTCAGTCACCGTTCGTTTTCGCGTCTCTTTGTGCGTGCGTGGACGAGAGCGTGCCTTCGCGCTAGCGTGAGCACGCCGCTGTTCTGCGGCTCGACCTCTCTCTCCCCTTCTGTGCTTTGGTCTTATTTTTTTTCTCTCTCCCTCACTGGTCGATTCCCAGAACTAACAGGATAGGCCGGGGCCCGCGCGCGCGAGCACGAACGCCGGATCACTGGCGGCGTTTTTCCTCGCAGCCATCGATCCCCTCTTTGTGCCTTCTTTATTTGCCTCAACGTCCAAATATTTGACCCGGAATAACGAAGCGTGGCGGGTGCCTTAATGCCAGCGGTCGCTTATTGCGAGCAGGAGGTCCGGTTCGCCGCTGCTGACGACGTGATGGATATGAAAGGATTGGACGCTCTTAGTTTCCAACAGGACACGTGCATGCCGCCGAACTGACGGGGCAACGTGATCGTTTCAAACGCGCGGAAAAAAACTGACCGATACTGCTGTGTTTGGGTCTCGAGCTGACCTGGAATCGCTCTCGCCCCTATCTCCCCTGTTATGACTATCGTTCACCCCTTTTCTGGTCCTATCTCTCTGAGTGTCCCGAATGTGCCCCTTGCAGAGTTCGTGCGAAGAATTCTTCAGGGAAACGGCTTTGTCACGAACGTTCTCGATGTTACATTGGGGAACGCTGACTTTTCACGAACGCAACCCTTAGCTACTGCTCCCGCTCATTCGTACGCGCACTCCTGCGTCCGGAGTGAACATGGCGAATAGGCATTTTGTTTTCTATGTACAAAAAAAAACTAAGACATTTAGGGACTAGTTCGTGTTCATTCGTTTACATGACGAGGCCACCATATAAAATAAATAACAATGTTCACTGTCACTTATCACGGACCAAACTCAGACCCTCGAAGCAACGTAAAATTGGCTGCAACCGCAGTGTGTCGTCACATTTTTAGAGCGTCGCTTTCTCTCTCGCGCGTATCACACGTGTTTGAGAGAGCGACGTCGTATGTGCACATATTTCAGCTGCCATGTGCACGCTGGCAATGCCGCAGCATCACACCATAATGCTGTAACTCATCGAAATATTCCAGAGAAGGTGACGCCGGACCCATAAATAGCTATAGCGCAGTCCCTTTCTTTAAAACCAGAAGTGGTGATGGTGCCTCCTATACTGGCGTCTCCTATAAGAGGCATCCTTCTATACTGGCGTCATTCGTGCATCTAGCTGTTAGTCCATGAAACCGTCGCGACTGTGAATGCAGAACGTGCGTCGCTTCGTCACTATGCCTCTTTACGAGAGACTGTGCCTAACGACGGGGTTTTGACATGTAAAACTCCACCGATTACTTTGCGAGAACCTTGATTCCTATGTACCAGTTGCCGTTACTGGGAAGCTATAGGTGATTTTCGGCGTTTGCTACGACAACGCTCTGTGTAGGGGACTGCCAGTAGCGCAGATGATGCCTTTTCCGTGAGACCTCCGTGTCGGCTTGCGAGCGAGCCGACACTGCACTAACGGCCGGCCCCTATCGCGCGGCCAGCCAAGCGATGCGACCAGATTGGACGTGCGGGGCTATCACCACCACTGCCGATGCTTGTTTCTCGAGCGGGGGCTCGTAATGTGCGACATACCGCGGGGTGTGTGCGGTTTGCACGCGCGCGCGGAGCCTGTGTTCGGGAATAATCGAAGCGTGCGGAGGATAATGAGGGGTGATTTGGACCCGCGGCCGGACGGCGGTGCTCTGGGCTTGACCGGCATAAAGCTCGGCCGGCCGTGGAACCTTATCGGAGCCCGACGCGATGTGCGCGCGCCACCACACGTTTTCTGTTCACGCTCCACGGGGCCTGCTCCTGAGCGGCGCTGATAAAAAGGCTCGTCCGTCGCCTCTTTCGGGCAATTGCTGCGGGTTTGTCACTGCGTTCGGGCTTCTTATTACCACCACCGGCGGCCATCGTCGAAGCGCGGGATATGCCGGTTACGCCGTGGGAAACGGTCCCAGCCCTTCTGTCGGGGTTAAGCACCACGCTTGTTCACGCCGAGTCGCGAATCGGTCGATCGTACTAGAAGAACGCCTGCGCTCGTCGAGCATTTCCCCCTCTCATTTTCTCGCGTTTTTTTTTTCTTCTTCTCCGTCTCTTCGATATCGGCGGATTCATAAAAACCGACAGCGTGACGACATTCTTGTTTTTACCGAGAGAGCGACCACCACTCTCATTCCGAAACGTCGCTTATCGTTACGGTCATCACGCGGTGGACTTTTTTCCTCTCATCGATACCAGAGACAGCGCAAGGAGCCGAGCCAACGAACGAGCCATCTTGATCGAACACCCAGGAGACCGGGACTCTGTAATCCCGAAGCACCATTTTACTGCCTTCTCCTTGACGCATTATCATCCATCTTATTCCGTGTAAACCGAGAATGTTTATCCCCTCTGCAATCGTTTTAAACCGTACGGAGCATTGAACGGCCGTTCGTTCACGGATCTATGACACATCGTGCAACTTTTGTCTTTGGCCATACATTACAAGAGTCGGGTCTGCGCACGATCTGTGCTACCCTTCACTCGCCATTTCCACAGTCGATGGCCTGCCTAAACAAAAAGAGAGAGATAAAAAAACAGCGTTTTAGTATTCTCCTGGTAAACGACAACTACCGACCGCCGTGTTGCTGGTTCGAGCCTTGCACAGAGAACGAGTACTGCTGAGATACCTTAAAACCAGAAACTACGACGAGCGCGTGTGGCCCAATAAGCGCGACTGACGCCAGCGGGAGGGACATGTTGAGCGCTGAAACACGTTCTTTGGCGGAAGAAATCGTCTATGCCTTTTTCGCCAAGTCTATTAAAAAATAGGTTGCACAGTGCGTAGAAATTCGGACTGAGCATGTAAATACGTTGACGAAACAAATAGCAAAAGTTAGTTGCTTGTGTTGTTTTGACCGCGAAAAGCCGAGTCCGTGCCCTCTGGCGGCTCGTGGCGGTGAGTCATTGTATAACACGCATTGCGTATTTACTACGTACTACACGCACACAAGGGCATAAAGAAACGGAAAAGCCACTTGGCACTGCACGCGGTGACCCTCCGCTCTCTCTCGTAAGCAGCCGCTGCGCCGAATACAAATTGTGGCGGTAGTGCAGCGTCGTCTGCGGGAGTGTGTACTACAAGGAGCCGCAGGGTTGCGGTGAAGGAGATGGTGGCATTGCGTAGTGTCCGGACACTTACCTTGGCAGCGCTTCAAGAAGGAAGCAGCCGCGCTCATCTGCATTCCCGCGGCGCACGTCGCTCGTTTTCTTTGACACCACCCAACTCCCCCCCACTTCCCACCTTCTGCGTTATCGTGCCGTTCGCGCAGCATTTACCCTTTTCTTTCTTTCCTGCGCGTAGGCGCGCCGGTGCATGTACTGCACATGATAAAGAACAGCGCCATAAACGGGTTGAGCCGCGAATTACGGGCGTTTTTTCTCGTTAGCCTTGCACGTGCGCGATACGCATGGCTGCCGTGTCACCTCGCCTAGCCGAAGGTGGCTGAGTGGGTGTTCGCGCATTTTTTTCTGGTAGTGTTGTATTTCCTCGGGTGTGTCGTCGTGCCACGCGGCGCGGACTGCTAATTGATTTAAACACTCGCGCGTGCCCTCTGCGGTAGCGTCATCGCTCCGGTGCACGCAAGTGGAATGGTAAATGCAAAGCGCTCTCCTCCTGGCGGGAGCGGAGCCGCCGCGAATCCTCGTGTGGCGCGACTCGCCCGGTCCAGCTGCATCGTTACACGTGTTTCAACACTTTAAAGAATGGGATATTGATGCGAAGCAGACCCCTGTGCAGATAGTGGTGAATGCAAAAAGTGGGGCGCAGTACGGGACAGGGACTAAGAAGAACAACACTGCTGCACTTGCACCCCACTTTTTTTGCATTCCGAATGTAGCGTTCTCGACTAGCTCGAATGACTGTCTTGCTGGATATATCTCCCTGCCGCGTTTTGACAAACAGTGATCGTGTCACTCGTGCAGAATATCGTCGGTGTAGCCGGACAGGGGCTCATTTCCAACGACAAGCCATCATGAGCAATGTCTAAATGAACTCGATGAAGGTCCGAGTCGAGTAGTGGGCTTGCCGGGGGGGAAGCCGCTGTAGCGGCATCGTGTAAATGCATGCGGATCGGACACTCCTCCCCAACTTGAACGAGTGTCGAGAGGAGCTCAGTTGACCAGCTTGCAAGGCAAGGACTCACCCAATCAGCTTTGCGAGACGCGTGAAAACGCCGTCGCGTCGGTAAGCTTTGCTTCTGAGTGGACCCCCTCGCGTCGAGCTTATTAGAACCCATTATTTCCGGTCCGAAATTGTGTCGTCTTGCAGGGTCGACGTTGCCCGACTTTGGGTGTCATCAGTAGTGCTCTGCGTACGCATCCTTGTGCGTTGTGCAGATCTTACTCATGAGACGTGGTAGGTGTAATGTAGAGGTATGAATGTGTTTTTCCCGGCACACACATACATACACACACACGCACAACTTTACTACAGAGCATACGATCGTTTATATGTTGTATGTTACATGCATGATATATATATATATATATATATATATATATATATATATATATATATATATATATATATATATATATATATATATATGCCCTTTCCTCGATGCTTTGTGCACGCCTTCTCTGTCTTCTGCTTCGTGCATGCCGCGTCTTTAGCACTAAGACGACGTTAGACGCCTTCACTTAGTGGCGTACCACAGGTGCAGAAAGGAAAGATTGTTATACTGCATCAGTTGCCAGCCAAAGAAAACAAAAAGCTTTTTTTGTGTGTGTGCGAAGTTGTAAAGCTGATTGATCGCCTTCTCTAGGCATGATTGAATGAAAATAACACAAAACCAATCGGCGAGGGGCACGCGTTCTTAGTTATTAACCCAAGATAAAGACTTTTCTATGAACCAGAGCTTGAACTTCATTTAGATTGTTCGAGATAACGACATTGTAGGCCTGCCGTCGGACGTTTTCTGCTATGAACAAAAAAGTGAGCGAGTGCGACGGCCTCGCCGTATGGCGCTGGTAGACGTGTGCAAATCGATAACAGGGATAAATAATCAGCTGAAAAAAAAGGGGGGGGGGTCACCAGTGAAAAAGCAGTGTATGCTCTATAGTGCGATAACGCAGTTGCCATGTCTTGCGTCCATGACGTGACGCTACACGGGCGATCGGCACGCGTGTCACTGTTTTTGCTTTACAAACGCGTACTTACCCGGCACAAACTAACACCTCTCTGCTTCTCCTGCTTCCCCACCACGCTTTCTCTCTCTCACACGCACTCTTGGCTGCTGCCTGTTGCCCCCCTGCCGGCGTGTGTCGCTTACGCAGCGGTCCTTCTATCGGCCCGATTTTGCGAGCCCACCCCTTTGCGGCGGCAACAGCTTCAGGCTGGCGAGGGGCTGCTCGTTCGCTCGGTCATCGGCACGCGGTAAGTCATTGCGGGCCTCGCCGGTGGTGCCACGCTACTGTTATAAATTCTAGCTCTTGTTATTCGGCCTTTGGGGGCGCGTGTGATTTAACTTATGTGATTTACAACCAAACACATTCGGCATCAAATCAAGGCTTCGACGGATGCCCGTCTGGTCGGGAAGAATCATTCAATAAAAAGACGAAGACGCCGACCTCAAGATAATAGAAATGTACTAAGACGTTCCGGCACCCAGATCGGGAGTTTTTGTTCACAATGCTCGTGGAGATTGCATTGGGCAGCATTGTGAGCAATGCTACCGTTCTGGGGGCCGAAACGTCTTAGTTCATTTTTGTTGTCTTGTCGTCGGCGTCTTCGTCTCTTGAACATTCGACATCACGTACTCGCATAAGCGAATTGATAAATAAGCGAACGTCGTTAGACACCACGTACACATGGTTCGCAACAGACAAAGCTGTTAGCGTACGATTGCGGAAACAAGCAAATTAAAGCCGGTTGTGCCTTTCTCAAGGAAGATTAACAGTATTTCTAATCCTCGTGGCATCCCTCCTTTGCGGAGTGTTGTGTGTTGACAGTGCGCTACATCCCCTGTATCAAAATGTTCCTTAGACGGTGTATGCAATCTGCGAATTTCGATCAAGGTAATCTCACATAGGCCATAAAAGATCATTGACTGTCAATATGATGACGGTCATTTTATGCCTGGAAGGCAATGTAGACTTCGGTCGTCTTTTAATACGAGCCATATATCCGACAACTGCTCATACGCACGTATACCGACCTTTTATATGAAAGCGTAATAAAGGCCAATTCGTCCCAGAGAGCAGCAATTAGGTCATATGCCGCATTTCCCGTTTTTCAGTCGGGCACCTTTCCTTATTTTCAGCGCTTTCAAGGGTGGGTTAGCAGTCATTACAACTACACTCTGAAAAAAAGAGTGGGGAAAAAGAATGCCCTTTTCTCCCACAACAATAATCATCACCCGGCTTGCTTGCGCTTCCTTTCTGAAAACTTGGCCCTGGCCGCTTTCCTATGCAGAAAGCAATGACACGCAGACAATGCGCATGTCGTTCAAACGCAAGATGACGATTATTGTTGTGATACAAAGATACTCTCTTTTACAGCGAAAGCTGTCGTGAGATCACAACAACGGTTGCGTGCGGCGCCGTTAGTTGTCCGCCGCCGGTATCCACAATTACTATCGCACGAAATAAGAAAACAAAAACTGTAAATGAAAAGCCCTAATGACACATTTGGATGCGAACGCTGGTTTTCTGCGTGTCAGCCCAAGTATTCTACCAATGAGCCACGCCGGTGCTTCAGACTTCTTTGCAAACTGGCCTTAGGCAGGCTTGATGTCGGGAAAGGAATCGCGTTAATATGAATAATGAAGTGTTTTAGAACAGCAAAGGAACAACCGGTTGTCACTCAATGCGAATTGCGCAACGAGTGGGTCGTTAAAAACTCCAACTCATTAGAAAAGCTTGATCTTGTTCACTTATTACCTATGACGCATACCCTCTGTGTGGGTGGGTGGGTTGGGGGGGGTCTATGCGGATTGCAAAAAGCTTTTGGCATAATTATTCATCGTCGTCAGCCACAGCACAAAAAACATGTTTTTTTTGCACAAAATTTCTTGCAAGTGTGCGTCGGATACCACGCTTCTCCAAATAATGATGAAAGATGACATAGTGAATGCCTACCCACTACACAATTATTGATGGCGTAGTGGGTATACTCATCAAGTGTGCTTGTAGCAAGTACCCAGAGTGTTGATTCTTTAAGCTCTGAATTTTTCAACTGGAATAGGTTTTTTTTTTACGGATTTGGCTCTACTACAGCCTCAAGAGCGTGAAAATAATTTCTTTGGAGCACCCCATCAGTATACAAGAAAATAGCACCCTGCCTCATATATAGGTCACTCGGGCTTAGTGACTGCAAAGTGAAATATGGGGAATTTAAACACATATGTGTATTTTTACTCTGTTAGCACATGCTAATGTTGTGAAACTAACATGCAGTGGCCATGGTTTAGAGTGCCTACAAGGTCCAAAAGCAAGTCTTTGCGCTCGTGATACATAGCTCCTCACTGCACTTCCAATTGCCGTCGTCTAATGATTGGGCATTCTGTAAGATCTAACATAAAAAAAAGATTGCTCACTGTTGCTTTGCAGTGCCAAAATTATATCCACCCATATCTCCAAGGACAAGCTGATTGAATTCCTTTTCATCGCCGTCATTTTCTTGCTCCTTCGCGCATTATTTATATATTGCAGAAAACGAATTCAGATTCATTACGCACTTCCTCGCTATGTGAGACCTTTTACATATTATCTAAGCGATTTGAGCAGCATTTTTGGCTAGAATAACAAGAGATTGGGAGCTCTCATGATAGCTACAGCTCTGCATTTGCCCAAATTGCTTCAGAGCTCTTACAACCAGCGAACACTGGAGGTCCTATATTTAGGATATGTAGATTTCATTGCTGCGGGCGAAGCGTTAGTGTGCGAGAAGACACAATTTGTAAAAAGGAAGTCAGACATCTTAAAAATAAAACTAAAGAAGAACCATAGCTTCTGATATAACAGTTAACCAGTAAGGTGTCGCAAAATAATCGGTTGTGGCGAGTGTCTTTTTCGCACGCCTCCATCTTGTTTTGCAGTTTGCAGAGTTTCAAAAAAAAATAATGACAAAAAAAGTTACTGCCTATGTTTTGCTCAGGTGCATGAAGGATACCGCAGACAGCTCTGTCAATGTTTGAGTTAATTTTATCACAACTGCCAGCAAAATTTTTTGTGTCCTTTTCATACAGCGCCAGGGCTGAAAGGGGTAAAAGCGCTGAAAGGCCGCTCTTCCAGCTTTCGCTGGGACAGCGCAGGCCTGGTGTTTTTTTCTGCTTAATTTTTTCTTTTAGTGTAATGCCATGACTAGCCATAATACCTTCTATCCTTCTTGCGCATTGTCTGCCTGATCCCTTAGCTTGTCTGCGCCTACCTACGTGCTGCTATCTGTTTCATCAAAGATTGAGGTGGAAACTTTCCGTGATGAGTTCACACATTTTTGTCTGTCTCAGCTGGCATATCAAGAAAAAGAAGCTATTGTACAGCCGCGGCCACGTCTCGAGGCAGTTTTGGGCTCTGAAGTGCTGTATCAGAAGCATGTACAGCCTAGCTGTCAAGCTGACCACATCAGAGCCCGAAACTGCCTCGAGGTTTCGCCCTGCATAGTGATAACCGGCTCCTCGCGAGCTCTACACAGACGTGGCCGCGGCTGTATGCTCCAGTACGCTTCGGCGATCTTTGTTGTTGCATGCACGCGTGCGACCTCTTTGCTTCTGCAACTATGCAGGGTGCTCATGAGAAAACGTTTTTCGTATGTACTGTCTCGCGTGTGGCGTTCAGTGTGAGATGCAAGGAAGGAGTGCAAAAGCAGTAACGATTGGCGTTGTTATGCGCAGATGCGCCCCCACGCCTGGCCATGAGTGAGCGGCAGCCGACGACGGCGCTGCATGGCGGGCCCTTCGAGCCCGGACCGCCGCAGGGCCCCGCGCCGGGGCCCGGGCCGCCGGCGCTGCTTACGGCCCAGGACAGCTGGATGGTGGGTGGACCGCCGCCGTACCAGCTGCTGGCAGCGCCGCAAGAGTTCGGGCCCTTCGCGCCCCCGCCGCAGTTTGAGTCGCAGTTCAACAAGGTGTGCTTTCCTTTCCCGCCGGGCTTCGGCTTCGCGCCCAAGGATCCCGACGACGGCAAGGACGAAGGCCTGACGGCGCGGCTGCTGGACAAGCCCGGTGACGGGTCGTCGCCGAGGGCCGGCACGCCCGCCGCCGGCGGCGTCGGCTACCGGCCCTGGGAGCAGGAGGGCTTCGAGGGCGCGCGGCCCGGCGACAAGGACCAGCGTCCGTTCAGTAACGGCCAAGACAAGGGCAGTGGTTCACCGGGCCTGGGCTCCCAGGACAGCTCGCAGTCTAGCGAGCGTATGCCCACCCCCGTGGACAAGATGGCATCGCAGCACCCGGCGCCGCCGTTTCCGATGCAGCATCATCCCTTCGCCGACTTCCCCCCGCACCACGCGGTGTTCTTCGCGGCCGACAAGGGCTCCGGCGAAGAGCCGTCCTTCCAGGTGCCCTCCGTGTCGTCCACCACCACCAGGCACACGCTGCTCCAGCCCATGGCGCCCGCTTCGCACGAGCCCTGGGTCGACCAGCGCAACGGCCTGGCGGCGCCCCCGCCGCCGGGCACGCCGGACGCCATGGACAAGGGCACCAAGAAGAAACGCAAGCGCTGCGGCGAGTGCCCAGGCTGCCTCAAGAAGGATAACTGCGGCGAGTGCGGGCCGTGCAGGAGTGTGCGCAGTCACCAGATCTGCAAGATGCGGAAGTGCGATCAGCTCAAGACCAAAAAGGAGAAAGTGAGTACTCTCCTCCTACCGCGTGGCACACATCCCACGTTGCGTAAATATTATGGGCGCTCGTCGAGGAACGACGATGAATCCTCGAGCGGCGCCCAACATTTTTATGACGAGGCCGCCTGCCTCTGCTCAGTTTCATGCCCCGAGAGTATTTTCGGCCAGACTTGGGTGCAGCCCCAAGACCTATTCCTGCAGAAAGCATGCTTTCGGAACAAAACAGCCCGAGTTGTGTACCTTATAATGCGGGTATTTTAGAGTACTTCCACCGTTCTGCGCGGTGTTTAACGGCTCTTGCGTGGATACGGGTGCAAGCAGGTCACTAGAAGAAGAATTGATTGAAAACACTGAGACTGTCGTAAAACGATGTTGTTTTGTTCAAGCTGCATTTGCCTGAGGCTCTCGACATCGTGACAAATTCTACCGTATAGTGCTGCGAAGTGTTTCAAGGGCACATGCTGTAGGCACGAAACAAGTCTTTAGTATGCGATTCTTTTGTGCCATGTAGACTAAATACGCGGGGTGTTGGCAGTAACGCTGATTCGAACCTAAAGCCGACTGATCATCTTGCTCTAACGGCTTCTGGAACGCAGAAAAAAAAACTATACGGAGAAAAAGGAAACCACTCGCGGACGTTTTCGAGCTGCTGCCCTCTTATTTTTCTCGTTTCGACCACCGCGACAGTCGTCTGTCTCGGGGAGAGCTGCTTTGTGTATGTGCATTATTCATGCCGTGACAAGAAGTGTAATAGAGGGCGTCCGTAAAGCACAAAAGAAGCAGTGACGTCAGATCCGTTTTTTCCCCTCTCATTGTACCTTTCTTGCATGAGCAATGCGCCCCAGCTGTTCTCCAGAGCGGAGAGGAACGACCGGCCTGTCGGGATGTGTAGTATGCTACGCGCGCGCACTCGAGCGTCTGTCGTCCTTTCTTTTTTCTCCGTAGTTTTTAGAGCGACTCATACTTTTTTAAAATTGATGTTGTTGGAGCGCGTCTTTTATTACGTTTCGTCGGTCTTTTCCTGCTATCGTCGTAAAATAAATATACAAGAGATGTGCGCATTTCTATAATTTTTTTTTTTGGATGGAAGGTTAGGCTTGAATGGGCAGATAATATCAATCAGGCGGGCCTGCGGTTCATGTCATTACGGCGTGCTCGCGCAGCTCAGACGCGAGGCTTGGCAACTTCTTTTTCCTCTATTTTTTCTTAATGGGTCCGTTATTGATCATCGTCGTCGGCCGTAGCCTACGTTGCTACGCCGTGTGTAACTAATGGAACCACAGCGGCGCGAACAAAACCGCCACTTTGCAGAGCATATGGCGCCCGTTTCCGGTCTCTTCGGTTGCCCGGATGTGTGTGCGTGCGTGCGCGCTTTGCGCATTGTGCGAAGATCCTTCTTCCGCGCACAGATGAGTGTCTGCCAGGAGAAGGAAGAGGGGAGGGAGATGAAGAGAGAGAGAACCGACAGACGAGTCTCGGTCCAGACCGGCGGCTGCGCGCTGGGCCATTGCGGCCGGATATTTCCTAAACATCGCGTTTACTGCTAGGGCCAGCATATGACCAGCCTCCGAAAAACTTCCGGTTACGTATCTACACAGCCGCGGATAGAAGACGCGTTGTTAGCGGCGCTGCGTCGTCTGTTCCCGACGTGGGGGCGGTACTTACAGTGCCGTGTACTGCGCGCACATCGCCGTCTGAATTGTTTTTCAGTGTCGCAGCCTCAATTGTGTTTTTCGAGAGTGGTCAATAGACCTACGTGGCTGCGCTCACTTAGAAGAGATCACTCTTGGTCCTTCCGCGTGTTATTGATTCGTGTGCTTTACTTGATTTTCGCAATAAACATCTGTTTAAAATTGTGGTGCTTCGTTCTCGAGCCTTGATTAAGGGGAGTTTTGTAAGCGGCAGCTCGCGCAGCCAACATTGCCCCGCCGCGGTGGTCTAGTGGCTAAGGTACTCGGCTGCTGACCCGCAGGTCGCGGGTTCGAATCCCGGCTGCGGCGGCTGCGTTTCCGATAGAGGTGGAAATGTTGTAGGCCCGTGTGCTCAAAATTGGGTGCACGTTAAAGAACCCCAGGTGGTCGAAATTTGCGGAGCCCTCCACTACGGCGTCTCTCATAATCATACGGTGGTTTTGGGACGCTGAAACCTACATATCAATCAATCAGCACAGCCAACATTCTCGAATGGAAGTGAGTTCACGATGATAACTTACCCTGGCAAGTTGTGCAATTACTCACACTCGGTTCTATATTGTCTAGAGAGTGATCAGACGCTGCGTGGTGTAGCGCGAAGGGACGCTTGGGCTGGGTTTCTGAATTTCAAATAAAAACGCACGGTGTCGCCGGCTGTACGGACGCGCCATTTACTCAGTCTTGTATCTCCGTGTAAAATGAAACCAGCTGCAGTCGGATTATGCGGTTCCCTTTGATCTGCAACGGCGCGCGCTGCCGTGCAACGTTCGGGCGGAAGCGTGGTAATCTTTAGCGACCTCCGCTCTTCCGCAGCAGCAGCTGCATACATAACCGGTTGGGCGAGCCGCCGCCACTATCGAACACGCTCGATAAGACCGTGCTCGACATAAGTTGCGGCTCAACCGCCGGCGTGGCCCGATTAGCACGATTGTCGGGGAATAACAAGTCTGAGACTTATATAGGTTACGCGTTCAAAGTCTGAACCAGGCCTTCGCTGAGCACCGAAGCTTGGCATATTCGCACTAGGTTCTCTTCCGTGAACCGGGTCCTCCGATTGAATGGAAGAACTCGTTTCTCGACTCGTCATTATGGTTCGGCTCAACCGTTAAACAAAAGAGACACCCCCCCCCCCCCTTCCGACCGAAAGTTTCTCACAGGCGTACGATCTCTTGTTCCCACCGAACGCGACCATGATGACTTTTAGAACGGCACGATTTCAACAGACGAGTGGCTTTGGGAGAAGGGGATAATAAATCGCGCTTCTACTCTTGTCTAACTGCTTTACGTTCGAACCGACTTTCTTGAAGAAAGCGTCCCTGTCGGGAACCGCTTGTACGAAATATTTCGCGTTAAGCTCTACGGAATGACACTGCTATTACGTAAGCAAGATGCCTTGACTTTAACTGCAAATAAAGCCGTGACACACTCCTCAACTGTTTTTGCATACCGGATCAAGCGTGATTTTTCTTTCTTTTTCGCGTGACCGTTTTCGAGATGAACGGAGCGTGCATCACTCGTGCGTATGTGCGTCTAAAAGGGTTTGCAGAAACAACTTACCATTTGCGGGAAAGCTACTACGCATGAGCACAAGCGGCGCAGGTAGCGCCATCTACTGGCATTTGGGTTTCGTTGGAAAACAAATGAGCCCGGCCGTACATTCGTGTGCCGTGGTCGAGCGACCTTGCTTTCGTAGTTTGGGCAAATACGCCAGCACATTGCGCGAATTATTTTATTTAGCAAGGATGGCGAAGAAGGTGCGAGAAAAACCTACGAAAACTCCCGGTAATGGCCAGTGATTGAATGGGCCTTCTTCATCCTTGTCTTGAGTTTCCGCTGGTTTTTCTCGCATCTAAACCTAGAGATGATCACTTATCCAAACCGAGAAATGAGCCTTGCTTCGACAGGTTCTCCATCGTGGCGATACGTGCCGAAAAGTGAGATATTCGGATAACGGCGTGTGGGATTACAGAATGTAGGCGGAGGAGAAAACGTTTATTGGAACTGAGGAGTTTGACTCCCGCGGCTCGCCGTGGGTGCCGAACTAACGCTTTCGCACCTTTTCAGTGCAGCGCACAGTCTGGCGTCTATCAGCGCTTCTAACAGACCGCCAAACACTGCCGTTAGTACGCGATGATGCGCTCTTAAGTATCTGCGTGAACCATGATTGAGATGGAAGCACAAGTAATTTAATAGTCACAATAGTGGGAGCTGCATCCGTAGCTGCTTTGTGTACAGTAAGGGAAACTCCTGTTATGGGAAAAAAGCCTAATGTTGCGTATTAAAAAAGTGCATCCTCTCGTTAACACTGTTTTACTCGCGAGCCTATTGATGCATATTCATTTACATCATCATTTCACACTTTGGTGATTTCGGCTAGAGACGCCTATATTAAAGTGTACTGGAAACGCTTCTGGTACGCTCTACCTATAGATAAGGATATCTCCCGGCAACGCAGTGCATTCCGGTGATGTGACCCGTAGTACAGCAACGAGCCCTGCCGTTGTCACGTGAACACCGGACCGCACAGACACGCGTCGCTCACCAAACCTAGTTCATCGTCGCACATTTGAAGGCCTAGTCACGTACATCCTTGAAGGAGCAGGCGCCATGAGTGAGGCGAACAGTCGGAAGTAGCAGAGTGCTAGTATCACCTCGCTTTGTCGTTGCTCAGGCTGAAACGCGAGAAGTCCTCGTTTACACAAACGTAAACGGAATGTTTTCCTCCTCTACTGTCTGCTTTCAATAATAGGTGCGGTAATGATTACTTATGAAGAAGCGGACGATGACAAGAACAAAAGCAACGATAGGGACATATCGCTGCTTCATAAGTAATCATGGACTGTCACCGACTCGCCCAACTTTCGACACACGTGGTTACAACGCTCAAACAACAAAACAAGCGCATCTGAACCGCTAAACACTGCCTTGAGCATGTTTGTTGGTGCATACGTTTTCAATCAAGAGAACGAGCAAAGTTTTCCGGTTTACGCTAGAGGTGGCGCTCACTTTTACGCAAATGTAGGAGGCGGGCATCGAGGCGCTCTACGCAAATGGTCAATTCAAACAATTTTGTCTTTGCCTCATATTGTAGATGAATGCATAGCAATAATTAGCGTCAGGAACTCTCCTGGGGACGACGGTATGGCACTTCTTATGCATGTGCGCCAGGTAGATGCGCTTCTAGAATGTGAGGTACTACTGCCTTATTAATTTTTTTTCGCTCTCTCTCCGACTGTCGTAGTTGAGAGATATGGAAAGATGCTACTGTACCCGGCGTGTTGCAGGAGTTGTAGTAGGATGAAACAACACGACCCGCACGTGCGCCTTTTTTGAAGTCGCTAATAAAAAAAAAGAATAGCGCGACTAGCGCTCTTAATCGCTTTTTTCACGAGGGGCGCAAAGAGAACGGCGTTTCTGTAAAGGCGCGCGTGTGTTTTCCCCTCTCTTTTGGTCCTGCCTGCCCGTAAAAATAGACTTGGCGCGCATCGCCGTTATTGCGGCTCCGCTGCGCACCGGCAAAGTGCGCGCGTTTGTCGCCAGGCTGCCTGTCTTGAAAGACTTCATGACGAGACAGCCGCGTGTTCTCTCCACGTCTGGGCGCTTGGTGTCGTCATAAGGTTTCCTACGAAAGAATTAGAGAGAACTGTGCCTCTGCAGAGGTCGATGTAAGCTGGAACATATGTGTGAACACGAGCGCAGAAACTGTCTCGGACACGAGATGCTGAAGGAATCAACCACAGTGTGTGTAAGCAGCAAGAACAGCAATGGTGACGCGTTACACTTAACCTTCCCTGAACTTCAGTTGGCTTCGAACGGATTTGTGATTTTGCGAATGGATCGTTTCCAACGAGATATTACATCAGTGCATGCACGTGTGCCTCGCTGTGCCCAGAAAAAAAAAATGTTTAGAAAATTGAACGTTGGAAAGTCGTCGTCATGATCATGAGGCAGTTAGTTAGAAGCTCCACGTACAAACACAAATCCGTTTACTAGCCAGTATTTCTCGCGGTATATATAGAGTGGCGATCGTCGTACCGTAGCCGCTTAGCGTGTAGCTAGCGAGCACTATGAAAGTTCGTATCCCAATACCTCACGGCGTTCCCGTCGCGATAGTTTCGCTGTACCAGGACGAATTCTGGGTTGTCCGGTTCACATTTCGTGCTCTAAAAGCGCCTGTTTGATAAATACGTTCTCGTTTGCTCGTCTTGTTTAAAATACTAGAGTGTTTTAGCAGCGTCGGTTTACCGTATGGCAAGTACGAAAATGCCGTGCCGTTCTGGTCGGCACGTCGATTAAAAAAAAAATCTTTTCAGCCGAGTGAGTCACTTATTGCGTAGTAACTTCATTAGACGAAAATGGGCCAATATAGGTCTTGCAGATCAAAAAGACTACGGGCCGACGAAGACAGCACGGCATGTCTGGGCTTTCCATACGGTGTAACCGCCACAACTACCCCCTGTGTCAAGGGCTACATTTCGACGTTCTCCATATCTTCTGTCCTCTCGTGGAGCGCGTGCTGGGCCTTGTTCAGCAAGGTTTGTGCTCGGCATGCTCTGTTGTCGTCAACGGCAGGTTATTGTTCCGTCTACATCGCGAGGGAGCGTGACCGTCTCACTTCGGTTGTCGTCGAACGGAAGAGGCGCAGCAGCGAATGAACGACGGCGGCGACGACGTTTGAGAGTCGACGCTCGAAGAAAAAAAAGGGGGCTTGTGGAATCGGCAGGGCAACGAGTGCTGCATTTAGGGTTAGGCGCAGTGAACTCCATCGGACGACGAAACCGGCTTTGTCTCTAATCGCCCGTTATCGCGTCGATAAAGAAAAGACATCGTTGCTGCTGTCGTGCTTTCGACAAGACTGCTGACATTGAGTTCTCACTCATTTTCTCTCCGATGTCATTCTCGAATGCAGGCGTCACATAACGCGAGGAGAAAGTCTTGGCAAACGTTTTTTTTTTAATACGAACCAGGAAAACAATACAATGAAAGAACGGCGAATTACATACGACTGCAGTAAACGCTGCCAAGCGATGATGCTGAGAATGCGAAAGAGGCCATTTTCACGGCTCTTTTTTTTGGGGGGGGGGGAAGAGAGAGAGTGAGAGCAAAGCATCGAGGGGGCAAGAGGCGGATATGCGACTGGGTGCCCCCATCCTTCCCGACCGTTTGATATCGAGCGTGGCTTACGCCGCTGCTGATTCCCGGCAAATTGCTGCCTCAGGTTCTTTTTCCGAGAAGTCGGGGTAGTAAGTTCGCTCGCGGTGGCAGGGCGAACAATGCTGTTCCGCTCGACTTTTTCTTTCCCTGCCCTCGTCGTAGTCCGGGGTTGAGGATGTAAAGGAAGGGCGATCCCCCCCTCCTCTCCTTGCGGGGAACCAGGGGCGTGTGCTTGCGCTGGGAAAGGGATCTGCCATTTTTAATCGAGCCATTTCCACACTCGTGTTGCCATTTTCCTTGAGTGAGTTGAGTTTACTTTCGTATTGCTGCTGGCCGCGTGAAAAAAAAAAGTATGTCGCTGTGTGGGAGCCTCTACAATATAGCTTTCTCCTAACGCGTGTTCACACTTTACTATTTGCACCCGTCTTGCGTGCCCTGACGCGAACTGCGCTGGCTGGGACAAATGGGTAACGGCAAGCAAGAACGTCGTTTTATGTCCACTCGAGGGTCTATTAGAGTGTCGCTGCTCTTCCCGAACCGGTTCGTGCCAGTTTCGCTTCTTGATTCTGGAGCGGTGCCACTTAGTGCCCGGACTGTAGTTAGTTCCCGAGGAGGATGTAAAATGTAAGCTTCAGAGAATGCGTGGAAGACAATCTGTCCACGTTTACACGAACTTTTGCGAATGCCATATTTTGCAGTACGCTTTCACACTAACATATTTTTTTTATATTAACGCTTGTGTTAATAAGGACGTAGTGTTAGCGGTGCGATCTCAGCAGCTGACTCCGCTAGAAATGTGCCAGAATATCGGGCAGAGCGTTGGATCAATTTTTTTCTCGGTCGTCAGGCGAACAAAAAAGGAGATGCCTGCGTTCGGCGTGCCAGCGGCTCTTGCGCAACTTCTCGTGGTCTAGCGTGCAGCTGCCGTACTCGGTTCGACAAACTGGAGAGTAGACTTCCTGGTCAGGGTTTGTGTTGAATCTGGTGTAGCGACGCTATCCTGCAGCTTTTTTTTTCTCTCTCCGTGTGTTGGTAACTGCAGTAGCAACTGCCAGCGTGAACTCGCCTTCGATCAACGTCTCGCGTCAGAACGCGCAGCAGCGGAGCGCAGGCGCCTCGCTTCTCGCGCGTCATCAACACGAATGCGACAGAACGTGAGCCGAGACGGACAAGGCCCCGAAGTTGTGGCCCGGCGGGAGGAGACCGGCGCTGTGAGTGTGTGCGCCGGCCAGGTCCAGTTTCTTCTCCCGTAGTAGTGGCTGTGTGCGTGCGCTGAGCGTCTCCGTCGTCCCGTTGCGGCGGCGGGACTGTTTCTTCTTCGAGAGGCCTGCAATGCGTCCAGATGTGCGCCTCGGTTCTCGCTTTTCCGTCCTTTTATTATTTTTATTTTTTCATCCTCCGCGTTTTCTGCTCTCGTTTTCCTGTGCGAGCGCCTTCTGGCGGCCATCTGTCCCTTCGCAGCGGCGGGGGCTCAATAGGAGGGACGGGCCCAGGCTGTAGTTTGATGCTCGCCTTTCCCTCCCTCGCTTTTGTCTGCGTTACCAGCATGTGGTCTCTTCCTCCGAGTACGCTCCACCGGTTCCTCCTGATGGTCCATAATGCCCACGATGAGCCCGAACGTTTGCCTACTTCCGTTCATCGCAGGAGTGGCCTATGTGTGTACCTGTGCATTGCCGATCGCGGCCAGATTTTTTTTCCTCTTGGTTTCGCTATTAGCGGTATCACGCTTTTCAGAGGGCGCTCGATAATTGGTGCGAACTTTGCGAGTGAACCCTGCAAGCGCGCTTGTTTCCCGCTTCTGCGGAGTTCATGCATGCTGCTTTACAGTTAGGCTGACGTCTTTCGTGTCGATGAACGCAGTTTAGATACGACCGTAATTTTCGAACGACATGCGCGTCCATGTTCCGAACTTGGGAGGTTTCAGTGAAACGTTTCCTTGTGTTGAGGGTTCGCAGAGAAAAATTACAGACCCGTATGCAAGTTGTGTCGTAGTGTGCAAGCACTCTATGCTATTGAACGTACAGTGCTCAACTCGGCTGTCTATAACGACGGAGCGTCGCTCGCGGAACAGCACGAGCAACATCTGCAGTCGCAAATACGCCATATCTGAGCATGCGCGGTGCCAATGGTGTGCCTTCCCTGCAGCGTCCACCCTTCTTTATCTCCGCGACCGCGATGGCTGCTGTGGCCGTCGAAGCGCTGTCAACATTACAAAATTGAAATAAAATAAAACAACAAAAAAGAAACATTCTCGCTTCGTGATATCATAACACAGCGACAGCGATTTTACTTCGTCTTTCTTTCTTGTTTTTTGTTTTTTTCGCGAAATCGCTCAGAGTGCTTTCGACGGCCAAAGCGGTTGTCGCATCCGCGGCGATAAAAAGGGATCATTAATGTGAGGCAGGCACATCACTTGCGCCACGCATGCTCAGATGTGGCGTATTTGCGACTGCAGATGTCGCTCGTGCAGTTCCGCGAGCGACGCTCCGTCGTTATAGACAGCCGAGTTGAGCACTGTACATATATAATGGTTGAATCGTTTGTTGGAGTGGGGGAGTAAGCATTAGATGGTTGGTTGCGTTTTATTCCGTGGACAGAGAACACTGCTACACTACGCTATAATTTTTATGCTAGTGTGCAAACATTATTGTTTTTCACGCAAGGAACGTTCACCTAAATTTCTGTTACTGACGCACCTCGACGCATTTCAGTTGCGTACCTGTGCACAATTCTATCATAACGCCAACACCGTATAAGCTCCATGCTGAACTGTGTCTAAGTTGGACCGACCCACCCTGTCAGTGACATTTCTGTTACAGGCTGATTTTTCTTGAGCGCTAGCCGTGTAACGCTTAGGCATTGATGCGAAATCGCAGACAAGAGCAGGCGCTCCTTTTTTCGACGGATTTTTCAAACGCCCTCAGACGCCGCACCTACCTCCCGCGGCGCACGGAGCGAGTGATCGGAGAGCCGCATCGTCAGTGAACTGACATTTGCTCGGCATTTCAAGCTACAGTCGTGAAAGCTGCCGCATCGCCGCCGAGGAGAGCGCGCACGTGAATAGTTGTGCCGTGTCACTGTTCCTTCCTGGCGGTTGGAGTGCGAGTCTGACCTACTTTGTACCCGGCAGCTTTCGGGACATCCCTTATAACCACAACCAAGGCAAACCGAGTCTGTTGAAAATAGCGCTTTTACATTTTTCTTTGCATATCGTGTTCACTTGCATACACGCATCTTTGACAAGATAGATGACATTTTGCTCCAAGAAGCGCTTCGCACCCTATTCATGCTGGTCGCGGGTCTCGAGAAAGATCTCCGAAACTCCTCCACAGTCATTTGACGCCCGTGGGTTGTTTCATTGTGGTTATTCGCGCTCCGCGGTCGTTCTTTATCGCGTTGCCGTCGATGAGGTTCCGCTCTCTTTTTCCTAGTAATTTCTAGCCAACCGACGCTTGCATTTTCGAAGAAGCGTTGCACCGTTTTAACGGACCGCGCAGAACAAACTCGGAGGGGAGCATGGAAATTGGTCTTCATTACGACAGGCGACATCGCCCTGGGGTTCAACTTCGTGGCGTCGCAGGGTGGTGCTGGCTCTTCTTCTTTTATTCGGACTTGCTTGCACACCCTCCGCGCATAAAAGCCTCAACTCCCTGATCTGGCCCCTCTTGCTTCGTCGCTGTCTGCATGATTGGGACATGTTCCGAAGACACTGTGGAGACTATTACATTTCAAGCGGATTTATTTCCTTTTTTTATTTTTTCGGCCTTAATGACGATTTTGAATAAAGCCGCGCATACTGAAGTGTGCAAGCTAGCGTCTGCTGCATTCATGACGAGAAACGCTTGCCCTACTCGCGGAATTATTCTTAAGTTTCGCTGCAAAAACGCACGAGCCGTGTTTCGCGCTGACGAGGCGAACCAAAATGGATGACCCGACAGTCCCCATTTCTAGGAGAAACGCGTCGTCGGGCACGCACGGCTACTGGAAATGACTCTTTGTGCCCCTCTAAGGAGGCGAAGGGGGAATTCGAGAATACGTTGTACCTCTCTATCCTTTAAGCGGGCACAGACCAATCGCCTTCAACTGGTGCTGCTCTCTGTAGACTCGAAATGACGTAAGAATGGGGCTTATTGGTATAGTGATGCATTGTGAAACTTGTGGGGCAAAAAACAAAAAAAAGCAAGTTTGTGTAAGACTTTTCGTGAACGTCATTGCTTACGTTGAAATATGACTCGCATGACACGTGGGACTCGATTGTCGCTCGCTTCGCGTTGGGCACTTACTTTCACTTTAACACCCGTATCCTCGAGTGCTGGCATTCTTAGGCTGCTGTATATATCTGGTGATCCTTGAGTGCTTCGACGGGCACTCGGAAGTTCGTAGGTATACCCCTCAGTTTTACGCCGTGCCGACCCAAATAACAATGTAGTGGTTTTCG
Organism: Rhipicephalus annulatus; assembly: GCA_013436015.1. NCBI lineage: Eukaryota > Metazoa > Arthropoda > Arachnida > Ixodida > Ixodidae > Rhipicephalus > Rhipicephalus annulatus. The sequence continues at coordinate 112,422 of WOVY01011477.1, forward strand.
GTATCAAAGCGGTGCCTTCCCCCACCATGCCTCCTCGCTTTTCGGCCGTGGGTGAGGAGAAGGGGAGGTTTAAGCGCTGGCCGCGTTTATCTGTAATCCGGTATATGATGCGACGTCCCCCTTTTGCGCGGCTCAAAAATTGGATTTGTTGCGTAGTACGCCGCTGCGTTGTACACCTCGTGTCCCAGACGGCGTCCGTGTCACGTCGGCCGTCTCGCTTTTCTATACCATATTCCTCCCCGTGAGTTTTTTACCATACCCGGCGCGCCGCTTCACCAGCCCCTCTTATTGGGTTATGCGGAGAGCGATTAAATGGCGAAAGAATAAACTGAGCGGCGAGTTGGTTGGGGGGGTAGCTATAGCCACGGATCCTATTTCTCCATTTTCTATTTTTTCCCCCTTCAGCGGCACTCGCGTCTCCGCGACCGTTTTGCGCGCGGAGCGCCCGGGGAGTGGCAGTTCTTTCGAGCGTTCATTAGAGTCGGCGCCGCCACGGCTGTTAGGAAACTGAAACTGTCGGCAGCACCCAGAGGGGGGGCACTTTCTTTTTATCGCTGACTGAAAGGTGGCCGTGCGCGCATGTGAAACACTTAATGCGAGGCAGGAAAAAGGAGTAAACGGGAGGCGGGTATAAATACGTAAAAGAACAAATCGATGGGGACCAACCGTTCCTCTTCTCGGTGGCGTCCGCACGCGGTATTAACCCTACCGCGGGGTTCCTTCCCCCGGCCAAGCAACGACAGGCCAATTAGCCGTGGATAATAGCTCCTTGTTCCGATGAAGCTGGCGAAGAAAATGCCGTCGCTCGAACTGCGCTCGAGCACCGCCGACTGGAAACGCGCGCGGCAGATTTCCCTCCGGGTGAGCGAGTGCTGCCGCCCGGTGAGGGGGCTGAAAAACGAACAAAGAAAGCGGTGTCGAGATCTCGGGGCATCCCCGCGACCGCCTTTGCCCGGCGGCTGGCTGTCACTGGGGCGTTTGTTTTAGCGCTTGTCCGCAACGCCCCCCTTAGTCTCCGCCTCGCGGTGGTCGCGAAGGTGCTGTCGTTTGTGTAGCTGCTGCTCCCGCCGGATAAAGCCGCGCCGACGGCATGATGAAGAGAAGGGCGGCAGCCCACCAGTGCTGCAGTTTTTATTTTTCTCAATCTTTCTCCTCGTGTTTACTCGCGGTTATTTAGTTCCGATCTGCGAAGCCGCGAGATCGGCGTGCGAAATGTCCCTTTCGAAGGCACCAAGACGTTATTTATTTATTTTAAAGCTGTAGTGAAGCGCGGGAAAACCGGCATGTCCACAAAGAAACTGAGAACCAGTTTTTTATGGCACCTCTTTCTTTAGCGCAGTGGAAACTTTACCGGTCAGTGACTAATTGTGGAGGGGTAACGATGAAGCATTTTTTATCAGATTTTCTTTTTATCTGCGTGCCAACCCAAGTCGTAAACTCAAAAGATGCTGCAAACATTAGTATTAGTAGTCTCAGCGTCAACTCATTTTAATTCGTAAAAGAATATATAATAACGCGGTAATGCTTAATAATATACGGAGTGCAGTTTTTAGGTACGAATTGTGGCGGCCGTAATAAACAGCTGACCATGTACAGCAAATCTGAATGACTGATTCACGCGGTGCCAGACCTTGTGGCCAAGCGGCACAATGTGTGGTTTCAGGACATTTCAAAATCAATTTAAATAGTGCGAATTACTGAGAGACGAACGAATCAGTTATGAAAGACATGATGAGCAGGGTTGATTTCCATTACTGACTACGGGTGGACGCGCAACAGCAGGTGACTTGGGATAGAGTTACGAGTGGACGTGGTTAATTGGCGTCCGAATCTCTCCTTTCAGTTCCCTTTGACGTGAGCAATGCCACCTATGTTCCAAGTGTATTTTAACGATTTACGGCCTTGGGTCGTATGCGACCTTTGTTTAGCCTTCTCCTGGAGTACGTCACAGCTTCCGCCATCCATCACAAACGACTTCAGGTGCATCGACAGGCACTGGAAGTACTCGAAGGTGCCGATCGTCTCCTGACGTGTGATATAGAAGGAACAGTACAGGAAAACGCCCCGAACCGTTAGCACGTAGGGGTTGAGTGTGACGTGCATGGTTTCGCGCTGGGTTTGTAATCCACAGTGTGTCTGACTACACCAATATAGCCATTCGTCAATGTCTCCCTATTGGTCTATAGCTATTGCGATGTTTCAGACTGCTAGAAAAAAGTACATTATTTTTAATAGTGCAGTAGTTATCGCATACGTTCCTGCTGATTCGAGAGAGTTTGGCTTGTCATCCTACGCTTTCGTCGGTTGCTGTGCTGCTCGTTCGCTCGCTAAGAGCACAATATTGGCAATTCCAACATTCTCGTATAAGTTCTTGAAGGGACGCGAGTCGAGCAACGTCCAAGAAAAAGACTTGTCGCTAGCCATACTTAACAATTTTCGCCGCGAACTCATTTCTTTCTCAAACTTCGAGTCTCCGTTGCGTTTGTTATCTGGCATAGCGCACTTACCTAGCAGAGAAGTATCCTTTCTGTGAACTACGCCAAGCGAAGTGGTGTGATCGCGTTCGCCAAATTTGAGCCGTTTTAGTTCATTATTAGAGCTTGCCTCCGTTACACGGTGTTAGGGCATAATGAAGGCACATTTATATTCAGCGTGTTGAAGTGGTATATTTCTGTTTTTCTCTCCGCATTGAAACGTGTAAGGATGAAAGGTAGAAGCCGTTAGGTAAGGTTTGTTCCCCCGTGAATTAAAGTTTCGTCGTAGAACGCTCCGTCGTGTGTGGGGCAGCGATTTCGACAAGAGTGAACGACACACTTCCGCGAGGAGAGCCCTTTTTCCCGAGCGTTACCCGCAGGGTGGAAGGCAGTGAACGAGCCGACGTTGTTTGTAAACACCGATCAGACCTCGTGACGCGCTGCAACAAAAGCGAAGGCAACCAAGAGGGAAAGAGAAAGCGAGGTGTCGTCTCGGAAACGGGGAGCTCGCGGCGTCTGCCGGGTTGCGCTGGGGTTGCCCACGCACGCCAAGTGTGCAAAGCCACCGCCGCTGGGATGAATGAACAGCGGGCGCAGCGTGGGCGTTTCCCGGGAGACCGAAAGGGGAGCGAGGAGGCACCCCGAGTGATGGCAGGGAAGCCGACAAGCAAAATGTCGCCGGAAACGCAGAAACAAAGACGGGGGAAAACGACCATGCCGGGAGGGATAAGAATGGTGAGGGGGTTGCGTGAGGAGAGGGCGGCTAACCTAGAGACCGGTGACCGAGACGCTTGCGCGTAGTACGATGAGGAGGCAGAGGAGGGCGAATGAAGAGGACGCGCCGGAGGCAGCCAAAAAGAAAACGCGGCTCAAAGGAGCGAGCTCTCTGGAGGGGAACTGGCGGTCGGCAAAAGAGGACAGAGCCGCAACAGCAGAAAAATCGATGCGGAGCAAGGGAGGGGGGATACGCGGCAGACGATTCTGGAAGTGGGGTGGGTTGTAAACGGGGTGGTTGCTGCCCGAGCTCGGTGTGTGTGTGTGTGGCGGAGGCTGAGAAGGAAAGCCGGGAGAAAGTGAGATGGGCGCCGATGACTCAGAGGTGTTTCCCCCCTCAGCATCGCTACGGTCTCGTTACGTGTGCGTTGTTCTTTTATGTTGTCACACTTTTATTTCTCCTTCTTTCCCGCGCCACGGGATCTTTTTTTTTTCTGAGGCTTGTGACTTCATCCCGGAGATTCCTCGTACTCTCGGCCCCGATTCTCCTCATTCCGTCCTCACCAGCGAGCGCGTCCTTTCTTCGTTCTGCCGCTAGTCGTGCCCTCTTGTTCTCGCACGTGACGCTTGTCTAGGGACACGGAGTGAGAATGCCGTGCGTGAACCAGCTCCAAGTGTGACGCGGACAAGCATCTTATGCTAGAGAAACAAAAGCAAAATATAAAGCGAATGAAATACGAGCACCGCGCCCACGTGCACATGTCATATTAGCCACTCGTGCGAGCATTTCTTTTGGGTGGTGGGTGTAGTAGGGGTAAACATTTATTAAGCTGATATTTACAGAGGTTGTAAATACCAGCCCCTAAAGGGTCAGCTTCCTCGCAATACTAGGCGGGGAGTCCCTAGTGAACGTGGCCGATGTCCTGGCATGACACACCAGATTATGTTGAGCCGGAAGGTCCCGGCAACCGAGCAGGGCCACCTCCCAGTCCTCTCGGGTTGGATTTGGGTCACTGGCAGGATGTTAAGAACCAGCTTGTTGATTTGTTAATCGCACTAGTCGTTGGTAGACTGGTTGGATCGCTGCATAGGTGGTCGCGCATCGCTTCCAGTCTCTGCTGCTACCAGCATTGCCGTGTTGATCGCGATTGAGAAATAGAGGTACCAGTCGTGGCAGCTTAGCAGGCCTAAGCGTCGTGCTGCCTTGCTCGAGGTTACAGGTTTGATTGCCGGTCATGGCGGTTGCATTCCGATGGAGTCCAAATGCTCAGGTTTCATATATTGTGAGATGTAGGTACATGTTAACGATCCCTAGGTAAAAGAAATTAACCTAGAGTCACCTACAACAGGGTATTTCAAAATCACATATACTGTGATTTTAGCACGCAAACAGCAGGAACTTAAGAAAAAGACTACAGTAAGGAAGAAATATTACGGAGTGCTGCCCAAGCTTGTCATAAGTCACCTCCGTAGTTGTTATCTCGTGCTCCACTATCTTGTTTGTTAAACACCTCTGTCTCTGTTTTGACATCACGATATGCACAAATGCGTGAGCAGTACTCCGCAGATAGTTCGTGAGGGGTGCAACGAGAAGGCGCATGGAGTATTCCGAGCGTGATAATCCGGTGGGCTGTCCTGTAAAAGTTAAGGTGCATTTGCCTATTTCGAAGGTAGCGTTTCGCTAGCTTACATATTCCGTGCTCAAAAAAAAGCATAAGAACATGAGTCATCGCCCATATTTTTCGCCCACCCTCTTTCGATATTATAATGTCAGTATGGGGTGTTTTCTGGCAACGAAAAAAAAAGCGTTTCTCCTACCCTTCTACGACCTTTGCTCCTGCTGAAACCACCGCATCTACAAACACGCGTGAAAAAATACACACCATATTCAAACGATGACTCGCGCTCTGTTGCCTTGTTCCAGTCGCCGTCTCTTGTTTGTTTACGCAGATGTTCTCTGCACTAAGAACAGCAAAAAGAAAAAAAAGGGGGGGGGGCGCTGCTGCTAGGGAGGAGAGGCCTTTCTCCTGCTGCCTCCTGACACACACGCACTACGCGTGAGCCAAAGGCGTCCATTTCGCGATTACCGACGACGAAGCTTCCCCCCCCCCCCACCCCCACAATTCGCGGCCGTCACGCTGGCAGACGGGCCGCGCTTTTATGGCGGCCAACCCTGCATCTGGGAGCGTGGGTCGTACACAACTCTGTCGTTTACGCCAACGCGCGCGCTGGCTGCACGTGCACCTCGCGTTCAGTGGAAGCTGACTCAAGCCAGGCGCCGCGCACCCGGCGAAGTTGCGGGAGAGTGTGTTTCTTTTTTCTTCTTCTTCGTGTCCACGTGCGAGTTCGCCAGTAAAAGATGTTAGCGAAGCCAGGGACTGATACGAAGGCCTCTGGTATTATTTCTAGCTGCTGTGTGTTCTTGCGCAAGGTTTTTATGCGGCTTATAACCGCCAAACGTGGCTAGTAGCTAACAAGTTCCCCTGCTTATCACGTTGTGTGTGCGTGTGAATAGCACTGCCCGTGTTTTCAATGGAGCTGCATGTGCGTGCGGTCACATGCAGTCAGATCAGCCGTCTCCTGACTCTTCTGAACAGTGCAAAATTCCGCCAGGCTTGTCCGATTTTCCCACGTTTGCATTTAGCGGTCAATTAGGCGGTCTGTGGCGCAATCGGAGCTGAAGAAAGAGACGCATTCTGTGTTACGGCGGAATCTGAGTCGACCCATCGTTTTTCGCGTTACAAAAGAACTGTTTGATGAAACTGCTGTGAGAAGGCAGTAAATCGAATGTCTAGATGTCTGCACGTGTGGTTGGACTCGATTGAATGTCGTTGCGCTGTGTTCGTGCTCTTGGCATTTGTGCCAGCACGCGTCTCGTACGCTGTATCGATCGCCGGTGCCCCCCCCCCTTCCTACCAATGAAAAGAGATAGCGATGCATCTAACGAAGGGTTGTACGAACGAAGGGTTATCTACGGATTGCGCAGTTCAGGAACGCTGGCCACATTTCTGTTTGAAAAGAGCGGGTCGTCGATTGGAGCACCAGTCTCAGCTACTCGCCTCCATTCTGATGTTCCCGTTCATTTGCGGAGAGAGGCGCATCCACTATACACGTATAGTACCTGGCACATTGCTGTGCTTTCCGGCTTTCCATTGGGTGGGAGTTGGGTGGCCTCCCTTTTCCGGTCGTTAGCTCCGTTGTGCGGGGAGCCCCGGGCCTCTGTTGCCGTAAAAGTGAGCGCCGGCTGCGCAGGCCGTTCTATTTTCGGTGATGCGGAGAAGCGACCTCTAACGACGCTGGGGCCCGTAACGAGGGAGCTCAGTAAACGAATCAAGGCCCGACCGGATCTCCCACACAGCTGGCTTCACCTTTACGACGACGAATGCCTCTGCCTACTTGTCGGAAAGGGGCTGCACGGCGCATGCGGATCGCAGTGTCGCCGCGTCTGCTACCATTGATTGCACGCAGAGTTTCGCCGAGCCTGCTCGAATACGATTATTTTCGTGATTTCGCCGCAGCACTGGCGGGCACGGAGCATTCTTTTAACCCTGACGTAAGCGGGGGCCTTGCAGAATACGTCTCTGTGCGGTGTTCTGGAATTAAGGGAAATTGAGAAGCGCCGTTGGAGAGCTTGTTTCTTCCCCAAACGGAAATCTGATGTACTAGGACGCGAAGTTCTTGGCAATCTGAATGTTCTTACAAAGCGTATCTCTGTTATTCGGGACTTGGGCGAGTGCGCTGCTTACCGTTTTACTGAATGGAAAAACTCCGCAGGTACGACAGGTGCCGATAAAAGAGGGGTACTTTCCCTTAGAAATACCGAAGGGCGGCTGGGTGCTAAGTGGCTTAGCCTGTGGGAGGGGGTGATGATGTTGTGGGGAGGAAAGTGCCGTTGGTGGGCCTTGCGGCTCGGCTAATGTCGGCGCGAGGGGGGAGGGCGGCGTGTGGCCGGAGGCACCCCACCCGGAAGGAAGACACGAGATGCAGGGCCCCCGCCCAAGACCGGTAGCAGCGGCGGGGAGAGGACAGGAGGGCCCCCGGTGCGGGGGGCCTCGGGCTCCCGCACCGCCAAGGAGCCGCCGCTGGGTGGGTGGGTGGCGGCCTTGGCCTACTGAGTGACGACCTTGAACTCTGCGGCGTTGCGCGAGCGCCGTCCCGCCCTGACTGCGCAAAAAGAAAGGCTGGGTGGGGGACTTGGACGACGCAGGAGCCCGCCGCTGGGCGCCTGGGGGCACTTGTCCCACTCCGAGGAGGGACGCCCTGCGGGGACCACCACACGCTATTTCAACTCGGATCGGCGCGTGTGTCGACTGGCGCTGGAACGTCCCCGCACAACGCTGCTGGCAATTGCGCAACTTGGTAGCCAGGCCATCATCGGGAGGCGCCGCATGCCGGCTATGCGCTACATCGCTTGCGAGATGGGTGGCATGAGAGTACTATTTTTTGACTGTGCGCAAGGGAATGACATCGTGTTGTGGGATTATGCGCTTCTCCAAAGGGGCTTCCTTGAGCGGGGCGGAACTCCACACGCATTTCATGAAGGCTCTGCGTCGCTACCACTTCGGGCAGTCGCCTATTTATGCACGGTGCACCACGGGTCTTTGTAGCCGGCACGAATCAACACCTCAGTAATGGCGCGTGTAGTCGTAGTGCACGAGCGACACACTATTCACTCTTCGGCTTTTGTTTTTGTTCATCATTGCCCTTCTTGTACTTAACGAGGAGGTCGACTTGAGCGCTGCCTCAGTCTTCGTGTGCCCCTTTGGATAAACATCGCGTGGCAGCGAATGCTAGTTTGTAGGTACATTGTCTTGCAAACTTAACATTATCCATACGTCGGGGTAGTCAGGGACGGCGGAGATAATAGGGCACACAAGGTATCGCGAGTTCTCACGTCACTCGCCGACGCACACGGAACTTCGTTGCGCATGCTGTCGCGGCTCCCAGTCCGCACCCGAAGCCGTCGCGTCATGTTGCAGCCGTCAAATCTGTCGGTTATTCTGATGTCCGGCACTAAAAGAAACGTAATCTCTAAGCTCGCGTTGTGTATCAGTTTGAGCTGAGCGTTCGGAGTCCCTTGTCCTCGGAGGCATTGCCCTCACTGCTAGGACATACGCGGATTGATACGTTCTTGGCGGGGCTCACTGGAAGGCCATTCATTCTCGACCCAGTGACGTGCACACAAGCGTGCGTGGTCGGCCCGCCAGCTCGGCTGCCACGGAGCCGGCTTCGAAAGTACGTACGTTGTAGTGCACCTGGCAGGCCGAGGAGCGTCGTTTCCCCTTCGACTCCATTAGTGGTTGCTCGGGCCACGAGCGATCAATCACGCAACCCTCGTAATGAACATCTATGTGTGGTGCTTCGATTATAACCACAGCCTGATAAGCAGGCATACTCGTGCGGAGCACTGCATTTCTGCTTGTTTTTTTTTCTTTGCACTGGACTCGCTTGCTCTCAACTCACTTTTCGCGCTCCCCGTTCTTACGGGGCCACTCTTGACTGTCCGATTCTCGTACTGCGTGGCGTGCTCGTGTCCTGCTTCATGCCGATGCCCCGTATCCCGGAATAAGCTTTACTGCGTGTTCCAGGCGCCACCAAAAGAAAGAGGTGAGCAGCCCATTATTGGCCGGGGTCACTTTACGAAACTATCTGCGCGGGCAATCGGTGCACGCGTGTTCTGTTGTAGCGAATGCGCACTTATCGTGAATTTGGATCGGGATGAACGAGCTCGGGCGTGGTGGTGTTGGTGGTGTCTTTGACGCTTCCTCCTCCCCAGAGACGTGGGCTGCCTGGGGGTCACTTGTATCGAGCAAAATCATCTCGGGAACGTTTTGTTTTCGCCGATTTCGTGACGCACCTGCGCGCTATCCCCCATTACTGCGGCCGTGCGCGGCGAGAGATGCGTACCTCCTCTCCGCCTTAACGCGTCAATTAAGCCGCCAGGCCGGCGGCAATTGCAGCCGCTCGCACGACCTCTTGCGGGCGGGCGCTCGCCCGGAGGTGCTTCCCTTCCTCTCCGCCCACCGCTGCGGCTAGCTTTAGTGGCGATAAGAACGTGGCATCACCGCACAGTATCTTCCTCGCAACGTTCGACCAGCCCCGGTAACGAACCGCTCCGGCGATGTGCTTTCTTTTTGTCCCGGATGAGGTCGTCCTCCCGCAAGCCGGGGAGGGGTCCAGGTGTTCGATTTGCGACGCCGTCGTGACTCTCGATCAAGGGTCTTTTTTTTATTTTTTTCTCGGCCCTGCTGGAAGGAAACTGCTGGGTAGCATTTGTTGCGCTCGTGAACAATACTCCGGGCTTGCACTGCCCCGTGGGTTAGTGGTGTGGTTCCCGGGAAGACGAGGATTAGCCATGCACCGTGGGACGATCTCAATCGGAGGAAGAATGAGTGGGCTCTCCTCCTGAGGGCGGAGTGGTAATATTGGGCGGCATTATCACTACCCCCATTTCAGATCCTGCTCGCCCTCCTTTCCGCTTATAGCGGTGCGCTGAGGAGCTTGTCTCGAGGTGTACAATGTTAGAGAAGGAATCCCGCACCGGTAGTCATACAGAAATGTGTGATTGATTTTATCAGTTGGCATTTTACTCTCCGTGACAAGTCGTAGCCCTTTCTGAAGTACAATGACCATATGGAAATGGTCAAGATAGAAGTGGAGGGCAGGGAGCTTGGATCATGATGCAGTGTCTGTCGCTTGCTTGAGTTGGGTAAATACAACCTCAGAGCGTTCGGAAGGCTGCCTGCCGGAGTGTGCATAAGTGCAGCGGATACTGCGCACGCCTGTTGAGTGTGAATGATCTCTTTTTGATCAGCGTTGATGACAGACTGAAGGGAGCCCTCCGTCAAAGCGTACAAAGCGGGGGAGATTAATTTTAAAAATTGCGTCAAACACGTTATTGCGGGCGAATGCCACAGCCTGTTATTTCTCGTATGCGCTTCGTGACAGCGCAGAATAGTTCATTCGTGGTCGACATTAGAATCCTCGCCTTTTGGGCTTCACCGTGCACCGCATCATTGCGGTCACAACGTTATTTCCGAGGCCATACGTATAACAAATTCGCTTCGATGACAATATCAAAACTGATTGGTTTTTATGTTATCAGTTCAAGAAACATTACTAAAAAATCTCTTACCGGCTGTTCGCACTTGAACGTTGAACGCCCTTAATCGTGCTGTCGGATGTAGAATACGGCGGGTGAATGTTGATAACGTTCATTTATAAGAAAGCCGTGATTGAGCAACGATTCCGTTGCCAGAAAAATCGCGCGCTAACTTCAGTCGTTCAGCCGTATTATCCTTCTTGCCTCCTGCTTACCGTTCTTTCAGGTGCGCTGATTATTATTTCGTCACTCTTTTCGTCACGCACTTTTATGCAACCGCCCACACTGCAGCAGTCTCAAGGGCACAGACTTTCTTCAGAGTATCGCGTATTCGCGTTGACATTCTCGACGTATGCTCGGAGATTTTGTGCTCCGAGCCGAGTGGCGTTGGTGAAATGGTCGCCTCTCTTATGCGCTGCTGGTCACGTTTGGCTGACGTTGTCCGCCTTGACCATTACTTGGGAGAGGGGGGCGGATGGACTTAATCGTGAAGCAAAGCGATAACATCGAAACAAGCGGGCGAGCACTGTTGTTTTGCGGCCGAGCGGGCCTTGTCCAGGCGACGCAGAGCGGCAACCCTCTGCTGCTTGGGAAGCCTCGGTGCAACAGCATCTCAAGGCCATACGGTCCGTGCCCTCCGAGCAGCGCGCGATAATTGCGGCCAGGTTACTGACTGGCTTCGGCCGCGAAGCCAGTGGCCGCACTAGGCGGCCTTCACTCGCCTGGTCGCGGACATGGGCGGCACACGGCGCCTCTCCGAACGCTCGATTAGGCAGCCACTCCATGAGAAATGGACTATCGCTGGACAAAGAACCGTCATAACACTGCGCACTTTTTAAACTTCTCTTTTTCTTCGGCGGGGTCGTCCGGAGAGCGATACATATGATTACCAGCGGCCTCGCTGACTATATAACTAACTCTTTGGTGCGCAGCGAGATCGGCGTCAGCTTCTTCGGGATGTGCCAGGATTTTCCAACGACGCTTTCGATGCGCCGCTCTACACTCGGCGTAACAGAGAAGTGAGGAGACGGTGGATACGATTGACTGCGTGTTTCAATTCTAGCTAGCGTGGAACGCATAATAGGTGAATATAAAAGCTGCATCAGGCCAGTCGTATTTAAATGCACGCTTGGAACTCACCTCTACGACTTGACGCCATTGTTGCATCGACAACAACAAAAATAAACGTTGTTTCTGTACTTCGGCAACTCACAAGTGCGATTCTGAAAAAAAGAGAAAAAAATGCAGCTTCGCTTAATTTCAGCTGTAGAAGAGAGCGTGATCTCGTTCCTCGTTTGTCGTTCTCAGGCGAACTTATTTGGCAGTATTTTCAGGCAGGTTGTTTTGCCTGGAATTATTACGCAAATACGATTTGGATAGTTCTCGGCTTCATTGCTATTTTGGCAAAGTTGTCTTGTTTTGCCGGCTGTGTCATAGCTGGAACGTGAGACATCAAATAGCTCCTCTGACCATTCGGCCATTCGCTGCTCGTATAGTGTAATAGCACTTGCAGCCTTCTCTTGGCGAGGGGCGACCACGTAGCCTCCTAGAGTTCTTGAAACAGTCCACGTTTCTCGGCATCTGCTTGGTGGGTTTCTTAACCCCGGAGTACTCACGCGATCTTTTGATTACACCGTTTGTAAATCTTCTCCTCAAGAACAGCGTAGGGGACTTGGTCGTCGACATGTGGCACCTGAGCGACGTGACTCGACTTTCTGCGGCCTTGGTTTATGTTGTCAGGCTCAAAGATCATAGTTGCTTGATGCCATCACAAGGTTTTGATGCTGGCAAGAATATAGCGATAGCACCAACAGACGCAAAAAAAACGCGTTTCATACATGCTTGTACTATTGGGCTATTTATTCACTGGAAACCATTGCACCGGACACCACAGAGCATGCAGAACTATTGATTTGGAAATAGTGATTTGGTTTCGACCGTTACGAAGCGACGTCATCAGAGACGGTGGAGACTGTTAATGACATCACACTCGGTGCTATTGCGTTGCTTATTCGTCCTTATCAAGAGTGTAGCACAGCCATGAGCAGATGTTCCTGGATGCCGTATGACATTGCTGCGCTATGGAACTGCGTGACGAAGCTGTCGAATCAGTCTTCTGTGAGGCAAAACAATTAGACCAATCCAATCTTCCACAGTTAGTGAACCGTTGGAATATTGGAAAACATAGCATACGATATCTTTCAGGTGTTTTTATTGGTAGCTAGGTATCGCTAGCCCAGCTATTGCGTTCACGAAGCTTCTTTGGTGGTCTTACACCACAGAAGCTGCATGGCCGCCAATAAGACATGACGGCTTCGTCATTCTCTCTTAACGTTTTTGGTGCTTCATTGCGGCATTCGTTTGAACATCGTTCAGTTTTTTTATTCAAAATATTGTCATGCCTAATCGACACGTTGTGCCAGGTGTCACACTTTCGTTTGAAGACCTTTGCGGTTAGACGTCAAGTGAGACCGTCAGCCACCGTTGAGGTCAGCTGTCGTGTTTTGACGCCGGGGACATCTGGTGCTGCTGTGTAAACATCGGTTGACTTTCATTGACGTCATACTGTTGTTCAGGGTCGGCGGCTGTACAAGTCGTCCGTGAAGGTGCAACGAACTGAAGGCGCATATCAAGGTTGCGACGGAGCAGCGTCGGACAAGACATGGCTGCGGCGCGTGTGAGCAATTACCACTGCAGCTTACATGTGTGGTGAAATCGCGTATGGCGCTTGGGTATTGATGTATTGATAAGGATGCTGAGACCTTTACGTGTATTAATGGAGCGTGATTTTATTTTGCGAAGAAAATGTGATGGGACTTCTACCATTAGTGCATGTCACTGTAAATAACGCTGAATATAGTAGCAGCGGAAACAACATCCCCAAGGGATGACATATTTGCAATGTAAAGCACTGAATAGCTTAGAATTTTTCCTAGGACCAAGAAAAAAACAAACTCCAGATGAATCATTGGTGTGCCGAATTGGTGGAAGGCCCGTAGCTGAGAGGGGAGGGGGTGATTTTTCACAAAATACGGATGAAGCGGGGTGCTTTCTCGAGAATAAATAATCACAATAGGTGTTTTTCAAGGTCTTCAGCAAGCGCCCCCCCCCCTCCCCCCACATTAAAAAAAATGGCCACGGGCCTAGACCACGGCCTTTAAACAAAACATGGCTGCATCAGTGTCATTCCCTCTGAGGCGCCTACCACGCTGTCTACGAGGAGTAGGCCGGCAACCGATGACGTCAGAGGCAACCTGGCTCGCTCTTCTCCGCGGGTGGCAGCCGTCGAACGAAGCTGATCGGCGTTAGGGAAAAAAAAGTCCAAATGAAAGAAGGCCTCGTCTAATAATACCTCTAGGAGACGGCCCCCGCAATAGAAATGGTTAGTCACGCGCATCGGCGTAATGGCCCAACGGGCGCGCACTCCTGCGAAGCTGGCCTAGCGGAGTTGCCGCCAACCGGGCGGCCCGTGGGCCATAAAATTCATGGACGGTCCCCGACGCTTTCTCCTCCTCGCCCGTCGTCTTCCTCGCGCGAGGTTCGATACCGAACTGGCGGCGCCCTGCTTGGCTTGGCCGCCCGCCGCTGCTGCTGCCCTGCCGGCATTCCGCCGCCGCGCGCGTGCTTCGTCTTCGCGGCCCGTTTCTTATCCGCTGGCGCGCGTGAATCGCATTGAGTCTACCGGTTTGCTGCCGCTGTCGTCGTCCTGGACCCCACCGTCGTGGGGCTGGACCCCGGTCGATACGGCGTCACGCTTACGACGTCTCTTTCTAGCCGTTTTACAAAGAGCGCATTCTTCTTTGTGAGTGTAAAACAGGGGTGCTCGCTGTGGTTTCCCTGTGTTGGGATGGAAGACGAAAAGAAACACTGTTTCGCGGCCCTGTTGGTTTAGCTGGCGATGCCTTACGGCAACATTTGAGAGTCGCAGAGTGTAAGTTCAGCACTCTCCTTTTTAATTTGTTTTTCAACGAACCAACACAAATTGTTAGGCATAATACCATACCCTTATTAACGAGATCGTGACTCTCACTAGTTAATGAAGATGAGGTCCGTGCTTATCCAGACTTGAACTTGGTATCGGCACTCTATTCGTGTCGACCGAAAACCTTGCTGTGTAGATAGAGGTCATCACGAGAAAAGCTGAATCTGAACGCGAGGAAGATGGACGGCGCCTTGTCGAGAGAGGGGAACGCCCATGGTTTGCCCTGGCCATCGCCATGTGGCCATCGTTACTGCTTGTTTACGGCGCCAGTGTTTAGGCCACGCTTGATGATGAATCGGTGCTCTCATCGGTGCAGTCACGTTCCGATGACATCCAGCTATTCGGCCTAGCGCCCCGTCTCTAGTACCATCTGTCTCGTTTTCCTCTCTGCTTTATCTTCTCAAACCTATCTCGCAAGAACGGCCCTGACAGTGGCTTTCTCCTCCCCCTCTCTCCAGCTGTCATGCTTTTAGACTGATCGCCGCAGCGTTATCACTGTTTGCGAACGCTGAAGCGAAGTTGCTTTGATCTCGCAACGAAACGGCGTTGAACTAAATACTCATACAGCCAAGGCCATATTTTGTGCCATTTTCTGTTTGAATTATTTTTTCCCGTTAATATAATCGATCCGCGTCTTGAGAGGCCCCAGAATAGAAATTATCATTGGTTTTACGCTGAGCGCTTGCTCGGTAGGTGTTTACTGACTGAACCACTATTTTGAGTGCACTACCAAAGCTACTGTAGTGGAACCAAGGCATGGCAACCGAGTACGGAACGAAGCCTGATATCCCCGTTGTGCAGTGCCCCTCGAATCTTTAATTCTCCGTGTATAATCACTAGTCTTTAAAGCGCATCTCGCCTAAAATACTGAATGCTGGTGCCTCTGGTGTGCTCTCAGTATTAGGCAGAGTCGCCTAAAGGCAAGCTACACGCTGACTCTCGTTTTCCAAAACGCATATAGTACTTAAAGTACATGTACGCGAGTGGGCGTCCAGCGGGGCAGCTCGCAGACGACTCTGTGCAACGATACCGTTACGTAAGCGTACGTACGTAGCACATTTGTTGCCGGTAACGGTGCTCGTAATAAGTTCTGCGACGCACTTTTTCCGGCGTCTGGGGAGCGTGCGCGTGGCTTGCCCAACAACGGCTAGCGGACAGCTATCCCGGCTGTCGGCTAGGGGGAGTGAGTGCAAGGAGGAGGCCCTCCGCGCGAGAGAGGCAGGGGGCTTCGAAATAAGGTCATTACCATTCAGGAGCGGAGTGCGGGAGGAAAGCGCGCGCTTCTTTGTTTCGTTTTTATTTTTTGGCGAAACCAGCTTTTGTTCTTCTGTCAGCTCCTCGCGCGTTCTTTGACGGCAACTGGCTCGGAATTCGTCTTCTTCCCCTCCGTCCACTCTTCGGTCTACGTGATCTTCGTTTCCCCGTCAGCACCAAAAAGCTGGGGCATTTTGGGGCCCTGCGGCGGGGGCCTCATTGCACCTTCCCGCATGCGGTTGTCGCGTGCCACGTTCTAGGAAGTATCGATCGACCTCTTGTTTTCAATATCGCTGGCTTTTTCCTCGGGACACGCGCCCGGGCTCGTCCATTTCCTTCCCTTTCTTTCGCCCCTCCTTCCCTACTCCCTCCTGCTCCCGGAGGCATGTCGCCCTCACTTGAGAAACAAGACGCGCCGAGGTTAAGCTGTTCTCGCACAGAGGGCACCAGCGGACTGCGACCGCGTGGTGTGCACAATCGACCGCAAAAGAAAGTGAAGGGAACGCGATGGAATGGACCGAAGTCAGGTTTCTGCACCCTGCGTCGCTGGTAAGTGCGCTGTCCGCGGGTGGTACGTAAAAACAAATAAACAAATTTAAATCCCCGCTATATCTCGTCAAGGGGAGTTTGTCAGCGGATTCGGCGCGCCTTGTCCGAAATCAATGTCACGGCAAGCTCGGAAGTTCTGGCGTCGCGTCACCTTTATTTACGGGGGCAGTCGGCTAGAAGGTTGTGAGGCAAGGGGTATTCCGTCGGTACACGACGTGGCGGAAAGCTGGCGCGCTCTTTTGAACAAAGCTGTGCGGAGGTCTCATACAGTCCATTCTCTAAGCATTTCCCCCCACAGAAGTAGGAAATATCGCGACGATGGGACACGAAAGAAAATCTAAAAGTGAAAGTAACTACCGATTGTACTTGCTCTTTTCTACCATAATGCGAGCAAAGCGTGAGCAGTCGCTTTATTCTGGCGATGACACCCATTGACGGGCGTCATTGTCAGAAGTTTCTCACTGATAAGAGCTTAGTAATTTTCTTACTACTAGCGCGAATCCTGTGCGGGAGTAGCATAACACAATTTATTACCAGAACGTTGCATGAGTCTTCATTGAGGCACAAAAGCGTGATGGCAAGGGCCTTTTCTTCTGTTTCGTGGGAAGCTTCTGGAGCGTTGGTTTTGTAATGCGGCCAGCTTAATGGGTAAAACGTAGCAGTTAACAAGAAGCAATGCAACCGTATCTTCACCTATTATGCGCGAGTCCAACCACAAAAGACACTTAATCATTGTGGCGTGCCAAGTCGGATCATGTGATCCCACCTTGCTTGGACAAGGGCCGAACCTGCGCAGTTAGGGTTCACCAAGTTGGCCGAGGTCTCGGATAACTATGTGCTGGCCGTACAGAGACAAAGGAAACGGGTATATCCATGCATTGGCAACTATCGTAGGGGGGAATACAGGGTTTAGGCATAAGTATATATACTGATGTGACCCATAAGTATATATACTGATGTGACTTATTCAATAGAGGTTTTTAACAAGCTACGGAAACACGTTACGGAAAGGCGGCAATACGGAACTGACTGACGAGTGCGCATCCGCGAACATTGTACGCGCAAACGGAAAGGAGCTGAGTCGGATTTCTGTAACGTTTCTGTAGCTTGCTAAAAACCTCTAATTATACGAGTTCCGAGACGGTGTTCCAAAATCCGGACACGGAGTTGGCCCAATTTTCCGGAAGTAAGCTGGCGTTCGCGCCACCTGGGAACTACAACACAAAACACAAATATTGTTTTTATAGTGGGAGTGCGGATCAACAGGTGGCGCGACAATCTGCTCACTCCTTACTCACTCCCGAGAGGGGGGCCAGTGACGTGTCCGGATTTCGATACATGGAGCCCATGGGGAGTTTCGCAACTTATATGGTTTAATAACTCTGGTTGTAATCGGGGGGTTTGACTGCATCCCGCCGCTGCCTCCACTTGATGTAGTTGGGGGTCTGCCCATAGGACCGGAGCCAGCCAAAGCCTCGGGGAGATGTCGAGGAGAGTAGCCTGGGCTAATTACAAGAACATTTACTTACACTATTTACATATTGATGGTTGTAACATCCTGAAAGCTCTCGATGGAAGCTTGAGGGGAGCTAGCTAGTCTTACAGCGAACGCTGTTATGAGATCACAGCATGAGTCATGCGCGGCGCCGTAGTTGTCCGCCGCAGCCCGTAATCACTATCGCACGAAATAAATGAAAAAAAAACAAGGACATATCGGGATTCGAACCCGGAACTACTGCGTGCCACGCCGGCGCCTCGGACTTGTTCGCAAACTGGCCTTAGGCAGGCTTGATGTCGGGAAAGGAATCACATTAATATGAGTAATAAAGCGTTTTAATAACCAGGCGTCACACAATGCGAATTGCGTATCGAGTAGGTCTTCCAATGCTCCAACCCATTACAAAAGCTTGTTCTTCACCACCTATTAACTGTGGCACATGCCCACGTCAGGCGTCATTCGTCATCGTCGTCAGCCACTGCATGAAACACAAAATTCGCTCACAGTTAGTTGAAGTGTAAGTGATACCATGCTTCTCCGAATAACGACGAGTAGCACAGTTACTGCTGACCTACTTCACAGAAATTGATTATTTATGGCGTAGTGGGTACCCAAAAAGTATGCTTCTAGCATTTACCCAAAGTACCCAAAGAGTGTTTAGGAGAGGCTCTGAAAGGCCGCTCTTCCAGCGTTCACTGTGGCTGGCGATTTTTTATGCCCTGGTCTTTCCAGGATTCCCTGCAGGGAAAAACAATGGAGGCCAGGACAGTCCAATAAAATTGTTGTCTTCACCTCCACCACCAAAGGCCCCAAAAGGGAAGGTGCAACACCGCCTCGTTAATCCCACGGCGAGAGGTGAACTAAGCACGATACAGCAAAGCGCAAAGACGTTGTGTCATACGTGCAGATCTACAGTGTGGTCAGAAGCAGTGGTGACATCGATAAGTCCTGCGGCGCCGGGTAGTGCACAGCTTGCGGAAGACGGTCGCCATGAAGACACCACGGAGTTCCTGAGAAAAGCACCCGACGACGGGTCCCAAGCTCTTGGCTCGGCGTGTCTCGCGTTGGACCTCGAACAAAGCAAGCAGTCTCGACTGCCAACAGCTCTTCCTAGGACTTCCGTCGGTCGGGCGTATTCAAAGGGTTTTTCACGAGGGAGCCAACGGCACTGGAGAATTCCAAGTACTGCTGTCGTGTTGTCGCCACTTTGGGCCTAACCCTGGGAGCGTTGACTCGGAAGAAATCGGGGTAGGCTCAGCCGCAATGTCTCACGCGTCCAAGCGGCGCCAAGCCAGGGAGGCCGATCTTAACAATACCTGTGGGCCTCAGGTCCACTCTTGTGTGCGTAATCGCGTCGAAATTATTATCGCTTTGTTCTTTAGGCGCTGAAGGTAACGCTGCTCTACGTTTCATCACATAGCACTTCCAACTGTTCAGTTTCAACGTTGTTGATCATGCTCCTGCGGTGGCGACGCATTCAATGGCGACAGTCGTAGCGGATGATGCGTGTGGTGAAACAAAGAAGCTCTTGAAGAAATGGGCACTGTGTGATATTTTTCTTTCTAACTTTTTCTATACCTTTATAACCCCTCTACTGGCGGTTCTGGCTCGCCCGAGATTGTCGGGGCGCGCTCGCGCACCGAGGTTTAGCTGAGCCTGCTTGTGCACGCTGTGGTTTGCATCGAACCAGCGGCGCGTGGTCCTGGGTGCTGTCTGAGTCAGCGATTGTGTTCCATCAATATCGTACAGCTTCTCCGCGCACGGTCTTTCGCTTTCTGCTCTCGCTCTCGGTGGTGGAGCCTCCGGAACACGTCCTGTTCTATTTTCTTTTTAAATATATCTTTGTCTTCTTTGCCACTATCGCGTCGTTCTTAACCGTTGTTTCGGTTCAGAAAGCAATTCCCGTCGCGCGATTTCTCATCTCCCCTATTCTTTTTTTCCCTTTTGCTTCAGTTCGATACCCACGAAAATCACGCCGAGACGGAGCATGCATATATATATATATATATATATATATATATATATATATATATATATATATATATATATATATATATATATATATATACAGCATAGTGGTGTAGTCTTGCAGTGACGCGGATATCGTGCACGACACTACTTGGAGTTAAATTTGTGTCGCGATAGCATTCCATCACGCCTGCAAGCTAGCCAAAGCTCGCAAAAACGATTGCACTGCAGCACTCCCCGGCCACCTCTGACGAAAAAATTGCTGCTTACCCAGAGTGCATAGCGTCGCCGCCGTTCGTGCAAGCTCTCTATATCAGTCGTTTCGTGGTATTTTGGCATGCTGTTGTCGGAATACTATATACGCGCAATGTAGCAATCGCCGAACTCCTGAATAGTTAGCTGTCTTGACTTGCACACGACATCAGCGCTGTTAACTTCGCTTCTTTGTGTAGTCCTTGAGAGGAAAAAAAAGTGTTGTGTGATGGCCCTTGGCGTCCGACATCTGTCCGCGTATGCTGGCGTTGGGGCTGTCGAAACGCATAAAAACAGTGTCGAGCCTGTGATGCCAGCATCCACAGTACTTGTTTCTTGCTGTATTCTCTCAGATTGATCACCAGAATTGTGAATTCAATCGATCGGTGATTTTCGGCATCTTTAAGCAGGAAAAGCGAGAGAACGAATTTCTGCGTCGAAAGCATTTATTCATCGGGTTATGTCCTTCTCTCATTCGGCCGAACAAAGAATCGACCCGTGGCTAGGTTTGACGTTATTCACTTTTTTCTTTTGTTTTTTTTTGTTTGCATGTGCGAGGTTAGTGCCCGTTCGCGGCTGCTCTCGCACCGCCGAGTTCGCCCACAAAGCCGACTTGAACAAACTGAAAAGAACGCGTGCAAGAGAAAGCAACACTATTGGTTGATGCGCGACAAGCGACGGACGAGAAACGAAGCAAAATAGCGTCCCAAACACAAAAGAACCGCGGCTGAACGTATATGCGCTGCACATAAATGACTTGATCAGAGAGGAGGGCGACGCAACGGGAGAAAGCGAATCCGAGATTTGGGAATTTCATTCCGCGAAATCAATAGCGGTATAAATCCGAGAAGCTCCGGTTGACAGATGCACGCACGCGCAGTGCCGTGTGGTCTGCACATGCGCACCGCGTGTGACGTCAGTACGCGAGATCCATTTATGGGCCGCATCATGCCGCGGAGGCCGAAGGGGGTGGGGGGAGTTGAGGAGGGAATCGAGGGTGGTTAGATGGGGGAGGGAGGTGAGCTCATGCGATCGGAAGGGCGCATCGCAATGGGATGGCGTGCCCGGATGGCCTCTCCCTCGCGGTTTTCTCATCGCGCATGCAGGCAATGACATGCGCTTGACTTGCAAATCAGCCGAGCCATTGGGCCTCGCTTGCCGCCTTCATAACATCGCGCTACGCTGCACTCCACTCTCTCGCACTTATACACGATTGCAGCACGAGTTTCATGCGCTGCTGTCTGGTACCATCAACCCGCTTTTACTTCTCAAATTTACCCCCTGAATTTTTTTTCATTCGTAGCTGTAGTGCGTGAGAAGCAGGGACTGCGCTTGGCACGCGCCGCAGCGAGAAATGCGTAGGATTCTTTTTAGTACAAGGTGTGGGATTCCCCGGGTGGCGTGACTACTGCGCGATCGCTCAAACATCCGAGCCCCCTTCGGGAAGTTTCGCTATCGCATTTACATGGCGTCTTCGCATTCTCTACTAGCCTCCGCGCATCACTTACACCCTACGAGCATCTCCTTTAGTAACGACGGCTGGTATCGTTGAGCGAGGCGCGCAACGCATCGCGAGCTCTATTCGGCCACGCTCTAACCGCAGTCTCACTCGCCGGTATTACTGCGACTGAAGAAACAAAGTATGCGCGTGACCAATGGAGAGACGCTGCATGAGGCCCACGTAGACTGCGATCAGAGCTAGTTAACCCCAACTGCAGCTCCGGCGAGCGTGACCACCGCTGCTGCTTTGGGTGTGTCGGGGAAAGTCACGTAGGCCGCTGTTGAACGAGTGAACCTGCAGTCAGTGGCCGCCTCGCGCCCGAGCCAGCGCGGACGCTCGTAGGATACACTGTTGCAGTCTGGTTGCGGCCTGGGCCGACAGTGCAGCGAAGGGGAAAGCCGAGCTCGGCTTCTCGGATCGATGGCCCTTCTTCACGCCAAATACACACAGGCCTCGACGGGAAGGTCGGCGGGGAGTGCGAGGAGCCGCGACCGCCTCCGTTCGCGGGGGTTGGGGGGAGGGTGTCTTGGGGAAAAGCGTCGCTCTTTATCAGCGGAATTCAGAGCGGGAATTACGAACGCGCGTTAGCGGAGTGGAAAAAAGAAAGGAAGATAAAGAGGGAAGCAATGATCGACCACCTTGAGGACGGCGTATATCTATCAGGCAGCGGGACCCGCTGGGCCAACTGCGCGTGTGCTGAATTAGTGTCGTGCGAGGTTTCCACATATTCGCATCTGGGTAGGAAGAGCACATGTCACGAGTTGTGCAGAGCGTTGAACCTGCCGTTGCAAAAGGGTGGCAGCTGAATAGGGCCGCTACTACGTTTTGCGTTCTCAGCGATGTTTGCAGGCTTTTTTCTCTGCTTTGCTTTCGTCCTAATTTTCATTAACACTTGCGTGCTAGCAAGATTCGTGGTTACGGCTTCTTATTCCTACAGATGAAGACCGAAGCGGGGCAGTGTGGCGTGAATGACTTGGATGCACACTGTGTGCGCACTTAAGGAAACTTGAGGGGGGTACAAGATGGCGCGGGAGCTGCCCCACGAAGCCGGATATTATTGGCACAGCTCAACTGTGTGACACTAGACTAGCATACGAACTAGTAACAGGCACGCGCGCGCAGTCAAGCTGCCGGCATGTTGGTGGCGGCAGGTGAGGGGTGGCGCCGGAGGTCATCCCTGGCGCGCACCGACCACCGCAGCCCGTCGCTGGTGGTGCCTGCGAGGGGTTGTGCCTCCTCCACCAGATCGATCGGGCAAAAAATCAATGGGCACCAGCGGCGCGCTGACTCGGTGCCCTTTGCGGCACCGACCCCCCCTCCTGCCGTGTATCGACATTCATATCGATTCCGTCAAGACGAGGGCCAATAAGCGGCCATCGATCGCTGCCCGGGAGGGACCCCGCTGCCGACGCGTTCTTTTTTTGCCAACTCCGTCTCGCGGTCCTGTCGATCTCGACCTTGTGTGCACGCAGCGGCGTCCCTGCAGCATCGCGACGCCTGCTTTGACGTCTGGCGTTGGCCCGCACGCCCCGTGGGCCGATAAGCGAGCCGGTGAAGAAAAATCCTTCCTCCGCTGGATGCTTGCATCACTCCCCAATGTCAGCCCGGTGGTCGCTAAGGAGAAAGCGACATCCCCTGGAGGTCTCATTTTACTAGACATCGCGATGGTGCCAACGTTGTCTCTAATTTATCAATAACGTTGGCGTACAAAATTTTATTCGTTGGCAGCATTCGTTTCAGTTTACGTATGCCCACCAAACAAGTATCCAACCTTTCCAAACGCATGCAGTCGCTTCGTGGCCGACCGAATGGTGTTTGATGCCTGAAAGCTACACCGAAGTTTCGGAGAGGCTCCAGGTCCATTCTTACTACCTTGTAGCTCCGAGCGAGCCCACCGTACAGTCACAGAACCTCATTGATGGGTAGTAGTTATCAATGTTTCGTAATCCTGACTGCTTGCAGTATGTATGGCTACTGCTGGATAATTTTTCTTTTCTCAAGCGAAAACCGTCACGTTACAGTACTCGGTAATTTCGCGCACGTAAGATCACTACGTCACACTTACGTAAGCACAGTGCGAAAGGCCTCGGCATGGGATGTGCGCACGATGCGGAAGCAGCAGATGACGCGCCGTGCAGGGGACTGCTTTGCATAATATTCAGCCTATCTCTGGGATATCCATTGCTAATACTGCTAGTAAGGCTAACATTCGCTTATCATACACCGCAAGCATTAGTAGAAATGTGCGAGCAGGTTCGACGTAGTTTTTCTGCTTATAGTGAACCATAAAAATTAATAGTAATAAATTATTATTATTATTATTATTATTATTTAAGGGTTGGATGAATGCAGAACGCAGATACTCTGCACGGATCTATGCAATAATAACGCACTTACAGTTCTAATATTTCAATCTTTCGAGTGCTCCTGCACCGATGGTTGCATCGGGAAATTTCGACGTGTTCTCGTGTTCGTGTGCAGAGAC
Organism: Rhipicephalus annulatus; assembly: GCA_013436015.1. NCBI lineage: Eukaryota > Metazoa > Arthropoda > Arachnida > Ixodida > Ixodidae > Rhipicephalus > Rhipicephalus annulatus. Next base: position 136,201 of record WOVY01011477.1, read on the forward strand.
ATTGGTTTCCGAACTCTGCACTATGGCAACAGTCCTCTCCCCCAACTCAAACTTAGTTTTTGACGCTGGGTAGATGGAAATTGAGTAGAAAATTTCAAGTCTGCAGCAACCTACTTACAAAGGAAGCAGAACGCGTCGCATGGATCTCACTGCAAGACACGATTGTCGGTGGAATGTCGCGTCTGCAACACTCAAAAAGCGTTTTCTCGCTCCCCTTTTTTTTGTCCGTTTATTTCCAGGATTAACAGCTCTCTTTGTGACTCGCCGTCACCGCACAAGAGCGGGCGGCTGTTTTCCCGCGTCCTTCGAGATCGCTGCACACATAACGACTACACGCTATTCTTGAGCCAGCGCTTCGCAGCTGTGAGCCACGACTGAGAGCATCTCGGCGCCTCCACACGCCCCTTCCTCCTTCGGACCACGCGTTAAAGCAACATAGGAAGAATAAATAAAAAAAAGTTAAAAAAAAAGGCATAGCGCATGGCGTACCGAGGCGGCTTGTGTGTGAGCCCAAGCGAAGAAAAGCCGGCATCACCTGCCCCCGTATCTGTCTCACGGGTCAAAATCCTTCCCGAGATTCGTTCCCACGGCTTTTCCTTTCCCCGCCCCTTGTGCCGTCTCCTCTCTTCCTTTCCTCCTATTTTCGCCCCGGCGCGCCGGCTCGGGCCCTCTTGAAGACGCGAACGCCCTCTCCTCCTCGTCACCCATCTCTCGTCGTGGTCTTGAGTTTCTCTCGCGGCCTCCAGAGGGCCGAGGTGGGGGTCACGTGGTTTCTGTGTCTGTTGCGAGTGCTCTCATTCTTAGCTGCCTTTTTGTGTGTGTGTGTGGACTAACGCTTACTTGCCTGTTCGCTCGCCGTCAGCTCTGACCGGTCTAGAATGTAGTATATTTATTTGAACACACCAAGTGCAAGGGCATTGAGTGAGCTTGCCATCTGCTTCGTGTATTTCTTCGTTGCGGCTCAGTTTGATGTCCTTTCTCCTTAAAAGTCGCTCCGTTAAGAAGGGCTGCACCTTTTGTCGAGCCCGGGACGTCCTTGGTCGTGCTAAGCAATTTTTTTTTATTTATTGAAGGCTCCTTAAAATGTTAGCAGCCGTTTGTGGGAATTGAAGTATAGTATGTTGAAAAAGCAACGGAGCCGTTGCAATCGGTTTAAAAAAATATTGCTGCGCCGTAGGTACGCGGACAATTCGCTATACGAGGTACCCTTCGTATTGTAGTTGATCAAATAATCGACACATACACACACACACGCACGCACTATGTCTTCTTGGTACACAACGCCCCGCGTCGCTTCTCTCGCTCACAAATCGTTTGCCGCGCCGGCTAAGTAAGCTAACTCAAAGCAAAGCTGACTACTGCCGGTGACAGCACCTGACTCTGCGTATTCATCCATTTTTATACGCGGTCTCGTGACGTCATCGATGAACCCTTGCACCGCTCGGGTCGTCGACCTGTGTTTGCCCTAGCGCCGGTTCAGCCAACTATAATTGGCGCGGTTGGGATTTACTGTAATTAAGAGGGGCGGGTGCTGCAGAGGCCGGTAATTCTTTCGCGCATATCGTGGACACCCTGACCTCGCAGCAATTAACCACACTGCTGCTGCTTGTTGGAATTCTAAGAATGCGAGAAAACCAAGAAAATTGCGCGCTCTTTCTCACTTGTCTAAGAAACTGGAGGAAGCGTAGTGTATGTATGCACCTAATAAGCACGAATACAGAATATTAAGCCGTAGTCTTATAGATTTCAACTCTGGGCCTTTAATCACGGATGCTCAAACCACTACTCAGCATGAATAGACTAAATAAAGCACGTTCAGACACTTGACACGTTTTCCACTACAATGATTGTGTCATCGAGCATTTCCGTCGTGCTGGGCGTTGCGACATTTCGCGTGCTTTCGCGACGCTGACGAAGTGTCGTCGGGTTGCCGTTCAATGGAATGTGGGTGCAGATAATTGGTTTAAGCTTTCATGAAAGGCAACGCTGTGCGCATTGACTGCGACAATCAACGTTAGATCTTGTTTGCTGTAGCTTTTTATTTATTATTTTCGGCTTCGCGATATTGCGTCGTTCGTCGCTACCATAGCCTTGTTTCTTCGCCGGCGAGCATAAGCGCTCTCCGGCCGCGGTCCGTAGTACCCCGCGCCGCGCTGCCGAACATTCCACGCTCAAAGCGGGCTTCTCAGGCGGACGCAATCCCGTTCTTCGCGGGCTTGTCCACAAACAGGGGAGCGTCGAGGCGATCATAACCGCGGCAGCCCTCCCGTCTGCCGACGTCTTTTCTTTCCCTCCCCGCGGCTGCTGCGGGCTCTTTCGTGTAGCGGCCTTAGCGGTGGTCCGGCCTCGCTCATTTTTAATGGGCGCGCCGCCGTGTGGTGGAGGCACTAGGGTAAGGCGGGATGGAAGTCGGGGGGGGGGGGGGGCTCTAGACAGCGCGGCCCGTCGGTGGCTGCCCAAGAAGAGAGAAGACGATGGGAGTCGAGAAAAGAAAAAGGAAGTACACGCCGTTTTGCCCGGGGCGCACCAGAGCAGGGAAAACACCTCCGTGCAGTCTGCCGGTCTTGTCGCCTGACGTCAAAATGACGTCACTGGGAATGCACCCCACTTTCTGGGGAACAAGGAGGGTAAATGAGAAATATCTGGAGGTCGCGGAACAGTGCGTGTGGTGCAGGATAGCGGCTGTGTGTGTTTGGGAGGTGGGGGATGGAGGGCGTGTGACACAAGTGAGCTGTAGCCTGGCGTTGGTTGAGAAGGTCTGGAAGGGCGTAGCGTCACGTTGACGCAGCAGGTGTAACCTCGAGCGCGCTCGAGGAACGATACTGCGAGTCACGCTTGGGGCGGCAAATGTTCTCTACGGTGTGTAGGGATCCGAACCAGCCACACTACTGTATTCTACTAATGAATTTTGCAAAAGGGAATTGTTTATTCAAGTAGATATGCGGTGTAGTGTACTTGTTTTGAGGTGTACCTGTCTTTACTACATCTTCAGTGAAAAAAGGTGTGTACCACAGTTCTCGATTGTATTCAATAATAATATTAATAATAGTAATGAATAACCGGAGCAAGCAAGCGAAGTTTAGGAACACGGCGCCTGTGCACCGTCTTGACTCACTGCCACGCAACACCACTCTTTTCACTTCCTGTGCCTTGAAGCCGCTTGCTGGAAAACTCTCTTCGAACTCTTTCGGAAGTTGAAGGTGAGCTGAAGTCATTTCCACAGAAGGCCTTCGAAAGCCCTCCTCCCTGCTGGTTTCCACCACACTGTCGACGCCGGGCTGTCTCGGAGTCAGCCTCGGCGTTTGCGCGAGTCTCTTAAATTGTGCGTCCGCGGTTCTTGCCGGGACGCACAAATTCGGCGCCGTGCCACGGGTCTTTTGGCCAGCGTATCGCGAACCTCGCCTTTTTACGGTCGCCAATATCGGGGCGCAATCTCTCGCGGCGCACAATGCATCCGCGTATAACAGCGGAAGAGGACCTCGTGAGGACGACGACGGAGAGCCCAGGCGCTCTGCCGGTTCCCAGAATTTCTGATCGATATTCCTCTCGCAAAATGCCCACACGCCCGGAGTGTGCGGGGGGTAAATAACTTGACCTTCTCTCCACTCGGCTCCTGACCTTCCGGCTCGGAACTTTCGTCCCCGCCTCTTCCAGCGAGTATCTTCCTCGTGTCGAGCGGTGTGCGAAAATTTTCGGGGACCTCATTTCCGCTTCCGTTTCTTACGCCACATGCTCGCCATCTTGCCGTTATTTCTCGAGTCTCCTCTTTTGCACTTTTACTCGCTCCCCCGACGAACAGACTGGAAACTCTCTCGAGCAGTCGCGGATACGGGGAAGGAAACGTCGATTTGCCAGCGCTGGGGCATCACTCGCCCTCCCATTTTTCGACGCGTCAGTGCGCCCATCCGTACCATTGCTTTTCTTTAACGCGGCGCTCTTTTTCTTTATTTATTTAAATGTAGGTCCGGCGATCTCATTCTAGGGGACTTTCGCGAGTTACTGGGCGACGCGTTGTGCGTGCGCAGTTGTGCCAAAGCTGCTGCAAGGGAGCGTCTCCGAATGAAACTGCCCTTTGGCAACTACCCGGGCCCGAATGCCAGTGTTTTTCGTTCATTTCTTCGTGTTTCATGAGAGTAAAAAAGCATATCTCCGGTGTGATATCAAAGCGGCTGTATTAGTCTCACTTGTGTGGCAGATATCAGTAGCCGTCTCTGTCATTACGCAAACAATATTCGGTGATGCCACGCAACTCTGTCGTCTTCAAGAGATAAGTTGAGCTTTACTAATAGCAGCCGTGCAGTAACATACTAATGAATGATGGACGCACACGCTTTATTCATGTCTCCAATTCCGATACCGGGGGAATGTTATGCTACCTTTTTTTTCTTCTATCTAACCATATTAACACCTTCACGTTTGCTTGGTTGTCTTTAACAAGGAAATATGTGCCGGCATATGTGTCATAAATGTTGTTTGCTCGGCTTTTCGAACGTTCGCACTGCAGCTTGGGCGCTCGAGTTCTCAAGATTGGAGTGTATATGTCCGTGCAGAAGTATTCGTTGCGTGACTTTAAGTGGTGTGTGTGAGCATTAGTATTTGTGTAATTTTTTAGAAAAATGTAAGGTTTTCTAAACAGCGACATCGAATATAAGAGGATGCCTTGAAACCATCACGCGTGTCCACGGGACGAAGTGCTTTTTTTTTCGTACGTAGTTAGTTCGTCAGTTGTTTCTGCGTCGTTAAATGTTTTGCAATCACTTACATAAGTTGCGTTGCACTCTCCTTGCATGGTGGCGCTGGCTCACATTTCGATGGCCACACTTTTCGTCCACACAAGGTCATCAACAAAAAGGTCAGCCATTAATTGCTTACTGTGTTAAAATTATTTATCATAATATAATGAATGAGGGAAAGATGATATCGCCCCGCCGCGGTGGTCTAGTGGCTAAGGTACTCGGCTGCTGACCCGCACGTCGCGGGTTCGATTCCCGGCTGCGGCGGCTGCATTTCCGATGGAGGCGGAAATGTTGTAGGCCCGTGTGCTCAGATTTGGGCGCACGTTAAAGAACCCCAGGTGGTCGAAATTTCCGGAGCCCTCCACTACGGCGTCTCTCATAATCATATGGTGGTTTTGGGACGTTAAACCCCACGAATCAATCATCGGAAAGATGATATCATCAGATGTCATGCTAAGATGGTTGAAGACACTGCGTTTGCCTTCTCAGTGGTCGGCGTTGCGATGCACCAATTGGGCGACGATGACCGGGAAAATTTCGTGTTTTTTATAAGCTAGTGCGTCGACCTACCACTTCAGTGTGCCTTCGGGCTCTGTCGCCTTCCTCTTACTTGTATGCGATTTTGTTGGAAATGCGACACGATGATGCACGTTCATGTAAACGTGGATACAGAGGACTGCAGACTTGTGTGAAGCATAATATAGCGCTCCTCTTGTTTGTTTATTGAAACACTCTAAGATAGTGACTATCTGTACACGTTACTTACTGCAACCTTTCTTTAACGCATTGTTAAGATATTTATCCCGTACCTTATTGGTTACAACTAGGAAGCTATATGGTCTACCGAAAGTAACCCCTAGTCCCCATCTCCGCTGTGCAAAAATAGCTTGAGTAGCGCGTTAATAATGAGCGATTGAACTACAGCTTTGCGTTTTTTTTTTCTTAAAGTAGGGGTCTTTTGTGACGACAGGGACTTGAAGACGTTAAAAAAAAAAAACACTCGATGTCTGATCTGTGATCATTTCCTTCACACGATTATTCCTAACGCTTAAATTATATTTACTGTACATTTTTCGTTAGTTGCATTCTACATTTACTGTGTTCAACTAGTGCTTTTGCTAGTACTAAAGCTTTAGCCATTTAGATATGTGTGCTTTAGGCTAGCTAGAAAGCGCAGAGCGCGCGCTCAGCGTGGTACCCATGCCCGTAAGTGGGAGGAATCGCTGTGCCGACCACCCAAGCCGAACGTCGCTACACAAACCACAGATGATGGGATGGTGGCGCCGCCTATGAACGCATCTACGAAGCGTTGTGGGGCCGCGCTCTGTGCCCGCAGGCACGAGCGGCTCTTTTATTTTTTTCCCGTTAGCGAGATTTCCTCGTACCGCTCATTCCATATCCGATCGATTGGCGAGTATCGCGGTAGTATGCGGAGATGCCCGTTCCGAAGCACTTGTGCAGCGCGACATTGAAGTATGCGGCCTGTTTTTCCTCTTCGATCCCGCTTAGCGGAGTGTGGAGCTCGTCACGCTGAGTCACTGCTGCACGAAGTAACTGTTTACTTTTTCTCTGCAGGAGCGCTATGAGAAGATGATGCATCAGATGCACGAAAGGCGTCGGGGCACACCAGATGAAAATAAAAATATGCAACAGGTGAGCGTTTCTACTCGCCTTACGTTTGCACGCCTTAATTGCGAGCACGTAGAGTTATGCACGTGTTTTTGAGAGGGATCTGCATGAGCAGCATGAGCGCTTACTAAAAACTACTCGAGCCCAGCATGAGGCCGATTGCTCGAAGGTGGCAACGTGTGCGATATCGAGCTGTTCGTGGTAACGATCGCCGTTTCTGTTCTATGTGACGGGGGCACCGAGGATAAAACGCGATGCCACGCCGAGTTAGATACGCAGGTGCTACGTGAGGTAGTGTTACGCGCCGCGCGTCGTCGCGAACGCGTCCCATTGCCGAAACGATGTTCATCTAGCGCGAAATCATGTGTACCGCCGAGGAGCGTGAGGATTTCCTTTGCTCAATTATTTTCGAGAGAGAATTACTCTAAAGAGCAAAAGTGCGTCGCGAGGCGCAGCTCTTTCCCTATCGGCGTGGTTGCTAGGGTAACGGGCGCTTTTCCGATTGTTCCCGCCTTCATCCTCTCGTACTTCCTCCTCCTCCTCCTCCGCCCTGCGTTACAACGGCCACCATTTTCAATATTTTCGATCCGTGCGGCCGATGGCGTCTTTCTCGCGTCGCCCGCTGCGTCGACCAGCGTCGGCCAGGCTCGTCGCTGCCTGCGGACCGGCCTCCGCGATGTCGTCGCGACGATTGTTGCGAGGTGGCACGTGAGTGAAGCGCGGGGCCGTCCTCGCCCTCTCGCGAGGCCTCCCGCGAATTCCGGTCGACCGCCGCCGTGCATGGGAGACCGTCGGCCATCGTTCCGTCGGCAGGCGCGTGCCAAGGGCTGAACTCGGCGAGCCTCGTTGCTACCTTTTGAGAGTCAAACGCGCATCCGCGTAGCCCTTCGGTGGGCCTCGCGTCGCTGCAGCATTCTCCAGCAACGTGCTGCCGCCGCCTGCAGGTAGCGAGCGCCATTTGCGGAAGCGGGGTTGCCGGAAAAGACGGAATGGCGTCGTCCCCCGGCGGCAGAAATAATCTCAACGGGAGGACGCTGAACGGCTCCACGACGCCGTACCTCCCGCAGGGAGTGCCGGAACACCTCGGGCACCCAGGGGTGAGTCTTTGAGCTGCTAGGGCTTCTCTGGACGGCGCACGACGTAGTGTTGCCGCCGCATGGGGCGACAACATATGGGAGTGGCTGTTTGGGGTCAAGCGCTTCAGCCTTCGAGTGGGGCCCTCGCCCTCCTTACGCTTTTAACAACTCTCCTCCTTCGGTGGGCTTTCTGTTGCACGCACTGTAGAAGGAAGTGAAGCCGTAACCTAATGCAAAAAAAAAAAATTGCTTTCACCGAAAGCTTACGTTTAGGTTACGGCTTTACGCGAGGTATTCTCGATTGGCAGTGCGGTATATTGTTCATCTTCTTGTTTTGCTTGAGTGTGGTCTTGTTGGATGGGGCGTGTGAGCCGCTGCTGCCGCTGGTTAACCCACTGCTATTCACTTTTTCGATGCGCGGCTTACGCGCGTCGCGGCTGGCATGGAGCTAACCACGCTTAATTAACTGCTTATCTTAATTGTACCATTTTACTCCTTTAGTACCGACTGCAATGGAATGCTTGTAACGAAACTGTGCCCTGTCTTTTGGCGCAGCAGTGTTAAGCAACCGAAGGAAAGTGTATACATCATTTGTTTTGTGGCGCCAACTTTGGCTCCGGCGTCAGTTAACGTGCTCAGAGTTTTCCGCGGGATTTCAGAGATGCTACAAAGCGCGTTGAAAGCGTGGGACAGATCAGGTGTGTACCTTTGCTGAACTGACCCAGCAATGTGTACGCATCCGACTCCCGCCTTCTGGAGATCTTAAAGTACCCATGAACGTGCGACTCTGGGAATAACATTAATAATAATAAGCAGCTAGGAGGGAACGTCGCGGTCGTTTTAAGCTTTTTCGTCGCGCGCTTTATGCGCAGGCTCAATTGCTCGTGCGTTTGTCTTCGCACACCCAACGAACGGACATGGCGGCTTGTTGATGAAATAATTGATTTCATTATTGGTGAAATGCTGGGCCGGTATTTTGTAGCGATGCATTTGCCGATGCTAATGTCGTGTTTTCGCGATTGACAGGTGGTTGTCGTAGGCTACCATATACTGGCCAGTCTTTGTGTGATACCGGTGTCGCACGTTGCGCTGCTGATGGCGATCGAGTCCGATTAGGATTAAACTTCTCAACAGGGATTGCGTAAAGGAGCCACTCGGTATGGTGAAATTCGATCCGTGTCAGGCCCGATCACTATCGACAAAAGTAACTGTGAGACACCGGTGTAAAATGGCAGCAACGACGAAGTGTTGCGTATTATGTTCCTAATACGCAGTTGCCGGTTACGTGAATCCGACATGCAAGGTTGCGTGGTTCGCGTTACTGTTGCCGCGCATCAACTACTGTTTCGCGCGCGTTTACTAACTTGAGACCCGGGATGCCTTTCTATCGTGCTTACGCACCTGGTATTACAAGCATTAGTGTCTGAAGTACAGTGTGCTGACAATTTTCAGGTTAATGCCTGCTTCGAAGTATTGACTGCATAGTTTCTCATTACTAGATGATGCTAATTGATAAAGTATGCCACAGTTCTAGGCTCATTATGCTTGTTGACATGAATATATATATATATATATATATATATATATATATATATATATATATATATATATATATATATATATAATTAAAAATAATAGGTTATGTGCCACAGGAAATCATGTCATCATTGTGGCAATCAGTTTGAATGCAGTGTTGCAAAATAATTTAAGCATTACCCAAAAATAAAGAATATTCATTTATGGATAGTTTATGCAGACTGATTATCAGCCCACTAGGGATTATTTCATTGAATTCAAGATTTATATTTTGTGCCCTTGAATACTGCATTCAATATACTACACTTGCTACATTAATATTGTGGCTGTGATTTGCCCTTGCCATGAGCACCAATTCATAGTTCACAAATTTGCTGATAATAGTTAACATTTACTGTACAACTCGACTCTATATCAGGATAAAGCAAATGGTGTACTTGTGCTCCCTCTTTGAATGAATGTGCTTGTCCTCTGCTTATCTGTCCTGTCTCGAAATCAGTATTTGTGAACCAACTAGAGAGCAAAAGGACTTATTGCGTATTAGTAAAGTGCAATTTCACAATCGCAAAAAACATCACCTACTGTAACATGACTCTCGTTAAGCGAGAAACGTGTTAAAAGAAAATGCAGGTGGAGGGCTTGAGACGCCACCTTGACGTTCCCGTACCTAACCCTGTGACGTAACAGATTTTGAAGGAGTCTACTGAAGTACAGTGCCATCCTGGGTGCCATAGACCCAGCATACGAAGTTTCAGAAAATCTCATCGAGCGAACACCACAAAAATACGAAAAATACATTTTGAAATTAGCGACTTCGCGGGTCAACATGTCGGTGTGAAAATTAAAAATGGGAAATTTCAACCTTGATATTTTCCGCTAACAATGAACCGATGACAGTAAAACATATGGCATTAGAGTTCTCTGAGTGCAGTTTGTCAATCTAAACCAGGTCATTTTTTCTCTTTAGTGACTCCTTAAAGGGACTGAACAACCACCCATTTTTCTGTGCCGAGCTTTAAAATACAACTGAAAATACAACTCTTGTTATTGGTTGAGCCTGCAGCATTTTATTCTTAGAGCGCAAGGATGTTTTGTAAGAATTCGTCAATCTGAGAGGCCTCTAAAAAGTGCTTCCTTCAGCAACATCTAGAAGTTATTGATGCTGATAGCCGTCCTTGCAAACTGTTCATTGCGCTAAATGTCTTGCTTTCAGGGCAGTGAATCTAACTGGGGCTTATCTTCTTCATTTTCACACTTTCAACCGCTATATATATATATATAACACCTGCCAGTGCAGATGCCACGGACAACGCCGGATGCCTGATATAGCCTAAGAATTGCATTCGTATTTAAAAAACATGGATGACGATGTTTAAGCAAGCTAGCGGAATCTGCCCCAAACCGCACGGCCCCTCTTCCAAATTTTGATTCACGGTACAAGCATGGTGGCACCATCTAATAAACAAAACTGCAAAATCTGATTTCTGAATGCAGCAAATTACATAAATGAACATTGTATGATCTGTAAAAGTAGTTGATATAAACATCACACAATTCCTGTTTGTTTTTAAAACGTCAGCACACTTGTTTATAATTTATACTGCAAGAATTTGAGTGTAATAAATTGATATATTTAGCACTTCTTTTAAGTATTGTAATGGCAACAATTACAATGTACCAAGATGTCAGAACTTTGGTGGTTATAGCTTTTGCGGCCCAGCTATTTCTCTAGAGTATAAATGTTAACTCTATGCATATATTATGTTACAAAGTGCGCTCCGAGCCGACCGATCGACCATGGGAGAGGGCAGCTTAGTCGACTTTCCACGCAGCTTGACCTCCTTTCACAGTATGATTGTCTTCATGAGAGGCATAGCGCAAGGAGTAGCACAAGAGACAGGTTAGACGGGTGTTTTTAGCCTTTGAGATAGGCGTTGCAAAACATGGTGTCTGACGTAATTGGTCGTGAAAGTAAGGCCTTTGCGCTTGCTTCCGTCTTGATGTTGGCGGGGGCTAGTAATATTAACTCTATGCGTGGACTCATCCTTATCATCGTTATTTGTTATTTGTCGGAGGAGTTCGTCGCGCTTGTTGTGTTGCCTGTGCTCAGTTTAGGCTTGAAACTGTTAGTGCCAAATGAATTACAAACATTCCCAGCTGCCCGTTCCAATCCATCGACTATAGATAAAGGCTGAGTGCGGCGATGCGTGCACCAGCGACGAAATTTAGAAGTGGGTGGAGCAGGGTCATTTGATGCGACGATTGCTTGCGGGGGGGGGGGGGGGGGTACTTTTGCAAGGCATTCGACCGTTTACTAGGAGCCTTGGTAGTCCGACACCATGCCACAGGGCTCCATTATCGTTCGAAGGCGCCGAAACATCCGGCGACGAATAAGGTATAGCCATAAGTGATTGCTTGATAGGTGTCGGCAGCAGTGGCACTAGGTGGAGGAAATGAAAGACGGAAGGACGGCAAGGTTAGCCGGTTCCCAGACTGGTCGCATGGTGGCAGTAGATTTATTATAAGGATATGACATGCAGATGGTAGAAAAACTTCTCGTGGCACTCTAGCTTGAGTGAACAAACCAGACAACGTTGCTCGGCGTTTTAAGGAGACTTTAAAGGCAAATATTAAGTCGATGTTGATTGTTGAAAAAGGGGTCCAGAAACCTCATAGTGATGGTTTTGTGCCAAGGAAGTGCTTATTTTGAAATAAAATTGTGTTATAATGGTCCGCATCACGTTAGCACACTTCAAATCACCCACGCGTAAATGTGGACACTTGATGTCAGTGTCCTTGCCCAACATTGCCTGCATTTTACGTGGCCGCCATCACCAGTAGCAACAACGAATATTTAACAATTTTTTGCAATCTCGGAGGCCATAATCTTGCTTGCTTGGTTAAACTAGGCCCCGCTAGATGGCACAACCTTTCCAGCCAGAAACTGAACCTAACTACTCGTGCTATTCCCCATAGTGATGTCAGGCACTTCTTTTTTCTATAAATCAAACCGAAATGGTCGAGCAGCATTTTATTAAGTCTCTTGATGCATGGAAAGTTTTTTTCATTGCAGCTAGTTTGGTTACTAGTGACTAATTGTAGGCGGACACTGTCACGGCATCGGGATCATTTCGCAAGTGCCCACACTCATGGTGCACGTCATGTGATACATTTAGCTTAATTTCTTGGTAAGTAAGGCACTGCTATTGATAATATTTCCATTTGAGGCATCATACATTGAGCTTTCATTCTGACATAAATTGTCCCTTGTCTTTAGTGTCCCTTTGAAGCATAAGCATAGAAGTAAAGTTTTAAGCCTCTTAATATTCCTGTTTCTTGTAGTTTGCGTTTTCTGGCTCTAACATTTATTTGTTACAGTCTCTTCAAGAAAGTATTGGAGGGGTTCTGCTGTATAAAGACCATTAATTGCACGCACACCAGTAAAAAGGTCCTGTAATTGAACTCTTATGCGTCTTAGCTTTTTTTGCCGTGTGGAGCACCAAAAGTTTTTTTCCCCTTTTTGCGACTTTGGTGTTGCGACTTTGGTGATGAAATGAAATGTATCGTGGTATAATAAGAAAAACAGTTCATTTTAGCCAATACAATAGACAGCCTTCTGAGCACCCGCCGTGATGATCTAGTAGTATGGGGCGCGACTGTTGACCCGCTTGGGGCACATGTACATTGATTTAGGTGCATGGTAAAGGGACACTAAAGAGGAAAGCCATTTTTCTTTTATCACTAAGTTACCCTTTCACAATTCTTAAATGGTCGTGCTTGCCACAAAAAGGTGCTTGGTGAGTGAGAAAACTCTCGAAAAGAAAATGCGACGGCAACGCCACTTCAATTGTCCTGCTTCAAATGCCCTGATGTCATAAATTTGACTGTGTTTACTAAGGCCTATGTTGCTCCTAATAGGTAAAAATGAAGTACATTGTTCGGTGATGGAGCCGAACGCTTGACGTACCAAGTTTCGGGAAATTTTGTTGAGCCAATGTCGGCAAAATGCGATAATACTCTTCGAAATTCGTGACATTGCGCATGTGGATTTCGACGTGAAATTTAAGAAGGGCACTTTGACCTTGATTTGCTCATTTAATAATGAACTAATGATGGTAAGATTACCGACATTAGAGCTGCCAGGAAACACTTTATCAATCTAAACCAATTCATTGTTTCACTTTAGTGTCTCTCAAAAGAAGCACAGGCAGTTGAAATATCTAGAGCCCCCCACTACAGCGTCTCTCATTATCATATTGTTACGTCACACCGTAACTGCAACCTGTAGATAAGAGCGCTCAAGGGCGTCAGACTGGATCGATCAACAGCAATATGACTTTATCGTCTTTTCCGCAAGCGCATCTTTGTCCTCTTTTAAACAGTGCAACATACAAGCCTGCCAGCATCTATGGAAACAATACTTGCAGGTGTTAGTGGCATTACACCCCTTCCCAAAGAACATCGTCCCGGTGTCACAACACAATTACAAGATAAAAAGAAAACACATACAATAACCAGTACACAAGGGGGTGTTCACAATCGCTGTAAGTATACTCAAGGGAGTTTGACGAATAGTCAGCGTTGGTAAAATGGTTTTATTCTCGAAACATGGACGACGTCTGGCTGTTGTAAGCGGTGGTATTGACGAGCCATGTCCTTGTCAAGAACTTAGTAGTTCACTTCGCTGAGACGACGGACAACTCTATAGGGACCAAAATAGCCGTGTAACAACTTTTCCGACCGGCCCCGTTGTCGAATGGGAGTCTACAGTCATACTCGTTCTCCTGGCTGGTAAGAGACATCGCGAGAGACATCGGTTGGTACGAGACAGCTCGGGAAAGGCAGTCCGGGTCAGTATGCTTCCGGCCAGACTTGTACACTACCGTCAAATCAAACTCCTGAAGGCGTAAGCTTTACCTGGCCAGAGGTACGGAAGGGTCTTTGAGGTTTGCCAACCAGCAGAGCGCATGATGATCGGTAACGACTCTGAACGGGCGACCATACAGGTACAGTCTGAATTTAGCTATTGCCCAGACAGCAGCTAGGCACTGCTTTTGAGTGGTTGTGTAATTTGCCTCTGCAAATGATAAAATCCAGCTCGCATAAGCAATAGGACGATTGACGCTGCCTTGCCACTGGACGAGGACTGCACCAAGGCCGATGTTACTGGCGTCTGTGTGTAGTTCAGTGTTGGCATCTTCGTTGTAGTGTCCAAGTAAAATCCAGCTCGCATAAGCAATAGGACGTTTGAATGCCGCCTTGCCACTGGACGAGGACTGCACCAAGGCCAATGTTACTGGCTTCTCTGTGTAGTTCAGTGTTGGCATCTTCGTTGTAGTGTCCGAGTAAAGGCTCAGTCTGGAGACGCTGCTGGAGCTAGGAGAAAGCGCGTCTTTGTTCAGGGCCCCACACGAAGAGAATATATTCTTTTGTCAGACGATTGAGGGGTTCGGCACTGTTTGTAAAATTTCGCACAAAATGTCTGTAGTATGTGCAGAGACCTAAAAGTCCACGCACATCACATTTGTTGGCAGGTGGTGGAAAATGTGCGACAGCCAATGTTTTGTCCTGGTCCGACCGAATACCACCGTGGCTAACAAGGTGGCCGAGGAACTTTAGTTCGTTCTAACCAAAGTGGCATTTTTCTGGTTTCAGTGATAGGCCTGCCGTGTGAATTGCAACAAACACAGATCTAAGTCACTGCAAGTGCTGCTCAAACGTTTGTGGTAAGACAACGACGTTGTCTAAGTAAACAAGGTATGCTTCCCACTTGAGACCGGACAGCACTGTATCCATCATCCTATAGGCCTGCCATGTGAATTGCAACAAACACAGATCACTCCAAGTGCTGCTCAAACGTTTGTGGTAAGACAACGACGTTGTCTAAGTAAACAAGGCATGCTTCCCACTTGAGACCGGACAGCACTGTATCCATCATCCTCTGGAATGTCGCAGGAGCAGAGCACAGACCGAAGAGCAGCACCTTGAATTTGTACAGACCATCAGGCGTTACGAATGCTGTTTTCACTCGGTCGCATTCATCAACTTGAATCTGCCAGTAGCCACTGCGTAAATCGATAGAGGAGAAATATCGGGTGCGCCGCAGGCGGTCTAGTGAGTCAACGCTGCGCGGAAGACGACAAACGTCTTTTCTTGTCATTTTGTTGAGTTTGCGATAATCGACACAAAATCGAAGAGTGCCGTCGTTCTTCTTTACTAGTACGACAGGGGACGACCATGGACTGTTCAAAGGTTGGATTACGCAGTCTTCGAGCATCTGCTTCACTTGAGAACGTATTGACTCTTGTTCCTTTTGTGATACTCGGTAGGCATGCTGGCGTATGGGTCGTTCAGCATGGTTTGTGACAATGCGGTGCTTTATAGTCTGTGTTTCCATTATCTTGGATGTAGATGCGTAACAGTCGCTAAACATGTGGAGAATACAGCGGATTTGCTCTTTCTGTGCACATGACAGCTTCGGATTGAAATCGACTGTGTGGGCTACCGCGGTGTCACTTTCAAATGGCTGCAAAAATTGGGGCAATCGTCGTTCACGCTTCATCGTCAATGGGTTCAAAATGAGCGATAGTTGTTCGCTTGGCCAAATGTTGGTATGCTCCACTAAAATTGGTGACCAACAACTCAGTCATCCCACGTTTAAATTGGATTATGCCGTGGGCAACGCAGATTTGCTGAGACGAGCACCAAAAAGTTGGCTCCAGCGATACTACTACTGTCATGATCTATGTTGCCCTGTGCAGTAACGAACATGCTGGTTCGTGGCGGAAGTGTGACGGTGTTGTCGACAATACAAAGCGCAGTCCTCTGCGGATCCGTACCTCTAAGCTTCGGAGCATAGTCGTCGGCAAACATTACGAAGCAGTCTTGAAGATCTAAAACAGCGCCGTGCTCCTTGCGAAGGAAATCCATGCCAAGGATAACTGTCCGGGAGCATTCGGGAAGCGCAACGAAAGAAGCAATGAAGGTCGACTCACAGATTTGCAGCCTTGCAGTGCATCTCCTGATTGGCCTCAACAGATGACCACCTGCTGTCCAAAGGTTTGGTCCATGCCCCCAAGGAGTTGTAACCTTCCTGAGTTCAGCCACGAGTTCAGCGCTGATAACTGAGTAGTCGGCGCCAGTGTCGACCAGAGCAGTTACCGTATGGTTGTCGACAAGAACGGCAATGTCAGCAGAAACGAGTTGGTCGGCGTTTAGAGGTGTCGGCTGAAAGGAATTGTCGAGCGTCGGCGGATGGGTAGGAGGAGGCTGTTTTGATGATAGCTTAAGAGCGGTCCCACCCCCGGAGGCCGCTGATCCTAGTTTCCCAGGCGGGGACTTAGCCGATCGTCTCGCAACATCATCTGCGAAAGTAGAGTATTGATTCAAGGACGTAGAGCGTCAAGGAGACGGAGAGCGTGATTGGAGGCGCTAGTGATTCGGAGACGGTAAGCTTGCCAAGTATTTTGGCAAGCTTACCGCAGCAGGTACGACCACTAATGCTTACCGCAGCAAGCTCCAGCAGGTACGACCACTAATGGTCGTACCTGCTGGAGTACCTCTTCATGGACGACGTCTGTCAGAACAGACACTTCAGGCTGTGAAGGCACTGCGCGAAGCTTTTGCAGCTCGTCGCGTACAATACCACGGACTAGCTCAGCAAGGTCCCTCATGCTCGTGATGTTAGGTGTTGCCAAGGGTGCTAACACACATGCTTGTCCGACCGCTCATACTGCGAAGACCACTGTCTTAGCATTTGCTCAATCGTTGTCGCTTAACAGAGGAATTCCGCCACGGTAGCTGGTGGATTTCGCCCAAGTCCAGCCAACAGATGCTTCTTGACACCCTGCATCATACCTTTTTGTCTTCCGTCATTGTGGAATCAGCCAGACGAAACAGACGCGACATCTCCTCAATGAACATGGCCACGCTTCACGCTTTCGTTTGGTCTGATTGCAAGAATTGAGGAGACAATCTGCTTGTTCTTTCCGGTCGGCACTATCATACGTGTTCCGCAGCTGAGTGCAGAACACCGGTCCAGTTGTCAGGGCAGCCTCCTGGTTCTCAAACCAAATACGTGCTCGATCCTCCAGGTAGAAATAGACATACCGGAGTTTTTGGTGCCCGTCCCACTCCTTGGCAACATCGACTCGATTGTATTGGTCTAGCCAGTCTTCAACATCTTCGTAGGGCTCCCCATGGAAGGGCTTTCGGGTTCGAGGGGCTAGTGGCCATGGAGCTGGCGGAGTCGCGGTCTGTTTAGTCTGGCTTGCAGTTGTCGCACTTGCCATGGTTTTGGAGCGTTACGGAAGTAGGCCTAGTTGCCGCCGACTGCACCGAAGGTCGGCAGTTTCTACCAAGGCGTCGATGTTGGGGCCGAGGCCTTCCTCGTGGTAACAGTGCATAGACTGTTATCCAGCACCTCCACCAGTGTCACATTATACCGTAACTGCAACCTGGAGATAAGAGCACTCAAGAACATCATACTGGATCGATCAACGGCAATACGACTTAATGTCTTTTCCACAAGCGCATCTTCGTCCTCTTTTTGAACAGTGGCGCATACAAGCCTGCCAGCATGTATGGAAACAATACTTGCAGAACTTGTACCAGTAGCTATATCATGGTTATGGGACATTAAACCTCAACAATTACTATTAACAAGTTGTATGCTGAGTCGAATGTACACTTTGGTGTTGAGTTCTCTATGCAGAACTTGTACTAGTGGCTATATCATGGTTATGGGACATTAAACCTCAACAATTACTATTAACAAGTTGTACGCTTAGTCGAATGTACACTTTAGTGTTGAGTCCTCTACTGTTATCTAACCATGCCATAGCCATACTGAGGGTTCTGTGCTTATACTTAACCTTGAACCAAAGTCACATATAGTTGAAAACGTTGGGATTTTACGTGTTTGCGTGACTGGTTGGGATAAAAGTTTTTGTCAGTTTACTTACCCATCTGTTTAATGTTTACCTTTGAGGCTTTTGTATGATGCCTTTTCTTGTATCCAGGTAAAGGTTTATTTTCTGGCAGCAATTCTTCTTCAAAACTTTAATGGAAACTTTTTTAAATGCACAACTTCTACTGAACTTTGCACGTGAAAGCATTGCTGTTCAGCAAATATATTACTCTTTGTGAAAGCCACGTATGACTAGATTTCACTGGCTGAGACAGGGTGCAGCATTAGTTTCAAAATAGTGGCAGGATATTTTATGGCTTGAAAAAGGCTTTGTATACACTGGCTGCTGGCTCAGGAGGAACAAGATATTAGGCGGGGACTTTGTGCTTACTGTGCGAGTCTCCCACTTTCACACTACAGTGTCATAGAAGGCAAACTGCGATGAATTATAATTTAAAACTGTTACAGGAGTTTCCGATCGAAAATTTGTGGTGATCACTGATCACTATTCAATAGGAATAGTTCATAACATAATAGTGAAACATGTTATAATAGTAGTTACAGCTCTGAGGATGTTAAGTACAATATCTCAAGTGTGTGTTGCTATTGGGTTGGTATGGCAGCCTTCTTTGACGTGAATACATTCACATTAATGCATATTGTCGCATTTCCTTCATCCTATATTGACCTGAAGTGATTGATGTAACACATGAAGTAATCAATGTACAGTGTCAATTTTTATGAAAGGGAACACGCAAACGCGTGGTCCGCGCACTCCGGCGGCTGCTTATAGCGCGTTCAAACGGGAGCGATAGCAACTACAGCCTCTATTGCCGTCATCTAGTGGCGAGCAAAACAACCGTTGGTGATATGGAACCGGTGGCAAGATAGCAACAAAAGCCTTACGTAATCACCTTAAAGGGGGAAGGAGTTGCTTTCTTGCCGCTGGTTCCGTGTCACCAATGACCACTTGTTTTGTTCGCCACTAGATGACGGGAATAGCGGCTGTGGTTGCTATCGCTCCCTCTTGAACGCGCTACAAGCAGCCACCGAAATGCATGAGCCATGCGTTCGCGTGTTCTCTTTCTTAAAAATTGACACTGTACCTGAAGATATTAATGGGAAATGAAAAAAGTTGCAACCACTGGTAATCGAAAAATTGAAAAAAAAAGAAAGAAAAACAGAACACAAGTGAAATCAAGAGTGTTTGCATAAAGATCACTTTGTGAATTCCGTTCTGCTACAGAGAAAGGCACACCTTTTGAGTGTCAGTAGCTGTGTTGCAGTCTTTCTTGGCAGGCGATGTCTTGTTGGCAAGCGATTAGCCAAACGTACGTGCATTTCGCTTCAGCTCTGAAGGTTCAGTGGCAGCCTGTGCAAAGCTGCTCAGTGTCACAAATAATGAAGGCACAGTTCCTAGCATACACCCAGCCTGCAAATGCATTAAACTTCCTGCTGGTGTTCTTTGCTGGGTCAATGTAGTCACCTTCATGGCAATCACCTGCAAATGTGGCTGCACAAGTGAAGCAGCTGGTGGTGTCTAAATGCTGCTGCTGCATGTTTAAAGGGCCAGTCAACAGGCTCAGACATTTTTTACACCCCCAAAGAAGCTCGGTAATTCGTAGAGTAGACTGTGGTGATCACATTTTTTGAATTATTACAGTGCTGCCCACCGCGCAGAGCCTCCATTTCTAAAAAGAATTCTCGCGCTCCTGTCCTACGCCTCACCAGTCCTTCTTTCACGTGCAGTTATGCAAAGTTGCGGATCGGCTACTTGAAGTAGCACACAGCTCGTGGATTGGTCTAAACGAGTCAAAACTGGTTACGCCTTCCTCTCCTTGTGAGAGAGAAGGCTGGTGAGGCTGCATGAAAATTTGAAACCAGCTGGAACATGTTTAAACCACTGTAACTTTCTTACTATAGGACGTATTTGCAAAATTCTTGCGGCTGAATGTTTATTAAGCAAAAGTGCACATATTTATAATAATTATTGGAGCTGGAGGTTGTCTACTGGCCTTTTAAGCTGCACTTTGTGGCAACCAGGCATAGTAGGCCAATACAACAATGAATAAAATTCATGCAGCTTGTGACACTACTGTAAAATCTCGAGCAAGCACCCCCTCTACCTTTGGGATATATCTAATATGTGCCCCCTTCTGCCCTCCCACCATTTTCTTTGTTATTATTTGAGCGACGAGTGTGAATGAAAACAGCAAATACATGCATATTTAATAAAGCATTGCGCTATAAGCACCGGTGCGTGTTTTTTATAGTACTTAGTGGCTCTTCCACTGCCATGTTGAGTTTTGATCCATGATCGACCCCCTTCTCTTAATCTCCTCTTCCTCATCTGAATCTTGTTGCATTATCCTTCACTGTAGGGGAGGGGGGGGTTTGCTTGCTCTGGATTTTAGTTTGTTGTTATCGCACCATCAGAGCAGGAAGCTAAGATGCCAAGCCTCTGGTACGTTAGCAAGTAGCATAATCTATTTCTTTATTTAATAATATTTATTATTATTATTATTTAGCCACACCAAAACCCTCTGAAGTGCTTCACTGCTCCTTAGTTCAAGTACTGTGCTTTACTGCTCTTACATGGAGGCGCTGTCCCTATCAAAATCCGAGGGGACGGACATAGAAGGTGCTAAGAAATTACAGCTCATGTTCGTGATGATAATGCACTAGTCTGTGGGGCAGCAGTTTCTGTAATCCCTGACCAAAGTGTTGGTACCTATTGTTTGTTTGGCGTGTTTTGTTCTCTTTTATTGGCATTATTTCTGTGGTGTAATGTTTCTGCTTGATGGTTGCTGACTGAATTGATTGACATCATTACCTTTATGAAAGCGATTCTTGTCAATTCTTGTTGGACCCCGATATCAAGCACTGTTAAAATCGTCAACCAAATATCTTGGTCTAATAAATTGGCTGGATGACCCCCAAACATAATATTTATTCATTTAGCAATACTGTCGATCTCGCAAGGAAACCATTTCAGGGAGGGCATACATAGCACAAGTCATAGAGAGACAGAAAGACGAGCAATTCTGTGTGATCAGCCTGCACAAGTTAATCTTGTAGACAACAGCCACCATAGGCCATACGAATTCCTGAATTGAGAGCAGCCTGAAAAACAGGGGTAGTTTATCATTCAGTTTTTAAAAAATATATGTATGAGATGACAATATATGTATGAGATGACAGAAAGCTGGGTCTACATCAGCATTTATTTATTAACAGTGTCACAAATCACTAAAAAATATTTCTAGTTTAGCCGTAGGTGATGGCCCTTGTTCTGATGGTATCAGCCTTGTTAGTTGACTGCACATTAGTTGCAGGTTTTGTGGCTGTCTGCTAAATCTAAATAATAGTGTTCTCAATGCAAACCCCCCTAATTCGGCTTGAATGTCATGCACATTTAGTAGCGTTGACGATGTCTCTTGAAAGGTGGTGGCTAGAAGTTGGAGGTAGTCGACTTGTGTTTATCATGGTGCACCACTACCATATTACAAGGAAGTAACAACTAGAACATGCAGTTCGTGACCAGCGGCATAGTTCTCTTATGGGCTCCTGAACCACGCTTTATACTTGATAAGACAGCACACTCTGTGTCATGCGAAGCTCATGGAGTAAACCTAGTAGTTTGCACAATCTAAGAAATTACCTTTTTAGGGGAGATGCTGCTCAGAATAAAAAGTTTCTTCAGGTGCAGCCTAGGATAATGAAAAGTTGCGGTATACATAGACTTTAATATTGGTTTCAAATATGTAATCAGTTTTTAGTAAGTTGTATAGTTTTGTTTTGTACCATGTCTATGTCTCTCTTTTAAGACTTTTTCAGCCATTGAACTTCCACAATTATGAGTCATTATTGGCTCATATCACTCTACATTAACTGTAGAATGTAAATAACGAACACGAAACTCTGTATAAAACATATTAAACAAGACAGTCTTAAGGAACAAAATCTACTTGAAAGCCTGCATTTCTTATCTGAACGCAATAGGTCAACTTACTTTGAAATATATTACTGAAAAGATATTAAAGAACTCTAATAAGACACCTGGTTGTTACATTGTAGATTGCTTTTAAATTGCTCATTTTTCAGTATGTTCATATTCAGCAAAACAGCACTGCCAGTCCAAGAAGCCTTAAATGTATGAAAAAACATCAAGAAGGCTGCATTCTATTACACAAAATGTTGAGACCTCAACCGATGCTTGTTACATTCTGCGCATACTATTCATGACAATGAAGGATTTTCACTGTTCAAGGTGTTTGTGTATATTGCACACTGATTGCATCTGAAATAGGCATTTTTCAAGCACGCTAGCGCAGCCTACGGGCACGCAAGTGATTATGGGAAAAGTTGGTACGCCGAGACGGGCGCGCGGGCCTCACGCTTCAACTTTTTGTTTGCACCGTGCCAGCACTTCTCAGATCAAGTGAACTCTGCAACGTGTGATATATTACTGCGTAATTCACACACAAACTTCAGTGTATGGGTGCAATGGCCCGTTTACGATTTGCACTTGACCCCTAGTTCAACCAGCTGTGTGTTTTTTCTCATTTGTGTCCAGTGTTTTTTGTGCCGTTCATAACTATGACTATCAACCAGCTGAGTGGCTCAGAAGCGTCAATAATTATTATCCTTCAGCGTCAGTCCGTCTTCGGCATAAATAAAAAACAGTAATGGTGCCAGCACTGTCCATAAATTCACAGATGCATTAGGAATCAATGTCATTTGATGCTCTTTACGAGTAAATTGTACGGTTTTGGTATATTTAAAGTGTGTTTTAGAAATAAGCGCAATTTCGTAAAATAAAATACATTAACTAGACCACTGCGCGCCACTCACAGCATAGCATCTACCAACTTTCCTTGGCACTGTAACTGCAAGTTGGAATAAAGCCTACAAGGCAAAAAGGAAGTAGGACCAGGAAAGAAATATGCTCACCGGAAACGCTCACTTACGACTGAAACGTTATCGCACGCGTTAGCAAACATATCTAAGAAAATTGGGGTGCATTGCGCATGCCACAAAGAGGTAAAAAAGACTAACTACTGAGGTGTGTGTTTTCAGTTGATTAATAAAGTTAAGTTTATTGTGCTGTAGCGATAGTGAAGGTCAAATGACTTAAACAAGGTGCGGTGTTCCTTATGATAAGTCTCCGAGATTGCTCGCGTGGTCTGGCTAGGGTGACTGTACAAGATTACCAGGTCTTCAAAGATGAAACTGTATTTGCATGTCTGAAAATGCCGAGGTTCGATGAGATGGCTTCATTCAATGGATTTCGATGCTCTCCGAGGCGCGTGGTGATACATCAACCATTCGTAACGATGTAGATATGTGAACACAAGAGAAATTCGGTTGGGAACCGTGCATGGCAATTGAAAGAACAATTGGCATGGCTCTCATAGTACTTCTGTCTGCCCACTGCAGACCCCTGCGACCTTTTGCGCTCTACGGAAGAAATGTTCCTAAGCATATTCGGAAAACATTATTTTCACCCCGTATCAGTTCCCAGCTTTCTTTCAGACTGTGCTGAACGTATGCATTGAATAACTGCAATATTTCCTAGTTTGTTTGCGGGTGAAGTTCATCGAATCAATTTTTGTTTGCAGTGCAGATGAGCTGTTCACAAACCGGTGCAATATGAAATAGGCAGGACAAACCCCACCTTCTTGCAGCTGGAAATTGATGCTCATGTAATGTAGCCAAGTTTTTTGTTTCTTGTTTCTTTCTTTGCTGAGTGTAAGTACAACACCATTATTCCTCATTGAACACTATTTGAATGCGCCGAAGCGAAATTCAGTAGTGGTGTCACTCAATGCGGAATAAACTGCCAGCAAACATGCTCCACAGAGGCACTTCAGCATCTTATAAGAAACCGCAAATTATCAGAGCAACGTATCTCTCAGATGAATTTTAGTTCTATCCCTTCATCTTTAAACATGTTTAGAATGTGTTCACTTTCCCTTTTTTCAGCGCATGAGTTGTCCATGAAAATTTTAAAAATTATATAGCTGTAATACTTTCTACAGTCTTGTGTTAACGGCCCAATTAAACCGCGATGGTATTCAATGCCATACCACTTTAAGAGCAGTTCATCATTCAATAACTATGAATTCAATGTTCCAGCTCACATTCCTCACAATAGCATGTTTTGACCAATTATATCGGTACATAACAACTCGAATGTCGCTCATCTTCTACGTTGGATGTGCACCTGTCCAGTGAAGGTGCACTACCTGCATTATTCATTTCACATTTCACGCGAAGATATACATGAAGGTGCGTTCGGACCCTATTCAACTAGCGGCTGCATGTTCTTTTCGTTTTGTGCTCGCACGGTGCCAACGAGCAGCTGGCGGAGGAACTGGTTCTCTTGACGTACCAACTTTTCCAATAGTGCTCCGCGCAACCGTGGGGCATTGTGGGATTGCTTGAAACAATCTATTGCATCTGAAATTTAATTTCTTATTTTGCAGCAAATCAGTTTTAAAATTTTATTTTTATTAGAGGTAAGGACAATAAAAAAGCGTTCATTTGAGCATCGCCAGAGTTATTTATTAATATATAAGAATTCCACTCCTCCTTCCTTCCATATAGAAAAAGTATGTGCTCCTTTGCATCCATAGTGTAACTGCAAGTGGGTCAGTCCTGGCAGCACAGGCCGCACAGGCAGTTTCGTTTATGGAGAGTAATAGTTATGCAACAAGTAACTACGTCATGCGGTGCAAAAGGAAAGGACTGCACAGTTGTCACTGAAAGGTAATCCTACGGCATGAGAGAAGATATCTTTGTGTACCCATCCCTCCCATTTTGTGAGTCTTAAACAAATACTGCTGTCATCGATGGGTCTCGCCAGAGGTCAGCACAAATAATTCGGTTATCGAGTTTCAAAACAGGAAGAAAACTGCTCGATGCGGCAGGTCTCAATCCTATCTTCAATCAGGGAGAAACTACGCAGCTTGATTATCAAACACGGAATTCTTTTATTGTTGACCCTCTTCCACGAAACATCCATCCCCAACACAATAAAGGTCGTAGGTTGGCGAGGGCTAGGGCTTTCATAAAGAACCTCTCCGGAACAGAGACATTTGTGGACGCGGCGCGCCACGCCGGCGGCAGCAACAAGTTTTCCGTGGCAGTCGTCAATGACAGGGGAGAACTTGTCTCGGCAGCTTCAGTGAAGACCTCCTTGGTCGATGTAGCAGAACAGGCTGCTGTAGCGCTGGCATTACTGGACACGAAACGCACCACGGTGTACACCGATTCCCGAGCGGCCGTTAGGGCGTTCGCATCGGGATTGATAGCCACAGAGGCAGCCAGAATTCTCCACAGCAAACCCCCCTCAGACGTTATTCACCACATAGTCTGGTTTCCCGCTCACATGGGACCAGACGTACTGCCGGGTCACCTGAACCCAAACGAGATAGCCCACGACTGTGCGCGAGGTTTCACAAGCCGCGACGGGGTGGTCTCTCGGGTGAGTTCGGGAGAGCTCGTCCACAGTGATCCTCTCGTTACTTTTCACGAGATAACATCTCATTACAGAGGAGAGCGACAGACTTTTCCCTTTCCTCATCATAAGCTCCACAGATCACAAGCAAGCACGCTCCGCATGCTCCAGACGGAGTCTTACCCCTCTAGGGGCTTTCTGAGCATGCTTCATCCGGATATTGATCCACTTTGCCCAGATTGTGGTGAATTTTGCTCTTTGAGTCACATGCTCTGGCAGTGCCCTGCGTTACAGGATTTTAAAACTGAAGACTGGACGACGGCAATCACAGACCCCAGAGAAGACGTCCAGCTTCAGGCTGTCCAGAGGGCCCGTGAACGAGCGGAGAGGCATGGCCTCTCTGTTCCGACATGGGACTAGCCAACGGCTGGGTGGGGACCTACATAGTTGGCCCGCTGCCTTGCCTCTCAGGACCAAATAAAGTTGTTTGTCTTGTCTCGCCAGAGCTTTTCCAGGAAATAAAACCATTGGTTAAGTCTACCTTCGGTCGTCACTTTGCGTTTGGATGTGCTGTACTGGGTTACTCATGTTCTCAGCAACTACACAGGGTGGGTCAAGTGTGGAGGGCGATTTCATCTGTCAGCATGGCAACTTTCACTCTTTAACATATTTAAAGGTGTGGTTCACTGATACGGAGCATCTCAATAAATAGCAAGTCTTTAACGCTTGTGTGAGGTCGAAGAAAAGACTTCAAATAATGCCTTGCACAGTTCGAAGCGCTACTGGCGCTTTTAGCTAAGTACAAAGCCTGCTGCGATAGTTTTGCTACTACAATCAGCCAGACTTCCCAGGCTGTACACTTATTTGAAACCAATAGTTCTGGTGTTATACGCCATCTCTCGTATAAGGCGTCACAGTGTGAAGGGAAAGTAATTTAAGAGCAAGTTGATGGCCTGCTATTACGAAGTGTTATACAACCCTCTTCCAGTTTCTGGGCTTATCTGATCGGTTTAGTGAAGAAAAACGACGACTGTTTTTATGTCGATTCATCATCATCATCAGCCTGTCTACGTCCACTGCAGGACAAATGCCTCTCCCATGTTGGCCAGTTAACTCAGCCTTGCGCTTTCTGCTGCTATTTTATACCCGCAAACTTCTTAATCTCACTTGCCCACTTTACTCTCTGTCTCTCCCTAACCCGCTTGCCTTCTCTGGGAATCCAGTTAGTTACTCTTAATGACGAGCAGTTATCCTGTCTATGTGCTACATGCCCATGTCCATTTCCTTTTCTTGATTTCAACTATGATATCCTTAACCCCGGTTTCCTTAATCCACTCTGCTTTCTTCTTGTCTCTCAAGGTTATAGCTACCATTTTTTTTTCCATTGCTCGCTGCGTCGTGCTCAATTTAAGCTGAACCCTCTTTGTAAGTCTCCGGGTCTCTGCTCCGTAGCTAAGTACCAGCAAGATGCAGCTGTTATATACCATCCTCTTGAGAGATAGTGGCAATCTACCTGTCATGATTTGAGACTGCTTGCCAAATGTGCTCCACCCCCTTCTTATTCTTCTAGTTACTTCAACCTCGTGGTTCGGCTCCGTGGTTATTACCTGTCCTAAGTAGACACAGTCTTTTACAACTTCAAGTGCGCTACTACCTATTTCGAAGAGTTCTTCTTTTCAGAGGTTGTTGCGCACATTACTTTCGTTTTCTGCAGAATAATTTTAAGACCTACCTTCCTGCTCTCCTTGTCCAACTCCATAATCATGAGTTGCAATTCGTTCCCAGAGTTACTCAGATATGCAATGTCATCAGTGAAGTGCAGATTATTAAGGTACTCTTCATTAACTTTTATCCCTAACTCTTCCCATTCTAAGCCTCTGAAAACCTCCTGTAAGCACGCGGTAAATAGCATTGGGGGACTGTATCCCCCTGTCTTACACTCTTCTTGATTGGTATTCTGTTGCTTTCTTTATATAGCACTATGGTTGATCCCCTGTAGATTTCTTCCAGGGTGTTTATATATGCTTCGTTGACGCCCTGATTCCGCAGTGTCTGCATGACTGCTGATACTTCTACTGAATCGAACCCTTTCTCGTAACCTATGAAGGCTATGTATAGTGGTTGGCTGTATTCTGAGCATTTCTCTATTACCTGATTGATAGTATGAATGTGGTCGACTGTTCAGTAGCCTGTTCGAAAACCTGCTTGTTTTCTTGGTTGATTGAATTCTAATGTTGCCTTAATTCTGTTATCAATTACCTTTGTAAATAGCTTGTATACGATGGAGAGCAAGCTGATCGGCCTGTAATTCTTCAAGTCCTTGTAATCTCCGTTGTCATGTATTAAGATGATGTTAGCATTTTTTCAAGATGGTGGTACTCTTCCCGTAAGGATGCACCTCGTAAACAGGCTGGC
The DNA here is from genome assembly GCA_013436015.1 of Rhipicephalus annulatus. Taxonomy (NCBI): domain Eukaryota; kingdom Metazoa; phylum Arthropoda; class Arachnida; order Ixodida; family Ixodidae; genus Rhipicephalus; species Rhipicephalus annulatus. Next base: position 163,963 of record WOVY01011477.1, read on the forward strand.
TAGTTTTTCTAACACCATCTGTCCTCCATTTTTAAGTAGATCTTACGTTATCTGATCCTGACCAGCAGCTTTGCCTCTTTGCATGCTTTCCAAGACTTTTCAGACTTTTTCTAACATTACTGGTCTTTATCATTACGCCAATTCCCGAGCACTTCTTCTATCATTACATCGATTACCGAGCGCTAAATAAGATCATATGCAAGGATCCTTATGCCTCAAAGTGATGGCACTTACCTGCAATTGGGCTGTCGGTAAATTCATATGAATGAAGCTGACAAAAGAAAAAAAGACATCTTTGCCATGCCAGGTGGGCTTTATGAATTTTATGTAATGCCATTTGGCCTGTGCAATACTAGCCACATCTGAGTACATGATTGCTACTATTCTTCATGACGTGAAATTTAAGACTGGCTTCTGTTATTTGGGTGATATCATTTTTCACCCTTTCCCAACATCAAAAATTAGATGAGGTACTTCGGTGTCTTCCCAACACTGCCTTTTAGATTAAAAAAAAAAAGTGGGGAGAGGGAGAGGAGGAAAAAAAAGACGCACACACATATGCCAGGCCTGCATGCAACCAACGCCCAGCACAGTTGCAGCAAAAGCCTTTTTTTAAAACCTCCTTGGGTAACTACTACAAGCACACTTGCAAGGTACCCACTACACCATAAATCACAATTTTTGTGTAGTAGCGAGGCATCCACAATGCCATTCTTTGTCATTCTTCGGAAAAGTGTGGTACATGCTACATGCTTGCAATAAATTGTGTGCATTTTAACGCAACAGCGTTGCAGAGGCTGTTTCCCAGATATTCTAGCATTGGTGTCAGTGTTGGCGTCAGCATCATTGGTTGCAAGCGAAAAATCATCTTGTGCATGACCGAAAAATCGAGAAACATGCAAATAAAGTAATTAAAATTTATGGGTATGAGTGAGCATCGAACCCAGGCTGTTTGCGTGGCAAGTAGGTGTGCTATTGCAAAATACAACATGTAATATTGTAGTAATATTGTGTGGTATGAGTGTACATGGCCATCAGGCATTACAACATGTGATTATCATAACAATCTCGTTGTTTAAAGTCGGTCACCTATTACAAAAGCCACAGACTCAACTGCGTGTATTCTCTAAAGCCCACATAGTGGGTGCATAGCAAGTTCGAAAAGATTTACAAAAGCCACAGACTCAACTGCGTGTATTCTCTAAAGCCCACGTAGTGGGTGCATAGCAAGTTCGAAAAGATTTCACACGCATAATTGCTCATGGTTTGAAGTGTGGTACCCATTATACAACATTCAGCCATATGCGAAAGCTTCACTGACAATAGCCACTTTCAACTTTATCGATTACATTGTAGGGATCCACGATTCTCAAGGAACTTTTCAAGGAACATCATACTATGAAAAGTATACACTCAGTGGTTGAAGTACGCGTAGGGACAGGATATCGCTATCGCGTTCAACTCTTAAAGGCGAAGCTTAAGGGTCCCTAAATTTTTTATTGATGCTGTGGCTGACGACGATAAAGAATTACGCCTGAGCCTCATTGCGAGGCTCAGGCGTAATTTGCCTGGTTGAAGTATTCGACCACTCACTCATTATGCAATTCGCATTGTGTGGCAGCTGGTTGTTCCTTGGGTGTTCTAAAATGCTTCATCATACATATTGATGTCATTCCTTATCCTACATGAAGCAAGTACCAGGCAGAGGGCCTGGGTTTAAATCCTATTCTGACCTCAGAATTTTTATAAAGTTTTTTCTCGTTTCGCGTGATAGTAGTTACGGACAACAGCGGTGGGCAACTCCAGTGACAAAAACAACCTTTGTTGTGATCTCGTCACAGCTTTCATTGTATAAAGTGCACATTCACCAGCAAAAGTATCGGTCCTTGAACCCATAGTTTCAAAAGATGGCGTCCAGCCTGACCCTGACTAGTTTGCAACTGTAAAATAGTTTCCTCGACCATCCAACCAAAAGACGTGCAACTTTCCTGGTCTGGCATCCTACTTTCGTTGCTTTATACGCAACTTTGCTACCGTAGCGGCTCGCCTATATAAGCTATTAGTCATGAGTGGTTTTTTTCGCATAGTCCAGCAATTTAGTTAGCAGTATCATAAAAAAGCACCTGACTTGACCAGTTTATTAGAGGATGCAAGTGCTCAAGGCATCTGGCACGTCTAGGGTGCCAGATACTGCGCTTGCAAGAATACAACTTGGCCATCACATACCGTATATACTCGTGTAAGGGCCGCCCTCGTGTAAGGGCCGCACCCCAACTTTGAAAGCGGATATTTCGAAAAAAAAAAAAAAAAAGTTCAAAATGTCCCGCCAGAAAAGTGTAGTTAGTTCATTTACAGCCAGATGGCGCTGCACGCTTTTCCGCTTTTATTCTACTTCCGCCGACGCGCCGACCACGCTGTTGACAGCGCGCCGCCATATTTGCCTTGTGCGGCCTCTTTGTTGGCATCGTTCCTAGCATCGTGTCGATACGTTGGCAGCGCGACTTCAGATCGGTGTCGTCGGTGTCACTTTGTTGGTTGTAGTGAACCCTGCAGAAGCCAGCGCACGTGACGGACGATGGGCCGGCATCTGAGATCATTCACTGCAGCATTTAAGCTGCAAGTGATTGACTATGCCGAGGAGCACGGGAAGCGGGAAGCTGGACGAAAGTACGACGTCGATGAGAAGCGCGTGCGTTACTGGATGAATCAGAAAGATGCCCTCGCCGCTACTAACAGGAGCCGAAAGGCGTTTCGCGGGAAAAAGTGCAAGTACCCGCAACTCGAAAGCGAGCTCGTCAACTACGTCGTCGACACACGAAGGGACGGCTACGCCGTATCGACTGACATGATACGCGTCAAAGCCCTCAGCATCGCTCGCCACATGGAAATACCCCCGGCACAATTCAAGGCAAGTCGGGGCTGGGCTACGCGGTTTATGAACCGTAACCAGCTTTCTATTCGGCGCCGAACGACGATTTGCCAAAAACTGCCGCGCGAGTACGAAGACCACGTCATTAAGTTTCATCGCTTCGTGAATGCTCTCAGGAGGGAGCATGAATACGACCTGTCCCAAATTGGGAATGCGGACCAGACACCTGTGTGGTTCGATGCACCGGAAAGCACCACAGTGGATTTAAAAGGTGCGAAAAGTGTGTCTGTGCGCACGACTGGTGCAGAACGCCAAAGGTGCACTGTGATGTTGTGCATCACGGCAGACGGCAGGAGGCTTCCGCCGTACGTCGTATTTAAAAGGAAGACTCTCCCAAAAGAGAAGTTCCCTCAGGGAATCGTCGTACGTGCGCAAGAGAAGGGCTGGATGTCCGAGGAACTGGTCGTTGACTGGATTAAGACCGTCTGGGCAAACAGACCTGGAGGGCTGTTACAACGGAAAGCCCTCCTTGTTTTGGACAGCTTTAGGGGCCACTTGACCGACCGCGTCAAGAACCGAGTTGCCGCAACTCGTACGGACTTGGCCGTCATTCCCGGTGGCCTGACGAGTGTGCTGCAGCCGCTCGACGTATGCGTCAACAGACCATTCAAAGTGGAATTTCGCCGATGTTACTCTGAATGGATGGCTGGAGGCGTCCACGAGAAGACCCCTACAGGACGGCTGAAGCGGGCGTCGCTCCAACAGGTGTGTGAATGGATTTTGAATGCGTGGCGTGCCATGTCAGTAGAAGTAGTTGCTAAAAGCTTCAAGGTAACGGGAATTTCGAACTCCATGAACGGCACCGAAGATGACCGTCTCTGGGAAGACGCGGACGCCGAGGCGAGCTCCTCCGAGAACGAGGACAGCGAAATGGAATCCGAATAAAAACATTTCTGGCATGTCATTTGTGACTCTTGCACTCTGCTACTGTTGCATAAACAGTACAGACCTTTGGCCTGTACTGCCTGTACTAAATCGGCCTGATTCGTGTAAGGGCCGCACCTAGCAAAATTTTCGAAAAAAAAGTGCGGCCCTTACACGAGTATATACGGTACAAGTCTGTCAAATATCATCATGATAGTCATGATGTTGATGTACTGTCCCAATGCCCACTTTTACTCCCTCTTGACCATGCATCCTCCACATATCCTCGGAGTGGCTCTGTTGTCCTGCCTGCCTTACACCCGCTGTTGATCACCTTAACAAATTCAGCTGCAAATTCAATTTTATTTGTAGTCTGATTTCTGTTCATTTCAGCAAGCAGATTCCTACATTCAAGCTTTCATTGACTTCTTCGTGGCATCTTTAAACTACTCAACAGTTGCTTGGGACGCCAGCTTTGACAACTTCACCTACAACATTGAGGGCTTCATCACTATGTTTATCATCCAAATCTACGAATAACAACTGCTGTCTTCGTCTTCACGTTTTAAAAGTATTTCACAATGACATCGCTGCCAGCCGCCTAGGCTTTCACAAGATTTACAACCACATCAAGACCCGCTGCTTCTGGCCTAAGTTATTCACTATGATTGCCAAATATGTGGGCTCGTGCGCGTCATGTCGGCACCATAAGTGTCTGTACACCCACTGTCCGCACAGCCGCACCGCACATGCTGGGACACTCTTTCACCCTCCGCTTGCGTGCGGCAGGTGTCCTGGCATCTGCAGATAGCGCTTGTACAGGCCCCAGAGCGATCCTTATTCCCACCTGCCAGTTTCTTTCAGTCTCTCCTGTCTGACAGCACCTTTTGAATTTGTAGGAATTGACTTGTATATGACTTGTAAGCTTTCTTGCTGTTGATGCCGGTTAAATGGTCTATTTCCATTTTTATTGCAATAGACTGTTTATCAAGGCTCGTTGAGACTGCACCTCTTAATTATGGTATCACTACAAAAATGGCCCGACTTCTTCGTGCAGTCCATCATCTTGGGCCACAGACCTCTTCGCATTCTTTTGAATGACTGTGGCAAAGCCTTCATGTCCAAGGTCCTCAAGAAAGTCCTGTTGGCGAGTAATGTGAACCATAAAACCACTTCTACATGCCTTCTGCAAACCCTTAGGCAACAGACCTTGCTGCATTTCTATCAGTTTGCAATTGTGCATTTGTTGAATTTTCAGTCATGTCAGAGCATGGCCTTATGACTTTATTGCTTGGTGTTGCAGCTGCAGCAGCTGGGTAAGCATGAGAAATTGAAGCTTTTTAAATGCGAAGCATTTCTTAGCGAACTTCGGCAACTTTGGCTGTATTTGTCTGTCTATCGATCAATCCATCCACCCACCCCATCCATCCATCCATCCATCTATGACTTTTAGCTCTTCTGGCCATTTCTATAATGTGATCTATACCAAAAATGGTATGGCATATGATAACTTCATGACGAACATAAGTGACTAGTCACAACATTAAAATCATATATATGTTGTGAAAATCATAATTTACATGTCATGGTCATGCTGCTGTTGTGGTGATTTCGTTCACTTGACATATTGCAAAACTGGTATGACATGACATGACTGCAATGTAAACGTAAGTCATCATCATCATCATCAGCCTGACTACGTCCACTGCAGGACAAAGGCCTCTCCCATGTTCCGCCAGTTAACCCGGTCCTGTGCTTGCTGCTGCCAATTTATACCCGCAAACTTCTTAATCTCGTCTGCCCACCTAACCTTCTGTCTCCCCCTAACCCGCTTCCCTTCTCTGGGAATCCAGTTAGTTACCCTTAATGACCAGCGGTTATCCTGTCTACGCGCTACATGCCCGGCCCATGTCCATTTCCTCTTCTTTATTTCAACTATGATATCCTTAACCCCCGTTTGTCCCCTAATTAACTCTGCTCTCTTCTTGTCTCTTAAGGTTACACCTACCATTTTTCTTTCCATTGCTCGCTGCGTCGTCCTCAATTTAAGCTGAACCCTCTTTGTAAGTCTCCAGGTTTCTGCTCCGTAGCTAAGTACCGGCAAGATACAGCTGTTATATACCTTCCTCTTGAGGGATAGTGGCAATCTACCTGTCATAATTTGAGAGTGCTTGCCGAATGTGCTCCACCCCATTCTTATTCTTCTAGTTACTTCAGTCTCGTGGTTAGGCTCTGCGGTTATTACCTGCCCTAAGTAGACATAGTCTTTTCCAACTTCAAGTGCACTATTACCTATCTCGAAGCGCTGCTCCTTGCCGAGGTTGTTGTACATTACTTTCGTTTTCTGCAGATTAATTTTAAGACCCACCTTTCTGCTCTCCTTATTTAACTCCGTAATCATGAGTTGCAATTCGTCCCCTGAGTTACTCAGCAATGCAATGTCATCGGTGAAGCGCAGGTTACTAAGGTATTCTCCATTAACTTGTATCCCTAACTGTTCCCATTCTAGGCTTCTGAAAACCTCCTGTAAGCATGCGGTAAATAGCATTGGGGAGATTGTGTCCCCCTGCCTTACACCCTTCTTGATTGGTATTCTGCTGCTTTCTTTATGAAGCACTATGGTAGCAGTTGATCCCCTGTAGATTTCTTCCAGAATGTTTATATATACTTCATCTACGCCCTGATTCCGCAGTGTCTGCATGACGGCTAATATTTCTACTCAAACGCCTTCTCGTAATCTATGAAGGCTATGTATAGTGGTTGGTTATACTCTGAGCATTTCTCTATTACCTGATTGATAGTATGAATGTGGTCAATTGTTGAGCAGCCTGTTTGAAATCCTGCTTGTTCCTTTGGTTGATTTAATTCTAATGTTTTCTTTACTCTGTTAGCAATTACCTTTGTAAATAGCTTGTATACTACAGAGAGCAAGCTGATCGGCCTGTAATTCTTCAAGTCCTTGTCATCTCCTTTCGTATGTATTAAGACAATGTTAGCAGCGTTCTTCCAAGACTCTGGTACTCTTCCCGTCAGGAGACACCTCGTAAATAGGGTGGCTAGTTTTTCTAACACAATCTGTCCTCCATCTTTCAGCAGATCTGATGTTACCTGATCCTCACCAGCAGCTTTGCCTCTTTGCATGCTCTCCAAAGCTTTTCTGACTTCTTCTATCATTACTGGTGGGGTGTCATCTGGGTTACTGCTAGTTCTTATAGTATCAAGGTCGTGGTTGTCTCGGCTACTGTACAGATCTCTGTAAAACTCATCCGCTATTTTAACTATCCTATCCATATTGGTAGTTATTTTGCCTTCTTTGTCCCTTAGTGCATGCATCCGACTTTTGCCTATCCCAAGTTTCCTCTTCACTGCTTTGACGCTTCCTCCGTTTTTCAGAGCGTGTTCAATTCTCTCCATGTTATACCTTCTTACATCGCATACCTTACGTCTATTAATCAACTTCGAAAGCTCTGCCAGTTCTATTTTGTCTGTTGTACTTGACACTTTCATGCTTTGACGCTTCTTAATTAGGTTCTTCTTTCCTGGGAAAGCTTGCCAGTGTCCTGTCTAACTACCCTGCCTCCAACTTGACACTTTCATGCTTTCACGCTTCTTAATTAGGTTCTTCGTTTCCTGGGAAAACTTGCCAGTGTCCTGTCTAACTACCCTGCCTCCAACTTCCACTGCACACTCCGTAATGATACTCGTCAGATTATCATTCATTGTATCTACGCTAAGGTTGGTTTCCTCACTAAGAGCTGAGTACCTGTTCTGCAGCGACACTCTGAATTCCTCTACTTTCCCTCTCAGTGCTAGCTCATTGGTTGGCTTCTTGCGTATCAGTTTCTGCCGTTCCTTCTTCAAGTCTAGGCGAATTCGAGACCGTACCATTCTATGGTCACTGCATCGTACCTTGCCAACCACTTCCATATCCTGCACGATTTCTGGGTGTGCAGTCATTATAAAGTCTATTTCGTTCCTATTTTCGCCATTAGGGCTCCTCCATGTCCACTTGCGGTTTTCTCGTTTTCGGTAGAAAGTATTCAAAATCCGCAAATTATTGCGTTCTGCGAATTCTACTAGTAGCTCTCCTCTGGCGTTTCTAGTGCCGATGCCATAATCTCCTACTGCCTGGTCTCCAGCCTGCTTCTTTCCTACCTTTGCATTAAAGTCGCCCATCACTATAGTATACTGTGTTTTTACCTTACTCATTGCCTATTCCGCGTCTTCATAGAAGCATTCAACTCTCCAGCCTGCTTCTTTCCTACCTTTGCATTAAAGTCGCCCATCACTATAGTATACTGTGTTTTTACCTTACTCATTGCCTATTCCGCGTCTTCATAGAAGCATTCAACTGAAGCGTCATCATGGCTGGATGTAGGCGCGTAAGCCTGTACTACCTTCATCTTGTATCTTTTATTCAGTTTAATTACAATACCTACCACCCTTTCATTAATGCTATAGTATTCCTCTATGTTGCCAGCTATGTTTCTGTGAATTAGGAACCTCACTCCCAGTTCTCTTCTGTCTGCCAAGCCTCGATAGCAAAGGACGTGCCCATTCTGTAGCACAGTATAGGCCTCATCTGTCCTGCTAACCTCACTGAGCCCTATTATATCCCATGTAACACCCTCTAGCTCCTCGAATAGTACAGCTAGACTTCCCTCACTAGATAAGGTTCTAGCGTTAAACGTTGCCAAGTTCAGGTTCCAAAGGCGGCCTGTAGTCCAGAGATTCTTAGCACCCTCTGCTGCGTTGCAGATCTGACCGCCGCCATGGTCAGTTGCTTCGCAGCTGCTGGGAACTGAGGGCCGTGAGTTATTTGACGTATGCATGAGGGAGGTAGTGGCCAGATACTGCACCAGGGTGGCCAATCCTTCTCTGGTGAGGGAGTGTGTTCCCAACGGTGGTTACCGGTGAGGCCGCACCCCAGGCCTCTTAATGCAGTTCCATCAACACGCGGATTTTTTTTTTTTTTTTTTCCGGTTGGGAACTGCGCGGCACCGGGATTTGAGCCACGGACCTCTTGCATGCGAGGCGGATGCTCTAACCACTACGCCATGGCCGCACCCGCTTAAGTAAACGTAAGTGACAGGCCCTAACAGGGAAACCATGACATGCATGTCATGTAAGTCATGCAGAAGGATCAAAATGTGGGCCAGTTGGTAATTCATTTTCTTCGTTCAGCGAACTGGGAGCGCAGAGAAAAAACACAAAGGACGAAGCGAGGAACCACACAACACGAGCGCTCAATTGAGCGCTCGTGTTGTGTGGTTCCTCGCTTCGTCCTTTGTGTTTTTTCTCTGCGCTCCCAGTTCGCTGAACGAAGAAAATGTAAGTCATGACTACACACCACGCTCATGGTGCGCTCGTGGTCGTTTGGCTAGCTTTACATGTAGGAAATCTGGTACTACGAATCGTGAATGGATGATGAAAGTGTATGACTGGTACAAACATGATAATCATGACATGCATGCCATATAAGAACATGACTATATACCACGCTTACGATGCGCTCACGGCCGTTTTGCTAGCTTCACATATCACAAACTTGTTATTACGTGACGTAAATGGACGACAAAGGTAAATGACACACTCAAACGGGATAATCATGATACGTGTGTCATGTTAAAAAAGACTATATATTATGTAAACATCACATTGTGAGTGCTCATAGCGCGCTCGTGGAAGTTTCGCTAGTTTAACATATACCAAATTTGGTATAGACCTCTCCCTGTTTGCAAACAGGTTGACGTCACTGCGGGCACCCTGCCCACCATACCCTCCCTCGGAGTTGGGGCTGGTTGGCAAGAAAGTTCCACTGGCGGCATCTTTCTGCATGGCAGAGCTGCATTTGTCTGCATTCCTTCGACATAAATTTCTACATCGCTATGCTCTGAAGTCGCAGCTTTTAAAAAGAAGGGGTTGCGGAACGGTCACTGCTCATAGTGTGGATATTTGTTCGCCGTAGATAGATGGGCTTTATTTAGCCGTGAGTCGCGACTCGCACACAGTGGGCTTCTCCCACGTAGATAGCAGCCATAAAGATAAGTTATCTTCTTTGAAAGCGAATGTTTTGTCTGGATGTAAATTTACTCAATTTTCATTGCAGGATCTGCAGCGCAGGTTTAAACGAGGCACAGCATTGGCGGCAGCATGATTTTGAGCTGCTTTGCCCGAAATCTTGGATGATATTCTCACTCATCGGGCAATATTATGATGGGAGATGAATAAAAAAAAAATGAAACACTTTTGCCATGCGTTACGCTGAGGTTAAGGTATCCCCGTGAAAATTAAAGGGAGATTCCGCCATGGTGTTTTTCAATAACCCGCTGAAAATTCATGCGATATAAAACCCGATAACTTCTTATATACATAATATCTTGCTGCATTTGAAACCTACAACGTGTTTTCATACCTGCATTGCTCCTTTGGACTTTATACACAAATATCTAATGCCCATTGTCACTTCATAAAGATCGAGCCGTAATAGTATGAAGTATATTAAAAACAAAATCTCCACTGTTTCTATTAAGACGTATCAGGTGTCCGATAATGTGAGCTATACCTTTACTAGGTTTGAGTATTCATAGTGGGGAAGCGTACATGCTGATTCAACAACGCTTCAACATAGCTCATGCGTAGTCATATCTTTGAACTCGGAGATCATGCACTTTTTTTTTCTGCACGCCGCGCAAGAGTTGTACCCACTCGCAAATGATCTCATCAAATGCATTCCACCTTGATTGAAATGTTAAATCGTGAAGTTCCGTCGACAACTGGTTACTGCCACCGGCCTACAACGAATGCCATTTTTTTTTTTTTTTGCAAACAGGACGCACCGTGTTATTCACACTGCGCACACCACGCACAACATTCTTAGTCTGACCATCCGCAAAGGTGAACTACTATTGTGTATGCTTGTCAACGCATGTTACACACCTCAATCAACACTGCACATTTTCAAAGACGATGGCGCTGATTTTTCACAGGCCGCCCCGTGTGTTCCCTTATCCGAGATAAACAGAGAGCCAGCTTGGCAAATATTTCATCACTCAGTTTTCCACACACCTAGTTCTCTAACACATACCAAAGCTAATGTTGCCACTGTAAGATGAAGTTAAAGCTTTCAAAAAAAAAAAAAAACTTGCCCCAAGCATTCAGCAACTGTGCCCTACTCAGCTACCGGCAAAAGTGTTTTGCAAACCACAGCCTTGCACATGCACCGATGACGTCACACTGATGTGCCCCGGTAGAGGTCTGTTACGTGATGTGAAAATCAATGACACGTCCACACATGATAATCATGACATGCCTGTCATATAAAATGAACATGCTATGCTCATAATGCGCTTGCAGCCATTTTTAAAGACGATAGTCTTTGTTGGAGACCTTTGACGCAAAAATTTTGGTCTGTCTGTCTGTACATTTGTCTGTTTGTCCACTCTTAACGGCATCGAGTACTTGAAATGGTTGACCCCATCCGCAGCGCCCACCTATGTTGCACAAGGTTGAGCGTTCATGCTTGTGCAATTGTCAATTAAAAAGCAATTATTGTGCACGTCTGGGGCACCATAACAACACATATATATTTTGTATGTGAGCCTTTTACTAGAAAAGGCATACATAAGTAATTTCAAGGACTGTAGCGCTTATCACGGTGCGCTGACCATGCAACGCTTGCACGAAAAGACGAGTGTTTCTAACGCTTTGCTAAAACGAGATGGTGGTGGCACCTGCTTGTCGCCTTGCGTTCTACACCTTATCACCTCTTAGATGGGCGCGCGCACCCATCTCAGAGCCTTGCGCTCTGTTTTCTAAATGAAACTGCCAGATGGCGCTTATGTCTCACGTGTGACGTGACTTGATGAGCTCGTTCGCCTCCTCTGCACGCTCGAGGCACTCTAATGCAGTGCCTTCAGAATACCATTCACCGATTTTCTTGCGTAGAACATCAAATAAATGTCTTGTTCACTCTCTCCATACGCAAGACTATCGTCTTTCGACTACATTTGCAGATTACATGTAGATACGGGGCCAATTTTTTTACACCAGGTTTCCAGGGTTCATAGTTCTTTGAAAACCCTTCAATTTCAAAGTGGCATTTTCAAGGCCTTGAAGAACTTTAAATTTCTTTGAGGTCCTCAAAAGTCCTTGAATTTCGTTAATCAAAGTTTCTTATGCCATAATTTAGTGGATATTTTTGCTTGCCTGGTGACCATGTGCTCTCAAGCCAACAAACCATCCATTTCAATCTGTTTCTCTAGCCAAAGTGCAGTGTTGTAGTGCAGTGTACTTTTTTAGTGCACTGTATTTGTGGTAGCGCTTTCCTGGTTACGGCAGCAACGGAGCTAAGCCTGGCATCTTTGCGGAGACTGTGCAAGTGGGCGCGAATATCCACAGTTGCATTGCTTATGGTGGAACTATGCCGGGCAAGTGCAAATTCCAGCTGTCTTGGTCATGCATTGGTGCTTATAAGGAGGATCTTGCTCCGAATACGTCAAACTACGTTAAACTCGCATTGTTAAACTGGAAAAAAGAGCTTGTGTCATGCACTTATCACAACCTTGAATGAATGAATGAATGAATGAATGAATGAATAGACTTTATTTATAAAGTCCGGCAGTTTTACCGGGCGAGGTGAGGGAAGAGGGTATAAACCCCTGTTCTTCCCACTTTCCGTTGATTATGATGGCGGTACCTCAGGTGACTGCTCGAAGTCCTTGAGCAACTTTTTTTTTTTTCTTTGGACACACAACTTACTTTCAGTGTGACCATTTACGTGGGCACGTGGGGGGCCACCCACAATGACTGCAATGACTATGTAGCTTGCTATGCTCCAATCGGCCAATAATTATGAATTTGGGTGTATTTCAGTATAAGACCTCTGTTGTGTCGTGGTTGAAGTGCCACTTCACTACTAAAACGGAAAAACGAAACTGAACCAAACAGCACAACACATCATTTGTAGAAAGGAGAGGGAACACCTTTCAGCTGACTTTAATAAAAATTTCAATTTCATGCTGCCTACTACACTATGGTATTTGACTTGTGTGTTCTCAGGAGCCTCGACTACCAATTGTCAGCATTTTCTGGCCATGCGGAAAAAGTGTTGCCGGGCCCTTTTAATGAAAGATTCCTGCCCTATCTCATTGTACTTTTTTTAATTCAATAGTTTCTTTAATTTAGAACTGTTGTGTGAGGGAAAAATTTCCTAGGTACTTCATGACTGGCACTGTCAAATCGCCATTCTGAGGCTGTTATTTTTAGGAACTGTACCAATTTGTTTATTGCCCGTCGTGTTTATTATATATATTTTTTGTATTTAATAGAGTAAATAGCCTTAATTTCTGTCCTTGGATAGAGTGACCAGTGTTTTGCAAGTGGTATGCATGGTGCTGTCCGACCAATGTTTCGTTTTTTTTTCTTATATTGCAGATCGGTGGCTTTTCTGGCCACAGCGAGTACCAGCTGCCACCCACAGCCAAGAGTGGGACAGCGGGTGGCCCGAATCAGATGTTTGAGTCTGGTTCTTCATTTGGGACCTTTCCTGCCCAACACCCTCAAGTGGTGGGTGCTTTCAATGGCCATGTTCAACAGCAGCAACAACAACAACAACAACAACAACAACAACAACAACAGCAGCAGCAGCAGCATGATGGGCATCTGCCCATGGGCACTGAGGAGGCAGACTTCCCAACACGTCACCAGATGATGAATAATCGCCTCAAGACTCTGATTCAGACTAGGCAGAGCCAGAAGGAGCAAGGCCCTTTCCAGGGCTTAGAAAGTACTCTGGGCCCTGCTGGCAACTTTGTGCACCCGCAGCCAGCCCAGCCCGTTCCTGACGAGCCCATGGGTCACCAGCAGTTCAGCCGTCAGGCACCCCCGAATGAGGTCGGCCCCTCACGGAGCTTCCCTCCCTTGGCAAGGAGCAACAGCGGCAGCAGCAACAGTGGCAGCCATTCTAATGGCAATGCTCGGCCACCTTCATCGAGTGAGCTCCCAGCTGAGGCCTGGCACGAGGCGAACCCCTCCGTGGGGCAGGCACGTGGCCGGCCAGAGCTGCCAGAGTTTGCCAAGAATGGGTCGTCATCCCAAGGGAGCAACAACTCCGAAGCAGAGTTCTCCCAGCCTGAGGATCAGAGTCGCGAGAGTGAGTTTGCTGACAGCAGTGCTGAAACAAACAACACAGCCCGAGCCCCAAGTGGGCCTGGTGCTCCTACCAATGGCATGCTGCCATATGGGAATTTCTATGGGGCACCACAAGAGCAGCCAGAATCCAAAGCGGAAGCGTGTGACAACAAGAAAACAACACCCGCTACAAGTGCACCATCTTCGTCGGAGGCAGACATTCGTGGGGGTGCTCAGTACCACTACACTTCTTCTGCAGCCTCCATCGGCACAACGACGACGGCCAGCACAGTCACTAGCCACCTTAAACAGCCCTGCAATGGACCAGCGCCACCATCGCCATTTGCAGAGCGACAGTCACCACGGGCAGCCTTTCAGGGGGCTCCGCCATATGTGACCCACTTAGTGCCGCCCAGCCCTGTGCGTGGAAATGAAAGTGACTCCAGCCATCAGCAGCCGCGCAGTGAGAGTGAGCCAACTACGGATGCAGTGCAGCAGCCTTTTTTATCGAATACGACCACATCTATGAGTACATATACAAGTATTATCAGTACATATAACAGCTTCGCCACTTCGTGCGCTCCTTCCTACCTAGCGGAGCAGTCGCCCCACCACCACCACCAGCAGCTGACTGCGGCGGGGGGGTCCAAGTTTGGTGGTGACGGTGCCCAAGATGGGGCGGCTCGGGCGGGAGGGGTGCCCGACGTAGATGCTGGTCGTATTGCTGCTGTGGGCGAATTCCGAGGACTGGAGTTGGGCCTGGCGCCTCTTGGCGGGCCTCCACCCCCTCACTTTGGGGGATTTGCTGAAGGGCCCCTAGGCTATGCGGGCCCCCCTTTCCCTCTGCCCCCCATGGGCCCACCTGGGGCATCTTTTGCTACCCTTAATTTGCCAGGTGCCGATCCCTGGTGGGAGCGACTTGAGCGACTGCGGAGCAATGCCAAGACAGAGCCCCCCGCCTGCGACTGCCTGTCGCCTGAAGATGCTCGTGAGTACCCTCGAAGCCCCCCATCCACCCTTCCAGCCGTGCTTTGAGGGCTTTCGAGTGTGCAAGGGGCCGTTTGGCTTGCCATGAACTGTCACGGTTGTTGTGTTACTGGCACTGGTGTTAGATCTCACACTAATGGGAACAAACCGGATTGTGACCGAATATTCCAAAAGGACGAGCAGTTCGTTCTCCCCATGTAGATTATCAAACTGCTAATGCTTACTGCAACCTTGGTTTCAGTGCCTGTATTATCAAATTATACAAAACCACTTTTGAGTCTTTCATTTCTTGCACTAAGTCTCCATGCTGTTACGAAAAGTTTAAAAACTGTGGCTAACATTGGCAAGCTCAACGGTTCCCTGGCAAGAGTGTATGCTGCTTTCTGCTTTGGTGCCACTAGCAATGTCTATGCAAGAACATACTTGAATTTTCGTGTCCATTGCTAAACTGTTTGTAGTCTTAATTATGAGATAAATGCTGTGGTGTTTTTATAGGGTGTGACAGCAAAGGCAGCCTTGTCTGGGTGCTGCCGGTAGCACCACAGTGGTGTCCTATGCAACATGCTCTCTTGTTTTTTGCAAGTTCTGTGTGTTTCTCCACTGAGCTGTTGTTACTTTTAGGCCAGTCCAGTCTTGCCTACAACTGCACTGCTCAATATGGCCTATGGTAGCATCTAGACTCTCACATAGGTTTAATCAGTAGTGACTGGGATGAGGGTCTTTTGTTACTTAGAAAAAATTTTCAAAGTTTTTACAAATCAATTATTTGCCTCTGTAAGCTATCATGTTATGTTTTGTTCCTGCACTACAATGTCATTTTGTTCTGGTTTTTAAAACATTGACGTTAGCCTGCAAAACATTTATACAATTAACTTTTCTCCCCTCTAGAGGACATCAATGACCTTAATTCTCATTACCAAAAGAACTGACTATGGTTTGTAAACTTGGTATTTGAATGGCTATAGAGCAAAAAAGAATCAACTTTTATTGCACATAAAAATTATTGAGCCAGGCCCAATATCTTCTGGATGCTAAATGACTGTTTTGGTCAAGAAAGTGAGAATAACTCGGTTAACTTCATCCATGCGCTTGTCATGGGGCCCTTCTTATTTGCTTAAAAGGCTTTAAAAAAAAAAAAAAGACATCAAATGTACTTTCACAGATTCATTGACATAAGGATTGTTGGATGACTTGCAAAGTAGACAATCCCACAAGCCAGTAGCATTTAATAGCATTTAATTATCTATTGTGATTTCAGTTGAATTTGTTTTCTATGTGGCTTAAATCTTTAGCACTCATTTTGTCATTGACTGTGAGTTACAGCTTGAGTACTCTAACATGAAAATGGAATTTCATCGTATCACTTTTTAATTTTCAAAGTTTTCTGTTTAAGCATAGTAGTGTTCACTTTGCAAGTCTTTCTGTTTACAAGTCTTTAAAAAATTGAGACCAAAATGGTGTTCGGGGCCAAGCTAAGAAACAACGAGCAGTCCTCTCTTACATTGTTTTGGTGATGTTTGTCCATGCAAACTTGGGAGCGTACAGCAGGATTGGGCTCGACAGAGGAGCACACATTGCTTTGTTTGCACATTGAGGTGATTCAGAGAATGCTATTAAGTTTGCCTCTGACAATTTGGCAGAAGCTGTAGGCTCTTTAAGCACATGTCTTAATGTTTGTTTGAAAGTGCTGTTGCCTGGAGCAGGATGGCTGAATGTTTGAACTGTTGTGAATAGGTGAATTGCCTTACTGTTCTGGAGCACTGTCTCAAGCTTTTCATTTTGCTACCAAGTTTCTGAGACGGATTGTATGAAGAAGGATCACATAGGAACTTGTGAGCGGTCGCATCTTTAAAGTTGTCCTCAGTTTACCTTTTCCATGCACTCTGCAAGCACTGGCCTCTTCAAGACTAGGAGTAAATGTTTCCCATAGGTCAGGCTAGGAGTTGCCACTCCAGCAGATTTATTTATAGCATGGCTGTACAGCGAAGAGAATACAAGTGTCTCAACAGCGGTGAATCTTAGAGACATATGCATACAGGGGCATTCCATGGGATGCCCGGGTAACATTCCCTCCCTTGTACACAGATTGTCACACCACTAGCCTTATGGGGCTAGCTGCTGATTGTCACTGAAGGATTATGATGTAAACTTGTGCCAAATGAAGGGTGCAGCTGAGCGACTACTGCTTTATTTTTGTGGAGTTTTAGCTAATCTATTATAGCAGGTGGCTCTTGTCAAAAAGCTGTCCTTCTGAAGTCCATCTTGTCCTGTCATGTTTACGGTTATCTATGCACACGCACAGAAAGTATGAAAGGCTGTCCAAAAGGCCTAACACGGAAGCGGACTACCCTCTGTGGGTTTCAGTTTACCTACTGAAGCAACTCCCAGCACATTTTGTGTGCAGGATTTGTCGGGCATTAACTTATTGCGCATCGCGTCTACCATCTTTCTCTGATGGGCAGGGTTGGAAAACCTAATAGGCTAGCTGATGTGAGTGTAGGGAAACTTATGTTTGTCTTGGGTGCTTGAGGCAGCTCGTGAAAACTGCCCTTACATTCTGTAGTAAATGCTGTCTTTGGCACCACGTAATTGGTGAGGCAGTGAAACCAAAGAACATATCATCTGACGCTCAAATGTTGGGGGGGATTGGTACACATGTGGCCAGAAATCTGTGTGCTCGCCTAGTTTTTTTTTAAAGCTTTCTGTACTTTTTGTTGTACATTCATGTCATTCATTTTTTGTAGTCTTTGTCATTGTAGTCTTTCATGCATTGTTTATTCGCATCTTTGTTTTTATTCTACCTCAGCTTTACTTTCCACCCTGATCTTTTGTCCTGACAAGTGGTGTCTGTGTTTACTACAGTGTGCTTTTCCTTTTGGTTTAGCCTTCATTCTTGCAATGTGATTGTTTAAATCTGTGCTGATAGTGTTTTTCTACACTCAGGGACAGATCAGCTAGAGATTATTGCATGCAACTGGAACAAAAAGTGCTACTGGAAATTTTGAGTGTATTTCTGGTTTTGTGCTGGCTTTTCTTGATTGCACATTTGGAAATGCTATGAAGTATGTGGATTGCTTTTGTGCCCCTTACTTAATTGTACAATTTCCATAGTTATTTTTTTGTGTGCAACCTTTCAAGATGCATAGTTGTTTAAAACATGTTTGCTTGAACATCGAGTGAACAGATGAGAAAATGTACAACACTTATCAATACTCTTCGCTACCATACACAACTTTTTTTACACTGTGCCATAGATTTTTCTAAATATATAGAAACTCAGGTTTTGAAATGTGTGAGAAATAAATCCCTTTCATTTCAAAATCAAATGCAATAATGTCTGATTTTGCCTTTTTTCCTTGGCAACTCACACCTGTGAGTTACCTACGAGGTCAGCTGTTGACCCGTAAAAGGCTTTTTTTTTTTTTACTCTCTCTCTGTTTCTCACTCTATGCAGAGAATAGAAATAATTTTTCATAGCCCATAACTTCTGCCAACATCTTCAGAACCATCTATGATGACAGAACATGCCCTATTCAAAAGAAAACCGTATATAACTGAACTCTTTCTGTTGTATGCTGCTTGATGGGTGCCCAGTTCATGTAGACCCATCTACTGATTTCTTCCAGCTTAGAAATTAAAAAAAAAAACTCCAAAACCAGGGTATGCATTAGATGAAAGCTTTCATCCCACTGCACATGTGACTGTTTCTTGTAGAAGTGTAGCAGGCTTTGTCTGCAACGTAATGTTTTATTGGAATCTGAAATTTGAGTACTTTAATCAATATGATTGAGAGTTCTTGATGCCTTATTTATTTGGCGTTAAGAGAGTCCTTATTGGTCTACAGTTCAATAATTATGAAACACATTTCAAAATGAGTGCTCTTTGAGCAACCTGAGTTGTGCAAACATGGTTTGGGTTCTGTGTGGTGATGGGAATTTTTGCAGCAGCCTTAACCCAACCTTTCTTCTCATTTGCTCTCTTAATAGTGAATGTCCTGGCTTCTTATCCTGGCATGCCTGTCCTTTTTCTGGCTGTCCTTTCTATGCATGCCTGCCTTTTCTGTACCTCATTTAGCTGATAGCCCCTTATGTGACCTATCTATATTGGGTGCCCCTACTATTCCTCTGGCTTGAGCTTTGCATGGCCTTGCTAAGTACTAAGTTTCTCTGCATTTCTGTTTTTATACTTTTTTTTTCGCCAAGGGGACAAAAGTAATCCACAACTTCAGAGTTTTACAAATGTACTTTTTAATGTCTGGAGATTCCTCTTTCCACCTTTCATCATTCATCTCTGTTTTTATTCTCTTGTCTCAGTTGTGTAGAGTTTCATTTTGAAAGAGGTTGCAAATGTTTGCATCATCACCAGGATGTGCAGTTTGCTTCTGGGAGCGCTGAAAATGTGCACAAGTCTTTGAGGGAAATTATGCGGGGGCCACATGTTTTATTTCATATGTGGTTCTGAGGATTGTGTTAACAATGAAAAAAAAAAAAGTCTACAACCGACCCAGCAAAGTGCTTTTGCCTCACTGTTGGCTTGTTGCCTTCAGAGCATGTCTCCCCATCATTTCCTGCGATATTGGTGTTATTGCGTTGTCTGCCTGAACAAAATAATCCATCGAGCCATTGTATATTCGAAAGAGAAAATGCAACATGAAGGAGCTGTTAAACTTTCTGTGGTACTGACTTGGGCTCATGCCAGGAGATAGCTGTCAAGTACCTTTATTTATTCCTGGCATGCACATGATGACGTAGAACACATTGACCTCACAGTTCACGTGCAAATGAGATTTTGCTTGTTTCTGAAACATAGGAATATAGAGACTAAATGAAACGCAGACAAAATGTTTAGCAGAAAAACTAATTATCGATAAATTTAAGTAAACTAGGGCTTGCCCTGACTGTGAAATTTTTAAAATTTCTTTAGATTCAGAATTTTTAAATAGTTAGATTTTATCCTGAGTTGAACACAACTCTGGCAACTGAATTCAGATTGATTGGATTTCTTTTTGAATATTGCATATTTTTATTGTAAAGTATTTGATAATCATTCACTTCATAGCTAAAACATACATTTATATTGTTCCTTGTGAAATTGTAATGCATACGTTTATCACAATTTGCACTTAAATATGTGGTTAAAGTCTGCTATTTATGCATTACAACAGGGCACTACTTCATTGTCTCTTTTGGATTTCATCAACGTACTGCATTTTTTGTTTTGTTTAGCGAGATATGCTGAAAAATGCTCATCAGCTGTGGTGCTTCC
The DNA here is from genome assembly GCA_013436015.1 of Rhipicephalus annulatus. Taxonomy (NCBI): domain Eukaryota; kingdom Metazoa; phylum Arthropoda; class Arachnida; order Ixodida; family Ixodidae; genus Rhipicephalus; species Rhipicephalus annulatus. Next base: position 184,139 of record WOVY01011477.1, read on the forward strand.
GAATATGGGACACTGAACACAAATTATAACGCGCACCTCTTCCAAAGTGTGTCATGTGGCACTTTTCAGATGGAAGTGATTTTGCTGTAATGTGGCTATCTTGATGCGCAATCATGCTAGAAAATTCTGTTAAATGAAAAAAAAATAATAGGTCTCACATTGTCTCAGGTGTTCCATAATTTTATTCAAGATCCTCTTTATGTAATTCAGTATTCTCACAATATTTCATGAAAACTCGGAAGGTAGCATAAGAGCATTAGTTGCTCTTGTCATCATTGCTGCATTAAAGGGGCCCTGCAGCACTTGATTTGGTCAGAAAACTGGAAGAAAATGCTGCCAATCAGTAGTCAAGGCTCCTGAGAATATGAGAACCAAAGATTATTGTGCTGCACGCGGCCTGAAATTTACGATATATTCTCAGTCTGCTAGAAATCCTTCTTTCTACCCTTGACAGATGATGCCATAGTCCAAAATGACCACGTCGTGAACACAGAATTCGTGGTTATTGGCTAATTTGAGCATTACGAGCTGCATGGTTACCGTGGCCACTGCAGGATGCTGCAATGTGCCCACTCTTGTTGTTGCACTGAAAGTAAACCGCATATTTGACGAAGAAAAAAAAAAGCTCAAAGTGATGATGCAAGCTGATCGACATAACTCCTTGCCCTTCTTTTGCTTTCTCCCCTTTTTCCCATTACCCCCCTGAGGAATAGCAGGTTAGAAACTCTCTCTCATCATTAAACAGCTTTTTTTTTTTTATATTCTCCTGGGTAGCTTTCAGTGTGCCCAGTGTCACGAAAGGAGAGAGGAAGTGCTTAAGGGGCTATGGTAGGGTAAATGGTATATGTCAGTTTTAGCGTAATATCTTATAAACAGCTGCAAGTATTCCCATAAACTTCTGTGTGCTCACAAAAATGCCACTGGGTATCAAGTAACACCCCTTTTTCATGCCTAGGTTGCGTATCCTTCCTATGGCCCACTCCCAATTTTAAAGGGGTTCACTTATTCAATGTACCTTTTCACCGCTACTACCGAAAGGAATGTATTGATATTCAGTCGTGTTATTATAAAGACACATAAGTTACATCTGAACTAAAAAAATATTGCATTGTTCATGACATTTTTGTAAAAAAAATAGTTAGTGCAGGCACAAGGCCACAGAGGGTGCATATTGTTGTGTGATTTTTTTAGCTTCACTTTTTATGAAATCGGCAAATATTTTAGTTCAGATTGTTTCTAGCTTGTTGTAGTTCACACATACAAAGTTTAATCGAAATTTATTCAATACTTTTTGAGAAAAGGTACATCCAAGTTAAAAAATGCATTTAAAGAATGCTATTCGAGAAAAACAGTTTTACGTGTGCTTACTGCTTACACCAGAGGGCGCGCAGTGCACTTCAGCATGGCATTTGGAGCCCGACGAGCCGCTCGACGTCGGGCTTCTACAAGTTTGTTCCTCATAGTACAGTCGATTTTTATGTCATAAATGCAAATTTGATTTTTTTAAGGATTTACCCTATCATGCCTCCTTAAAGCTTGCCACAAATCTCTGCAACTCAACTTGTACTTGATGGATTTTGAAAGTGTTTACAGCAGTTTATTCATGCGGCAAAATTTTTTTTATAGAGGTCATGGGTTGATTACTTGGAAATATGTTGCAGGGCCCCCTTAAGATTTGAAAGTGCCCTCAGAATGTTTAGTTTGGTTTAAAACAAAATAAATTTCAAGGGTCCACATACACTTTGCACAAACTAAAAGAACTGGCTTCAAGCAAGAAGTTTTGATGTTGCATACATTATCATCACCTTTACTGCCTTTCAGTCGCCCTATGGTTTCTTGCATAAATACCTTACACATACAAAAATGACATCACATGGATGCAACAAGTTCTCTTACATTTATAGTTGAGTTGCCTGAAGAGGCATAGCAAGCACAGCTCTATGGGATAACAAAACTACTGAATTAAAAGTGCGGAAATGGTGTGGGGCCGTGTGAAAGCAAAACTTGTAGACCACCTTCACCATTGGTAACATAGCTACCCCACTTCCACACAAGAAAAGCAGGAAAATTGCATTGGCAAAAGGGGTCGGGCAAGGAGATGCAATCACTGTGATGTGGTTTACTGTATGCTTATAAGCATTGAAAAGACTAAATTGGGAAGAAATAAGAATGAAGAGTTACAGAGAGTATGTTAGTCACTTAAAGGGACACTGAATTCAAATAATATTTTATGTCAGAGTGAAAGCTCAATGTATGACAGCGTCTAGAATAACAATATTATAAAAAAGAGCGGCCTACTTACGGGAAATTAAGGTAAATGCATGAGAACGCATGCGCTACGATAGGACATACTCAAAATGATCACCATTACGTCAGGGCTACCACCTATAATTCATCACTAGTAATTGAATTAGTTGCACTAAATAAAGAACCTTCTGTGCATCAAGAGATATTATAAAATGCTGCTTGTTCTTTTCTGTTTGATTCATGAAAAAAAGAAGCGCCGAATGTTATTATGTAGAACGACGTGAGCGGCTCAAAAATTCAATTTTCGCCTGGATAACGGGACAGCTTGTGCCATCTACCAGGGCCCAGTTGAATCAAGCATTCCTGCAATTGTGAAGGCCATGGCTAAACATTCTTCAATAGTCGTCGTTGCTGCTGTTGCTCCCGCTACTTTCCCCCTTGCTGCTACTAGTGTCGTCGGCCACACAGTAAAGCCGGGCAATGTGCACGGCAAAAGTGATGTCAGACATTCCGTTGAGGCGGGAAATTTGAAGTGCGTTAACAAAATGCGGACCACTAAAACATGTTTTCGTTTCAAAATCTGCACTACCTTGGCACAAAAGTAACACGAAGAGGTTTCTGGACCACTATTTCAATATTCAACGTCGGCTTAATAGTTGCCTTTAGTGTCCCTTCAAGTTTTGCAATAAAATCATGTTTTTTAGCACCAATGCTGATTGAATTGCCAAAAAATGACCGGAGACTTAAAACGAGAAAGTTAGAGTAGGGTTGAAGACAAAGATGTGACATTCAAAAAAATAATGTTAGTGCTAAGGTTCTGGTTGGCTTGTTGGTTCATGATCATTGTGGCAGAACAGTGCAGAAAATGGAAGAAAGAGCATGCAGGGCACAACAATGACCAATAAACTGGTTTTTTATCGGAAAGGTGCAGAACATGTAGGCAGGTGATCAGTGATAAATAGAAAAGTAAGAAATGACAAATTTAATCAATTGCCTCGACCACCTGGCATAACTAATGTTCTAAAAGGGTTCCATGATGCAGGGAAAAGCATTTTTCATAGAATGGTAATCATGATTAAAAAAACAAAGGACCATGGTAAAAAGGACTATAACATTGCAGTGGGCATGAAACTAATTAAAATAGCTGAAACCTGACAATGAAAAAATTAACCAAAACAAAGAACCAAAGTCCAACAAAAAGTAAGCAAGTGATAAGGCTAAAACACTGCAACCAGGAATAATAAAGCATGCGATGACAAGTGGCACAGTCGCAAATGAAGTGCAAGGTAGCAGATTTTTTTGTTAAAGAATGCTACTGATGGTGCAAAACACGATTTTTGAATGTCCAGTTTTACCATCATGTACATGACATTACATCGCATAACATTACATTACAGACGCATTTCTGTGCTTGTGTCATCTCGTCTGCGTGCTATTCCAGAACTGTTTTTTCATTCAAGATCAGCACATTACACTACGGTTTCACGTTGGATTGCCATTCTATCCTGCATCCAAAACAATTAACTAAAATGATAGTTGTGCCAGCCAGCTGAGTCACTCGTTAACATTTGAGCAAATTTTTAACAGTTCTTTGTCGAGCTTTTTATGTCGGGGGTTGTGGTAACGCTCATCACGTGGCCTGGTATTATGGTGAGAGTGAACCCGGAGGGGTAGGGGAGGCCTGCCCGTGTTCCGAAGATGCGAGGGCAAGGGCAAAGGATGTTGAGGGGTGAACCTTCGAGAAGTGTGCTAGGATTGGGTGACGGTGAGGCGTCGTGAAGTGAAAATAGTGGGTCAGTGTAAGTGTTCAGGCGTTTGGACTTTCAAAATGGCGAACATTTCTAATATGTCGGGGGTTGTGGTAACGCTCATCACGCGGCCTGGTATTATGGTGAGAGTGAACCCGGAGGGGTAGGGGAGGCCTGCCCGTGTTCCGAAGATGCGAGGGCAAGGGCAAAGGATGTTGAGGGGTGAACCTTCGAGAAGTGTGCTAGGATTGGGTGACGGTGAGGCGTCGTGAAGTGAAAATAGTGGGTCAGTGTAAGTGTTCAGGCGTTTGGACTTTCAAAATGGCGAACATTTCTAATTGTCTCCATGAAGAAGCCACCAGATGGGAGGGTCGGCGTGCATTGGTGCGAGAATGGACATGAAGTCACCAAACCAATCGCAATGTTTGCGCAAGAGAGGCAGAAGTTGAGGGCCTGTGAACAGAAGACTTAAAAAATATAGAAGTACGAGATAAGCTGATGAAGGACAGCCATGAGCTTTGCTGTTTCGACAAAGTTTGCGAAGTGGAGCTGGCTGGATTTTTTTCTTTTTTGTTTGTCATTGTTCCTCTGCCTATATATTCTCTGCCTTTCTAATAAAAGAAACCAGTTAACAGTCAGTTATGTGCCATGCGTGTTTGTCTCGTTTTCAGTGTTGTTCGGCCATACGCTTAGCAGGCGTGATATAAAAATTAGTTTGCAGTTGGAGACCATACCTGGGAATCCATACCAGAGAATGTATGAGATTAAATAACCCGCACAGGACAGGGCAAATTAGAAGATTATTTGGGGAAATCGTCTCTCAGTGGATGTAAAATAGGCTAATGATGATGCTAACTGATGATGTCAGTGGTACTCCAACCCAACTGATCAATCAAACACATGCATTTGTTAAAGAAAATGTACAAAAATATCTGATTTGTCGAAAGGTGGAAAGAGTGTTGCAGTCCTTGGGCAGCCAATATGTTCCTGTCAACTCTGTCAGCCTTTATGTGGTGCATAAGAAGTGCAGTAAGAAGTGTAGTTAGGATATGCATTGTAAACAAATATGCCACGGTGCATCACCCTTCTCCTCGCAGTAAAGTCACAAGATGCCTTTAGATCTTGGAGGCCTTTATTCTGGTGAAACTGAACATTTGTGCTGATAGTAATTGTAGAGGGCAGCACAGGAAAATGAAAATGCTGACTGCACAGCCAAAACAACCAGAATTGCTGGGTCAAGGTGCAATTTCGTAGTGCAAAGTACCAATTGACTGAGTCAATGGCACATAATGTTGCCCATAGGCAATATTAGATCTTTGCATGAGCTGAAAGGACTGGTCAAGTGCAGGAGAGGAACACAGGAATTGTTTTTTAAAATGAAGTGTCCTCATGGCGCACAGCACTGCGACAGTGCAAAATGTGATTGCCACAGCCTTCTGCACTAATTAGCCAGCTTGTTTAGGAGGTATAATAGTCTGAGAAAAAAAATGAAAACCTGAGCCTGTTTACTGGCCCTTGAAGAATTTGATAGGGCACAGTAATAATAAAGGTACAGTTAAATCAGGTGTTTTGTGGAGGCAAGCTATTTCTCACTTTCATTTCAATTATCTTTCACCATTTATTTCCTGTGCCACTTATTTCATGTAAAATGAAAGGACATATACATGATAAGCAGATACAGAAGTAGGTCCCGTTGCTACAAACTGAAATTCCTCCTCTTCTATCTTTCCCATCAAAACAATAAAATGAGAGTTATTTTCAATATTGTGGCGCAGCCTGTCGCCAATGGAGAAATGCACCGAGTTGCCGCTGTGTCGTGCAGTGCAGAGCTCTACCTTGACAAAAGTGCATACTGTTTGATACATGTAGCTTTAAGTCTTGATGAGGAGATTATCAAAGCATTGACAAGTCATTGTGCAATAAGTGCACGGAGAAACCAAGCATGAACCTTATCTTTAATAGAAGACCTGGTGCTGCACATAACTTGAATCATGGCAGTTTAGAATAGAATTTCAACACCGTAACAAAATTTATGTGGTCTCCTGGTCTATAACATAGCATTGTTTGCCTGCAATGTCATCCTTGAGTTGCTACTGTGGGGAGATTGGCTGTAACTGTTTTTCTTCAGATTTGCTGCTTTGATGGCGCTTACTACTGTAATATGCCAAACTGTCATAAAATCCCAAGAGAAAATTAAGAGCCCTCTTAAAATTGAGAGAAAATCAAATGGAATTATTGGACAACTTTCAGTGTGTAGTGAAAGAAGTTGAAAAATATATAGCAGCTAAAGAATCAACAAGCATTTATTAGCCCTGAATTCATTCGTTGTCGCAACCGCCAACAAGAGCCATTGCTCTCATTGTCAAAGCAAAGGCCAGCAACCTCCTCACGCAAAGTGCTGGACTTGGCTGACAGGGCTGCAAAAGGGGGGACCACCGAAGCAAACCACTCGTGCCGCCCAATGTCTTCTGATCTATTGAGGGTGATTGATATATTGCACCACTTAACAGAGTAGGCAACAACTTCCTCGCTAATGGCTGTCCAAGCTTTGGGAAACAACGTCAACATCTTGTCCAGATAGGTTCTTGAGATTCCCCTTACATATTGCTAGAGGCCAGGTCTTGGGCATTAAAAAGCATGTCTTAGGTGGCGAAAATAGGCAAGCAAAACAATCTTTTAGGCCTCCAGTGTTGTAAATGTCGCTACAATAAATTCTTACATAAGTGTCAATAATTTGAAATGAAGAGGTGCTGTACTTGTATCTACCACAGGAAAATACTAACAGGTTATTGTTTTTGATGGCATGAATGAACCAACAGTAGAACATAGCCATGCCATTGTCCCATAAAACTGTTGAACTAATGATGATAAATACACTCGATTCAACAAACACACTGCTCACGTTCATGTTTAATGACCACTTTTGCATATTCAAACGTCTCAGTGTAACAGGCATCAAAAAGAATATTGGAAAGCTGAGAATACTTTCAAAGTGCACATTTGAAGAAATCTGCTTGGAGAGCACACTGAACGTAGTACAAAAATATCTGTGAAAATTCTGGAAATAGCAAACTACCACCATATCTATTTTTTTGGATTCAAACTTGTGCCTCTAGTCACTAAGAATGAAAGAATGCTCGGCATCGGCGGATCTTGTTGAAGCATAGCTGTACTTAGGAACGTTCGATGGCTTAACTAACACTGGGATCCTAGACTGCTCACCAGGAAAAAATTCTGAAATTTGTTGAAGTGTAGATCTTTCATTTTCGTTAAAAGACCAATCGCAATTTTGCACATAACATTACGACTACAGGTCCTTCAAGAATGGTGGGGATACTTTGCAGTGCGGGGAGAATTAACGTGATGTTTATAATTGAAGTTTTCAAGTTTTTTTTACAGTGTTTGCGATGAACGTAAAGTTGGTGGCAAAGTAGACATTTTTTTATTCAGACTCCACTATGTTCAGACTCCACATAGAGTGCAGTCTGAACCTTCCTAACTGTAGCTGAATCCCATATAGTTTCAAACAGTCAGTGTTGCACGGCATCATGAATAGTCGTCTCATACTACACTCAAAAGCGAAAGTTGAGGCGAAATAGTGTTCATAAAGGTGCCGATTTTAAAAAATTTATAGGTATTTAGGCATAAATGCTATAATAGACATTTATATGTACTATAAAAATGGTGTGAAAGCTTTTCCTAATCTCAAATTCATGCTCATATATCAAAGTGGACTGAAAGGAGCACAAGGAACAAAATAGGCATTCGCCTGAAATTCGGTCTCTAGACATCACTGCTGGAGCTTGATCAAAGCTTGTACGAGTCTCTTAAATGCTGTCCTTGAACGGCTTCATCCAGCTAAAGTCAGCTGGCTACACTACCTGTGCACAGCCATCTGAAACAAACACATTAGCTTCCTTTGACATGAGGGCCTTGCTTGTGCAATTGGTTGTGCAGATTAAGGCCTGGTCCATAACGAGCAGGTGTTGCACATGATTATCGTACCCACTGATATTAGCTTGAAGTGTCCTTGGCTTAGTTAATTATCAGGGGCCAGTTACCAAGGGTAGGCTGTTTTTGGTGTTTTTCAGAAAGTATAAAATCATGCCAAGCGCAGAGATTGGTTATCATTTGAGAGTGGTGCATCATTTAGGATTTTATGGTATGCACTAAACTTCATATTTTAAAAATATTTTCCATTGTTGTTTGGGGTCTTTTCGTTTCTGCAGTACAATAAAATACATTTGTCCATTCCACCGCTCCTCTCAGTGTAGTGTGCACAACATTGTCTATTTTTCTGTATAGTGCATGAGGGGCCCACGCTGTGGTATAACCAAGACACTGATGTTGCACAGGTGTTTGCGTGCTCAGTGCAGCAGTTGATGGTACTGTACATGTTCATGAAAAAAAGAAAGGTTTGGGATACCCTTCTTTTAGCTTCATGCAGAGCATAGGTTGAAGTTCAATAATTACAGGAGTTTGAAGGTCTTGTGCTTCTTTTTTATGTCATAATATTGGCGGTGCCAAGCTGCAGCATTTGTAGCTGTGAAATGCTGAACTAAAAATAGTGCCTACTCTAATAATGGTTATAAAAGTACAACAATAATGATATACCTATCCACATTATAATTTCTTAGATATCCGAGAACTTTTAAGTACTTTTTTTACAATGCTGTGGCATTGAAAAATGGCAATTTTTAGCCATCATTATTACAAACATCAAATGTCTCCTGAGGCGTTTGCTGCACCAGTAGTGCTGCTGTGAAAGCTGCAATTTGGGTGGCATGGTAACCTCACTTTCTTTTGTTGGGACAGCAGGTGTAGGGAAACTCTTCTAAGTGAAAACTTGTTTGTACCATAGTCATTATCATAGTGGTCGATGTAATGTCTAAGTGCAATAAGATCTTATTGTGCCCCTCCTGCAGTATGCTCTAAGATTGAGAGAAAGCTCAAAGCACGCTGTTCACGTACATGTGATAATGGGTAGAGGCATTGAATATGCCCTCGCATGGGAGGGGATTGGGGTAGGTGTGGGTGAGCCCACTAGTTCGCATCTGTCCTTTGGTCTGCCGTGTTATAGAGAAGCGAAAGTCAATAAAGGTGGTGCTCTCTGCACTCTACGGCAGTGGCGTAGCCAGGGTGTGACACACTGGGCCCAGCTGCCCCCTCCAGAAATTTTTTTTTGCCATGGGATACAGAGCCTTAAATGACACGCGACCATATCTGCCAGCCCAAGTCCCACTTGAGATCAAGGAGGTGCCCCCCCGCCCCTGAAAAAAATTTCTGGCTACGCCCTGGTTGTATGGGTTGTAATGATGATTGTAGTGGGTCATGCAAATCTCGGCACACACATTGTCAGTGCTAAGCACGAGACGCTCGGCCCGGACTCTCGCTGATTTTGATAGCTAGGCCTACGCTCCTACCTGGTCTCGGATAACAGTTTGGACTGTCTCCGTTCTATATTATAATTGGTGGAGTTTGCTGGGCCTCCTTGCAATCCTGGAGTTGCGAAGCCGGACTCTACCTGCTGTCATGACCACTGCATCTGCCACAAGCCCTCCTCCTATGGCTTCCCAGGCTATCGTGTGCTCCGGCGCGGTCCGTCAGCGGGATCCTCCCATATTCAGCGGCACTGACGACCACGACGTCGACGACTGGCTGGCTACTTACGAACTCGTGAGTGTCTTGAACAAATGGGACGAAGCCACGAGACGGGCCACTGTCGGCATTTACCTCAGTGGCATTGCCCACTTATGGCTTCGGAACCATGAGACCGACGTTCCCACCTGGACAGCATTCAAAGCAAAGTTCAGCGAAGTCTTTGGTCGTCCTTCTGTCCGCAAACTTCGTGCGGAGCAGCGCCTTCAGTCGAGATCTCAACTGCCTGGTGAGAACTTTACAAGTTATATAGAAGACGTCATCGACTTGTGCAAGCGCGTCGATGTGAACATGACAGAGGTGGACCGCATCAAGCATATTTTTAAGGGTATTGACGAGGACGCTTTCCAGATGCTCATTTCAAAAAGCCCTGCTACTGTCGCCCAAGTTACCGAGCTCTGCCAAAGCTATGATGAGCTCCGCCGGCAACGTCTCGTCACCCGCCGTGCTGTCCCACATCAGGAATCGATGTCCGGCTTAACTCCCTCGCAAGACCCCGTCCTCCTCTCGCAGATCAAAGATTTCGTGCGCGAAGAAGTTGCCCGCCAACTCTCGCTCATCTCTGGCCTACCGAAGCGCAGTGCACCGCTTAGCCCTACTCTACGGACTATTATACGAGATCAAGTGTCTGAGGTCCTTCCTCCGCAGCTGGTGCCACCAGTCAATGCACCATTGACGTATGCCGAAGCAGCAGCACGACCACGACCACAGACGTTCCAAGCGCCGCCTCCACAGCCTGCTCCTGTTTATGCCGCCCAGCCGCCACGACCTCCACTTCGCCGACTCCCTAATCCATGGCGCACTGCCGACAACCGACCGATCTGCTTTTCGTGTGGTCTACCTGGGCACGTCGCACGTCTGTGCCGCCGCCGCCCACTCCACTCACGTGAAAACCTACGTCCATACGAGAACGATTACACGTACACTCAATACACCCCAGACCCCGAATTGTACGCTCCTCGTCCAAGCCACCGACCAGCTCCTGATCGCCGATCTCCTTCTCCACGTCGACGCTCGCCCTCCCCAATGCGCCGACGCCCCCCTACAATCGACGCGGAAAACTAAATGACGCAGTTCCCGAGGCAAGAACTGCGTCCTCGTCGCAAAGCACAAGCCCTCTTCGTTCGCCGCCGAATGTAATTAATGCCGTTCTTGAAGGTGTACCCGTACTTGCCCTTATTGATACTGGTGCCGCAATTTCTGTCATCGCCGAAAAAGTTTGCCGTTCAATTCGAAAAGTGACAACGCCTTACTTGGGTTCATGTCTCCATACTGCCACTGCTCAGCCTGTGCAGCCTGTGGCCGCGTGTACTGCCAGACTTGTAATTCAAGGAGTGCCCTACACAGTCCAGTTCGTAGTACTCCCGCACTGTTCTCATGACATCATTTTAGGTTGGGATTTTCTCTCCCATCACCAAGCCGTCATTGATTGCGCCCGAGCCGAAGTCGCCTTTTGTCCCCTTGGTGACGCGCTCCCAGAGCACGATCGCCCTTCCGACGCGAAGTTGGTCATTAGTGACGACACCCAAATCCCTCCACGCGCTACTGTCTTCGCACCTGTGTCGTGTTCCACCGTCGTCGACGCTACCGCATTCTTCACGCCTTCCGCTGCTTTCGTTCATCGCCACCTATCACCGCTCCCAACCGCTCTCGTTACTCTTCAAGGTGGTGCGACCAACGTGCCTGTGAAGAATCCGTTCCCATTCACGATTACGCTACTTCGAGGCGAATGTATTGGTTCGATAGAATCATTCGAAACCATCGCTACACTTGACGTTCCTGATGAATCATCGGAAGTCAGCGCCCTCTCCTGTAGTTCCGTGAATGACCCTTCCACTACCGACATTTTCAACCGTGTCATCGACGAAGGCCTAAACCCACAACAGAGGTGTGAGCTTTTGAGCCTCCTTGACAAGTTTCGACCATCTTTTGACAGTCACAGCGCTACATTAGGTCGCACATCTACCGTATGCCACCAGATCGACACAGGTAATCACCCACCACTACGGCAGCGACCATACCGTGTTTCGCCAACTGAACGCCGTATCATCGATGAACAAGTAGGTGACATGCTAAAGCGAGGCGTCGTTCAACTGTCAAACAGTCCTTGGGCGTCGCCGGTTGTTTTAGTTAAAAAGAAGGATGGCAAGATACGCTTTTGCGTAGATTATCGTCGCCTAAACAAAATAACACGAAAGGATGTTTATCCTTTGCCTCGAATTGATGACGCCCTCGACTCTTTACAAGGCGCAGAGTTCTTTTCCTCCCTTGATCTACGCTCTGGGTACTGGCAAGTGCCCATGAATCCGGATGATAGGCCAAAAACTGCATTTGTTACACCAGACGGCTTATACGAATTTAACGTGATGCCATTCGGGCTATGCAATGCGCCGGCAACATTTGAGCGCATGATGGACACTATCCTACGAGGCCTCAAATGGAACACGTGTTTGTGCTACTTAGACGATGTAGTGGTATTCTCACCCGATTTTTCCACGCACCTTCGTCGATTGGAACAGGTTCTACGCTGCCTCTCTGCAGCCGGCCTCCAACTCAACTCGAAGAAGTGTCACTTCGGAGCGCGCAAGCTGACCATTCTCGGACACGTCGTGTCGAAGAATGGCGTTCTTCCTGACCCCGCTAAGCTACGTGCTGTTCGCGAGTTCCCGAGGCCCGCGTCTCTCAAGCAGCTGCGTAGTTTCATTGGGCTTTGCTCATACTTCCGCCGCTTCGTCCGAGATTTCGCCTCGATCATGGCGCCTCTGACAGACCTACTTCAGGGAGACCGCAATCTATCTGCGTGGTCTCCAGCTTGCGACAGTGCCTTTGCGAAGCTCCGTGAACTGCTTACAACACCACCAATACTGCGTCATTTCGATTCAAGCGCTCCCACAGAAATCCACACAGATGCTAGCGGTGTCGGTCTTGGCGCTGTACTCGCCCAACGAAAGCCTGGTTACCAAGAATATGTTGTTGCGTACGCGAGCCGCACTCTTACAAGAACAGAAGCAAATTATTCGGTAACTGAGAAAGAATGCCTAGCGATTATCTGGGCCATTACAAAATTTCGGCCTTATCTGTACGGCCGCCCTTTCGATGTTGTTACCGACCACCACGCGCTCTGCTGGTTATCCTCCCTCAAAGATCCCTCAGGACGCTTGGCACGATGGGCTTTACGGCTCCAAGAGTACGACATCCGCGTCATTTATCGCTCAGGCCAGAAGCACGCCGATGCCGACGCTCTTTCGCGTTCGCCTGTTTCTACTGATATTGCGAGTGTCTCCATCCAAGACAACTTCCTTCCACTATCAGGACCCATCAACATGGCTGCGGAGCAGCGCAAAGATTCGTGGATTGCGTCTCTGATGGATTACCTATCTGAAACACTTGCCCACCCGCCATCTCGAGCGCTACACCGACAAGCCTCTCACTTCGCCATCCGTGATGGAATACTTTATCGCCGCAACTACCACCCTGACGGTCGCAAATGGCTACTCGTCATACCCAGGCATCTCCGCGCCAGCATATGTGCTGCTTTCCATGCCGATCCGCAGTGTGCGCACGCCGGTTTGTTTAAAACCTACGCCAGGCTACGTTTTCGGTTTTATTGGCGCGGCATGTACACATTCGTTCAAAAGTACATTCGATCTTGCACAGAGTGCCAACGCCGCAAGCACGATCCTAGCCGTCCTACTGCACCAATGCAGCCGTTACCGTGCCCAGTGCGACCATTCGACCGAGTTGGAATAGACCTTTATGGTCCTCTACCATATACATCAGCCGGGAATCGCTGGATTATTGTAGCGATCGACCATCTCACGAGATATGCAGAAACGGCCGCTCTACCAGCCGCGACGGCACGTGACGTTGCGTATTTCCTGCTGCAACGTTTTGTTCTCCGTCATGGCGCTCCACGTGAACTTTTGAGCGACCGAGGCCGCGTCTTTCTCGCGGATGTTATTCGAGAACTTCTTGCAGAATGCCATGTAATTCACCGCTGTACTACCGCATATCGCCCACAAACAAATGGCTTGACCGAGCGTTTCAACCGTACTCTTGGCGACATGCTTTCTATGTATGTCGCCTCCGACCACACCAACTGGGATCTTATCCTTCCTTACGTAACGTACGCTTACAACACGGCACCTCAAGCGACGACAGGCTTTTCTCCATTCTTTTTACTTTATGGTCGAGAACCATCATCTCCAATTGACACCATTCTCCCCTACCGACCCGACTCATCCGAAGGCACACCACTTTCCGAAGCCGCGCGGTATGCGGAAGAATGTCGGCAATTAGCTCGCACCCTTACAACACAAGAACAAGGGCTACAGAAATTTCGTCACGACGATGGACGGTCCAACTACCAATTTTCGCCCAACTCTCTTGTTTGGCTGTGGGTGCCCCCCAGTGCTGCTCCTGGTACCTCTACAAAGTTTGTCAGCAGATACCATGGACCTTATCGCGTCATAGAACAAACTTCCGCTGTTAACTACCTCATCGAACCCCTCACGGCCACTGTGGACCTGCGTCGCCGAGGCCGCGAAATCGTACATGTGAATCGCCTCAAACCATATCACGAACCACTTGTCCTCACGACACCTTAGAACAATTACTTGGCACCATCTTCAGCGAGGGGGAAATATGTAATGATGATTGTAGTGGGTCATGCAAATCTCGGCACACACATTGTCAGTGCTAAGCACGAGATGCTCGGCCCGGACTCTCGCTGATTTTGATAGCTAGGCCTAAGCTCCTACCTGGTCTCGGATAACAGTTTGGACTGTCTCCGTTCTATATTATAGGGTGTAAGAAATGTTTCGTACAACTTTGTCTTTATGTCAGTAATTTGCCGTTTTTCCAAGAATTGTTATAACTGATAGATGTAGCAGCTTTATCTGACTATATCTGCAGGAAAATACGGAACTCTACATGCCTAGTGTTGCAGCTCATGTTGCCTGAGAGAAGGGAGAAGCAACTAGATGCATTTGCTCACTTCTATTTGTTCATCACACTAATGTTGTGAAAGCCTGTGTTTGGGAATGTGTTCTCAAACAAGTGGAATGTTTTTGTGTTTGCCTGTATGTGCAGACACCTGACTTAAGTCGTGAATGTTTACTGCAATATAGAGGACCAAAAAAAGAACCACTAACATTTTTATAGCTGTTCGATGCTCCGCAATTGCCATCAGTACTTCACGTTACTGGTGAAAGTAAAGCTTTCTTTATTAAAATCTATTTCCATGTTTTATTCTTACTTTCCCTATCCCACTTTCTTTTTCTTTCAAAAGTCACTTGTTAGTGTTATCAGAGAACTATTGTTTAGTGCAAGCAGTTGGACATATGAAGCTGATTGTAGAAAAATGTATGTCACGATGAAAATCAATATGTGCAGTCTTAGGAGAGAAAAGCCTCTATCAAACGATCGGGGGAAGCAGCCAAGCTGAAATTGTAACTCGCTACACAATGGCATTCACAATGCTAAAAGCCTCAGGGTTATGGCTTCTGAAAGGTCAACTTTACAATTATTTGTAAAGAGAGAACAGAACAAACTAGTGTTATTTAGTCATTTGCAAGCAGTCCCAGATGGCAGCGTGGTAGCGATTTTGGGATATAATTGAAATAATATAACATTAGGGTAAAATATTCATAAATTGGCTTGATGTGGCATTGATGTAGTTGTATACTTGTCTGTTAATAGTGAAATTATTATTATAGGAGATGTTTATTTGAATGCAAAGAGGCCTTCAAACTGCATTAGTTTTACTGAAGCAAACAGGCACACATTATGGGCAAGACAATATTTTAATGAAGCTGCAGAAGAGGTGCAAAAGTTATTGAACAGCTCCTCTGGCCACAATTAGTTCTTCATCAAGCATTTTGGCACATCTTGAGATGCTATGTTTTAAGTGCTGTATTGCATAGCACTTTTCACTGGTGTGGTGGGTAAATAATTCATTGTTAGTAATGCGTAAAATTATTTTGCTCGGACCTTCCTGAACATGTTTTTTCTGAGACTTTTGCCTTTTTGTATTTGGTATCAGTGCTTATGGGTGGGTGTCATATGTGCCTTGGCCTATGTGATGTTTCAAAAGGCACCTCTGAACCATTTCATCATTCTGCCTAAGGAGAGCCTGCTACTAATTCACTTAGAATAGTCCTATGTGAAGTGCACTGGTATAGTTTCTGACTGTAACACGGCAAAGTTCAAATGATGACCATAAAAAGCTTTAAAACAGACAAAAATATTCCTTCTGCCCAAGTTGTGAGCTGGAAACGGAACAGGAAGAGTGTTCCCTATGTGTAAGCTGCCCAGGAATTCGTGCCATGCAAGTGCCGTATGTCACACAACTCCTGACATACTGGTGCCATAGGCCTGCAATACCATTTGTCCTGCATCAGACTTGGGCAAGTTGGTATATATCCATCTTAAGAAACAAACCCTCCCCCTCTCCCTCCAAAAAAAAAAGAGTGCAAGAAGATGCAGTTCTTTTTATCTCTGTTTCTTTTTTCTTGTTCAGATGGGGACTATTTGTCGGCGGAAATTGGGATTCCAAAGTCTTGGCCTGCAACATTTGAGCTGTTTTTATTAATAATGAGGACTATCATGACAATTTTCTTTACATTCATTTGCAGTTTTATCAAGCGGTGAAGGCTTGTAATTGTGCTATGGTATAAATCAGGGACTTTTGGAGGCAGAGCGTGACCACTGAAGTTACCTTACTGAGAAAAAAAGAAAGCTTGCTTTTAGGAAGTCAGAAGGACAACTCAGATTCAGTGATGATTTTGCTTCTATGGGACAAGGAATGTAACACCACCTCACTGTGACATTCTACCCCTCTTTTGGCCTAGAGGGGGATAGAATGTTCACTAAAATGTTCCTGAAAGCTCGAGTGATGAGAGAGCACACTTACAAAAGTTGGTCATGGGGAAATTTGGTTTTGTTGTCTGTGGTTGTGTGTAGGTTTGCTATTTGCTGAGAATGTTAGCTAAAATTGATATTATTTCAGACATGATGTTGTGCTCACCTATTGAAATGCAATGCTCTGTGCATGGCTACTGTTGCTTATTGGACCACAGGTGGGCATTGGGGACACTAAGTTGATGCATTGTTGCTTACAATGAAAACAGGAACATTTGTGTTGCGTTGTGGTTGCATCTGACCCTGCAGCAATCACCCAATGCTCACTGATCGCACAAAAAAGTACCAGCAACCATGCACCTTGTCATTTTTCAATTGTTGAATGCTGTACATGAACGTGGATCTGTGAAAGTCAGGCTTCTTGTGTGATTTATAATTTTTCTGACATTCCTTCAACATGTTCATGGTGCGAGGAGGCTAGTGGCCTCGGCAAAGCTTTTTTTACAGCTCCAGCTCCGGGGAAATCCCATTGAAGCGTATATTCTTGACAACTGCCATGAGTGATAAATTGTTGCTGCTAAAAAAACAACAACAGTAAGTTGAGGAGCATTACATTAGAGTAAGCTATGTGTCTTTTGTCTCATAGGTATTGGTAAGGTTCAAAATGTTTATTGAACTCAAAATTGTCTGTGCCCAGCACCTCTGGACAAGTCTCCCTACTACACTCACCTTGGCTCTGGGCCAACTGTGGCCGCAATTAGGGAAATGCTTGAGCGCAGGTGAGTGAAAAGCTTTCTGAGATGCTTTAGGCCACATACCATATTGCTGGCGTAAGCATATACATCAATAATAATTTACTTAGTGTCATAAATGCAGAACTTGTTGTTTTCATGGGCTTCAATATTTGAATTGAGTGCAATCTATTTATTGTGGCCAGGTACTTCGTCTACTTCAAGGAAGAAATTTTGTATCTGATGGGTTCACTTAACTGAGAAAAACTATGTAGCTTCTTGAAAATTGTTTGATTTTACCATAAAACAAGGACGTTCAATTTTATTTATTTTGTACATTCTCATTAGTGTCACATGATCGTTGTATTGCAGTTTTAAGCCATTTTAATGAGATCAAGAAGTCCCAAGAATTATGTTGTCTCACGAGAACTTAATGGCCCCGTGCAACACCTTTCTAAGCTATTGCAAAGTGACCCTACTATTTTTTAACTTAGTTGCCTCACGAATCTCCTATTGCAAAATTTCTTGAAATTTGTCAAACATCAGTGGAATTGCAGTATGTTATGATCACTTTCTTTTTGGTGCCATGAGTGCTCTGGAAACTACATAGGGTTTGACTAGTGGCAGCGAATGCCTGAAAAGTTTGGTCACTGTATGTCATGACCTTGACTTTTTCTTTCTTTTTTATGTGACTTATTGGCCCCTGCTTCTGACTTGAACATGCATGGCACACTATTGGCGTCTACAGTGCTCATCATATGGCCTCCGTGATCATTCACAGCTGCTTCCACTTGCTTCTTAGTCAGGCCTGCTTGGTGCATAGTTTTGTAAAAAAAAAAACGAGCCAGCAATTTTTTTGATAATTGTAAATTTTCTGCGGCATGTAACAAATTAATGTTTGACTTGTATGTTCACAGAAGATTTGACCTGAAATTGGCAGTATTTTCTGTGCTGAAAGTGTTGCAGGACACCATTTAATAAGAAGCTTCCTGAGGTTTGAATCAATTAAAGCATTTTCGCAAATAACATAATATTTATAAGATAATAAAAAAGGACATTTGCTTGTATGCACATTGCTAGCATCAAGCCATGAATCATATGCTATCTGTATATGTGCATATTATGTTCTGTCACAGGAACTGGCCCACTTTAGCTGGTCCAGAGCACCCTTGCTGGTTGGTGTTGAATAGTTGAAATTGTAATTACTGTGCACTTCTCATTTCTCATACATGCTGTCAATTTACAGGACGTTGATGTAATTATTGCCACTTGCATAATTGCTTTCAGGCATACCATCGTTCGTGCTGCAGTTACCATTTTACCTGCCACTTTAAGTTTGCACTTCCAAGTGCCTGCAACAGAATATTTGAAAAAAAGAGAAACCACCCATCCTAAGCTAGTACGTTATTGTACTTATTTAAGCAGTACATTAATAAATCATGAGCCATTTTCTATGCAATGGTCTTCCTGTGACACATTACTCGTATTTGCCCGAAATACCGAGTTAAATCAGGCAAATGTTTTAGCTGTGTTACTTTCAGTCTTTAAACTTATTAGGCTTATGAATACATGTCCGGGAGTCAAAAGTACTTTGTTAAAATAATTTTTAACTGTCTGTTACCATTGCTAAAAGTGTGTTCACCTAATAATGGTTCTGTGGTTTTTCGTCAGGTATTAAAAGTATGTGCCAGTAATGAATACAGTTTGGCCACAACATTATCATTATTGTAGTCTTTGCTCAAGAAGTTTATTAACAGGAGTGCATAGGTTGTATTTCGGCATGCAAAATCTTAAGCGGTCTAGTTGTTCTGTCACGGCTAAATTGCAACTTTTTTCTCTCTGGCGGGTCACCTCTCTAGGCTGAATGAGACAGGCAGTGCACTACGAATTGAGAAGGTGCTGTACACTGGAAAGGAGGGCAAGACAAGCCAGGGCTGCCCAGTGGCCAAGTGGGTGATTCGGCGCAGTGGTCCCAACGAAAAGGTGCTGGCCGTGCTGCGGCATCGGCAAGGTCATCGCTGTCTGTCAGCCTATATTGTCATGGCCATTGTTGCATGGGAGGGCGTCCATGCGGACATGGCCGATGACCTCTATCGCACAGTTGTCAATAAAACAGTCAACTTTGGCTTCCCCACCCAGCGTCGCTGTGGCACCAACGAGCAGTAAGCTTTACATTCAAACTTGCATGGCTTACATGGTTGCTTAAAAAATTGGCGTAAGAAAACACTTATTATTGTGCCATAAAAAGAAGAAATGACTGGCAAAGGGTGAAATACAAGCTTTTCTAGAAAAGCAAGGATGAAAAAAAGGACAGTATTAAAAAGAAGTTATAAAATGAATATTGTGAAAAACACGAATGAATCAATTCTTTTGCCATTCGGGAAAAATATCTTGAAGTAACTCTATGGCATGAGAAAATCTGAGTGCATTTTAGTGTATGTGCCTGCTTTAAGGTGATAAAAATGGCTGTGCAACTCATGCTGGAAACCCTCTGAGATGAAGATCACTTGCTTTCTAAACAATAGAAATTTTTAGACATTGGCATTTCAAGGTAGCACAATTCAGCCCCTTCTGAGGAAATAATATTTGCAGAGCCAAGGTAGGCAGCATCCTTGCAGATATGAAATTAGGATTGTTGGTTCACCTAGTTCGTTATGTGCAAATGCGAGAATATCATTCACCATCTCCTATGCCGCTGTTCCTGCTTCAATAAACAATGTCAGACTCTCTAGTGTGCTCTGATAAGAACGGACCACAGTCCTTTGATAGAAGAAAAAAAAAATCTTTGAAATCTGCTTCATTGGTATATAGTTACAATGCTCGACTGCTGACCCAAAAGTCGTGGGTTTGATTCCAGCTTCAGCAGTCACATTTCCAATGAAGCAAAATGCTAGAGGTCTAGGTACTGTGCAATGTCGGTGCATGTTAAATAACACCGAATGATCAAAATGTCCAAAGCACTTCACTATGGCCTTTCTCATAATCATATTGTGGTTTTGCATGTAAAACACCAGATAATATTATTAAAAACCCTAAAAGCCTGACTTTTTGGATCATCAGCCCAGATAATTATATGAGATCTTCTGCAGTACTAGATGAAGGCAGCAGAATTACATGCATGACTATTGATATGCCCTGCCATGCTTCTGAACAGTAAAAACTTCTGCCTTTTCTCTTCATTAGGCTTCCTCGTTTCCCTCCTCGCGCTTAGAATAGCAAACAGGACAAAGTATTATTACCCTCCCTGCCTTTCATTTTTATTGTTTATTTTACTTGCTTGTTTCTCTATTTTTTTGTAAAGGACAAGATAATGATTTTTTGCTCACAACCAACGATGCCAACAGTGATGTCAGAATTTCTGTGAAATGAGCTCTTTAATGGTGTTGCGTTAATATGCATAGCTTGGCTTTGTGTATAAGAATCAGAATAGCTTTGCATGCTATATACATCGCACAAACAAGCATATAGTGAAGTAGAAAGTGTGAAAAAATGGTGTAGTAATGACTATTCAAGGGAGATATTGAGGACAAATTTTTGTATCCTGAATATATGATAATTTTTTTACATTATACAGTAAGTGTTCATGCTGTAGTGCAATATTTCTTGTCCCATTCATTTTGAATATTGCTTGTTCTTCAAATGCCCATTGTCTTTTTTCTCTCTCTCTCTCTTTTGCAGACGAACATGTGCATGTCAAGGAGCAGACTCTGAAAACTGTGGAGCATCTTTTTCATTTGGCTGCTCGTGGAGTATGTACTATAATGGCTGCAAGTATGCAAGGAGCAAATCTGTTCGGAAGTTCAAGCTTTCGGAACAGTCTGAAGTATGTAAATGCTTTCAATTGAATATATCAATATCACTTTGTTTGCTATCTGGACTCACTTTTGAAAACATTGCTTAGGTGCAAGTAATTGTCTTCAGGTGCCAATTTACATGAGTATATGTATTCCTAGTTTGGCTGGACTAGAGCATTCATTTAGTTCTGCTGCCATCAGTGCAAAGAACTAGAACAACCCGATTGCCGTCTCAGCAGAGATAAAGATGATTCCCACAGGTCATCCTACTGTGGACATAAATATACTGATGATCATGATGGTGGCACTGAATATACCATCATCATGAATATATCAATGGTCATGAGGATGTGTCAACATTTTGAAACAAACGAGTGTAAAACGTAGATTGCTTGGTGGCAAACGTGACTGCTAAAGTATGTAACACACTTGTCACGCAAAAGTGGTTCAAATTCCCAACGGGACGTGGCATGTGCTTCCTTCATAAAGGTACTCTGTGGGCCTTTTAGGAGCCACAATCTTGCGTACGTCTGCCATCTTGTGCACAAAAGCAAAAAAGGTTTTGACGGAAAGCCGCACTGTGCTACCTCTAAATTCTGCCCACTTTATCAGGAACAATCAAGGGCCACTTCTTTTTGAACAATTAAACTTGAGTAACAATGGCTGTTTATTTTTTTTTAATGAAAAGAAATATCTCTGTGTGTGTGTCAACATATTGCTTGTCACCAAACCTATCATTGCACATGTCCTTATGCCATCTGTCACAAAATAAGCCTCTGGGCAGCCCTAAACAGATTCAAAATATATTCTGGGGAAAAAAAATGATCACATGATCTTTGCTGTAAAAAGAGAACAGCAAGTCATACAAAATTTAGAAGCAGTGGCCTGAATGTTGGTTGTCAAATAAAGCTCTAAACTCCGTGCTGACATGGTGGCACTGCCATTGTCAACTGTATTTATCCGTGTCTTAGCAGCAACTTCTCTGCGCTGCATGGCTGCTTTTTCAATCGCCGGTGCTAGTGGTGAACAAAAAAGTGATGTGTAAATCTGGCTCCCAAAGGGGAGCCTATACAGCTTGTCCCACATAACTTGAGTAAAGAATTTGAAAATGAAAGACACTTCAGTGGTGAATTGAACCAAACAAGTACTACTTGCAGTAGCCTGTAGGTACTCAGGTTATTTTTTTTCTCCCCATACTAATTATTTAATAATTCTTAATTACCTATTTTTAAAATTATGGGCTGAAAACCCAAAATATGAACACTGAGGTGTAGAGCACTTTTAGAAACCACAGACTAAATTGTTTTCTGTACGATACATCTAGCGCTGTTACTTTTTCCCCGTTGTAAAGAAGGCCTATACTAGTGTACTCACGGTTTGTCACATGGCTTCTTTTCACATTTCACGGGCTTTCTTTACAACGTAGAAAAAATAACAGCGCGAGACGTATCGTGCAGGAAACAATTTAGTCGGTGGTTTCTGAAAGTACTCTACATCTCAGTGTTTATATTTGGGGTTTCCAGCCCATAATAAAAAGGTTGATAATTAAAAATATTAATTACCATATTTACTCGATTCTACCGCGCCCTCAATTGTAACGCGCACCCGGTTTCTACGACGAAAAAAAAAAAAGAAAGTAAGACATCGATTGCGACGCGCACCCATTTTTCTCGTTGGCCCGTACGATCACACCACTCGAAAAAACGACTCCTTTCGGGAGCGTCTTTCATTTAAATGTAAGGTATTGGGGAAGCTTGTGCCCATCTGACGTGTAACAGAGCATTGCCGTCACTGTAGTTTTACCGTGGACCGATGTCAGCACGCTAACTTGCTTCGCCCCCTTCTTCTCGACGGTTGTGGTGCCAGGCATGTCGAAGAGGCGTCTGATCGGCATTCTCGATTTGCCCAAGCAAGTACAGTCGAACCTCCGATATATCGAACAGCGCGGCGATCGCGAAATAGTTCGATATATTCAGAATTCTATATAAAAAAATCACGAAAAAAATGCGTCAACAGCTTGCTGAAAACAACCAACGAACCGTTCAAGCGTGGCGCAGTAAATACTCACTTGAAGATTCAAACATAGTATTTATTGTGTTGGTTTAAAATATTGAAAAAGAGTAGCCTGCTTTTTGTTGGCCATGGCGTATTTGACGACTGCGTCCTCAATATAGTCCAGGCGATCCATAAGTGATAGGCCGGAGCCTTCAATCGCGCCGCAGTGGCGACGCACAAGGGCCAAGACAGCTACGACCTCAGCTGATGTCGGGAGCGGGGCACCATCAGCACTTGCGGGATGCACCTCGGCAGAGTCTTCATTTGGCTGCTCAGCAGTAGCTTCGGCGACTATCTCCACATCCGTGAGCTCCGCCGTTCGGAGTTAGGCCTGTCGCGCGCGACAGGCCTAACTCCGAATGCACGAACACTGCGAGCACAACGACCGATGCCTGCCGATGCTACGGGGAAGGAGCTTGCAACAAGTGCGCAGTGTGCCGTTGACACCATAGAGACTGCAACGACTGCAAGCTGCAAGGCTGCGGCGTGCGTACGCCAGTACGTTAAAGTGGCACTCTCGGCGCCATCGATGTGTGCAGCATTCGTAAACGCCCGCCGCTCTACCGCTACTTTTGATAGTTGCGGGAAAGCTCGCCGCCTGTCAATGGAGCGCGGGCGGTTTGGGGTGGCTGAGTTCGATATATCCATTATATGTCAAACTTTGTTCGAAATAAAAAATCAATAATGCATGCGATTTCCCGCGTGATATAGGAACCGTTCGATATAGGCAATAATTCGATATATCCGTGTTCGATATATTGAGGTTTGAATGTAGTCGTTGTTGTGCCGTAAGTTTAGGACGAACCTCTGAAAACTGTGAGGCTTTTCATCGTACTCCTCCGGAAACTTTTCGCAAATGCCGTTCTCCTTCGGAGGGAAAAGCCTTTCCTCTTCATAAAGTTAGTTAGCCAGCACCTGCTCGCTTTAAACTGGCTCCGCATTAGCCCTTTTTCTAAGGCTAACTGCATAACCCGCCCTTGGAGCAGTTCTGTCGTCGCGGGCCGCTATGCCGCTCGTTGCTCAAGTGCATACTCACCGAGCAGCTCTTCAATTTGCGGAAACCGACCCTGCTGTGGTCCACTGAAGCCCTTGCGTGAAGCTTTGCTATTAACAATCTTCTGCTTTTGTTTCCGCTAGTCCCGCACGCATGTTTCGGGAACTCCGAACGACCACGATCTGGCCCGATTTGCCTCCGTTTCTGCACACGTGGTGACTTTTCTTTTAAAAGCGGCATCGGGGCGCACTCGAGTTTTTGGAGTCGGCTCGTCTATGCCGTCGATGCTAATGCACTACAAGATGACGAACTCCTCAGCACACGTACGATGTGCCGCACATGGGAAACACATTGGCAGAAATGGCCGGCGCGCCATGCCGACGCACGGGCGGCATGTAGGGGGCGGCCATTTTGGAAATGCCGATGGCAATAGAATGACCGTATTGATTTTTTTTTTCGTACTCGATTCTAACGCGCATGCGATTTATGAACTAGCTTAACCGGAAAAAAGGTGCGCGTTAGATTCGAGTAATTACGGTAGTATGGGGGAAAATAAAAAATAGCCTGAGCACCTACAGGCTAGTGCGAGTAGTATGCGTTTGTTCAATTCGCCTCCTAAGTGCCTTTCACTTTGAAATTCTCGGCTCAACCTATTTGGGACATCCTGTATAGTTGCTATGGTGTACTACAGTAAGATAGGGTGTCGTATGACCCCGCAAGTGTGGCTTCTTTTTTTGCGATGACAATCTGTGCAGCCAGAGCGCACCGAACTACTGTGTCGCCATCCGTCGCCGCATCCTGAATTAATTTATGGCAAGCTGAGATACAAATCTTCCAAAACAAGTAGTTGTATTTGCCACGCTGCTCATACACGTACATAGGAAACTCGTTCATTGCCTCTTCTGTTTCTCATAACGTGTTAGCGAATTTTTTCTTGTGCATGGCTGACTCTGTGTTTGAGGAAGCTGACGCATTCTAGTTTTTGCTGATTGATTAGATTAAAGGCTGTTTTTCATAGGATAAATTCAACACGGTGATACGTTATCGTGCAATCAGCTGCATTCCTGCACCCTGGTGGCTCTTTGAGGAGTAAATTGTATAAAGAAACAGAACACCATTCATCATTTATATTTGTTCTATCGAAAACCTTGTGACTACTCTCCTGGCTCATGCAAGTGAGGGTTGGTTGTGAAACACATGAACACTGATAATGTTAATGTTATTCTTCCGGACGCTCTCGTGTTTCTCACATAATGCCAAGTTAGTGCAGTAGCTAGACAGGCGTACATATGCAAGGAATGAACAGGGATGTGCTTTTTTATGCCTTCTGCTATCAAAACAGTAAACATGCAGACGATCTAGGATGCTGTCATAGAAAAAAAAAATTGCACAAAGCTTATTTGTTGAGCCTGTTAATTGCCTCCTTGTATTGCATGCATTGAGCCCCTTCACAAGCGGCTGTATTCATCTCAGAGTCTATACTTGTGAAGCTGTGCTGAGGTTTATGCTGATACCCTAGGTGGGCAGTGGAACAATGTGGGTCCCACTTTGGCTCGTGGCCTCAAATAGTCTGTGGGACAGGCATTTCTCAATAGTTTTTCAGTCAGTATTGTAATGCAAGGAATCATATTTCTGTGGGTGATCCAAGATGTAATTTTCACTTGGGAAAAAGTAAAACGGAGGTTTTTCGCGACTTAAAGGAGTTATAAGTCGCTTTTGCCTCAGCACACTGGTGGCATACAGAAAATCGTGCCAAGATGGTAAGAGCTACCAGCTGTCATGGGGCATAGCACCATTTTGTTTGTTAATTACACAAGTGTGCATACTCTGCATGTACCATTCTATGTTGCACACAGTGCAATCATATTTGACTTGCACGATCACTAGAGACTTGACTACAGATCAACACCATTGCTTGAATACGTTCACAGATTCTTGCTGTCACAGATTCTTGCAGGGTTCCCCTAAAGGCTGCTGCCTAGGAAGCATTTTAGTGAGAGCATTTCAAAACTAGTTCATTATTGGACAGTTTGGAAGCATTTGAACTGTGCCATTACCATGGCACCAAGAGGCATGGTAAAAAAACACTCTCGCCCCCTTTGTTTCTGCTGTTGTGTGCTAGTGGGGTACTTTCTCTTTGTTCTCTCATGTGCAAGAACTGAGGAAGCTAGTGCCATTCACTTAATAAGACCTCTCTTCTCTTTATATTTTGCTTTGTGGTGAGTTTCCAGTGGTGCCATTGTACATTGGATGAAGAACTGAAGTCGTGTGGTGCATTCAGTGACATTCCAAGCAGTGTGTGTTGCATAGGCCATTTGTGCATGCGATTCACTCTTGCTCACAGGAAAGCTTTCTTGAAGGAAAGGGTATGGTGCCCTGCATTTGAAACCACAGTCGTTTTCTTGCCACACAGCCATTTTATACTTAGCACACATGATCGCCACCAATTATCCACGTGTCACATTTGTTTGGTTTCATTTCCCAAATGCTGAATTTTTCTTCTCAATGGCTCCTGCCCCTGTCGTCTGTCACATCCTTCTCTCTGCTGAGCCTCTTCTTTGATTGATGAGAATGATGCAGTAGTGTACTTTACTGACAGTGTTGATGTCTGTGGTTTTCAGCAAAGATTAGAAAGAATTTTTATCTGAAGCTGAAGTGCTGATATAATCACAATTACAGTGGAGTCCACTTATAATGATACCATTTATAAATAATATATCTTATAACAATAAACAGTGATAAAACTATCCAGTTTTGTATGCTTAATATAGTAAAATAAACCGCTTATTGGTGCTCCAGCGCCGCGATATCGTATGTGTTGATCGAATCTGGCAGCAGCGCACACTGAAAATGTCTGTCCATGCCCATAAGATGCGCTGCTATGCACCCTGCACCTAGTCTGAACCCTAAGAAATCGAGTCGGGGAAGTGACAGGAGGAGGAACTTTTCTTTTGAACTTTAGAATCGATGCCAGGAGAGGCCTGCGAAGCACTCGTTGATGAAGAGCTGCCGGAGTTGAGTTGAATTGTGTTCGGGGCTTAATGAAGATGCACCGTGTCTGGACCACTTACTTCATGCAGATGGTGTTGAAGATACGTACGAGTGCATCAGCGATGAGGTGATCATTAAGCGTACTATATGTGTTGAGGGCAGTGGTGAGAGCGACAACTCCAACAATGTGGTTGAGCAGCCTACCCAGGCACTGTCGATCGCAGTAGGCCCAATGGGTGATACAGTCGGTTCGAGACTTTTTTTTTTTTTCGAGAAGGACCTCCCTCTCAGATACATGCAGAATTTTGATGTTCTTAATAAATACATGGTCAAGTGTGCACGTGTAGAGTCTAAGCTGACAAACCATGGCTTTTTTACAAACAAGTACATAATTGCACTACCTTACTTGCATGCAATTCAAATGTTCTGACCTTTATTTTGTTTTTATTTTCTCAACCCGCTTATACCAATCATTGGTTATAACAATGGGATTTCATTGGTACTTGGATATTATTAAATGTAGACTGCACTGTAGCAGATGACCAGAATGGCGTCACTGTTTATAGCAATGATTGCAGAGGTGTTTTTCTGTGTCATGCGTGCTATAGTCACACGTAGTCAGTCGATGGCTGATATATCGGCGTTGCACTGATTCTGGACATCTCAGAAGAATATGGCACTTGCGCTCTTTCATGTTTTAGTTCTGCCAATGAATTTGGTTGAATTTAAAAGCTCCACAATAATTACTGAAGGCTGCTTTTTGAAATCTCAAAGTGACCATCAACACTTCGCAGGAAGGGCTCTAATTCTCTCATCTTACCTGGCTGCCTGTCCTCATTTATTAAAAAAGTTTACCAGTTTAATTGTAATAACTATAGTAAATAATGTTTTTAGCTATCTTAAGATGCCTCTCACTAATAGTGACGAAAGGGAGCAAATACCGTATTTACTCATTTTAAAAAGAATTTCGAATAGATTTCTTCAAAAATGCCCTGTAGAACTACATCTTCAATTAACTCCTTAAATGACAACCCTGAGTATGTGCTGTGGTTATGCTGTTTATTTTTCCTATGTTGTATCAATTAGTGAAAATTGCCTAATAGTCTTTATTGGCACAGAACATTTAGAGAGCTAATTTAACAGGTTGTGTAAGGGAGTTAGGATGTGCCTCCGGACTTCGTACCTTCACTTTTCAGCGGGTATTTTACTGCACTCTTGAACTACAGTACTGCACCATTATTTTGCAGTATTCTTGAGCACACAATACCATTCTTACACCCTGTGGCATTAGTCAGTGAGACTGGGGATGGGGTGCACCATTGTCACCCTCCTTAGTTGGTAACATCAAAAAACTCTTAGATATTGATTGCATTCATTCTAGACACATGATATACCTGGAGTGATCCTTGCATTGATAAATTTCAAGTTTTAATCACAGCAATCATTTATTTCTTGCACCTCCTATGATATATAGCTTTCCAGCATCCCTCTCCAGGATTTTTCATATCGCCCCCCCCCCCCCTTCCTCTCATTAAAGAAAAAAGGATTGCTACGCCTCTGCATACATGGGTAATAGAATGTACGTATAATCTGTCAGACAATGGTTTGACATGAAATAGGTGTGACATATGCCACTTTCGTCATCCTGCAATGTACATTACTGACTCGTCAGTTTATCATTTACAGTGTAATATGGGCAGCCACTTCTAATAATAACCTTCTTACTTGTGGCGTGTAGGAACAGGAGCTTGAAGAGAAGCTACAGCAATTGGCGACTGATATGGCTCCTCTGTATGCTAGAGTTGCACCAGAATCATACAAGAACCAGGTATGTTCCCACTTTGTTTTTGTTGTTGTATCACAGCTATTGTTCTTTGCAAACAAATTGCAGTGTAACGTTTGCCCTTTCTTCAATTTTCCTACTAAGACTGAGTTCGAGTCTGAGGGTATATCTTGTCGGCTGGGCCTGAAACCAGGAAGGCCATTTTCCGGAGTCACAGCCTGCGTGGACTTCTGTGCCCATTCTCACAAAGATTTGCACAACATGAATAATGGCTGCACTGTTGTGAGTATCTCTCAAGAGCTTGATATATTTAAAGTTTTTCAAGTGTTTTATGTGTTTGAATAGAATGTCTGCTTGGCAGAAATTAATGTGCAAGTTGATGAAGTTGTCGTTGGAAAAAACTTGTAAGTCGATTTCTAGGCTTTATAGCAGCTCCACTTTTCATAAATTGAAAGGAATGATGAATACATTCACTGGCATAAACACAGGTAGAGTGTTTTCTCCATGAATAGGTAGGTGGCCCTGTACACTAGTAGAAACAGAAAGCTCAAAATGGTGTGCAGCCCTCACTTTGTGATCAGCAACATACGCACATGTACCCAACTCTCATATGGAATCCGCCCATGCGCCTCACCTAGAATAAAGGGAGCCTTCAAGCCTCCTTTACAGGAGCACTGACATCAAATTTCAAGATCGAGATGTGCCCATCATTCAATCGCTTGGTATGCATAGGTCTTCTTGGCCAAATTTGAACGACATTCGTTGCGTGGAAGTTATTTTAATTCGATGTCAAATAGCATAAAAAATCTAAGGAGAAAAACCGAAAATAGACTGCCCTGCGACATCGACACTAGTGCTACGTGTTCGGTGTGATACATTACACAAATACCATCCTGAGTGACGCTGCCCTAGTAGCGATGACGTGTATGATCTGAGTGTTCTTATATTGATGCCAACTGGCGCTGAAGTGCAGAAACACACTCGCTCATCGCATCTGATCTTTGTCGCACCGGTTTGAATGATTTCATGAAATTATTAAGATGAAAACCACCTTTAAAAGAACGGCGAAAGAAAAGAGCATGATTAAACGTGTGCTTGTAGGTCAGCATGTCGGGGAATCGTTGTGAGTTGCAGGTGAGTTGCAGTCGTCTAGTTCCAAGCACGGAAAAAGCGCAATAAGGGTGTCTTTTCATATCACGTATGTGTTACACATCAACACGACCACAAGCTATCAAAAGTGGAAAAGCATACATACAGTCAGATATCATCGCTAACCAGTAACATGCAGTTATTGTTGAATTTTAGTTCATCTGTACCGCAAGAGGCTGGATAAGTGGGGCCATGTAGATGTGCAAAAAAAAAAAAAAACTAGCATGCAGTCAACTTGTGATGCTCATTCGTGATATCTATATTGCATTGACCCCTCTGCCTGAATGCTTTGCACGCCAAACACAGCAATATAGCTGAGACACACAAGCGAACATGGCTCAAGCCAACGTTTTTAGAACTAGAAATGTTGGCTAAAGCATGCATCCTCGAGCACCTCTGCAGCGCTGCTTGCAACGGCGTCCATTTCAGAATTACTGTTCTGCAAAAAGTCGATCGAAGCAGAAATGATTCGCAATGTTGCGAATTGTGGGGATTCCAAGTTCCATACTCTATTGTATTGAACCCGAATGGACACTTTGTATGGGGATGATAGCAATGCAGGTGACAAGGCATGACTGAATGTGTCCACCTAGCAGAGGAAATGTTTGCGGAGCAGCTAAGCCTGACGTCACTCTTTTCTGTGAAGAAGTGGTCTGCTGTGGCGTGATCTCGAGGTGACCGCGAGGTAGCGCCACTGCTGGGGCTCCCAGTGCTAAAAATGGCGGGATTGCCGACCGTTTTGAATACTGCTAGATACCAGTTATATAAATCAATAAAAGTGATAGTTATTCATCCTTCAGTTGTGTTTTAAGTCGTGAATCACTGCTACGGCGTATATAGCTACTCGCTGACGCAAAAATCTTGGCATGAGTAAATTTGATGTCAGTGCTCCATTAAGGGGAGACGCGGGTCGAAAAGTCGCGTTTTTTTTTCCAAATTTCACCTTTTCTGTTTTTTGTTGCTTTATCATCTTTATACATTATATTTTGACATCTGAAAATATCACAGCGAAATAAGCATCAGAAGTCAGTGAAAAACGCGTCTGAGTGAGCGGCAGTGACGCGCGGCATCACGAAATTTACACAAAACGGGCTGCTGTTCGCGTGCTCGCGGGGCCGCGAAGAGAGCTGTCCGCCATATTGCGGCCGCTGGCTCGTGTAGAGTTGTCCTTACTCTCCACGATCCCGGTTCTTGAAGTCTCGTACGTTCACGAAAAATCTAAAAAAAAAGCAACAAAAACAGTCTTTTCCCGCCGTTTCAAACCGCGCGCCACTAACGCAGGGCCGCCATTGGCTGACAGCACCCGTGTTTTCTTGCCGTAGTTCGCTTCACTGTTTTCCGGAGTTATTTTTCGCTGTTTTCGTGCGATGGCAAGCCCGAAAAAGGCCGTTGCCGACCATCGGAAATACAGAAGTAAGAACAAGTTCAGAGGGAAGCGGCGGAGGACGTACAAGAAAGCCACCGCCAACGAAAATGTCCGCGACGGGCCAGCGGCCGGTAGGCCTAACATCGACCACGGCAACGTCGACCATGGCAACTGCGACGACGAGATCAACGCTGCAGTGAATTTTGTGAGTGCATCGCAGAAAAAGATCGCGTTATTCGAAAACGACGTCAGGCCGAATGCCGATCGTGCCGAAAGCGTAGTGCTGTGCGAGTTGGGTGCATTGACGGCCGTCGTCGCAGGCGCGGCATGCCCCGTTTGTCACGAGAGTAAACTCGCAGTTCGGGCACCGAATAAAAAGCGGAAAGGCCTTTCGGCGTTTCTGGAGCTACACTGCGAGAATGCGGAGTGCTCGGAGAGCATCCTTTCGTCCGCGTACTCGTCGAAGCGGGTCGCGTCAGATGGCGGCCGCGGTGCAAGCAGAAGCTACGACAGCGGGAGTTCGCGTGACGCCTTTGCCGTGAACCTGAAAGTGGTGCTTGCAGCGCGTGCCGTCGGTATCGGGCATGAGCAACTTTCACGATTTTGTGCAGTAGTTGGATTGCCAAACCCTATGCACCATAAGACCTTCCATGCTATCGGCAAAAAGATTCACAGTGCGGCAGTGAAGGCTGTCTGTGAAAACATGCAAAGGGCACGCAGCGTCACCAAAGAGGTGGCTGGTAACAGTGACGTGCCAGTCATGTTTGACGGCACATGGCAAAAAAGAGGCCACAAAAGCCACAATGGTGTGGGAACTGTAGTGTCCTTGGACACTGGTTTGTGCCTGGACTATGAAGTGCTTTCCAACTTCTGCCTGGCGTGCAGTTTGCATAACGACATGGGAGGCGATGAAGAAACATGGCAGGCGTTTCATCATCCCGTTTGTGAGAAGAATTGCGACTGTTCTTCGCATGCCATGGAGGCCGAAGCTGCAGTGCGCATTTGGCAGAGGACTGTGGACTATGAGACACCCCTGCGGTTCACCATCTTCCTAAGCGATGGAGACAGCAAGGCCTACAACGGGGTCTGTGATGCCAACGTGTACCCTGACACTCCAATTGAAAAAGAGGAGTGCACCAACCACGTGGCGAAACGTCTGGGCACCGGCCTGCGGAAGCTGCCAACGCCACTTCCACGAGGGGAGAAGCTGAAGGAGACCACCATCCAGAAGCTTCAAACTTACTTTCAGGTGGCCATTGTGAACAATCGGGGAAATGTCCACAAGATGTACACTGCCATATGGGCCTCATGTTTGCACTCGTGCTCAACAGACGGTGCTGGAAGTCACAAGTTCTGTCCTGCAGGCCCAGACTCGTGGTGCAAGCACCGACGTGCTGAGGCGCAGGGCCAGCCTGCACCGTGCCACACCCCCCTCCTGACCAAGGCCCAGGGTTTCGCAGTCCTCCCAATCTACAAGCGTCTCACAGATGCGAAGCTGCTTGCCCGGTGCCTCCACGGCAAGACACAGAACGCGGCCGAGTCCCTGAACAGCAAAATATGGCTGCTGTGTCCAAAGACCCGGTTTGCTTCCCGGACTGCTGTGGAAACAGCCACAGCCATTGCAGTCCTGTGGTTCAACCGGGGCCACGCGAGCTTTGAAAAGGTGCTGGAAGAGCTTGGGGTGCTTCCTTCGGAGGCCCTGGTTACCCTCAGCGACCGCCGAGACAGCATGCGCATGCACAAGATGAATGTGCGTCAGACCGCTGAGGCGAGGGCACACCGTCGCAGTGCAGCCAAGAGGGCCCGGGTGGAAGAGTCCTGCCGCACCAGCCGGGAAGGGAAAACCTACGGTGCTGGAGAGTTTTAGACAACTGATATTCCCTCTGGACATGTGTGTATGTGTTCAGCACAAGTTTCGTGCTACTGCGTTTTTCATTTTTGTAAATACAGACTTTCAAACTTTCAAACGCGTTTTTCTCATTTCGCAATTTTGGCCAATTTGCATTTTTTGCGGGAAGTGTTTCGGGCACTTAGAATGGTCATACGACGACGAAATTTGGCACACACATTGAGGAGAGTGCGTAGGGTGCCGATATCTACTTGAATCAGCACAACCTATCAGCTGTAAATATCTATTAATAAATTTATTGGTGGTCGAGTGGAAAAAAAAGGGTACTTTGCTACACAAATGTTTTTTTCATAGTTTCAAAGTTGGAGCACAATTTCTAGCTAGATATCGGCACTCTATGGCTAATAGGGAGCAAAAGGAGCCATTGAACAACTCTCTGCATGAACATTTAGTATGCGCGAAAGTTCCCGGAAAACTTATCAACTTTCACCATTACTTGAAACACAACTCCCAAACTATTGCACTTATGTAAAAACTGATTACAGATTTGGAATCAGGAGGAAAAACTGCATCAGTGGTCCAATTTCTGAAGCTCTAAGTTGAATAACAAAAAAAAAGTGCTTTCGAGGAGCGTCTCCCCTTAAGAGAACGTGGGGGGGGGGGGGAATTGCTATAAAAGGAGGAGGCCTTTCTAATGGCTGTCATGTAAATCCCTACTAGGTACGTTTTGTTTCCCACTGTGATCACAGTGCATAAATTTGGTTAAATGTGTGTGTGTATTTTTCAGGTGGTTACATTGACAAAACACCGTGGTTTTGAGAAGGGTGATGATGAGCAGCTGCACGTGCTTCCATTGTATGTACTTGATGCAAGTGATGAATATGGGAAAAAGGATGGATTTTATGAAAAGGTGGGTGCATTTGACTACATATGTGAAGGCTAGGGTGTCAAGGGTGATTGCTATGAATTAATGGACGTTTCCAATCAACTTGTGAAGACAAGTTCGGGTTCACGTACGCTGTAGTTACGCATTTCTAGCACCCTGATGAATTTGTATAGATGTCTTGTGTGCATGTGCCTAGATTACGGTGCTATAACCTACCAGTATGTGACACCATCTGCTTTAAAGATGCTCGACCCTGTCCACCATGTAGGCATCCGCCTTTCTACGGGTGCTTTTCGTACTAGTCCTGTAGAAAGCAAAGCCTGTTTGCGGAATAAAATGAATGGTCCCTCCATCTGCAGAGATATTATATGTCTCTTACATATTATCTCAGGGTGAATGCAGATGAGGAACATTCCACTCACTCCACAATTAATTATCTGTTCAATTCTACCTTGTTCCACAACCGTCCTTCGCTGAGACAACCCTACTCACTCCGTATAAGGAGCCTCCGTGAGGAAACCGTTGTGCCACTTCAAGAACACCATGCTACTCGAAAAACGATTTTCTTTAATAAGAGTCTGAATTTAACACAAATTGGCATGCTAATAGAGTTTTTTCTCCTCTTTTCAAATATGTCATTTATTTTCATGTATATTGCTTGGTTTTCTTTCTGCAGGTCAGATACTGCAAAATCATGGCCATTGTTATGCAACAATTCTGACCTATAAAAATTTGAGATAAAGCATGCAGATATAGCTGACTATGATCCTTTGGAACTGTAGGGTGCAAAAAACTATATAAATTTTGTGTGTAAAAAGGTGAAATACAATAATAAAATAGAAAAATTTACTATGGCTCTAGTTGCCAAGGGCTTTCAATGTTATGTAATTTTTGAAAAACATAATCAAGTAGCACTGACAATCTGAATAGATACTTGCACTCTATGGGCCTTCATCATGCTATGTGCAAAATTTCATAGAGGTATGACAATTCTAAGTATACGAACTAGCGTGTATAAGAAGCACAGATCACACAAAACTGCAAAAGGAGAAAAACGCATTTGAAAGTTTGAAACCTTTTTTTTTATCACAGAGTTGTTAGAAATGCATAAATTTTGGCCATAATGTTCAACAGAACTTTGAAAAGCACTGCAAGTTACTAGAACTGTCCTGCAGCATAGGTTGTGCACTCACGGTCCTTGCGAGCACTCTCTTCTAGCCGTGCCCTTTTCACTCCACGACGGTGGGCCCTTGCTTCTGCTGTGAGACGCTCGGACATTCTCTTGATGCGCCTCGCATCGCGGGAATCACTGAAAGTAACTAGATCTCTAGATGGCAGTATGTTGAGCTCTTCCAGGATGTGCTCGAAAGTAGCATGACCCTTGTTGAACCACAGGATTGCCATAGCTGCGGCAGTCTTGACAACCGTTCGGGAGACAAACTTAGTCTTGGGGCAAAGTAGCCAAATTTTGCTGTTCAGGGATTCCGATGCGTTCTGGGTTTTCCCTTTGATGCATTGAGCAAGGAGCTTCTCATCCGTTAGCCGCTTATAAATGGGCAAAACAGCCAATCCCAGTGCTTTTGTCAGGAGATGTGTGTGGCGTGGTGCAGGTTCACCAAGTGCTTCAGCGCGTTGATGTTTGCACCACGACTCTGTTCCTGCAGGGCGAAACTTGTGGCTGCCAGCATTGTCAGTAGAGCATGAGTGGAAGTACGAAGCCCATACTGCAGTGTACATATCCCGCACACTCCCCCTGTTGCTTGTTATGGCAATCTGATAGTATGTTTGGAGCTTCTGAATGGCTGGCTCTTTCATTTTCTGCCCTCGTGGTAATGGCACATGCAGCTTCCGTAGCGCGGTGCCAAGTTTCTTGGCCACATGATTAGTGCAGTCTCCTTTTTCTATATTGACAGCACCATAGACTTTTGACTCTGCAACTGCACTATATGCTTTGCTGTCACCGTCACTCAAGAATGTCATGAAATGCAGTGGGGTGTCATAAGTCAATGTTCTCTGCCAAATGCGCATTGCAGCCTCCGTTTCCATGGCATGGGAGGAACAGTCTGCATTTTTTTCACAGACTGGGCCATGGAATGCCTGCCACACTTCCTCGTCTGGGCCCATATCCTTGTGCCTACTGCATGTCAGGCAGTAATTTGATATGACCTCGAAGTCTAAGCAGAGGCCAGTATCTAAGGAGATAACTGCGCCAATCCCGTTGTGGCTTTTGTGGCCCCTCTTCTGCCAAGTGCCGTCGAACATAACAGCCACATCAGTTTCGCCTGCTACTTCTTTCGTCAACTCTCTGGATCGGCGCAAGTTTTCACTCACAGCTGCCATGGCAGCGGTGTGCACCTTCTTTGCTATCGAAAAAAAGCCTCGGTGGTGCATTGGCTTTGGGAGTCCAATAATGGAGCAAAATCTCGACAATTGCTCATGCCCAATGCCGACAGCGCGTGCAGCCGCCACCGTCTTCACATTTACAGCGAAACTATCTCGGGAGCTCCCACTGTCGTACCGTTGGCTCACTCGGCTGCTGCCGTCCGCCATAACACGCAGTGACGTATAGGAGCACGAAAAAACAGTCGCTGAGCATTCGCTGTTTTCGCAATGAAGTTCGAGGAGCGACGAAAGTCCTTTGCGCTTTTCTGCCGGCTTCCGAACGGCAAGTTTTTGAATACCGCAAGCAGGGCATGCCGCACCTGCCACAAGGGCCGTCAGCAAGAGGGTGTCGCACAAAACTGTCGTTGCACAAACCTCATCGCGCTGTCTTTCGTCTTTTTCGAAGAAGCCGAGCTTCTTTTCTGAAGCACTGACGAAAGAAAGCGCAGCGTCGATACCTTCATCGCAGCCACTGTCGCTCGCGCACTCGTCGATGCCGCCGTCAGGCCTAGCACACGTAGGCGCGTTCTCGTTCGTCGCCGTCGTTCGGGGCGCTTTACGCCGCCTTCCCTTGAACTTGTGCTTCGTTCGAAACTTCTGCGGTCTCACGTTGCACTTTTTTGGGCTTGTCATCGCGGAAATATGCGTAGACGCGCAGAAAAGCAGACGGACCAAATGCCGATGGCCGCCACCAACACAGCTGACAATGACTCGGTAGCCAGTGGCGATGCGGCTTAGGGTGCCGCGTGTTTCAAACCGCTCAAACCACAGGATAAAAAGGCCTCTTTTTTTATTTTATTTTTTGCCCACGTAGGAAACTGGCGGTCGTCAGAGCTGTAAGAAGAAGGCCGGACGCAACTTTCCCAACCGATCGCGATGGCGGGCGGCACTGCGACGGGGAGCAGCGCGCAGTCAAAGATGGCCAATATCGGCGCAAATTCACGAAATTTTGAGCCACCGCGATGCCTTCATACACATTTTTTTTGCATTTTGCGGTTCGAATTTAGTTTTGAAATTTTCACAGATGAAAGAAGAAGGTTTGAAGATTACAATGCAATAAAAATCATAAATACGAGAAATTTCGCTAAAAACGCGATTTTTCGACTCGCATCTCCCCTTGATGGCTCCCGCAGCTTATCCACCATCGTGGCAGTGGCATGTTATAGACTGTGACATATATTTCATTGGAATAACTAAGCAGGTACCTACTACACATATCCACATGCACTTCCTCGAACTCTAACACAAGTACACATGCCCAGAATTCTATACAGATGCGTTAAAGTCTCGTACTGGTGTTTCGTATGCAGCTGTTGGCCCATTCTTTTCTGATTTCGGTATTCTGCACTTTGAAACAAGCATCTTCATCGCAGAAGCTCACGCGGTATCTGTGGCCGTCAAGCATATTAAGGAACTGCAACTACAATGTGCGGTGATATACACAGATTCACTGAGCGGAGTAACAGCTCTGAAAACACTCAAAAAGCGTAAAAAACCTGTTTTTGTGTCACTTTACTCCCTTTTATGCACAATCTATGTCCTCAAATGACATGTTGTTCTGTGCTGGGTGCCAGGGCACTGCGAGATCGCTGGAAACTTGGTGGCAGACCAGCTAGATGCATCTGCACATGACCACGCACCCGCCAGTACATCCATGGCCGTCCCTGAACTTGACATGAAAACTTTCCTACGACGGAGGCTCAGGGTGTGCTGGCAGTGTCTATAGCATAGGAAAACAGAGAACAAACTACACGTTATTAAACTGATGCTTGAAAACTGGCCACCAGTATGCAGATCATGCTACACACAAGTGCACTTACAATGCTACAGATAGGACACACACACACACACTTTACACACTCACACCTTTTGTCTGGCAGTGAACAACCCATCTGTGAGCGATGTGGAGATCCACTTATGGTTCTCCACATCCTCGTCCAGTGTAGTGATTTAGATGCTCTACGAAAAAGGCACTTTTTATTGCCCTACCGACACCAGCATCCACTACATCCTGTCATGCTCATTGGTAGGGATGCACTTTTAGATGCGAAGTAGCTTTTTGACTAGTCTGTGTAACGCTGTCCCTTCGTCTGCACCGTGCTCCCCTGGCCACAGGTGTTGGGGCAGGGCCATGTAGGTCACGCCTTTCCTCGCAGTGCACGCTCGTTGATGTCACTCTCTCCCTAGCCTGTTGCCGCTCGCCGTGTGTGACATGCGCAAAACTGTCTCTCCTCTCCCCTCACAAGGCTGTCTGCTAGTAAAAAACTGACTACGCGTTCTGCACAACAGTTCACTAGTCACCCCGTATATGTAGGCACTAGATCGCGCTTTCGGAATTCAGTCAAGGGCGTTTTTACTTGGCTTTTGCTTGATGAGCGTTAGCGACAACGTTGCCGCCAGTGTAAGCGTTAGTGCCTGCTGCTTCACATCTACACATGGTTCTCTTTAAGTGGGAGATGGTCCGATTTTGATTCCCGATCACTGTTCATGTTTTTAAAAGATGTACATCATTTTCACACCATATTCGAAGATTACCCCTAGCTCGACCTCTGTAGAGGTTGTGGCTACGGCGGCTCTCACCACCAACACTGTCATTTATTCTAGCTTCACGCGTTTCAGGTCACCTCCATGATTTTACTAGTACTTTTAAGTTTTAACCCGCCTTAGGGCGTAGAATTCAAGCCCCTTTACAGCTGCGTAACATCATGATTGTTCACATGCTGTTCATATTGCCTCAATGACAGACCATTGCTCCTATTTTGTTAATGTTCATGGCGCTCTTTGGCCATCATATGTCTCTTGCACCAATTAACACCATATATTATCATCTTCATACATTTCTAGCACTTCTACAAAAACGGAAGATTTGTAGCAGGTCATTAGGGTGAATTTTGGTTAACAAAAGTCCAGGGTGAGCCATTCGTCCAGTGAAATCAGATTATATTTTGCTGTATTGTTAAACTTAAAGTAAAAACCAGATGTGTGCAAAAGAAGATCTCGTAATCCACATTTGTTTGCTTTTGTTATGAGCTATTGCAGTGTTTCTAGAAATATGTAAGCCCTACACGGAAAATATCAATATTAAAATTGTACCATTCTCTAATGAAGTAAGATGCTTATAAGTAGTGGCTGTAGTGATTAGTATTTCAGTGTAACATGCTGCAGTGATGAAAAAAAACTTCATTGTTATTGCTGAGAAGCTGCTCAAAAAGGTCATTGCAGCATTTTATTTTAATTCTTATTTTACATTATGATAATCATAGTTTTAATTGTCCTGAAGCTAGCATTTTTTAATGCTTTTTACTGTAATGTTTAAGTGCCATACAAATACAAGATTGATTGCAGCATGTTTAGCAGGTGCATTCTATGCTTGTAATTCTTCAAATAAATATTCTGCCCTTTTGACTACATTGCAATCGGTCTGCCAATATTATGCCTGAAGTTTGCCATTTAATGAACAAAGCAATCGTAGACTGCCGGCCTTGTCAGTGCGACCTATTCTTATAGTGTTTAGCTCAGAAACTTACTTCAGATGGTGTCAAGAAGGAACACACACACATGTACAAATGCACACCTGTCTCATGGTGTGACTACCGTAATTACTCGAATCTAACGCGCACATTTTTCCCGGTTAAGCGAGTTCACAAATCGCATGCGCGATAGAATCGAGTGCGAAGAAAGAATGAATACGGTCATTCTATTGCCATCGGCACTTCCAAAATGGCCGCCCCCTACGTGCGTCGACATGGCGTGTTGGCCATTTCTGCCTATGTGTTTCCCATGTGCGGCACTTCGTACATGTACTGAGGAGTTCGTCATCTTGTAGTGCATTAGCATCGAAGGCATGGAAGGGCCGACTCGAAAAACTCGACGAGTGCACCAGGATGCCGCTTTTAAAGGAAAAGTCAGCGCGTGTGCCGAAACGGACGGAAATCGGGCCGCATCGCGGTCGTTTGGAGTTCCTGAAACGTGCGTGCGCGATTGGCGCAAACAAAAGCAGAATATTGTCGACAGCAAAGATTCACACAAAGGCTTCAGTGGACCACAGCAGGGCCGGTTTCCACATATTGAAGAGCTGCTCGGCGAGCATGTGATTAAGCAGTGAGCGGCCCGTGACGACAGAACTGCTCCAAGTGCAGGCTATGCAGTTAGCCTTAGAAAAAGGGCTAATGCGGAGCCAGTTTAAAGCGAGCAGGTACTGGCTAACTAACTTTATGAATAGGAAAGGCTTATCTCTCTGAAGGCGAACGGGCATATGCCGGAAGTTGCCAGAGGAGTACGAAGAAAAGCTTCACAGTCTTCAGAGGTTCGTCCTAAACTTGCGGCACAACAACGGCTACCTGCTTGGGCAAATTGGGAATGCCGATCAGATGCCTCTTTACTTCGACATGCCTGGCATTACAACCGTCGAGAAGAAGGGGGCGAAGCAAGTTCGCAAAAAATTGAAAAATCTGATGAAAACATCTAGGTTTTACTCAAAAGATATGACTGTTCTGATAATAAACAGAGCTAATTTTCTATATTTCTGAAAAGTTGGCTGTATTTTTTATGGATTCTCAGCGCTTGGCGGCGGCGCACAAGCACGAGCTGTGACATCACATTCACGGAGGCGCATGCAAGGTTCCTGTCCGACTTTTTCCTTTTATCACCACTACAAAATTTCATCCCACTCTCCCTCTTCCACAAAAGCACTGATGCTTTATCCCAGCCGGGAACCATAGGGGAAGCTGAGTGGGTCGAGAGACATGGGCGATGGCTGGAATTGTTGGCTTGCCTGTTTCGAGTGTATCTGACGTCACCTTCTCTTGTTCATGGCGTGGATGCTAACAACAGCAGTTTGTGAAAAATGCATTAAATTAACTATTTTCTTGTAGTTTTTGTCTGAAATGAAGTTTACGTGTATCGATTTCAGGATCCAATCTTTCAACTTAGCTGAAAATCTTGGCAGCAAAAGTTTTATTCAGTATTCCTTTAAAATCGACACTGCTGTCTTGGAGTATTGAAATGGTTAGCTCTATATTGAATTTTTGTCATTACTTTCGTTTTCTGCAGATTAATTTTAAGACCCACCTTTCTGCTCTCCTTGTCTAACTCCATAATCATCAGTTGCAATTCGTCCCCTGAGTTACTCTGCAATGCAATGTCATCGGCGAAGCGCAGGTTACTAAGGTACTCTCCATTAACTCTTATCCCTAACTGTTCCCATTCTAGGCTTCTGAAAACCTCCTGTAAGCACGCGGTAAATAGCATTGGGGAGATTGTGTCCCCCTGCTTTACACCCTTCTTGATTGGTATTCTGTTGCTTTCTTTATGAAGCGCTATGGTAGCTGTTGATCCCCTGTAGACTTCTTCCAGAATGTTTATATATACTTCATCTACGCCCTGATTTTGCAGTGTCTGCATGACAGCTGATATTTCTACTGAATCAAAGCCTTCTCGTAATCTATGAAGGCTATGTATAGTGGTTGGTTATATTCTGAGCATTTCCCTATTACTTGATTGATAGTATGAATGTGGTCAGTTGTTGAGTATCCTGTTCGAAATCGTGCTTGTTCCTTTGGTTGATCGAATTCTAATGTTTTCTTTATTCTGTTAGCAATTACCTTTGTAAATAGCTTGTATACTACAGAGAGCAAGCTGATAGGCCTGTAATTCTTCAAGTCCTTGTCATCTCCTTTCGTATGTATTAAGACGATGTTAGCAGCATTCTTCCAAGACTCTGGTACTCTTCCCGTCAGGAGACACCTCGTAAACAGGGTGGCTAGTTTTTCTAACACAATCTGTCCTCCATCTTTCAGCAGATCTGATGTTACCTGATCCTCACCAGCAGCTTTGCCTCTTTACATGCTCTCCAAAGCTTTTCTGACTTCTTCTATCATTACTGGTGAGGTGTCATCTGGGTTACTGCTAGTACTTATAGTATTAGGGTCGTGGTTGTCTCGGCTATTGTACAGATCTCTGTAAAACTCCTCCGCTATTTTAACTATCCTATCCATATTGGTAGTCATTTTGCCTTGTTTGTCCCTTAGTGCATACATCCGATTTTTGCCTATCCCAAGTTTCTTCACTGCTTTGACACTTCCTTCACTTTTCAGAGCATGTTCAATTCTCTCCATGTTATACCTTCTTACATCGCATACCTTACGCCTATTAATCAACTTTGAAAGTTCTGCCAGTTCTATTTTGTCTGTTGTACTTGAGACTTTTATGATTTGACGCTTCTTAATTAGATTCTTCGTTTCCTGGGAAAGCTTGCCAGTGTCCTGTCTAACTACCCTGCCTCCAACTTCCACTGCACACTCCGTAATGATACTCGTCAGATTATCTTTCATTGTATCTACGCTAAGGTTGGTTTCCTCACTAAGAGCCGAGTACCTGTTCTGAAGCGACACTCTGAATTTCTGTACTTTTCCTCTCACTGCTAGCTCATTGATTGGCTTCTTGCGTATCAGTTTCTGTCCTTCCTTCTTCAAGTCTAGGTGAATTCGAGACCTTACCATTCTATGGTCACTGCATCGTACCTTGCCAACCACTTCCACATCCTGCACGATTCCTGGGTGTGCACTCATTATAAAGTCTATTTCGTTCTTATTTTCGCCATTAGGGTTCCTCCATGTCCACTTGCGGTTTCCTTGTTTTCGGTAGAAGGTATTCAAAATCCGTAAATTATTGCGTTCTGCGAATTCTACTAGTAGTTCTCCTTCGGCGTTTCTAGTACCGATGCCATAATCTCCTACTGCCTGGTCTCCAG
Source organism: Rhipicephalus annulatus (assembly GCA_013436015.1). Classification (NCBI taxonomy): domain Eukaryota; kingdom Metazoa; phylum Arthropoda; class Arachnida; order Ixodida; family Ixodidae; genus Rhipicephalus; species Rhipicephalus annulatus. The sequence continues at coordinate 227,384 of WOVY01011477.1, forward strand.
CCTGCTTCTTCCCTACTTTTGCATTAAAGTCGCCCATCACTATAGTATACTGTGTTTTTACCTTACTCATTGCCGATTCAACGTCTTCATAAAGGCTTTCAACTGAAGCGTCATCATGGCTGGATGTAGACGCGTAAGCCTGTACCACCTTCCTCTTGTATCTTTTATTGAGTTTAATTACGATACCTACCACCCTTTCATTAATGCTATAGTATTCCTCTATGTTGCCAGCTATGTTTCTGTGAATTAAGAACCCCACTCCCAGTTCTTTTCTGTCTGCCAAGCCCCGATAGCAAAGGACGTGCCCATTCTGTAGCACCATATAGGCCTCATGTGTCCTTCTAACCTCACTGAGCCCTATTATATCCCATTTAACACCCTCTAGCTCCTCGAATAGTACAGCTAGACTTCCCTCACTAGATAAGGTTCTAGTGTTAAACGTTGCCAAGTTCAGGTTCCAATGGCGGCCTGTCCGGATCCAGAAATTCTTAGCACCCTCTGCGGCGTTGCAGATCTGACCGCCGCCGTGGTCAGTTGCTTCGCAGCTGCTGGGGACTGAGGGCCGTGAGTTATTTGACGTATGCATGAGGGAGGTAGTGGCCAGATACTGCACCAGGGTGGCCAATCCTTTGCTAGTAAGAGAGTGCGTTCCCGCCGGTGGTTACCGGTGAGGCCGCACCCCAGGCCTCTTAATGCAGTTCCATCACCACGCGGATTTTTTTTTCCCGGTTGGGAACTGCGCGGCATCAGGATTTGAACCACGGACCTTTTGCATGTGAGGCGGATGCTCTAACTTCGGAAGAAAGCAGCGCTTCGAGATAGGTAATAGTACACTTGAAGTTGTAAAAGTCTATGTCTACTTAGGGCAGGTAATAATTGCAGAGCTGAACCACGAGATTGAAGTATCTAGAAGAATAAGAATGGAGAGGAGCCCATTCGTCAAGCACTCTCAAAATTATGACAGGTAGATTGCCACTATCCCTCAAGAGGAACGTATATAACAGCTGTATCTTGCCGGTACTTAGCTACGGAGCAGAAACCTGGAGACTTACAAAGAGGGTTCAGCTTAAATTGAGGACAACACAGCGAGCAATGGAAAGAAAAATGCTAGGTGTAACCTTAAGAGACAAGAAGAGAGCAGAGTGGATTAGGGGACAAACGGGGGTTAAGGATATCATAGTTGAAGTAAAGAAGAGGAAATGGACATGGGCCGGGCATGTAGCGCGTAGACAGGATAACCGCTGGTCATTAAGGGTAACAAAATGGATTCCCAGAGAAGGGAAGTGGCGTAGGGGGAGACAGAAGGTTAGTGGGCAGATGAGATTAAGAAGTTGGCGGGCATAAATTGGCAGCAGCAAGCACAGGAACAGGTTAACTGGCGGAACATGGGAGAGGCCTTTGTCCTGCAGTGGACGTAGTCAGGCTGGTGATGATGATATTGAATTTTTGTCATAATGTCAAGGTGTTAATCATATTTAAGTATGAAGTGTTGATTGGTACACATATTTTTAGAACTGCATTTAGTACAGTTAATTCTGTAGTATACTGACAATTTTTTCTCTGTTCTTCACTCAGGTAAAAACAGGGTCATTGGAAGTGCTCACTAAGTATCACACGACAACTAGGATACGTAAGGTACCTTTGGGCCCCTGCAAGAAACGTGGGCGGAAAGAGAAGATTCCTGATGAAGCAGTGCATGCAGTTCAGCAAAATTTAAACTCAGAGGTCAGTTTGTCAATCCCTCGAGGTTTTGTTGCAATAAGTGACAAAATCTTTGTTATACCTCTGTTGATGCATCACCACTGAAATGTATACGACGCAGAAAACTCTTTTTGAACACTCACAGCTGTTTTTCAGTTTCTGTGGTGTGTGCATTTCAGAAGTAGTGCAAGGTAAATTGAAGGCTACAACAGTGTATGCAAATGTTGTTATGAGGTGACTGCAAGTAACCTCGACCAGCTTGCCTTTGCTATAAGTGTTGCAAACAGCTATGTTGGCATTGGCAGCTGGCATCTGTCTCAAAATGACAGTGGTCATCCTGCCGCGAAAGTGTCACTGTGAAATTCCTGTTTTTCAGTAGTGACATGCAGTAGTTAACAGAGACACTCCCGATGAATAATGCCATGTCAGTTGTGTAGTTAGTTTCTAGACATAACAACTGGAAAGAAAAACACGAAAAATGAGATAGTAATATGCTGACCCTATGGTAACTAGGTGGAACCACTGTTTCAGAACATTAGAACTGGTTAAACATTATAAATATGTATAGTAATGTATGTATCAATGAGGTTCTACAAGGCTTGGCAGGTTTTGTCTTTCCTGTATATCAGGCTCATTCAATATTCAGTGTTCTGTGCATTAGTCTCCACTTTATTCTGGTTATGAAAGCAGTATAGAAGCCATTCTTCAGCAGTCTGTGCAAAGAAGCCTATACAGAGAAGGGCATCTGTGTAGTTTTCTATGAGAACCTTTTAATATTTTTTCAATGTGTAAGTAAGTTATGCAAACAGTCGCATTTTGTTATGTTCAGTCTATGTTTATTCGTGGCATTGTAGCAGTAAAAGTTCTACGGCATATCTTTTCAGGCACAGACAGATGAAGGTTATGCATCACAGACGATGCCATCACCAGTCTTCAGTCCCAATTTTGAAGCACCATCCTACCACAGATCTCCTTTCGAAGAGAAGTACAAATCAGGTGTGCCTCAAGTGAAGCATGAATCAGAGCTTGGTAACCCCAGGCTCGAAATTTCCATGGGCCTTTTTCGATCTCAGCAGCAGTCTAGTTTTCAACCTACTACTAGTGAGCCTCCTACATCCAAGTCCTATGGTACATGTGCCCCAGGATACAAAGTGAAAAATGAATATTTGCCCCCCATGTCTTGCCAGTATGATACATCAGCGCCAGAAGGCAGTTTCTCTATGCAGAAACCGAATTCTCCTTGTGCTGAATCTCATATTCCTTGTCCAGGCAAAGATGACATGAAGGTGGTAGTGAAAAAGGAAAATTCCAGTGAAGCCTGCATTCAGAGTACCCTGGACAAAGAAAGCCAAGTATTAAATAAAACCTCAGGTATGCCTCAAATCTTGTCACCTCATACTTCAGGAAGAACGCATCATACAAAGGATTCCAGTCCATTTAATCAGCCATATCTTCAGCCCCAACAAGATCTTGCCTATGGGAATCCTTACTTTACGGGAAATTACTCACAGCAAGGAACACAAAAGATGGCAGGTCTTTGTACCATCCCTCAAAGCCCCATGATGACTACCATTCCGGACACTCCTCCTGAGGATCATCATTTGGCTATGAACTATTATAAGTACAGGATGGTCGACAGGTACCACTATTCAAGCTACTTGCCTCACAGTGGGCAGGATGGCCCCCCGGTGGAAGGCCACAGCATCGACCACCTGCAGAATTTGGCTTCGGTTTCCAACCATCACCTGCAGAACCTCGAATTAGGCCGTCCCAGTGGAGGCCATGCTGTCTACTCACCATTTGTGGATAGAAGTGCTTCCATGCCACCATACCATCATCAGTCTCTAAACGCCACATTCAGCCCCATCTCCCAGACTCCGTCCCAGGGTGTTATGCTTCCACCATCGTATGTCCCACAGGCAGTGTCTCCACACATCGCTAGAAACGCTGGTTACAGTGCACCTGGTTTTTCCAGAAGTGGCAGCTTCCTACCTTCACCTCATGAAACATTTCCACCTCATCCCAGTCCTCCGGTCACTCCTATGACGCCACCTAGCACACCGAGGCTGACTGAACTGAACCCTGTGCGAATGGACTCGCCACTTCACATGCGGTCCCCGTACTATATGACTGGCAGCTTTGGAATGCCTGTCGATCCACCCTACGGAGCAGCAAGGAGCCACAGTCAGGGTGCCCCCTTTCCCCAAGTGCCCTACGTGGACGCAGCAGCGTGGGCCTCCGACCGTGACTACAGTGCAGGCTTCCAAGGCCCCTATTATGCGCCTCGTGGTCAGTGCTTCCCAGCAGCAGTCACACCGCCAAAAGACTATGGCATGCAGACACCTCCTGTTGCAGGTCTTGCGACACCACCACCGCAAGGCCGTTGCATGCAGGAGCGTGCCAGTGTGCTTCCCCCCTTCAAGAACACTTTTATGCCAGCGCAGACTACACCAAATGGCTTTGAGCGGCACTTGCAGACATTTCGTTCAGTCATGGAGGATACTCAGAGAAGCCAACCAGTTGGCCCTCCACGACTTGTGCCTCGCCCAGCTAGTCATGAGGGCCTCCCTAAGGTGGACATACCCAAGGCTGAGGAGGAAGGCATCTATGAAGTTGACTCAGACAACGAAGCAGTGTTCCAGGATCCAGAAATTGGTGGTGTGGCCATCGCCCTTACACATGGGTCTGTATTATTTGAGTGTGCTAAGCATGAGCTCCATGCTACCACTGCACTCCGGCGGCCCGACCGCAAGAACCCCACCCGCATCAGCCTTGTCTTTTATCAGCACAAGAACCTTAACTTCAGGAACCATGGCGAGGAAGAGTGGGAGAAAAAGATGGAGGTTCGCAAGCTGGAGAAGGCTAATGGAGAACGGCCATCGAAGAAAAAAGCCAAAATCTCTTCAGAAAGGTTGGATGAGGATGGGTTCCCTACGTCGGCGCTGCGGCCAGCTGACCAGGCACAGTCCTGGGAGGGACCCCATGTGCCCCTGCCCTCATTTTTTGCCATCAACCCATACCAGAAGTGTTTCTAGTTTGGCCCAGACAGGAGTGCACTGGGAAGCTTCTAGTGTGCCAGCCGAGAATTCGCACAACATAAGCCTCAAACACAGGTGTAGTCAATCACGGAAATGTGTGCATGATGTGAGGAGCTACTGCTGTGCAGTTTCTCAGCGTTCTTGGGCAGCACAATGCATTCACCTTTTCTGCTTGCTTTCACCTGTGTAAAAAGTGTTTGTACTGCTGGCTAACGAGTGATGAGGCCAGCTCCTCATAACATGCTTGCAGGTTCTTTGTCTGCTTCCCTGAGACAGATGAAATGCAGGTGCCACACATTGGTATTCTTTAACCTTGACCTTTATTGCAGGGTGAATTTATTTTAGAGACTGCTAATAAAAAAACAAGTTAAATCATATCAAATTGAAGGAAAGGAGAAACTACTATTTTGATCATCAAATTGAATGCTGATTATAATCATTGCTATACAGCAGAGAAAAAAAGGCAATGGGAGCAGAGAGGTAAAGAAATGAGATTATTTTAGTTTGACGGCCCATGCTATATGTACTGCTATTTACAAAGTAGCAAAACATTAGGCATAGGTGTCGGCAGCACTAACAGTGACATCTCCTGGAAAGAAAATTATGACACATAAGAAATATTTGTTGTCTACATGGCTGTCTTTGTCAAGAAAAAAAATCACGCAGTATATGCCAAGGCATTATGTTGCTGCTGATACCTTTATGTCCTAGCAAAGCAGCACATAACCTACTGCTTCTCATCTTTATCCTTAGTGCTCTGGTACGTTGTAAATGGTGGTACATCTATGAATGGGCTATATATCTATATTACTGCCCTTCAGTGCGCTTAGTGCTGTCTCTGAGTGAAAGAATGCTCAAACAGGCCACTCGTTCATTGAACAGGTCCAGCAAAACTTAATATCTTATGAGCTGCAACATAATTGAGAATAAGTGATTAGTATTCACAAATATTGAATGTCATTCTTTTACTAAATATTAATAGGGTAACAAAATGTTCTGGCAGTATCAAGTAATGAGGAATGCAAGCAGAAAGCTGAAGTGTGTTTGCTTTTGAAGTTATCTCTTTATCTTTGTTGAAAATGTCTTCATGATTTAACTCTTCTGGTGACCTCAACGGGTAGGTATTTGCCAGTCTGACATTTCCTTTATTAAACTGCTCAGTGCAAAAATTTAGACAACGCACTCAGAAAAGTCGAGGAGCAGTGCCTCATCGTTTCTGTATGTGTTGTCTAAACTTTCGCGCTGAGCTGTTCGATAATAGAATACCAACTAGCCCAATGCCACACTTAGCTGATATTTACCTTCATAATGTTAAGGAAGTCGTTGGCCTGCACATATATATATATATATATATGTTTTTCTCACAACTGAGGGACATTTCTGGTCAAAAGTTTTTCTGTGTCTTTTCATGCGCCTACTGGAAGTGTAGATATTTAATATTTTATCATGAATGGTTGTTAAAATAGCTACAGAAGTCTGAAGCTTATTTGTTTTTTCTTTTTTGTAGGATTAACCACGCACAATAACATGTACCAGCACAGCAATGTGATATTATTGATGAAACTTGACTAGCAAAAGCTAGCCTTTGTTTTTATGTGTATGACCCACATTTTTTTTTAAATTTCATTCGTTATAACTTTTTAGAAGAAGTCTCCATGCTGTTTTATACATATTTTTCCTTATACATATCTTTCAAAGCACTATAAAAATTTTTCTAAACACTTGCTTTTGTACAGTATATAATCTGTATTTCAGGCCGCATAGAGGAGCTTTTAAAGCTTAACATTACGATATCGTTGTGCAGCATTATACACTGCTTTCTTTTCTCCAGTCTGATCCTTATAATTTTTTGTTAACTGCAGATCTGAGAAGGCTCAATTTTCTTTGCTCTTCTTGTCTCCAAGTGCCCCGTTCGCACTCTTTGTACAAAAGGGAGACAGAATTACAGTAGTTTGCTTCAACGTTCACATAGTTCACCTTTGGGGTGTCTGCTTAGAGTGTAGTGGGTGAGGACGAGACAGCTGGTGCCAGCATCTGGTGCCATCGAGGCAAGCAGGAGACACGTGAAAACATTCCCAACATTTTCCCTGCCTCATGTGAAAAAGTCTGGCTTCTAACTAAGTAAGCGCAGATACCATTTCCGGCCCTGCAAAATGTTTTGAACATGGTAAGAAAATGCTGCCAATCAGTAGTTCACAGCTCTCGTGAGCATGTGAGCCAAATAATACAGCACTGCATGCGGTAAGGAATTCACAGTTATGTTTCAGACAGCTAGAGGTCGCTTATACTTCTGTCACCGAATTCCGTGATAAGATGGCTTGACTACGCCATAGGCGGAAAGACATGACCATTGGCTGATTTGAGCATTTGTGTGCTGCATAGTTACCGCGGCCGCCATGGTGTGCTGCCACATACCCAGGCCACCCTCTATAATGTTAGAATCGATCACAAGCGTGCTCATGATCTTGCTAAAAAAGAGCGGATGCGTTAAAAAAAAAACCATAGAAAGTGCTGAAGGTCATGATGCATACTGGTACGATTTCTTACCCCTTTGTCATCTCCCCTTATTAACTTTCAGCAAACTTGTTTCAACAAAAGGAGTGAGGAAGTGCTTAAAGCGTGCAACAATTCTTGTAACTCCGCTTGTGCTTGACAGATTCAAAAAATTGTTCAGGCAGTAGACTACGAGAATGAGGTCACTTGGCCCCTTGAACAAGCGTCAAACTCTTGAGATCAGTATTTTCATGCAACTAAAGCTGGCACTCTCTGAAGGTTGTCACGAACTAAGTGTGTGCGTTGAGCAGTGCAGGTATACAAAACAGGCCATTTTCTGCTTTAAAAAACATAAAATGTTAAAAAAAAGGTAACATAAATGCTTAATTATTTAGTTATTCTTAAAGCTAAACACTTTATGTGCAGCACTAAGTATTAGGTAATGACCCATTTTCATTGGTGTAAACCACTTTGTAATAAATTTAATGCTTTTTTTCAGGCTGATGAAAGACCCTTGTGTATTAAGCTTCCAGTGCACAGTAATTTTTTCCATGTGGTCAAAACTATTTCTAGAGCTTGCACTATATCATATCTTATCATCCATTTTCTTGCTTTGGGGCCCTGAATACTATCAATTAATCACTTAGGTTGAACACCATTTAACAAAAACAAAAGGGATTTTTAGCAGAAACTACTCACTTTGACATTGAGAAAAAATGCAGACAACACACCGCTGGATTAGCAACCAGATGACATAGCTGAACATACAGTACAAAAGAGGCAGTGTTTAATCCTGCTTGTCACAGTAATGATGTGTTTTTAATTGATTTCATTACAGCAAAATTTTCAAGTAAAAATAGCAGGTCCCAATGCTCAAAATTTTATACCTTAGCCATATGTAATTTTGGACAATCATGCAATAGTGCACCATCAAGTGAAATGGATCATTGGCACATCAGAAGTAATGAACATTGCTTCGTTTGTGCTGTTTCATATGGTATATTTATGAGGCAAACTGATTATTCACTGCTCAGTTTATAGTCCAACAGTGTGTTGTATCTTTTCTCCTTGGATCCATGCGATTGCTTTTCACTGCGAACCATTCTTTCATGTGCATCCAAGACAAAAAAATGCACAACCTATGAATAAGCTTGCATTGTGTGAAACTATTATCAGACTTTACTGTTCAACAAAAATCTTTTGACTGATTTGGGTTTTTTAAGCACCCAGCAGTTCAAGTTGCTGGGTAATTAAATTAAGGCTTGCGACACTACCTGCTAGCTTCTTGGTTAACTCTGTTCACAGAATGACTCAATATTTGTGTGGTAATGGTGCAATTGACTTTTCTAGACCGGGCACTAAGTTTACTCCTCGAAGAATCAAGGTACTTCCAATTGTAGAAGTAAGTTGTTCTGAGGCAGAAAAAATAACTCTCTTTTGCAGGCTACTCTCTGAAAAAGCATTCTCATGCTGCACTTATTATTGCAAATGTAACAATCTAGAGCAATCAAGGTCACTTTGTTTCACTAAATGAAACATCAATCAAAGGATTAGTTTTTAATTTGCGTTCAACTGTGCAGCTCACTTATTATATACTGTTGTTCTGCCAAAAATAATTGAAGTTGTTGGTATCATTCCTTGGTATGCCAATGAACAGCCATTAAACTGCAACCTTTTTCTTTTTTTTTGTCATGACAAAGTGTACAGTGATAAAACATGTTTGAGGCAATCTCTTTGTTTAAAGGCACATGGTTGGCACACAAGAAGTCTTCTAGGGCATTCTATGCTGGCACTTAGACTCACAGATGTTGAGAGGGATGAGGGCATTGCTTTCTTTTTGTCATCCTGTCACCATCTACTTGTTCATGTAAGCATGCCATGATTTCATCAACAGCTGCTTTGCTAGCAAGTCAGGGGCAAGTCATTCAAATAGCAGCCTACCAGTTTCTTTGTTGGTAACTTGGCCCTCAAGCTTGTTAAACACAGAGTTTGACATTACTTGATACATCTAACATATGGGCATCAGACTACCATAATTTATAAATGTTCATGTCGAATTAATATTTCACATCTCAAGTGTTTAACAAGCATGAAGGCCAAGTGAAATTCTCTGGGTACATTATAAAATGTCATTTGCAGCTGTTACTATTTCTCATATTGTCTGCTGCTAGATATTCATCCGCAAGTCACGGACGTATTGCTTGGCTCTCTCATGTATATGCCACCATCGTTAAGTGGCGTTCCAGTCACATGAAAAAGGCGGACACTTTGAAATAGTGCATTCTTAACCTCTGCATCTTTTTTATGCTCATCATGCTTCCCTTACGGCATTTGCTGCGAAGATTGGCATTGCCTTCAGTTTTTAAGCAACCCTTTACAAGTATCTGCAGTGGCTCAGTTTTGTTATTTGTGCTATTGTTGCAGCTGTTGTCTTGCCTAGTAGTGTGTTAGTGTGTGTATGTGCATGCATTTATCTGCCAGATTGCATACTTGCAAAGCACTTGTCATGAAAAGCATTCAAGGCAGGGTGATCTCTCAACGACGTTAATGACGCACATTAAGCAATGATGGCAGAAAAATGCAAGCTTGTTGCATGATAAGTCATGCAGCTTCACAGGTACATCTGAGCAGCTTGTGCAGTTCCCACGAGCCAAACAACTGTAATTCAAAGTACAGGCTCAGAGTCCTCCAAGATTTCACTCTGCAAGCATTGAAACGCAGCAATGCAAAACCGTACTTGACAAGATGTGCTCTTCCAAAGAACTCAGCTTGGTGAATAGCACTTAGCTGTACCTCTTTAGGGAGAAGTTTATGCTGCTTTTTGCTAGATGACTTCCAAGATACTACAATGCCTCCAAGGTGTAAATATTGGCATAGTGCTGTTCTATTTCATGATGAAAAAAATCTATGAATCTTATCTTTTCTGTAAGGCAGCGACAGTCCTTAACATTGTTCATCTTGTACAGAGAACATCTTCAATATAAGTTATGAAAACTGTTAATATACCAGCATAACTTTGTGACAGTGGCCTTGGTTATCTTAATTAATGAGCAACCATTGCAGTGAGAATGGCATTGTGGGGCCTAGTTCTGTCACTTTAGCAATGGGTGCAGCAGTTGGTGCTGCATTGGCCAGATGCAACCAGTTTAATGAGCGAGCGATGCAGCATGTGAGTATGCTATGCAGTCGTTTAGTTTTCATTTTAGCAAGAAGTAGTGTTTCTACCTGGTCAGTTCATCTGTTATTACTGAATCAGCCATTTTTATTTTTATTTAAGGCCCGAGTATTTGTTATACACCTACAAGAGTTTTCAAATTATATATACAAGTGGTTCCTGTTTTTTGAACCTAAATTGTTTTTATTTCATCTCGACGTATATTGCCAAAGGGTATTTAGAGCAAAATGTCTGAATTCAAAATTGCCAAAGTTTTGATTTTACACAGAGTACACCACTGCCATTTTAGTTTACCAGTGTTAGGTTTTTTTTTTCCCACCCATCTATGTTATATGTCACTCTCATGATTTTATGTTGTTGTGAGTGTTCAGAATGAAGTGCATTCTTTTGTACAGAACTGTAAATAGGAAGTATACCACATTATCAGATTAGAATCATGCAAATGCATAGCATATTCACTAAAAGTATTGACAACTACATGCAATGCAGATACATGTGTGGTCGTTATACATGAAGTTTTCCAATAAACGGTACTTTATTGTCTGACTCGATGCTTTTTTTCACTGTAACACCATATGCAAGCGAAATATGTCTTCACTGAAGCGGTCAGAATGCTAAATCGGTTCCATTTTCTACATTTTCTTGAAAAGACGTTGAAGTTCTTTTTACAGATAGAAGAGCACGAGCTTCAAGCCTCAGAGGGCGTGACACTGTCTACCAGAACACAGATCTATTATGGTATTCTGAATTTGGGCACTTGCCAATAAACATTGCTTTGAAGTTTTGAAAGTTAAGATGGCAGTGAATCCTATTTTAATATGCCCATGCACCCTGTAGTATGGAGCTTATGCTGAAAGAAAATAGAGAAGTAAACAAAATTTATGTGCTTTTAGTGCTAGTTTTTTCCTGTAATATCTCTCCCGGACATTCACAAGTTTTCAGTTTTATTGCAAAATAAAATGGGATTTTGGTTGTAATTTTTTCCTAAATTTATTTATTTTTATAGCCCTAAGCTGTGCTTTAAAAACATCCTCAAACACTTCCTAATTTTTTTTTGTTTTTTTTAAAGACTGCAGAGGTCAATAGAGAGCTCTTCTTGTATCACCCCAGAACTTCTAATCTTTGATTTGGTAGCATGTCCTAAAGGTAATCCAAAATCCTGGACAAAGAACTGGCTCTAAGTCTATGGGGGTGTGCATACGGCAGTCTTTCGCTGGATTATTATCTTCATGAGGTCCCTTCATTGCATTGTTTGTACCGCTTTGCCATGCATTAACTAGTCTAGTTCAGTGCTCTTACGTACATGATGCACAATTATTAACCCACTAGTGAGTAAAACCAGTGTATGCTCATTGACAATCGGAGCTATCACATAAGTCTTCACTGCTCTTGAATTTGAATGCCCACCAATGAATTTGTGAGTGGCCGTAACAGCTGCCTTACTCGACAATGTGGTCATCTGGCCCATTATTATCAGTATTTATACATTTATTAACAGGACACCAAACACTGCACAATAAGCACACTCTAATCTGTTTGTCGTCATTAAGTTTTTGCAACCTAGTCACATGCTACAACTCTTGTGTACATGAAAAAATGTTATAGTGTATGTGTCAGCCAATTTGCCATACTGATGCCTCAATAAAGACTGAAAGTCTAAGCAACAGAGGGCACTTCAGTTGCTATACTCAAATACATCTAAAAAAAAAGCGGCTTTTCGCAGTCTAAGGACACCCCCTTTAGCCAATGGTGTTGTGGCTGCTTTGTGACATGCTTTGACATGCTCCTTAGAGATTCTTCTCATGAGCGCAACGTCAAAGCGGTCTGTTGTGGGGTCACATTGACATGGCGATGCCATCGGCTGTACGAGGGTTCTTTGACAGTGAAAAGCCGCTTTTTGTTAAGTTGTATCTGAGTATAGAAAGAAAAAAGTGTAAAAAAAAGGCACTGCCACGAAGCATGTTTTCAAGAAAGATTATGGTTCTTTTTGTATCATTGTTTTGGCTTCTACCAATTTACTTGTGCAAATGATGTTTGTGGGTGCCTTTATACAACATTTTGTGGAAAAGTCTCGTCAGAAGCTCTAATTGAACAGGAACAAGTATACATAGTGCTTGGAAGCCTAACATTTTTTCAATGTTAGTTGATCTGAAATATTTAACGCAGATTTTACAGCTAAGCTTATATATATAAAGAAACTCTTCAAATTCCTCGCAGTGCCGGAATCAGTTTTATACAAAGCAGTCGGTGAGAATTTGTCTATGCTGCATTTTTTGGCTTTGAGCAAAGCGTTACGAGGTAGATTGATGTGTCTACGCAAATGTAGCAGTCGTCTGCACATCATGAGCTTACCAGGCATCTCGAACACACTGACGTTTAAAGAGTAACTTATGGTCCAACTAAACGTCAGCACTGTCGTTTGAGCATAAACATCAGTTTTATTGAACAGAAGTGCATGCTGAGTGATCAGAGTAAATGTGTCATGATTATTACAAAAGAGGAGCCAACACTGGAACCACAATTGATATTGACCCAACATGACACATATCACAGGGGTACATATGTAAAGTTTATTGCTCTGTTATAAAATTAGATCGTCAGTACTGCAACCACAATTGACGTTTCAGCGACACGACGCCTGCAGAGGATATGGAAAACATAGAACTACACTTAGAAACAAGACACATGATAAAACAAGTAGATGGGACCAGTGCTAGCACACGGGACTGCGCTGGTCCTGTCCACTTCTTTCATTTTATGTCGTGTTTTAGGCGTAGTTTTATGTTTTCCATGCTTTACCAACTAGCCGCCCCACCTCCACCACATGCTCTCTGCGTAGGACCTTTTTTGAAAACAGTTTGAAAATCTTGCATGGCTCTGCAGTGGAATACATGACTGTCACACAGAATTCAATTCCTGGGTTGTGCATTTGTCAATTAAACACTGCCCGACTCTTAACACTCTCATCTTTAAATGACCAGTGTCTGTTCTTGTATAGTTATAAACTATGAATCATAAGTGGCATACAGTTGCATATCCCGGACTTTGGGATACAAGTATGTGCCACAGGTGACTAGAGGTAAGGGTTTTGTCACACATACAACAGGATTTTCTCCTTCACATCACGATCAGAGAGTCATGTTCGTTGTACCCTCTTGCTCTTCTATGCCAATTTTGGCCTATACCAAGTTACAGGAGCCCTGCAAGACAAATTGAATGTCATTTTCATTGCTTCCTCTCAAACTGTGGAATACAATGATATCTTTGCACAAATGGAAATGCGAAAAAAAAAAAGCAAAAGCCTCATTGGTTTTGGACTAGAGCGACACACAACCGCCACTTTTTTGATTGGAAGTGACGGTTTATCGTGTGGGAGGGACATCATCGGCCGATCGTTTGGGTGGTTTTACGTGACAAGTCGCTTGCGATATTCATATGGTTCCAACTAGGCCACAATCTTGTGAGCTAAACATAATAAAAATACTTCTTACACCTTCTCAGACACAAAATAATTTGATTTTAATTGTAAAATTTTGAATACAACTGAAAAATGATGCTAAGTGTGCTGCACAACAGCCACTACAAAGAGAGCCTTCCGGCATGCCTCTGTAAGAGACAAGTGATGATTGGAACCAGCATCTGACTTTAGTGAGAGAGTGAAATGCACGCGGGAACATCTTTTTTTTCCGTCATCTGCTGGGATTTTGAAAATGAAGACCAATAACTTGGGTTACCATGCACAAACTTTATAATTCTTTAAGCATTAATCTCAGTATTTGGCACTTCACACACACTAGTGCAGCAGAAAGCAAACAAAAAAAAATGTTGCAGGGCTTCTTTAAGAAGGCAACCACAAGAGCACCCAGATATAAGCATCTACACAGATAGACGGACGGACGGACGGACGGAAATGCTGAAAGTGCCTTCGGTTTGCTAATTTGTATATAAAGAAACAGACATCATTAGAGCACAAGTTCTGTGGCTATTGATCTTGGGAGGATGGCCCAAAGTTCCGGCAGTGTGATGGTGAGAGTGGTTCGATGCAGTCATCATAAGCTGGAGACTCCAAGTGTTGCAAACACGACGAAAGTTCACTGACTCAACAGTGCCAAATTCAACAAACTGAGAATGGGTTCAGTTATACCTCTGACTAGTCTAGAGCTGCTTATAGTACCATGCATATGTATCAGTAAAAGGAGGGGGGAAAGCAAGTGTACATTCACTCCCCTTTGGCTACATGCCTTAGCAGCCCTAATTACTGGCTGTATTTTGTTTCAAGACATACAGTGTACTTTTGATGGGAATGAACCTTGCGTTAGGATACTTGCAAATTCTGATCATAGCAGTGACAGATTTGTTGAGTTCAGCTCACTCAATGCTCAATTAGTCTGGCTTGACTTCCCCATTGAAGCTGGCTGGATTGTCCCTGGCCATTAGCGAATGATACACTTATGAGACACGTGATGCATTAAAGGAGCCCGAGCTGCAATTGCAAATTTCAAGTTCTTGATAGTTTCTAGGGCACATAAATGCAGCACATGTGAAGTCAGCCTAGACAATGGAGTCGCGAGAAATCCGATATCAAACAGTGCCGGACAATTAAATTGACGCACAATTAAGAAAGTGAACATTTGAGGGACAGTAGCATCAATCATGTTTTCTCAAGAAATAATTCGTGTTATATTTTTTCCTAAGTATTACACGTACTTTCTTGCATATATTCAGGAATGTGTGTATTTTAATTTGCCTTATTTGCTAATAGTATGAATACTGTATCTGGAGCGTGCAATTATGAATAATATTGCTATAGTAACTTATTATCAACTTCTCAACCCTTTTTTTTAAAACTGTATTGCTAGGTTGTGTTAGGGGCGAAGTACATTGTTTAAATTCATTGTATTTGTATCAAAAGTTTTAACGTGCCCCCAGGCGCCTGCATAAATACACCAATACAAACGGTGTAAACAAAATTTTCCTTAGAACAAAATGAGAGCGATTATAACGCTAAACTATCTCTCGCTGCCTCCTTTCAAAATGGTCGTTACCTGTGAATTGAGTTTGCAGCGCAACTAGGTTGGGAGGAGACCCGGTGAAAAAGCTGCACTGAGCTGCTTGAGGGAAACCTTGAGGGAATATTGGTGTAAACAGTCTGTCATGCACACAGCACCAGAATTGTTACGCGAGGCAACAAATGACGCAAAAATGGCCCATCGTGTAATGACCACTTATGCACGGCCACGTAAAATAATAGGAGAATAAACTATTTTCGATTCGGCATATTGTTTGCCACTGGTTCTTCGGCATTTAAAATTTTCTGTGTGGCACAAAATCTCCTACTTTTTATATGACATCATGAAGCTGGGGAGCATCTCCTTCTAAATATACCGTAATTCAAGTAGGCTAGCTGCCAATCACATAAGCAGCGGTTACATATTGCAGCTGGCGAGATAGAATATGAGTTTAATAAAATATTTCCAGTCGCAGCTTAATGGTGTTTACTAGTTTGTGCGCGTACACATCTCTGTGAGCTCATACTTTCTGAGAGAAGTGGAAATACATAGGAATAAGCAGCGCTGCACGTGTGTGCTTATTTACTGTCCGAGATGTATTTTGAACTGTAAAGGAGAATTCAAGTTGAGTGATAAGCAACTAGCCCGATTCCCAATTAAGCCTCCATAGTGGTAAAAACCATGGTGTTTATTTACCCTTCTGCCTGGTCTGGTGGGTCAAATTGTGGAGCAAGCTTGAAAGCTGAGCTTCCTACGGAGCTTGAGTCCACTGCTTCATTTGGGGCCACTTTACAAGCTCCCGCTATGGCTCCAAGTTAGCATAAGCAAGGCTGATCAGGTTTATTACAGACTGCGGAATGAATTTCTGGCCTTTCAGTACGGAAAAGCCTATACATTTAAAAAAATCACAGCATATCCACGGAGTGAATGATGATTGGTGGGGCGCAGCGTTCGTCAGTCTGTCTGTCCATTCGTTCTTGCCTCCGCCTATTTGTGTGATCCTTGGTGCATCCGTCCGTTTGTTCATTCGTCTGTCTGTCTGTCCATCTCTTTTTGCGGCCATCCCTCTGTCTGTCCATCCGTCCGTGCGTGTGTCAGTCCGTTCGTCCGTCCATATGTCTAGAGAAAACTACAAGCACAGCCATCTCACATCTTTTTATCATGTATTCATCATATACAAGTGCCCCCATCCAGCAGACATTGTAAGGACCGCTATTTCGGGTATGTGCCACTGGTGGTTACGTACTATGAGGGACGCACAAGCCATGCCATAAGGAGCTTCGGCCCTATAACAATTCGTCACACTCATCGGCTCGCAATAGCTTCGACTGAGCAGCGGTGATGGTATATCATTTTCGGAGAAAATTATTTTCCGGAAGCAGCAAATGCTTTGACCGGTCCATAAACAGTTTCCTCGTTCCCATCCGTAAGTGGATCAACAAGTCACAGCAGAATAAAAGCATGAACAAGTAAGGTAATATTATAGGGCCTTTATTCAGCGCTTGCCTGCCCTGCAAAAGCATCGCACAGGCGACCGCACAAGACTCGAAAGCATCGCACAGCCGACCCGCACCGCAAAGTGCCTACAAGAAAAATCATTACAGTGGAAATGTTGGCGAAATTTTGCTCTGTTGTAACATTGCCTCGTGACAATTTCATTATCCCGTAAGAACAAAAATCGCGTGATTACTGATGTGACGGAAAACTTCGCCGTACTTGTTAGTTTCCCCAGCGTGCATCCAAGAGTGACCATGGTGCACTATCTAAAGTGGGGGGGGGGGGGCTTAGCCCCCCCCGTCCAACTTTTCTCACGGGGGAGGGGGGGAGGGCTAACGCTTCCCTTGCCCCCCGGCTGATACGCATATGGCCCAAGACAATAAAATGGCAGTGGCTTAGCTCAGCTATGCCAGGATATACGTAGCGTTAGCAAAGGTTCAGCTGATTATTCTTAGCTTTCCAGATATCATGCTTACAGCTATTCGAATGACACACACACGGTATACGTATTATGTGGCACATGTATACTTATTTTGCCGGGCAACTACTTTTGGATCCGATGAGTTGAACTTCTCCGCTGTACTGCACCGTTGAGCAGCATTTCAACTCTCCTTCTTCGTGGCTATACCACAGTGGCAAACGCTAGTTAGAGACGCTATCAAGTGGCTCCAGCACAGTGTGAGATGGTGACTGCACGAGGAAGGCGCGCGCATAGGCGTCCATATGTCTACCAAGGCTATGACGGCACTCCTCTGGAAAGCGCACACCGGCGGCGGCGAGTGGCGCGCGGCCGCGGCCGAGTGCGAGGGAGGTGCCGGCTCCGGTGCGTGACACCACTGATCGTCTGCGCAGCGCATCGAAGTGCGCGCACACCGGCGGCGACGGAGTATTATTGCGCATGCGCAGACCAGTGCCACGCGAAATTGGCTCAGCGAGGCCAGTGTAGCTAATGCTACTAAAGTGCCCCGACCTGTTGAGAGCAGTACCGTGTTCTTGCCACGCTGCGCTCGGTACGAACGCGCGTGTGAAGAGGCGACGGTTCCAGTGAAGGTGCACGTGCGTCACGAAGGCTTTTCAAAAATTACTGCGGGAATGTCGCGACTTGGTAGCAAGCTCTGTGCTGCGCAGAGAATGAGAGAAACGAAGGAAATGCAATGGGGGTTCGATTGTTGAGCACTTCACTTTGTTGGTTCATGGTTGAAGTTATTGGGATGGATCATGTGGGAATTTTCAGTGAACGATTTTTGGAAAATCTGCTAGGTGTCTTCGCGTCGTCTGCTATGCTCGCGCTCTAGGGCTTGCCGAGCTTGCACTGCCGTGAAACAAACTTTGCTTACGATGTGATTTACTGGAGCCAAAAATAGTCTTTAGATTTAGTGTCGCAACTTGGCGACCACCAGATTACGAACGTTTGTGAAGTGTACTTCGTAATAAAAACACTTAGGAAAAATTCAGTTTCGTAGCTATGAATTGAAGATAATAAACAGTTATTTTTGAGCAGAAAGGAGCAACAAATTTAAATATTTTTTTTTAGAATACATCACAAGGCAACGTTAGCGCAGACATTTCCGTGTCGGCTATAACGAGTCTAGTGAGTACGAGAATTTCGCGTGCATTTTTAAAAGTAGCGTATTGAGAGTTAGTTCTTGGCCATTGTTTTACGGTCCTCATCGCGGGCATGTGATGGCGTGGGTGGTATATATCATCCGGTAATATATAAAACATTTGGTCTGTTCACTTTGAAACGTAAATATCAATAATTATAACGCAACTGTTTTGCATACAACTCATTGAAGAAGAATATTCATTCCCGTGTTTTATAGACGCAAATATAGCCTTTTTCTCACGTGAACAATAAAACGACACATTGGAGCTTTATATAAAAAAGAAAAGATCAAATGTTTATTCAAGAACAATAATAGCCAAGAAATTTTATGGCTAAAGCAAAATTAGGCTATCTGACACCGCACATACTCTTACTCCTTGTTGACGTCGCAGCATGAAGGTGAGCAACATTGCCGGTCTGCTTTGATGCGACGCCAAATCAACACGGATCGCAGCTTTGCGATAAATTTGATCTTGAGCGCTTTTTCGCTGCAGTAACTGGTGGCGTCTCCAGCAGCGTGAATGACAGCCCTCATCTTGCCTGGCAGAGAGCTGTACAGGATGTGCAAAGGCCGTGGTTGGCTTAACAATGGTCCACAGTGCATCCACCGAGAAAGCTGCCGGTGTAACATTGACGTTTTCTTGGTACCCCACACATTTTCAATAATATTTAGGTTTGGTGATTGCACACGCCACTCAAGAATTTACACATACCGAGACTTCAGTAATGCTCCAACTATTCTGGACTAGTGAATGGGGGAGTTGACGAACTGCCGTCAAAGTTGCCATCAGGGAAGCGCCCGTGCAGAGGGTATGGTGGCATATGATGTCGTCGAGGACTGAGCAGCCCATGTCAGCGGTGAAATTGTTCTCTATCCTCACCAAGGTTCCCCAGCCGGTCGGTGGGAGTGAGCCTTATAGACAATCAAAGACAAACGACCACTGGCTGCTGCTAAGCTGGATGAATTCAGGCATATATTCAAAGAAAAAACTGTGTTTCTTGGGGAGCTTAGCTTTTTTTATACAAACAAAACAATACCGAATTGCGCATCTCTTCGAGCTTTCTGATATGCATGAACATGCTCAGAAAACTTTTTGAAATTTGAAGAAGTGTATTTCAACTTCTGGAGCACAAAATTCTGTGTGCCTTCATCTACGGGCTCTTAACACCTTGATTGATTGATATGTGGGGTTTAATGTCCCAAAACCACTATATGATTATGAGAGACGCCGTAGTGGAGGGCTCCGGAAATTTAGACCACCTGGGGTTCTTTAACGTGCGCCCAAATCTGAGCACACGGGCCTACAACATTTCCGCCTCCATCGGAAATGCAGCCGCCGCAGCCGGGATTCGAACCCGCGCCCTGTGGGTCAGCAGCCGAGTACCTTAGCCACTAGACCACCGCGGCGGGGCGCTCTTAACACCTTCTCTCACGGTGATAGATGTGGGAGTAATGTGCAGGATTGAGTTTTGGGAGAATATAAGATCTAGGAATGCCATTTAATAAAAGCAGTGGTTGTAATAACGTACTCCATGCTTACTTCCGAAAACAATGACTGACCTGGCTGTGGAAATGTCGCATTTCAAATTTCAGTGATATTTATTATTACTATATTTTAATTTAAATAAATATTACATAGTGCGCCTTATGTTAAAGCAGTGCACGCGTTTAAGCAGTGCATACAAAATTTTTATCTAAACGTACTACGTACTAACTTCTCGGCTCATGCGAGCTGTTTCTCACCGGCAGTTATCCGAGTACCACACGCGCTGCCTTTGGCCCCACCTTGTGGCAAATGTCGACTCGTCGGTGTTACGACCGGGGTTTGCAGGCACCGGAGGTCCGGAATGAAGTTGTCGAGGCAGGAGAAAGAGAGACTTGAAGAAGGTTTATTTACATTATGTACACGTTGAGCTCTCATACATGACGAGCTCTTTCTTACATGGAGAGCTCTCGAATCAGGCGTCCCTTTACATGGTGCTCCTCCGAATGAGCCGGGTGACTTATTATAAAGGGTATGTTCTCCCCAGATCCCTAGATCAGGCCTAGATCAGGGAACACGTGCAGATGGTACTGTCCAATCACAGATCACACAAAACGGGCGAGGGGGATGAGCATGCACGGCCCCCGTGAAGCATGCACGGCCCCCGTGAACGTCCAATATTAGGCACTGCGCCGTGCTCCCAACCGGGTTGCAGAAATTAGGTGCCTTTTCTCATCTTCTAACCACTACCACCACGTCCAATATTGAGGCGTGATCACTGCACTCCAAGGTGGCGCCAGCGGGGCTCTTCCTCGTCGTGTGTGTGCCGCTGGTCGAGGGGTCCCAAGCTCATGACAGCATACTTCAAAGGGTCCGCCGAACTGCTCGCTTAATTAGCGGGCGATTTGCGGCGGCCGCCGCGGTCTCTTCCAAGGAAGATGCTGTATTTGTTGTCATCTCTCGAACGGCTTACAGCATCGTGGCGACACGATGCCTCACCCTCCGGCTAGGAGGGACAATACCTGGTGGTCATTGGCAGCCGGCCTGTCGGCTACTTGTTTGAGGTTTTAAAGAGCGCCGCTCCCTCGTCAGCTCTGGCGCCGTTCACAACATCGGCTAAGACAGCATTTTGCTACTCATCAGTGCAGTGCTCATGTTCTTGGGCAAACACTAGGCGCCTTTCTTTGTTGACCGCTGTCACTATCCGCAAGTTTCATAGGGTGGTTCAATATGGCACCCACAGAGAGTATCGAAGTCGCTGAGCATATGTGCGGCCTGCACTGCAGTGTTTTTTTTTTTTTGCTTTGCGATGGCTCTACTTTTTTTTTTTTTGCAGTCGGATATTATGCGCCACCTAGACGTTTCAGAAACTTGGATACGATGCCTCATTGAAGGCGAAGAGGTCCTGAATGCCAAACACATCACTTGTTGTACCGTGAAAGCCTGTAGCACATATCTGTCGTTGTGCAAGGACTCTGCCTGCAGACGTCTCATGTTCATGCTCGAGCCTCCTTCTTGTCCCCTTGTCGTCGTTCTGTTCTCGCGCTATAACTATCGTCATGCCATGCCAACTAGCCCAAACTTCCACACTTCTAAGTCTCATGTCCGCCAGAAGCCGCACGAAGTGGAATTCACATTTGACTGGGAAGCTTGTGTATAGGAATGTTAGCTTGCTGTTCGTCTTCGCGCTAATCGTGTCGGTCCGCAAGACGTGCCTTTCGTGCACTGACGTTCGGCGACACAAGTAATCTTACTGTTCTTCAATTCTCCGTACGTGTGTGCCGCGGTAAAATGATGGTTGCGATGTCCTGCTCTCACCTGAGCGTCGCGTGTTCGATCCCGGCCGCGGCTTTGCGACGTCGGTGGAATGCTCGAGGCCGAGTACCGCGGGATGTCCGTGCACGTTGCCCTCCACTAAAAGCGTGCCTCACGACCATTGCGTATTCACGACCATTACGACCATTCCGTAGTTACTTTCACGTCCTCAGTTTTGAGCGGATACTTACAGATGTAAAATCTTGCGAAGTTGTCACAATGCCGATATTTTTGACGAATTAAAGATTATATGCCAAATACTATAGCACTTTATATTCGCTAGTACAGCTGCTTGTCGTTGGATGGGAAGAGTTCAGAGATGAATTCAGTGCTAGTACTTTATGTGGTGGCACTTTAGTTTTCAGGGCCATTGTAGGTGCAGAGCAGGCAACTCACAACGCTGCAAGCACATCTTCGCGATGTGCATGCAGCGAGTATACTCTTAAACAGGCAAGCTCAGAGGATTTTGCATTATTAAATATAATAATATTTTGTTAAAATATTACTTCTCGATTGCTAGTGCACGCAGTAACACTGTGCCCATATGCTTGTTCAGGCAAAATCTAAATCGGTTCGTTTAGAACCAAGCTAAAGGTGTTGAATTTTTTTTCGCACACTAAACATGGAGCTTCCCCTACACCAAGCATCCGATGATGAATATGTATGGTGGTTTCGCATGTGAAGCTCTTAGCTGTTTTGTAAGTTTCATGCAATAATAACAGCACACGTCCAGAACTTCATTGTCAGGAGTCCACACCAGATTACACTGATTAATGCTGACTAACGAATACCTTTGTGGCTGCACACCCCACATAGTATAAGCACCTCACAGATAATTGTATATTAACACTAAGAAGTGCGTACCATTGTCACGTCGACCATTAACATATGTATTCATTCAAAATATGGCAAAATTACGTGGGCCTCAGCAATTGTTTTTGTAATAAATCTGCAGTCTAATGGCGTTTATTGCAGAAATCCTGCAATTTCCCTTGATGAAAAGCCAAGCTTGTTGCTGTCTTAAACCCTTCAGCCTGAGAACATTTTGAGGATAATCCTGCAAAAAATGTCGAGGGAGGATGCTGCCAAGCGGACGAGGACGTTTGTACTTTTTGAGGACGCGCGAACATAAGATGTCGACCGTTGTCTGGGAGTGCTCCTTTGCACCCCTTGTTACAGCCATATTCATCCCAAATACTTCATGACGCGATCACATGATGGTACCTTCAATACTCGGCGGGACATTTTGTGTCTCACTTTTTTTCCAACAAAGTACTGGCTTGATTTTCATGAAATTTGTTTCATACTATTTCTTTGTGATTAATATGTACAGGGTTTGTCCGGAAAGCAGTAGGGCGGAATAAAAAAAAAACAGATATATTCATTCACAACTGTGATGCATATCAACTTAATATAGTTTTCGAAATATACCCTTCTGCATTAACAAAACGTTTACAGTGACTTTACCAATTTCTGAAGGCTCCTTGGATTGCAGAAGTGGAGCGTTTTTGAGCTCCCTCGTAACAGCCTCTTGAATGGCCTGGACCAAGTCATAATGCCGTCTCTCACTGCCTTTTCAATCAGGGGAAGAGAAAGAAGTCTGAAAAAGTGAAAAGGACTCTAGGGTAACTGGGTGGGCTAGGCGATGCTATGTTTGGTGCTGAAGTCCATGTTAGCAGAAAGGCAGGGTGGCTCGGCGCATTGTCGTGATAGAACCTCCATGATCCAGAAATTTTGCACAAGCTGTTCTCAATTCCAAGTTTTCGGCCCCAATGTAATGCACAAAAATTTTTGACAAGTTTAATTGTTTTGATATCACTACACACTCAATCTGCAGTCGGAGTACAAGAGATTTTGAACTTTCAAAAAATGTTAATCACTTCTTGCAGTTGAACGGCATCCCAACCGTTGCTCTCTTCTGTTGCAAAACAATTTGTCCCACTCAAAAACACTTGATCGACCCACGGCATCTCTCCCATAAATGGTCCTCATGTCATGGGTCTCACGCGCAGTTTCGCCCAGTTTAAAGCAAATCTTCATCGCGTAATGATGCTCTAAGAAACGTTCATTGCGGAGATGACAAGGCCCCTTGAAAAGGGGTCGTTTTAAACTCAACCTTTGCTCCAAGAAGGTTTCGAGAACACTCGCTGGTGACCAGTGCGCTTGTAGCTAAGCCCTCCTCCCACTTAACCTGCACATATCCTCCCCCTTTATGTTTTGGCAGGAAAAAATTAGTCCTACTACTATATGGACAAACCCGGTTTGTACCACAGCTAGAACATCATGTCTAAAATACAGGCAAATGGACAAAGCGCTAAATGACTGCCTAACTGTGGCCAGTTTAGGTTTCTTAACATATGGTCACCTAGTAGTTTTTGTGTACAGAATTTTTCATGTTGCCAGTGAGTTCTTGTGTCGTCGCCGTCAGCTCTGTTGTGTCCCTGTTTTTAGTGCTTTTTTTAACAGCAGAGCTGTTTGAGGTTTTCGTTGTCGCATGGCATCAGCAGAAACTTGCCTTAGCTTACCTTTGCCATCTTGAGTCTAGTTAAGCCAAGGATAGCCAAACATTGCTAAGCCTAGAGAAGCTTTATATCTAATTAGGTTGAGCTAAGTTAAGGTCAATTAGTAGGCCACAGTTTTGCCTAGCCCAGTTTATTTTTGCCATGTTAAGCAAAGTTAAGCTAAGACAATTCTAGAGCCCCTAGATTTACTCTTTTCCCTCAGTAGTGACAACTGCCTCCTCTCCCGACCCTCGCTCATGTGCAGCCGGCATCTGCTACCATGTTCTTAACTTGATGATTTACAAAGCCGCATTTGTTTAGGCGCATAAGCCACATACCTTTCAGCGGACAATATGCGAATATGACGTGCATTTCTCCTTCCACTAATCCTCCCATCATCACCGGGCTGCAGAAATTGGGTGCCTTCTTCCTCTTCTAACCACTACCACCACGACACTGGAAAAGTGCTAAAAAGAACATGGCTACCGAAACAAATGTAACCCAATGACATTCATCATTGGTACTTAAATGAGGTTATCACTACTTAGGAGAAAAAAAATTAGGGGTTTTAAACAAGTCTAGTTGAGCAAGAGTAAGTATAAGCAGAACCGATTAAGCATAGCAAGCATAGCATCTGCAAATTCGGTAGGGCATAATTAAGACTAAGCCAAAACGATTCAATTCGAACCCCTATTAGGTTAGCAAAGACAATTTCAAGATGATTTAACTACTATCCTAATCAAGTTTGGTGCTAAGACTACAACTGGCTTGTGTATGATTGAACTCAAGCACGATACATGTGGCTGAATTATACTGAGCCTACGTGTAGTTGAGCTTTACAAAATCTAGAAATGAGAGAGCAAATTCTAGCATTAGCTTGGCATAACCAAGCAATAACGTACCCAAAATCAAGCTAGCCAAGGACTAGCAAGAAAATCGCGAGCTCCGCGGCTATTTAGCCTTGTGCCACATACTCAAGCTGCCCACATTTTTTTTTTTTACAAGATTGCAACATTCACCCAGCAATCTATGCTTCAAGTGCCTATAGGGTTCGAAGTTGTGATCAACCTGAATTAACTAACTTGGCACCAACTCAATCACAGCTTTTACTGAAATAAAAGAGCACAAAAGTGCCCATTTCTTCCCAATTTTGGCAAAGACGGGATTTTCTTCAAGCATATGCTATAACGCCATTGCGGCAGAACATTAGGCACTGTATACACAATCCCTTTATTTTAATGGGGCTGCATGCCTCACTCATGCACGACACCGGGCACTCAACAGTTGGCAATGCTCCGATGTACCAGATTGTTAAGAGAAGCAGTGGTGGTTTGCTATCTTTTTCGATGCTCCCACAGGAACGTTAAGAAGTTGCATTTATTATTTCATGTTTTATGCCACCGATCGCACAGACTGTTTCCAACTTTCTCGCTTGGCCTGCTGACCCTATCACTGCACTTGTTCCCCCTGCATCACCCAGACATGAAAGGGATCCATGTCCAGGCTATCCTTATGGTCTCTTTCATAGGCACCGATTAACAGCGAATACAATGCCGCTATACCTTTTAGGTGTTGCTTCATTACAATTATGTATATTTTTGAAGGAATCTCAA
This sequence comes from Rhipicephalus annulatus, assembly GCA_013436015.1. Lineage (NCBI taxonomy): Eukaryota > Metazoa > Arthropoda > Arachnida > Ixodida > Ixodidae > Rhipicephalus > Rhipicephalus annulatus. Next base: position 253,316 of record WOVY01011477.1, read on the forward strand.
TTTTACAAAGTATCCAATTCAACGAAAATAATTTGGTTGGTTGGTATGTGGGGTTTAACGTCCCAAAACCACTATATGATTATGAGAGACGCCGTAGTGGAGGGCTCCGGAAATTTAGACCACCTGGGGTTCTTTAACGTGCACCCAAATCTGAGCACACGGGCCTACAGCGTTTCCAACAAAAATAATTTGAGCATGGTCATCCATTCATTAGGCAGAGTATCAACTGCAAGACATTTCGCACAATATGTACACTGCCATCTTGACTGAACTGCTCTAACCAGTCCAAATGACTACTGTGCAATGTAAAAACACGTCTGCATTTCCCAATATAGATTGACTACACATCTGCTATGTGTGATAATCTGTACCTGCCAACCTTATAATTAGTAAAAACACCACTGTCCAAGCCAAAAAATACTAAACACAGCTTGATAACTACGGACACCAATTCAAATTTACAGACTGTCCAGCAGAAATGCTCTGAACAGAGACCCAATGGTCGTAGAAAGGATCCAAGCCATAAGCAGATGTCTTAACAAAGATATTGCAAGCAACATTTTGGTATACATAGGTGTTACAAGTTCATCACGCTTCTGGAATTGGTCAGCCACAATTGCTTTTTGTAGTAAATTTCGCCCCAAAATATATGTAAATAAAAAATGTTAAAGTTCATCAGTGCAAACACTGATGGTATGAAAAACAAGCATTCTACAATACATTTTTCAGTAGGCACATATTGCAGTCACACCATCTTTAACAGTAAAGTTCATATATATTGTCTGTTGAATTATGTTCATAAAAATAAGATTGAATATACATGGCTATCGCTCAAGCTGTACACAAGCATATGGCAAGAAAGAAAATGCAAGGAATAATGCCAAAGTGCCATGAATGTAAATTCAAAATCTGCTTTTATTCACAAAAATATACAAGCACAGAGCAATAAGCAATATTAGCTGTCTTGCAGAGTAATACTATGTAGTTGCCACAGGTGAAATGAACAGCTGCACTAACTTTTAAGACTAGGCAATGAACACTTAAAGGGACTGACAACCATTGCTTAGGATACACTCGTTTTTTATGGTACAGTGAGAAGCTCATCATGAAAGTCTTTACGCCTGAAAAGTGCTTGGAAATTTTGAAAACAGAATATTTATATTTGAGAAATATTTAAAGAGCCACTAAAGGCAAGTAACGATTTACGTCAGAGTGAAAGATCAATGTTTGGAAATGTGTAAACCTTCAATACTGGCAACAGCAGTGCTCTACCAATCGAGAAATTAAGGTAAATGTACGACACCACATGCCCCACGAGCAGGACATTTTAGAAATGATCCCAATGACATAGAAGCGTCCGACTACAATTAATCACTGGTAATCAAACCAGCTGCAATAAAATGTAATTAAATACTGCTTGTCTGTTTCAGTTAGATTCACAGAAAAAGAATCTCCTGCTTTACTATGGGGAATGGTGTGAGTGGTTCTAAAGTTCTGTTTTCGCCTAGTCAGGTTAGATAGGTGGTGCCATCTAGCGGGGCCCAGTTGCACCAAGCAAGCAGAATATTGTTCAGTGGCCGTTGTTGCTGCTATGGCTCCTACTACTTCCGCTCTGCTGCTGCTAGTGTCGGCGGCCATGCAATAAAGGTGGACAACATTGGGCAGACAGTGACATCAGAAAGACCGCTTTCAAGGCGGGTGATTTGAAGTGCCCTCACGCGATGTGGACCCCCAAAACATGAGCACTTCCTTGGCACAAAATAGCACTATGTGGTTTTAGGAGCGCTATTTCAGCAGTCAAGGTCAACTTAATATTTGCCTTTAGTGTCCCTTTAATAAGGTAGCCTTCCTGACATCAGGGAAGTAATGTCAATGTCAATAGCCAGCCAAACCAATAATGGAATCAGAACGATAGCTGGCCTTAAGTGCCTTCATATTGTGAAATATGTTGCTGAAAATACTGAGCAAATTACAATAAAAATTCTTGTTTACCAGTGATACCAGAACTTAAATCACTCCAAACATGGCCCAAACTGCCATGTTTGCACTGGTGATACAATTGTAATGAGGACCATGTGAAACCTTTTCATAGGAGTGGCTTCATAATATAGCCAAAGAGTTCTATATCACCACTTTCCTGCTCACAAAAGTTGTAAGTTGAGCTGTGCGAATCACGCTATAGAAAACTTTTCATTTAAACAAAGGCCAAGGAGCGGCACATACTAACTCAAGGTCAAGTGACAGGAGATCCTATATGCTGTCAAGTTCTTCCTTCTAGAATGCCAGACACCATCATTCTTTGCAACCAGAGCATGAATAATTTAAAAATATATAAACCCTTCTTAAAAACTGTGCTAATTTCAGTCAATAGAAGACACAATCCTTCCGTCTGCAAGAAAATCAGCATATAAGTTCTGAATGGTTGTCTGTCCACTAAGCATTCCCAGTTGCCAAATTAGGCCGAATTGTCACAGTAAACATACTACGTACTTTGTTCACAATGACAACTAGTTTGGCACTAAACCATGAGTATTTAGAATTGTCACACAAGATCAATGATAAAATGATAATTTAAGATCAATGATCAACTGATAATTTTAAATATCAATGAGTAATGACATGGTCCTATGACATGGCACTTCTAGTTTTTTTTTTTATGATGGTCCAAATGCAGACCGAAATGAGCAACACTGCATAAAATGAGACCTCTTCTATGTCATGACGATAGTTATTGCGCGAGAACAAAACGACGACACAGACACAAGAAGGACACCGTCGTTTTGTTCTCGCGCAATAACTATCGTCATGCCATACCAACTAGCCCAAACTGCCACTCTTCTTTGTGTCTGTGCAATGTACCCAAAACCTGTGGCACTACATAAGGTGCTCTTGAGTTAAAATGAATTGCAACAACCTAACGAATTATTACCTGTGAAGGTTTTGTTCATGCTCGTCCACAAAAGGACAAAAAAAGTGTACATGTGGTAATGCTAAATGACGATTGCACTAGCTGTAAAAACGACTGCTTAGCACACGGTACAATAATGCCCAACATTGGTATATAGTGAACGATGGTTATAGAGGCTGTAAAAACAGTTCCTTAGCACCAAAAGCAATCACGCCTAATCTTTGGCATAATGTAGGTCAATAAAAAAAATTAAAGGATATTGATTGCATTGCTAGACTAGGGTTATTGGATATGTGCCATGAACCATATAGTCAAAGAGGAAGAAAAAAAAGAGGGGCCCTGATGTCACATTCTCGAGTCTTCAACATGAGTAGCAACCTCAAGCAGAGGTACATTTAAACGTGCGACGCCACACCTTTAGTGGTCTCTAAGGCGATCTGTTAGTGTGCCGTGGCAACCACAGAGGCCTGGCACCTTTCTAAGTTCCCGCATTGTTACGTGGCCAGTAGAGTGATCTCCTCTCACAACACTGCATCTCTGGCATGTTGGTTGCATGCATGGCTGCACAACCAAAACTCAAAAATTTTGATTTTTCAGTGAAAGCACATCCTGTTTCAGTTCCCTGGACTGTCCAAGTGACCAAATGTAGTATGCGCAGGATGCGGAAAGAAAAGGTGATCTCATTTCAACCATAAGTTATGCTGTCAACCATTACCTGCATGCTGTAAGCATTAAAGGGGCCCTGCCATACTTTTGCAAGTAGCTATGGTGTGGATTCTCAAAATTGCCTCACAAATTTACTACCATAGGTCGACGAACTTACTCTAGAGTCGACTAATTCAGACTCGGATCAAGCCGTGATTCTGAGACTGAGTGAGTTCAGGTGAGTAATATTGTGGTGAGTCCGAGTCCAAGTGAAGTCCACCTGAAGAATATTTTCGTGTGAGTCCGAGTGAGTTTGGCCCAGGAAAATTTTGCAGATTCTGAGCGAGTACAAAGCGCAAGATATATTTTTTTTATTGAGTGACACTTTCTTTTGCCGACCTACGGTCCTATCTACTCATCTTCAGCCTTACTATCAGCCTTACCTGGGTTAACGTTTATACTCAAGTATATTCACCCGTATTGCACAGCAGTTTTGCTCATACACCAATTTCATATTTATCAATCAGAGGCACAAATTATATAGCGGGGTGCCTTGATGTTCCCCCACCCCCTCCAATGCTTCCAGAGAAGTTTTTGATAAGTATAACTTATGTTGTAATCTCTTCCAAGAAAAATGACCTAACCGGTTTTCAAGCACTCATAACTCGTATTTGAAGGTACGTATATCAAGCAGTGCTAAAAAGAGCACCGATTACGTGAAATATTGGTGTTAAAGAGCAGTGACACCTGGTCGAGAAAGCTAATTCTAGGCTAATAGACTCAACAATTGACTAACTCGGATTCACTCAGACAGAGTTATGAGTGTGAGTTTGAGTGAGTCTGGGGGAGCAATATTTTTTTGGTGAGCTCTAGTCCTAGAGAGTTCGGTGGAAGAAAATTTTCGTGAGATTGAGTACGAGCGAGTCTGGCTCAGGAAAATTTTGGTGTGTCTGGGTCCAAGCAAGTTCAAAGCGCTAAATGTATTTCTTAATTGAGCCCGAGTGACCTCCACAGATTTTGCCGATTTATGTTTAACACAGCAAAAATGTTTAGAATCCATCCAGTACGAGCAGAGTTACAAAGATTCGTCATACAGTGCAATTGCATTCTCTCTTGTCTCGTCCCAACGAAAGCGCTGGAAGCTAAGCAGGGAGGGATGGCACGGGGAAAGAATGTGCACCACGCAACTCTGAGCACTTTGTATCTTTTTTCCGCTTCGAATACACTGCTTTTCAGTGGGACCGCACGCGCACACGTGAACAAGTCGCAGCCTGTTGAGGTGGCCAAAGTAACAACCAAGCGCACCATGCTCAAATCAGCTAATAGCTGATACAATGGCTGCGACGAGTGCTTTCTGAGTTTGTAGCATCATTTGTGGAGAGAACAGAACGCAATCTTTAGGCGACTTTCAGATATTATTGTAAATTCCAGGCCACGTGCTGCTATATAATATTTGGGTTGTGTGTTCTCAGGGAGCCTCAATTACCGATCAACAGCATTTTCTGATCATGCTCAAGAAGTGCTGCCCCTTTATTGTATGTATATGGCAGTTAAATATATGACAGCTACCTATATTTCAACGTAAAGGTAGCTTCAAGTTCATCACTTTTCACATTCAGACACGTACGTATGATTTGATTGGGAAAGGGAGCAACAATAAACAAAAATCTGTAGCAGTACTGCGTATTTAACCTCATGATTACATAGAATAAGGATTGCACTCATCGCCACTGCGTAAGTTCGAAACAATAATGCAGGTGCTGAATGTTTGCGATCGTGGCATGTACTAGTACCTCCTAAACTTGAGCACACTATAATTTCAAGCTGTAAATCAAAAAGAATTTGAGCACATAAGAACAGCAATGCGAGTGTACGATTACAGCACTTTCCTGGATGCTAAATGTACACTGTGTGCCAAGTTTACCTTGGGGCCTAAAATCTGCAGAAAAGGCCCCACTTGGAATACTCACTCATTTGTTCCCCCCACCCCCCCCCAATGGAGTTGTTTGCTCCCTAAACTTGACATCAATTCCTTTATAGTTTCTGCAATGCATTGAGATACGTAGGGGCTTTTCTTCAGTTCTTCTTTGCCTCCATGCATGATGTTAAGTTCACATAATGCACAGTCATCACCATGACTGTATATACTCGCGCAATGAACGCACTCGCATACTAAATGCACCTGTCAAAATTTGGATCCCTCCCCTGCATAATAAATACACCCCCTACGTTTATCCGCTGCAGTCCCGCCAGCCAACGCCTGGCGAGGCCTTGCCCGTTAGATCTCTTTTGTTGTTTATTATGCCCACCCACTCGGCTCACTCTCCCCATCATTGCCTGCTGCCACACGCCGTGTTGTTTTTTTTCCATCTCTGTCTCTCATAATCATATGGTGGTTTTGGCATGTTAAATCCCACATATCAATCATGTCTACAGGGGATCAACTGTTACCATAGTGCTTCATAAAAAAAACAACAAAATACCAATCAAGAAGGGTGTAAGGCAGGGGGACACAATCTCCCCAATGCTATTTAACGCGTGCTTACAGGAGGTTTTCAGAAGCCTAGAATGGGAACAGTTAGGGATAAGAGTTAATGAAGAGTACCTTAGTAAACTACGCTTTGCCGATGACATTGCATTGCTGAGTAACTCAGGGGACGAATTGCAACTCATGATTACAGAGTTAGACAAGGAGAGCAGAAAGGTGGGTCTTAAAATTAATCTGCAGAAAATGAAAGTAATGTACAACAACCTCGGAAAAGAGCAGCGCTTCGAGATAGGTAATAGTGCACTTCAAGTTGTGGAAGCCTATGTCTACTTAGGGCAGGTAATAACCGTGGAGCCGAACCACGAGATTGAAGTAACTAGAAGAATAAGAATGGGGTGGAGCACATTTGGCAAGCACTCTCAAATTATGACAGGTAGATTGCCACTATCCCTCAAGAGGAAGGTATATAACAGCTGTATCTTGCTGGTACTTAGCTACGGAGCAGAAACCTGGAGATTTACAAAGAGGGTTAAGCTTAAATTGAGGACGACACAGCGCGCAATGGAAAGAGAAATGGTAGGTGTAACCTTAAGGAACAAGAAGAGAGCAGAGTGGATTAGGGAACAAACAGGGGTTAAGAATATCATAGCTGAAATCAAGAAGAAGAAACGGACATGGGCCGGGCATGTAGCACCTAGACAGGATAACCGCTAGTCATTAAGGGTTACTAACTAGATTCCCAGAGAAGGCAAGCGGGTTAGGGGGAGACAGAAGGTTAGGTGGGCAGATAAGATTAAGAAGTTTGCGGGTATAAATTGGCAGCAGCAAGCACAGGACCGAGTTAACTGGCGGAACATGGGAGAGGCCTTTGTCCTGCAGTGGACGTAGTCAGGCTGATGATGATGATGATGATCAATCATGTGTGGCACGTCCCCAGTCTTTTTAAATTATTTATGCACCACAGCGGGGTTCACAAATGCAAGTAAACAGCAAATGGAGGTCTCAAAACTGCCCGGGCCAACCGACGATTGCTTCCAGAAAATACGAAACCTTAAGGCCTAACCACATGCCGCGATTTTCGAGCGACGACAACAGTATTTGCTATCTCTATGGCTACCATACCATGGCTGTCGCGAAGGGCCATTGATCTCCATCGCATAACAGGTTTCTAAAACTAGAAAAAAAAAAAGCATCGCTCGTCGCCCAGAAAAGATCGTGACATAGATTTCCGGAACATGGTAGCACCCCAGATTCTTTCTTCAGTTGCAATTTGCTCTTTGTGCTTGTTACCCGCGCATACTTAAAGCAACGCAAGTTATGGGCTACCTTTTCTACAGTAACTTCTCATGTGAACAGCGAGGCGGCGGCGATGCTTTGTCGTTAATTTTGTTATCGACGGTTTATTTTGATGCTTCGGTGGTAGCTTGCTGTAGTGTTGGTTACTTGCTACAATGTCAATGGTGTCGTCGAGGCCATCATGAGAGGTTGCCACGAAGTTCGCAAAGAGCGTCGTAGCGCATGCTTCTGAGCACCCCTCGCGATCACAGTGGATACCACTGTTGCGGTTAAACAATCGCGAGAAAAGATAGCTGCGAAATGCTTTTATGACATGCACAGGCAACGCGGGGACAGCTTGCAGAAGATAGCGCCTTCAACCACCGAAGATGAGTGAAGTGCAACAAAGAATCTGTTTGCGAACAGTGTACACACGTGCGTGTGTCGATTGCGAAAGGCTAAGCGACCCAACTTTTTTTTTGCATTATGGCATTTTTCGCTTATCCCAAACAAAAGTTTTCACACAATTCACGCTTCCTTTCGTATCAAGACAATACGTGACAAATTGACCGCATAGACAACATGCAACATAACACCAGTGCATTAGAAGTTTTGCGGTTGCCGAGCACACAATATAAACCACAATGGTAAGTGCCGATAAGCAACATCAGATGGTACATTGCACACACATGCACTCTTCACGAGTTGATCTTGACCGGGATGGACTTCAGTTCTTGCATTCTGGCTTGAATTCGATGTTGCAGCGTCTTAAACCTGCAAATTGCAATAATATGTAGTGGCTTTTAAGGTTCTTTCCTTACAATAACAGGCCTGCTAACACAATGTGCCTAAACGCGAACAAATATGCATCTAATAGCAAAAAATGCACGCATGTGCATATTGCCAAATGTGGCAACACAAAGTTAGACCATGGCAATTAATTTATGCATGTTGCTGAGGTCAAATGTCCTAGTTACACAGAGTTCTTATACAAAATTTTTCAAATTACGTGCCACAGGCCGAACAGTGGTTGCCAAAGCAGAGCAGCATCTTTCCCAACTGTGGCGAGACTATACTTACAGGGAGGCAAGAATGCCTGATTGATTGAACTTGCCTTGCTTTCTACTAATTTCTCGATTACTGAAGCACTGCTTAGAATAGTGTTGATATCCTGATGTTCTCAAGGACTGTCCTTTCACTTTGACATAAAATGTTATTTGCCTTCAGTGTCACTCACACCAGTGGCAGCAGTAGCAGAAGTGTCAAGTTATTGCCTCAGTCTCCCTTTGCAGCGGCAGTTGTATTAAAATCGCGAACAAATACGCTTTGTTGATTGATTTGATTGATATGTGGGGTTTAACATCCTGAAACCACCATATGATTATGAGAGACGGCGTAGTGAAGGACTCGGGAAATTTCGACCACTTGGGGTTCTTTAACGTGCACCCAAATCTGAGCACATGGGCCTACAACATTTCCGCTTCTGTCGGAAATGCAGCCGCCACAGCCGGAATTCAATTACGCGACATGCGTGTCAGCAGCCGAGTGTGTTAGCCACTAGACCAACGCGGCGGGCCAAATATGCTTTGTTATACTATGCTTAAATATACACAACGTTTTATGGACGTGGAGTTATAAAAGGCTAGTACTTCTTTATATTGAGGTTTAACTGTATATGTAATTAATTACTTGCAATCACAATGTATGGCATCTTTATAAATAATTGATTACTTCTACTTGATAATGCTGACTGTAACTCACTCTTTTGGTAATTAATTACTAAAGACAATAATTATGTTGGTAAGGTATTATACAGGCTGCAACGCTTTCAACACAGCAACTACACAAGCGCTATGATTGTTTCCCAAAGATACTACACACGACAGATATGCATGAAAAACACCCCGGGCGCTCAGCTGTATTTGCTTCCTCACGTTAATGTTACACTAGGTGTCTGCAGACTAACTGAACTGGCACTACTATTGTTCAGAAACTCTCACCACTTCCTGTTCCCTTAGCCCCAACCAAGAGCACCAAGAAAATACCATACCACACTGTCACAAAACGAGCGCTCAAAAAGGGCGCGCCGCCAAATTCTAGCGACGAAACGCCGGAGTGACGTCGCGAGGTCAACGATAAAAAAAAAAAGAAAACAAACATTCAAAGACTCCCCGGGGGCACGTCTCTCTCTCTTTCGGAAGCGTAGGTTCGCCGACGAAACCTCCTCGCATCGGCGGCCCAGCAAGCCCCAGAGAGTTCTCGATGGAAAGGGGCGTGGCGATGCAGGGTTGCGTCATTCGCCGCGGACGGCCCTCGTACCGTCTCGCGCTTTCCCCCAGCCTTCGCTGCGCATCGCACCGACGAAATGACGAGAATTTTCCGGAATGGCGTGCGGAAGGTATTTAACCGAGCAGCGGAGATGGGAGATGAGGAGAAGAAGGAAGTTAACGCCAGCGTGCGTAGGGTATCCCGCCGCGTCTGTCGGTGAAGGTTTTGTCCTTAGTGACAAAGCAGGAGAAGAATAAAGTATGCGTCAAAGTGCGTAGGGTGTTCAGCCTTGTGGGCGAAGCCTTTTGTCTTCCGTGACAAAGGAGGAGAAGAAAAGGATTTCCATCTGAGGGGTGAAGGCTCGAGCTACAGGCAAGAGTGTGTGTCTACCGCTATCGAGCGAAGACGCGTGGCAACAGCTGCGTGTGTGAAGCCGACGTGTTTCCGGCGAAGAAGTTTGAAGCTTGGAGAGCGGCCAAGTGAAGACGCGAGGTTTCCTGGAAGAGAAACTTCGGGGGCAGCGGAACGACAACAACGCTGGACTTTGAGTGATTCTCGGAAGAGTATCATTCAGACTTTTGTCCCAAGAACTTTGGACTGAATAAGTTTTTTAACTCTTTAGTCTTTAAGTGTCTTGGTTGTTCAATGCATGCGACTGTATTGTAGTGCGTATTGTTGTCTGTGTCAGTTGTTTCGAGTGTGGCTGATTGTATTGTGTAGTACGTTGTTTGATTGGCCACATATTGTATTCAACTATTGTGGAGTGTGCATACTTGTGTATTGTTTTTGATCTGCCATTATTGAGAATATAATTTTGTTTTGTTTATCAACTCTCGGCTGTGACTTGTTCTTTGGGCCACAGCCGGCGTCCGCTGGCATGCCAAAAAGGACCACTTCTAAATTGTCCACGCTTTCGTGGTGCGGTTCGGGGGGCCGATACTTCGGCCCTTGGAATTAGCCCGGCGATCACCTCCCTAATTAACGGGACCTGTGACACACACCACCATATAACTGAATAGATCCCTCTTTTCCCATTTATCCCTTTGCCCCGCTGCGGTAGTCTAGTGGCTAAGGTACTCGGCTGCTGACCCGCAGGTCACGGGATGAAATCCCGCCTGTGGCGGCTGCATTTCTGATGGAGGCGGAAATGTTGTAGGTCCATGTGCTCAGATTTGGATGCACGTTAAAGAACCCCAGATGGTCGAAATTTCCAGAGCCGAGCTTCAGTACGCATCTCTCATAATCATATGGCGGTTTTGGGACGTTAAACCCCACATATCAAATCAATCCCATTCTTCCTTTCCCTCTTTTTCGTACATGCTTTCTCCTCCCCTCCTCTGCTATTGAAGTTGGGGGAGAGTGAGCAAAACGTATACAAATATGGTGCTGAGGAAGGCAGTTATAGCCTTGATAAAGACAAGCAAACTTATCGAAACATTGGCCATCCAGGCCTCGATGACAAGCTTGCAGGTGTTCTCAAGAAGCTTCGTGTAGAACGAACTTGTCTAGGTAACGGCCCTTGAAATGGCATAGGAATAGGGGCTTATACAAAAGTGACCTTGAAGCCAGTAAAAGTGGATCACTGAAGGAAAGGAACTGCCAGCAGAAGAACTTTCACTTTCTACAAGTGTGCATTGTGCCCGCCTGTTAGGGGGCGAAGCTCCTAAAACTGTGGGTCTATCTACCCTTGTGTCTCATTTTGGTACATGACTGCCTAGTTATACGACTCACTCAGCAGGTGTGTACGGGCAGACAAAGATAGACAGACAGACAGACTGATGGATGGACGATTCACGGTTTACCGATAAAACCCTTCGAAGCATCGCCCCACTCATCATCATTCACTCCGTGGATACGCTGTGATTTTTTTTTGTATACGTCAACACAGCAGCATCCTGTACTTGGTAAAAGATCAGTTAACATTACGCACAGATGCATTTTTATTTGGAACTCTCAGAAACTAGGGGCACGTTACATTCTATGAAATACAGTATGAACAGGTGCTGCGCTTTGTACTTTTACGCTGCACACTGTTTAGTCTGTGCACAGTGATCGAGCTACCCTGTTTAAAATAATATCAGTGTGGTCACGGCTGTTAACCTTCCGCAAGCAGAATTGGGTTTCGCTGCGATTTGAGTTGTGAAACGAGTGACATGGCTATATTTTCTGGAAGTTCAAATATCATGAATAGTAAAATCAATTAGTAAACACCATTAGACAAATATTTAAAAAGTTGAATATACGCACAACTCTATATTAAGCTATAAACTTCATCTTGTCTTGCTACAAGCCTCCAACACTCTTAACAAATCTTGATCTTTTGACAACGGTATCTTCAGTAATTCATCATCTCCACTTTTGTACTCTGTGGATATGGCTTTTTAAGAGCATTTTTTGGTTAAAAGGTCACTGACACGAAAATTTCGGCCTCACATTTTTTTTTTTGCTACAATGTGTTGCTAGAGTGTCAGTCAAACATGGAACGCAGCAGCATAGTTTGCTGCTGCGTGTAACAAATAATTCATTATAGGCTCCTCCTTGCTGACCAGTCTCAGTTTCGGTTTGAGAGAGCTCCAAAAACTACCACGCCTGCGCAAAAAGCACAGCACCATCGCCACTCTTTGGGCTACTTCTACAAACATACTTGCATGGTACCCACTACACGATAAATTATAATTTTTGTACAGTAGAGAGGCATCCATTTTGCCACTCATCAGAAAAGCAAGGTAACCACTACACACTTGCAGGAAATTTCGTGCAATTTCTTTTTTGCTGAGGCAGCCGACGATGAAGAATTATGCCTAAAAATTTTGTAATAGGTTGGAGCAATCAACGACTCGTTAGGCAATTCACATTGTGTGACACCAGGTTGTTAATCTGCTATTCTAAGACACTTCATTACTCATATTAACGTGACTCCATTTCCGACAACAAGCCTACCTAAGGCAAGGTTGCAATAGAGTTTCAAGCACCGGCGTTGCTCTGTGGCAGAATACGGGGCTGGCACGCAAGGAATTCGCGTACGAATCCGGTTGCGTCAGGTGTTTTTAATTCATGTAGTTTTTTTTTTTCTTCTTATGTAGCGCGGTAGTGGTTACGGACATCAGCGACCCTTCTTGTGATCTCACAAGTTTTCGCTGTAAAACGACAAGCAACCGGGTGCAACTATCACCCCCTAGCAGGTGCAATGCTCGACCACATTAGCACACAGAACTGTGATGCACTTCCACAAAACTTTCAAAACGTGCACTACAGCCACAGACTCTCAAGCAGCTGCTGCATAGTAGTCTGCTGAAGCAAACGTGGCAAAAAAAAAAAAAATGGCGGCTAAGATGTCTTCATAACTTGATCTATTGATTACAGTGAGCGAACTTGAGGGAAGTAGGGGAGTCGCCACAGGTCGATTCTGAGGGGCCAGTGCTTAATCGCACACACAATTTTTAAAATTAATGCAAAATACCTTTCAAGCTATGTGTAGAAAATAGAAGACTAAGAAGATCTCGCACCGCACACCTACAATCACGATTAGGATGAGAGTGGAATTACAGATGGAAGAAAACGACATGCATGCCGTCAGTCTCTGTCTTTGATATTTGGTGCCGTGAAACACGGGACTAGGTCTCCGGCTCAAACCGAGATGGAGAGATGAGTCATGAATGAATGAGACAGCGTTTGCTGCCTGGAGGTTCGCGAGGCGGGAGCACATTCCATTTTCCTCGGCTTTGGTTTGCCCTTGCCTTTCAATCCGACTACCTGGGGCTCACAAGGCTAGGATGCCTATGGAAATAGGAGTTAACAGTATGTCTGGCCATCAGGGGCAGATCCAGCCACTCAATTTAGGGGGGGGCGGGGGGTGGGGTCACTTAAGGTCACTGCAGCCATGCCGGCGTGAAACCGGCATGGCTGCAGCAGTACGCTTCACGCTGTTCCTACTGCTTATGCAGGTTAACGGCGCTTCTGCAAGACAATGTCCCAGGAAAGCCGCAGCGTTTCTTCCACCGGAAGGAGCCACAACGCAAGGACTACGAGGAACAACCCTTAAAACCAACGTAGCACCTGATGACGACAGCGGGATGACGCCACCAGACGTTCCGGTATCCGGCGCATGTGCGATTCCTGCCAGTGAAAATCTGAGTGATTACCGGCTCGACGATAACGCTCAGCTTCATAAAGCGGGACTCTTCAGTGCGTCAGTGGGGCGTGAAACCGGCATGGCTGCAGCAGTACGCTTCACGCTGTTCCTACTGCTTATGCAGGTTAACGGCGCTTCTGCAAGACAATGTCCCAGGAAAGCCGCAGCGTTTCTTCCACCGGAAGGAGCCACAACGCAAGGACTACGAGGAACAACCCTTAAAACCAACGTAGCACCTGATGACGACAGCGGGATGACGCCACCAGACGTTCCGGTATCCGGCGCATGTGCGATTCCTGCCAGTGAAAATCTGAGTGATTACCGGCTCGACGATAACGCTCAGCTTCATAAAGCGGGACTCTTCAGTGCGTCAGTGGGGCGTGAAACCGGCATGGCTGCAGCAGTACGCTTCACGCTGTTCCTACTGCTTATGCAGGTTAACGGCGCTTCTGCAAGACAATGTCCCAGGAAAGCCGCAGCGTTTCTTCCACCGGAAGGAGCCACAACGCAAGGACTACGAGGAACAACCCTTAAAACCAACGTAGCACCTGATGACGACAGCGGGATGACGCCACCAGACGTTCCGGTATCCGGCGCATGTGCGATTCCTGCCAGTGAAAATCTGAGTGATTACCGGCTCGACGATAACGCTCAGCTTCATAAAGCGGGACTCTTCAGTGCGTCAGTGGGGCGTGAAACCGGCATGGCTGCAGCAGTACGCTTCACGCTGTTCCTACTGCTTATGCAGGTTAACGGCGCTTCTGCAAGACAATGTCCCAGGAAAGCCGCAGCGTTTCTTCCACCGGAAGGAGCCACAACGCAAGGACTACGAGGAACAACCCTTAAAACCAACGTAGCACCTGATGACGACAGCGGGATGACGCCACCAGACGTTCCGGTATCCGGCGCATGTGCGATTCCTGCCAGTGAAAATCTGAGTGATTACCGGCTCGACGATAACGCTCAGCTTCATAAAGCGGGACTCTTCAGTGCGTCAGTGGGGCGTGAAACCGGCATGGCTGCAGCAGTACGCTTCACGCTGTTCCTACTGCTTATGCAGGTTAGTCATACGGAACCCCCTTTCTTGCTCCCCTTTTTCTTGCCGGTTTCACCCCAAAAGTTGTTTGACTGCATTCTGTCACATTCATGCACGCAATACCGTTCGCGGAAACAGTTTCGCTTGCTGCGTCGCTTCTCTTTTTATTTTTTACTTCTGCTAATATGTGGCGACGTAGAGGTGAATCCGGGACCGTCCACCGAGGCGACACTGCAGCAGCTCTTAGCAGGTCAAGGCATAATTAAGG
Organism: Rhipicephalus annulatus; assembly: GCA_013436015.1. Taxonomy (NCBI): domain Eukaryota; kingdom Metazoa; phylum Arthropoda; class Arachnida; order Ixodida; family Ixodidae; genus Rhipicephalus; species Rhipicephalus annulatus. The sequence continues at coordinate 268,336 of WOVY01011477.1, forward strand.
ATAAACTAAATGCTATTGAAACCGTTCAAGCTGCAAACAAGCTCGCTATAAACGATCTAGGTGATCGTATCAAATCCCTTGAAACTAAGTTCACAAACCTTGATGAAATGAAATCGTCTTTTGCAGAGTGCGTTGTACAATGTGAGACTCAAGCACGAGTGTTGAAGTCTCTAACGTCAAAGGTTGACGACCTTGAAAACCGCAGCAGAAGGTGCAACCTCATCTTTCACGGTATACCCGACGAAGGAGCCAATGAAACAAATGCGGAGTGTGAGAAACAGATCTTGGATATCTGTTCTTCGAAGTTAGGAATTCCCACTATAGGAATAGAAAGGGCACACCGGTTGGGACGTTTTCGAGCTGGGAGGAGCAGACCCATCATCGCAAAATTTTCATCTTTCAAAGAAAAACAGCATGTCCTAAGCAACGCAAGAAAGTTAAAAGGCACTACGACTAGCATTTCCGAAGATTTCTCCGAAGCAGTACGAAAGAAAAGAAAAATTTTGTGGGAATATGCAAAAGCACAAAAACAGGATGGCGCGAAAGCTATGCTTAGGTACGATTACCTTCTTTTGAACGGGCAGAAGTTTGTCTGCGATGATGCAACAATGCATGTGACCCCACAGAAGTGACCGTGCCAGTCTAGTTCTGTGAACATTAGTATTCTTCTGCTGAATTGCAGGAGCATAAAGAATAAGAGAGATGAATTTTCCGCCTTAGTAGAAACTGTTAAGCCTTCCGTGATTCTCGGTACGGAATCCTGGTTAGATCCTGACATTGGTGACCACGAGGTATTTCCAACTGGTTACACCTGCTACAGAAAAGACAGGAACGGTCATGGAGGGGGGGTGTTCATTCTCATTGATAGTAGCATTAGGTCCTCCCAGATTGACGTTGATGCTGGCGTGAGTGAAGTAGTGTTGTGCAAACTAGAACTTCCGAACCGCATCGCTTTAACAGTATGTAGCTTTTATCGTCCCCCTAATGCATCGCCGGATGTTCTCACTCGACTTCAAAGTGCGATTGATGAAGTTCACTCAGATACCGTGGTCATTGGGGGAGACTTCAATTTACCGGACTTGAAATGGGATGCATCGAACACCGCCACAGTTACTGGAATATGCAATACAGAAATGATGAACATGGTCAACCTGCATGCTCTGCATCAGCTAGTCCTCACCCCAACGCGGGGAAACAACATTTTAGACCTTCTGCTTACCAATCGACCAGAACTTGTTCAGTCAACGCTTGTGATTCCTGGCATAAGCGACCATCACGCTGTCGTGTCGACGATGTTGCTGGCCTATGTTAAAACAAAAAACCATGCTAACAGAAAACTGTACAATTATAAAAAAGCCAATCTCGATTGTATAAATCAAGCATTACAGGCTTATTTAGTAGTGTTCGAAACGGAAGCCGAGTGTAGGAGTGTGGACGGGCTGTGGCGGTTATTTAAGCAGAAAATACTCGAATTACGTGAGCTGTTCGTCCCAACTTGGGTGTTGACGGCGAGACAGGGTAGAAGCAAGCCTTGGTTTACGAAAACCTTGCGCCAGCTCACACAAAAAAGACAACGAACTTATCGCGCTTATTGCAGAAAACCTTCAAAAGAGACAGAGAAAAAACTGAAAGAAATAACTCGTGAAGTTAAAGAAGCAACACGCATTGCCAAAGACAGTTATTCGGGAACTATTCAAACAAGACTAAAAGATAAACCGAAAGTGTTCTGGAAGCACGTGAAGCAGAATGGCAAGGATGTTGTAACTATCCCTCCACTCGTGTCTGGTGACGTCATTGTTCGCGAAGACGCTGACAAGGCAGAATGCTTTAACGCCTACTTCTGCTCCGTCTTCACTCCTGCAGTAATGCCTTCTGAAGACGTCTCACCGGTACTTGAAACGATAAGCGACATGGATGATGTTGTCATATGTACACACGGCATTGAATCGTTGCTTCGAAGGCTCGACTCTTCTAAAGCGTGTGGTCCTGACGACTTACCCAATTTCCTGCTTAAATCATGCGCTGAATCGATAGCAAAGTACTTGAAAGTTATATTTGATATGTCACTACTCGAAGCTTCTCTTCCTGATGATTGGAAAGCAGGTATTGTGGTCCCTATTCATAAGTCCGGCCCTAGAAGCGACGTTTCAAACTACCGCCCGATATCGCTGACATCCGTTGCATGTAAAATAATGGAGCACATTCTATTCACGAGTATTGTAGCTCACTTGAATACTCATTCTGCGATTACGTCAGCCCAACATGGATTTCGTAAAGGTTTTTCCTGTGTTACCCAATTATTGGAATTCACAAATGATATTGCATCTGCATTAGATAAACGGCTTGCGGTTGAATGTATTTTCCTCGATTTCAGGAAAGCTTTCGACACAGTACCCCATTCATTACTCATTGAAAAGATGCTCACATATAAAATAAATCCGGCGGTTGTCTCATGGATTAAAGAATATCTAACGTTACGCCGGCAATTCGTGGTTGTAAATGGGGTTCGGTCACGGGCACAAAGCGTTTCATCTGGAGTACCCCAGGGCTCCGTCCTGGGACCTTTGCTGTTCTTATTGTACATCAATGATATTGGCGACGGTTTGACATCGCAGTTGAGGCTGTTTGCAGATGACTGTGTGGTTTATAGGATCACTAACGGTACGGAAGACCTCAACCTGATTCAGCAAGACCTCGATCGAATCAGCACATGGTGCACTAGGTGGCGCATGCAGCTAAACCTCACGAAAACTGTCAATATGACATTCACTCGAAAGAAGAACCCTCTAAATTACTGCTACACCCTGAATAACATTGTAATTGGTAAAGTAACCGAATTTAAATACTTAGGTGTTTGGTATACCCCAGAATTATCGTGGCAGAAGCAGGTTAACTACGTAACCGGAAAGGCGGGAAAAATGCTGGGCTTCATTCGCAGGAACTCTGGTGCATTCAGTCAGTCCACACGTGAGCTACTCTACAAGACGTACGTGAGGTCCGTCCTCGAGTACGCTTGTGTAGTGTGGGACCCTACGACGGCGCGCGACGTTAGTAAACTTGAAAGAGTTCAGAATCTCGGTGCGAGGTACGTGTCCCGTCAATACACAATTAATTTCAGTGCAACAAGAACTAAGGAAGAACTCAAATGGGATACCCTGGTAGAACGACGCAGAAAGCTGCGCCTGAAGCTTTTTCATTCCATTTACTATGGTACGATTAACATACAGAGAGACATGTATATAACACCGCCTAACTATAGGTCCCAACGCGTGGACCATGAGCGAAAAGTAAGAGAGGTTCTATGCCGCACGGAACTTTTTAAGAAATCTTTCTTTCCAAAAACAATCCACGACTGGAATAGGTTACCTGCTGACATCGTCAACGTAGTTTCGAATGAGATGTTTTTTGCCCTGCTGAAATGATTGTTTCTTTGATCTTTTTAAGACGTACTGTATGTATTACTGTTCTTATCTTTTGTTCTTCTTTTCTTTTGTCCTCACACTGTATGCAGAAGGGAATTGTGGCTATACTCCGATATCAAATCACTTATTTTTCCTGTTGAAGTGACTCAACCTTGTAGTGTTCTTGTTTCTCACATATACTGCATACTGCTGTGAATAACTTATGTTGTCGATCTGCTGTAGCTGTTGTTGTTGCTATTACCGTTTTCCACGCTTTATATATGACAAAATATTGAACTGTCCAGACTGACTGTAAACCCCTCCCCCACTGTAATGCCTCTGGCGCTGTGGGTACTAAATAAATAAATAAATAAATAAATAAATAAATAAATAAGGTAACACTGAAAAGAGGGGCGTGGTCATGACTTTCTTGTTTTTACTAGCAGAAAAACCCCTTCACCGCACAAATACTGTTCATGTGTGCTCACAGTGGGTTCACTCATTTGTCCTCATTGGTGATATGAGGTGGACTAGGAGCACTGAATTCAGGGGGAGGGGCGCTGACAGAGATTTAGAGAGGGGGCGATCACCCCAACTGCCCCCCCCCCCCCCCCTTTTGGATTTGCCAATGCTGGCCATCTACTATATTTTTTCTTCAGTGACTACTACTAGTCTCACAAGGCCAGGACAACGAACTTTCGCAGCGATGAAGCCTGCTCTGCAGGCCCAGATCTCGAAGCCATTCACAACTCGACCCGCTGTGTTTGCACGGCAATAGTCAATCCAAGGGTCCTGAAGTCGGAATACTGATGCCTTTTTGTGAGTAGTTATGAAAACCCAACGCTTGGATCAGATTTTGCCACGCCATCATTGTCGATTTTGATGTGCAAGACAGATGGACTCATAAGTGCGAAGGAAACAGACACAACGATTGACATGAAAATGAAGTGACTCCAGGATACCCAGATCACCGCGCACAGCTATTGAATAAGTCAGAAAAGAAAGTGATATGATACATTAGTCTAGATCACCAAAGCTCAGCAAGTTCAAAAAATTGCGCTTAAAACCAGTGAGAGAGGACATGAACGTACACTATACATCTTGAGGAACTAGAAAAGACGTCGAGAACTGTGAAAACTTTGCGACATCTAAAGCGTAATATCAGACCTTGACGTTCAATCAGCGGAATTATAGAACACTGCTGTAAGCATCTGCCCTACTAACCACGAATTCACTGCCGATGTCTCAAGAGAACTTGATTTACCCACATGGCGAGGGAATGCCAGATGATGGATGGCAATGAAGCCAAAGGTGCCATTGTAAGAAATTACATGACCTATTCACAACATGGCCTTAGCAAAATAATGCTCAGAATAAGGGGTGGCGAAGGCAAAGAGGAGACATCACTTAGGGAAAACACTGGTCTGAAATTTTTTTTTAATTTTCAGTATTTCCAGCTAAAATTTTAATATAATAGGTATTTTTCACAGCTGAAAACAAATATGCAATTGGTCTTTTGCTATCACATTTAGATTTTTAAATATTGACTGTTACATAAACTTGCATTCTGCCCAGCCTTTTGACATCTTCTTCATAAAATATTGCTACAAATTTGATATGACAGCATTCCATGAAGGCCAGGGAGTGCAACGAAACCATAATTTTATTTTTAGCTTTATTGGTACCAGAGTTATGGCCTTAAGAAGTATACTCATTAAAAATCTGAAACTGTTGCTTAAGTTTGTTGCTAATTAAATCACCATTGTAAATAAAAATGTTACATTGTTTTGGTTTTCTTGCACTAATCAATGTATAAGCTTTCAAATGTTGCAAGAATTATCAAAATCCGACTGCTACATCAAAAGATACTGTGGGCAATGGCTTAGGGTGTGATGAAAAATGTTGTTTTGAGAAAACGAGAAAAGAAGTTTAGGAACATGCTGAGCACTTATATTTAACAAGAAAAGGTGTGAATCGGTGTATTAATCATGTTAGAAGCCACCAGGAATGTAGTCATCATCATTCTCCTTGGTGCGCTTTCTTTTCATGGCATGCTTGAAGTTTTCAGCATGCTCATGCTTCTTCTCCGATGCCACTAGTCGGCGACTGTCCTTTTCTGAGCATCTTTCAGCAGCCACAACACTCTGCTGCAGGTGCAGCTCCTTCAATATGGCGGCATCTGCTCTCCCTTTGCCAGCGTTGAACCTTGCGACAGCTTCGGCCATAGCAGCTTCAACGGTGAAAAGCGACGCGTGTTTGTTTTTGGACACAAGCGACCAGATGACAGAGTGCAGGCTCTCGTTTTGGTTCTGTGTTTTGCCTCGCTGACAACGCTCCAGCAATTTCTTGTCAGAGAGGCGCGTGTAATTAGGCCGCAAGGCATCAACCACATACTCCGGCAGGTTGTAGCGATGATTCGGAGGAGTCTCCTGCTTGGCAACAGCCTTGTTGTACTTGCACCATTACTCTTCACCAGTTGGGCAGTGAGAGTGCTGAGGGCTTGCATCAGTAGATGCTACGTGATAAGAGGTTGCCCAGACAGCATTATTCATGGACTCAATGCTTCCTTGGTTGCTTTGTAAAGCCCATCCATAATATGACGTGAGCTTTATGACCAGCTCGCCTGTCAGTTTGCCCTTGCCGCCAAGGCTTGGCTTTCCTTCGGCTCTTTGTTTTTGCAAGAGGTTTCGAAGTGCTGTGCCCATGCGCTTATGCACATGGTTGACACAGTCCTCTTTTTCTATTGGCACGAAGCCATATACCTGTGCCTCCTGCAGACTGTTGAAGGCCCGGCTGTCTCTATCACACAACATGGTTGTGTAGCGGAGCCCATTTCTCTCTAATGAGCCATCAAATAAAATTTGTGCTGCTTCCACCTCCCTTTGTCCTGGCTTACTGGAGGTATTCTTTTGGCAAGTGTGACCAGCTAGCCACTCGGGCATACCTCGGGTTGTCCTCCTTCGGCCCTAGCTGGCAGCCCAAACAAAAGTTCGATAGGACGACGAAGTCGAGCACATAACCCGTGAATAGTTCAATCACGGTCCCTACACAAATACGGGATGAGTGGCCCCTGGTCAGCCAAGTCCATCAAAGGAAACGACGATATTTCCAGGATTTCAAGTGTCGAGTTCGGAATACACCGTTTTCACAATGCTCGCGCAGTCTTCAATAACGCGCGCGGCAGAGTTCATTTTCAATTTCACATAATCCTGGTATGTCTTGGTGTGCAGGCCTCTCCGTGAAATATTTAGGGCGGAAAAAATATCGTTGAGCGCAGTTTGCCCGTTTCCTGTGCTCATTGCCGCGCGAACCGCGAGCACGTTAATTTCGAAGGGGCCGTGTGCTGCGTCCCCCCCTGCTCTCGGCGAGCTCCATACGGTCCTCAGTTTACCGCACTTGTCACATGTGAGAACAAGTTTCGCGGCTATGCCATATTCCCGGTCTTCCTTGGAGATTCTGCCAGGCCCGCCACACACACCGCACTTCATACACTGAAGAAGTTCGTTGACCAACTCTAAGCTAACGACGGTGAACGGCGTACCAGGCGTTGCGGCTCCACCCGAGTCTCTAAAAAAAAGACCGCTTGCGTTTTGTGGCAGACTTCGATGAAAGATCTTGCAGAACATCGCTCGCACGACACTCTATGGCCACTTTTTCAGCGTCTGAAACCAGGGGAGTACCGACGCGCACAGCTCTCGTGTGATCTTGGGACACGGCTATCGCGTCCGCGATCGCGGGTGCCGCGGCGGTGATAGCGCTGGCACAGCCTGCTTCTTCTGAGTTCTCGGCGGCAGAAGGTCTCGCTGGTGATAAGGTGCGGGCTCTCGGACGCCGTTTTCGCCTTTTTCCGAACGCATGAGCACTCCGGAACTTCCGATGACCGCATGCCATTGCACCAAATCCACAGCCGTTGTTAAACCTCTACGCAAAATGGCGGCTTGCACGCCGCTGTTTAGCAGACGAATTCCTTCGCGTCCAATAGAAAACCGGGAACTGCCCCACGTGACAAAAACGCACCAATGATGTGCGAGTATTCAGTTTTTCTTTATGCGTGATAGCTGCGTTGTTGCTAGACGAAAAACGTTCTTCTGCTAGGAACAGATAATACAAAAATGCGTCTTTAAAATGAGAACAAAATGGCCACGCTACTTGGTGCGGTTCTCGTGCGATGCGGCGTTGAATACAACCTTTTTTGAGGTGGTTTCGGAAGCGAAAATGGTCATCAAACTGACTTTGCGACCCAATAACTTGACAAATACGCATTACAGGGCTATAATATTTTAGGAACAGCTTCCTTATACCTTAATGATTATGAAAAAAAAAAATACTTCAAAAAATCGGTTTTTCGGAAAATTTTCGGCCTCCCATACCCGTGTCTCCCCTTAAAAAAAGAATTAAAGATGGAAGACGGCAGGGATGCCGTCAGTCTCCGTCTTTTACACTATGTTCGCTGTTGATATTTTGCGAATGATATACCCATGTACGCAAGAATCGATCTCGCAGGCTATCTCAGCTGTGAAATTTTGTGTCAGTATCCCCTTAAATTACTGCTTTGTGAGGTTTTATTGTTTTGATAAGGTTTCATTTTCTTTAGTTCACGATGCTTACATTCAGATGTGAACAAATCAATGATAGCAACTGACTTGTTTTTTATCTTTTCCACTTCTCTGTCCTCCTCTTCATGAAACTTCTTGATGAATGTTGTCAGTTCCACTTCACTGAAGTTGAGATACTGTGCAACCTAGACAGAAAGAAAACTACATTAATGGGGCCCTGCTACACTTTTTTAAACACAGTCAGAAAACATTGTCCATATTCTTAGTCAAAGCTCCGATTAATATGCTAGGCAAACGAAGCACTGCATGCTGCTGAAAATTTACCATTTCCTGCCAGAAACATCCAAAAAGAGCTCATTCTTTCTTTTACAGTGCTGTCATGAACTATGGAGCTAATGGGGCTGAGTACACAGCTAGTGGGCACAAAAAGTATTGCCTGATTTTGAGCGGCATGCAGGCAGATGAACTTGAAAGCCATGTGCAATGCAATACTAAAGCCACCATGGCATGCTGCCGTTGGCCAGCACTGCACATGTCTGAACCAGAAGCAGTAGCCAGTGTTCAAAGAGAAAAGATGTGAAGATGCTCAAAGCCACGATGGACAGCGACATGATCTTTGTGTGGTGCATCGCCCCCTTGCACTATTGTTGGGAACGCACACATCTGCCAAATCTCTGGTTGTGTGGGCATGGTCAAATATTTCTCTATACCCCAATGTCACTGCAACAAGAAATCAACAACAAAAAACGATTTCAAACTTTTCAAGCCTACATCAATTGCGTGTGAAGTGCTCCTAAAGTAAATTTTGCTACAGTACTCATGGCGATATGTGGAAAAGTGCACTAAGATTAAGAAGGGGGTTACGAGCTGTAGCGTGTCACAACACCCCTGGACAGGGTGTCTACCAATTTGCTTTTACAAAATTCCCTGACTTTTCCAGGTTTTCCACTGTGATTTGAAGCAAATTCCATGACACTTACATTTGCTTGGAAAATTCTGTGCATGGGAAACAGACCCTCGAGTAATAAAAAAAATCAGGCGCTCCTATAAAATGAGTAATTAAATGCGCTACAAGTGCTCAAAATGCTCTAAGCACGTACGGTAGATACGAAAAATATGTATGTACCTGGCCAAAATGAAACCTCCGAGTGAGAGTAACCAAGTTGGCTGCTTAATGTTTGAAGAACCAGAAAAGAAACGCACGAGTTAAAATTATCTGCAGCTAAAAATTTACCGGAGCCCACGACAGTCCTACGATCCAGCCAAATATGCCAGAAAATGTAGAAGTGGCACCATCTCGTGGCATCTGTGTAAAAGGAGGACATTGGAGCCCGGTCGGTTCTGTCACTAGAATATATTCTAGTTCACTATAATGGTTACAGCCCAGGCAGCTTAGGATGTGGATTGGATTTGATCTGATGCAACTTGAATTGCTGTATTTACTATTGATTTGCATCCCCACCTAAATTGCACACCTCTAGTATATACTTTTCAGAAAAAAGAACACTATTACTCGCATATTCTGTGCACCTTGCATTGAACAATGACTAACAACGTGAAAAGAACAGAACTTTACTGCATCATTTTTTTTCATAACGAGCACATGCATGTCGATGTTTTATTTCTCCGGTCTCTGATGCTTCGACAAAGTCTCCAGATGGCTGTAATGAAAGCTAGGGGTAGCGTTTAAAGCGATAACGTTTGAACATGTGCTGGCAAGAAGGAATTTGTTAGGGTGCAACAGCACCCTCGATTCCATAGAGTTATCGCAGATGCCGGTGGGTTACCTTCGTTTGTGTACTCTTCTATGGATATAAAGCTTAAATGTAATCACAGATTTATTAATACCATCCCCAGAAACTGAAATGAGAAATTTAGATGATGTTACCCAACTTTACCCTTGAAAGACGAGCTATCAGCAATAAGTGTGTAGCTGAGGACGTTTGTCACTGCATCGCTAATAATAACGATGATAGTAATAATATTAGTATTAAAAGGCATTACATAGCCCAGCAAGCATCTGCTAATGACAGTATTACCTGAACCAGAAGGCCTTCAAGCCGAGACAAATTATGGTCAAGAAAAACATGCACAAATTTAACGACGTAAATTATGTTGTAGTAGGAAAGTCAGATATGGTGCATGATCTGTAGGAACAACAGACATCAACATAGTGTATGTACAAATATGAAACCTAGGGAACGCTTAAGATGACGTGAAGGAGAAGTTGCGAGGCAAAAATTTCCACTGTCTTACTTTAGGCTGCCACATTTGTGACAAACAGTACATCAGTGAGACCACTGATTTCAAGAAAAAAGTCCCCCCCCCCCCCCCCTTTCATTCATTATCACCCAAAATCGACCATCTACAAAAAGTTTATGTTCCTCGTTGTTAAAGAAAACGCGAATATGACGTCGAGAAACTACATGACCTTATATGCCCTCGCTAAACATGTGGTTTCTACAGGCCACCAAACTGACTGGTCAAGTGTGCGTGTTTTGGCCAAAGGAATGCTTGCATCATGCCTGTACCTGAAATACCAGCACATGAAGACAACTGCACATATGCTGAACAGGAGTGATGGGACGCTTTCAACAATGTACTTCCGGTGTTTATGTCACGTACTTAGGCGTACTCAAATATGCTGTGCCTTTCTTATGGCTGTTATTGCGAACAAGGCTCCCCTAGCGGGTGCCATAATGTCAGTAAACTTTGTATTCTTTCGGTAGGTGTATCCTTTCGCGTTTTCACTAGGAAACAACATTAGCGCACTGCTTTTTTTTTTTTTTACACGACTTTTGGATGTAGTAGTTGCAGTGGAACAAGTGGCTTTTTAAACTTTGATTTATGGTAATGCTTATTTTTCTGATGGTCACACAGGCTACAGTAAATTTTCATGACCAGACCAGAGTTTTCAGAAATTCCCTGATTTTTCCGTGACATTCCCAGAAGGGTCCAAGTTCCCAGACTTTTTCCAGGTTTTCCAGGTTGGTAGACACACTGCTGGATCACTAATTACACAGGAGTGCATGGGTCGTATGTCTACGAGTGCAAGAATGACCGCTAAAGTCAACAAACTTCGCTGGCAATCATTTAGAGCTGTTCATGACTTTGCTCCTGTTCTGGCAAACTAAATGAAAACGTGCAACACCTTTCCTTAGTCGATGCAAATTTTTCATATTTTCTGGCAATACGAATTTCTTATCACCAAGGTTTTACTGTATATAGTGCAGAATGTTTCAGATGCAAGATGAAGAATTTGGTTAGAATTGCGGAACTGAGAGAAAAAAGAAGCAAAAAAAAACATGTAAACTGGCAGCAAGCAATCTGAAATGGCTACGTTGATATTTGCTTAGGCAATGTCAAGATTGCAAATATGGCTTTTACACATGAAAACAGCAACCTTAAATATGTTTTTCGCAACCTTAAATACGTTTTTTAACTCCTACTATCCTAAACTTGTGGTACAGAACATCACCATTGCCTTACCTTGTTTCAATATATGGCTTAGTTAAACATATTATGAAGCACACCCCTTAATAAAAGATACAACACTGAAACAACCAGCTTATAATAAATGCAGTGATGCTACCGAGCTTTTTCGATTTGAAGCAATTTTGGAGCAGCAAAATTTTCCATTTTAGAGCAATCTGGAGCAGCTAATTTCAAGTTCTGGAGGAGAAGCAAGTTGCATTACATTGAAGGACATGAGAAATTATTCTGAGGCTCTTGTGAAGGACTAGAAATATTTAAATTAATTGCAAATTTCACGGAGCCAATCATCTTAGAAGCACTCCCTATTTAAGTTGATGATGCAAAAATAATGGCATCATGCTGTTGAGCATTCTGGAAAACCTTGGTCAGTAATTATTTCTGTAGCAAGCAAATAAAATACTGGTTGAATAAAATTGTACTTCATGAAATAACAATAAAAGTACACCTATGTGGTTATCAGCAGATAGGCGGACAAACGCTGTGACATAGAAAGTTAGAGACTCACACAGTCCCAAGTGCATATCCCTACGATGACTTCAAGAATAAAGAAAGGTTCGTTTTCTTCACGACTGGTTAGACTGCCGGGCATAATATGACGCTATTCAGCTAGTCTCAGAAAGCCAACCTCCTCCAGCACTCATCTCTGTTCTCAAACTACACAATTTAACAAGCTTCATTTTCCTTTTGTAGCAATATGTAATGTGGCTAGGGCGTTCTGTCTACACTCCAACAACCTCCTACCGTGTCCTCTAGAAAGCAGTGCACAAAAAAAAATTCTCACAGGGTACCTTAGGCATACGCCTAAGACAACTTGAAGGCAAGATCCACTTTTAATGGGATAGCAATAATATGAACATTCTGGACTGGTTTTTACTATTGCCAGAGGGGTGGCCAGAAATTAAAAAAAATTTGAGAGAGGGGTTACACCTTGATCTGAGGGGGGGTGTGGGCAGGCAAAAGGTGCACTGAGCCTTAATCACTAAAAGCGGCCCCACCCAACGTTACTATCTAAAAACGTTGGCCACACCATCGTCCCGTACAGATAGAAACACACTAGTCCAGAGCAGCAGAGAGTGTGCCTGTCGACACTGTTGTTAGCTGTGGCTTCTGTCTCAAGTTAGCTACAAGCTTCCGTTGATGCTTACATTACACCACAAGGGCCTAACACGCAGTACGATCATGTTTGGTAGCACTAGGGCGTCCCTCTTTACATATTTCTGAAGACAACACCAGCTGTAGCAGCTGGCTGGGCACTCTAGACAAGTCTGATTCCAACTGTACGTGCATCGGCGTGCAAGAGATGTTTGGGGGTCTCTAATCACCCAAGTCGCGGATATCGAACACTGCGCATGAATAAAGTCTTTGCGAGTGCGCGGACCTAGGAAATGGCAACCCCGTCGCTATCACTTCTCACGAAGGACATCAAGCCTTATTATTTGGTATCACAATACAATTTGTTCATATCGCATTCACTTCTAAGAGCATAAGTGAAACTAACAAATTGTATATTATTTTAGATCCGATATCGGGCAACTCAAAAGAATGCTGGCAAAAGGGCCAATGATTACTCTACCGTTGCCAAAGCTTTCGTGCTGTCAGTTATCTAAACCCGAAGCAGATGTTAGTAGCACAGAAAGTTAACGAGCAGTCTCATTATGCCTCGAGATAGCGTGCACCAGCTTCAAGCGATGCAGCTGTCTCCCCTCCACCCCTCCCTTTAAAACGAAGCAATAAATACGATGCCGTGATGGTCCTTTATTTTTTAAACCGTGAAAAGCGAGAGATGGACGTGTAACATGGCTTCAGAGGTCTTCCGACACCAGAGCTGCCAGCAATGGCCTCACTACAGATGCGCGCATTAAAACCGAATTTCGGCTGCTCCAACCAGAAGGCATGCTTTTATTAAAAAGAAGGCATGCGAGAATTTTCAATTCGGACCCTAGCAACCTTGAGTTCGAAGGGCATTGTCTTTTAGGGGCTTTTACCACCAAAGCGATTATAAACGCGGATATGCTGGTGGAAGGAATTACGAAAAGGCTCTTCTCTATGATGATCCATGCATAAAGTATAATTAGAGGAAAGGTGTCAACGTATTCCCACCGTTTATGCATTCTTCTGCGGACGCGAAGCACGGAAAATTAGATTGTGATGTCCAGATATAGACGTGACTATATCGATAGACGTGACTATATAGACGTGGCTAGATATAGACGTGATATATTCTGGTGGCACGCGTGCAGTCATTAGTGAAAATTGCTCTATTACATGCCGTGAAATTCTTCAAACGAGTGATCAGCAGCGTTCCTAGAGCGAACGACGTCCGCCGATGAATCGCCGCCTTAGTTTCACGCTAACGATTCGACTAGACATCACGAGCCCCTGTGGAGAGCACGTTTCGCTGTTAAACGAACTTGCACAACAGAGTTTCGTCGGCACTAAACAAACATCGTGAATTTCAGGACGTACGCACAACTGCAGTTTATTCAGAGAAATTAAATAGGTACGCGATTGTGACTTTGGTGGCCCTGAAAAGGTGCACATGTATGGACGCTCCGGCGTGGCTATAGCCAGTGATAGACACTCCTAAATCTGACTTTGGTGTAGTTTAGCGCAATTTCTGTTGATATTATCAGGATGGCTCAGTAAATCTGATTTGGCGCACTTTGGCACTCGAGTGGGTTCACTGCAAATATGATATCTGTAAAATTTGAAAAGTTTCAGAGAAAAGAAATACCTAAGAAAAATTACAAGCTCCAATGGCAAACATGCTCACTTGCCTCATAAGGTATTTCGTTGGTGTTCTCCCTGTTCATGATGAAGAGTTTGGCAACAGCCTCGTCAGGGCCCAGCATCACTCTTGCCAGAAGGGGGTACTCATCATCTTGCATCAGTCTCCGTTCTTATCAGCATCAAAAATCATTGCAATAAACAAAAACAGAGGACAGGCCTATAAATATTGGTGTCATTACACTCCCTCAAAATGCAATTTTCTACAAAACTGGCAGTGTGATGTCTGAGTCAAAAAGAAAATTCTAGTTCTTAGTTCATGTTCTATGAGCAGCAGTAGCTGGTAAAAATATTTCATCAGGTTACGCCTTTGGCTGTACAATGCCTGTGACAGTTTTTCTGCTGAGATGTTTTATGAATAAGGTGAAAGGAATAGGTGCTAAGAAAACATATAGAACCAGTATTTGTGAAACTGCAGAAGTTTTTCATATTTATTTCTTTAACCCACAACTCACCAGTTTATTTTTCACTGCAGTTTCTGAACTTTACGAAACAAACATGTGTATTGAATATTTTATGTGTGTGTAAACAAAACACTCTAATAGAATTTCTTACACTCATTAATCATGCATGGTTCTTTTAAGGGGAGATGCTACTCGAAAAAGGTTTTTTTTTTTATTTCATAACCCAGCTCCTTGAAATTTTAGGTGTTAGTAAAGCTTGCAGTGCTGATTTCATAACTGCAATTATTTTTTTGATAGCTATAGTAGTTCCGGAGTTACTACAACTTTGATATCAAAATATAGTGTTTTTTGTGCACATAATAAAGCTTACTCAAAATTTTCACACAGAATTGCAAAATGGCTCATTCTGCTGCACTTGAGCAGTACAATACAGAAAAGTACCTCAAACAAAATTTATTTGCTACATTAAAAAAAAATTAAAAGTACTAAATGCATATTTTACATCTCTCTATCAGTGTATCAAGTTGTGTAAAAAAAAATCTGTGATGTATAATGCAACCTAAAGTAGATACTTGTATCCTAGAGTGGCTGATTAAGCTCTGTGCAAAATTTCATCAAGATAGGACTATTTTATGCCTAAAAAAGATTGTGCACAAGATGAGAGAATTACCTCAAAATGGAAATCGAGAAAAATGCATTTGAAAGTTGTAAATATGTTTACTCATGATTACACAGTGCGATTTGCACAAAACTTGGTGATATCATAGAAGGGACACAGCTAGAGCACCTAAAATTGTCCTGCTCCATATGTGGATCCTTCTCACCGCTTGAGAAGGGAGTAATCAAGGCGCGCTTTCTTTGCCACGTTCCGCCAATGGGCCCTTGCCTCGGCTGTTTCACACGTAGACATTCTTTCGATTCTCCTCTGGTCGCAGGATTGGCCCGGGTGATCAGTTGATCTGGTGGGACTACACCAAGCTCCTCTAGCACGTGTTTAAAGCTTGAATGTCCTTTATTGAACCACAACATGGCCATAGCAGCTGCAGTTTCCACTGTTGTCCGGGAGGCAAACTTAGTCTTCGGACACAACAACCAGATTTTGCTGTTCAAAGATTCTGCAGCGTTTTGGGTCTTCCCTTGGACACAACGCACCAGCAACTTTTCATCTGTGAGCTGCTTGTAAATGGGAAGCACAGCCAATCCTTGAGCCTTGGTCAAGATTGGTGTGTGGTCGGGTAGGGCCTCCCCAAGCGCTTCGGCTCGCCTATGCTTGC
Organism: Rhipicephalus annulatus; assembly: GCA_013436015.1. Lineage (NCBI taxonomy): Eukaryota > Metazoa > Arthropoda > Arachnida > Ixodida > Ixodidae > Rhipicephalus > Rhipicephalus annulatus. The sequence goes on from WOVY01011477.1 coordinate 284,253, forward strand.
ACCAGGAAGTCGCCCCTTCTGGACAGTATCGGTGGCTGCATGCTGTGTTGCTCGATGATGAATGGAAATATGAGGCCCAGATGGCACGATGCATTTTCAGAATATCACCTCTGTTGTTTGTGATTGCAATACGGTAATAGTTCTGCAGCTTCTGAATTGTGCCATCTGTCAGCTTTTCCCCTCGTGGAAGTCGTGTTGGCAGTTTCCAAAGTGCAGTGCCTAGATGCTTGGCCACATGGTTTGTGCACTCCTCCTTGTCCACAACAGCTTCACCATATACCTTGGCCTCAGCGACAGCGGTATAAGCTTTGCTGTCCCCATCACTGAGGAACTTGGTGAAGCGCAATGGTGTTGTGTATGAGGATGTCCTGCCCCATATGCGCAAAGCTGCCTCAGTCTCCATGGCATGAGAGGAGCACTCTGTATTTTTTTCGCAGACAGGTGTGTGGAATGCTTGCCATATTTTTTCCTCATCACCCAAGTCCTGGTGCCGGCTACAGGCAAGGCAGTAATTCGATAGCACTTCAAAATCTAGGCACAAACCAGTGTCCACAGACACAGCAGTGCCGATGCCATTGTGGCTCTTGTGCCCTCTTTTTTGCCATGTGCCATCATACATGACAGCAACATCAGCCCCATCCACTTTCTCGACAGCGGTATAAGCTTTGCTGTCCCCATCACTGAGGAACTTGGTGAAGCGCAATGGTGTTGTGTATGAGGATGTCCTGCCCCATATGCGCAAAGCTGCCTCAGTCTCCATTGCATGAGAGGAGCACTCTGTATTTTTTTCGCAGACAGGTGTGTGGAATGCTTGCCATATTTCTTCCTCATCACCCAAGTCCTGGTGCCGGCTACAGGCAAGGCAGTAATTCGATAGCACTTCAAAATCTAGGCACAAACCAGTGTCCACAGACACAGCAGTGCCGATGCCATTGTGGCTCTTGTGCCCTCTTTTTTGCCATGTGCCATCATACATGACAGCAACATCAGCCCCATCCACTTTCTCTTTAGTTATCATCCGCGCTTTCGCCAGGTTTTCTTGCACAGCTTTGGTAGCTGCAGCATGAACTTTTTTGCCGATTGCAATAAAAGTCTTATGATTCATAGGTATTGGCAGTCCAAGAATAGCGCAAAAACGCGACAGCTGTTCATGCCCAATGCCTATTGCACGCGCAGCCACAACTACCTTCACAATGACAGCGAAGCTGTCGCGCGAGCTGCCGCTTCGGTAGCTCGTCATCACCGGCATCGGTGGGCTGTCTTTCCGGCAGAACACGCCGCGAACTATGCGCGGCAGAAACCACTGACTCGGGACACTCACTGTTATCACAGTGCAGCTCGAGGAACGAAGAGAGGCCCTTACGTTTACTTGCGGTGTCGCGAACGACGAGTCCAGCGGTGTGGCATGTTGGACAAACAGCACGGCTTACCATTGATGTCAGTGCACCGATGTCACAAAATACTCCGCTCACAGAGCCACAAACACTCTTCGTTCTTTCGCTTTCGAACTGTTCAATCTTTTTTTCAGATGCGCTGATGAACTTGATCGCGGCGTCGATTTCGTCAAAGTTCCCGCAAGCCGCCGTATCCCCGCTGCCTTGATTAGGCCTAGTGGCCCGCGGCTCGCATTCTTCTACCTCTGCTTTGCGCTTCGGTTTACGTCGACGCCCTTGGTACTTGTTCTTGCTTGCAAACTTTCGTGCTCGGAAGTCTCACTTCTTCGAGTTATCCATGGTGAACTCGGAAAAACATAGAAACGCACGGCAAGTGCCGATCGTCGCAAGCGCTCAGCGAGCGAGGCCGATCAGATGTAGCCAATGGCGGCCTCGGTAGCGTACCATGTGACCGGTAGAGATGCGCGAAGCGCCTGCAGCTTGGCTGTAAACAGACTTGGAAACGACTGTTTTGTGAAATTCCTCACTAAAATACGAAACTAGGGGGACGCCTGTACACTAGAAGGAGCCTTGATCTACACCACCGAACAAACCCCGATGGCGGACGTCATCGTGTTGCCGAGTGGCGGATTTTCAAAAATAGCCGTCGGATGCGTGAATTCGCGACTTCGGCAGCTACCTTCACTAGCGCAGATCGACTTTTTACCACTTTCTTGTTTGAATTCAGCTATGACCTTTGGGGAAATGATAGTTGAATGATCAAAAGTGATTTTAGAAGCAATATCTCAAAAGTGGAAATTTTCGCAAAAAACGCGATTTTTCGACCCGCATCTCCCCTTAACCTATAATTCAGAAATGCTGTGCAGAAGTCATGTTCTAGTCTACAAGAACGAGCAATTGGTCTGCAGATCTTGTACCTACCTAAAGAAATTGCAATGTGATATGCTATAAAGCGCTTAATTAGATAGTTCACAAATGTAGTTGAAGTGAATGTGAAGGTACACAACATAACTGCCTGTCAGTAATTACAAAACAGAGCATAAATCTCTGCCTAACAATTGTTTATCAAACTTTTAAAGGTGGTTGGCTAACGTCAACAGTTGAAACGAACATGAAAGAGTTACTTCTTGGGAGACTTGGCAAGAAATACAGAGCATGGTCTGCTTAAAAAATCTTTCAAATCATTGCGCTGACTTTCTCCCAGACAGCAACAAATTGATAAACTTGTTCAGTAATTACTCATGCAAAGAGGATGGTTTTTTATAAGAATTCTCAATTCAATGTTGCGCTCCTGTTCAAAACCTTGCCTCCAAATGTCTGCTTAGAAAGTAATAATACCTCCGGTGTCCCGAACGACGTAGAGGGCGAAATCTTGAGGAGAGTTTTCCACTTTGAATTTGTCCAAAAGCTGGTTAATTACTTCTGGGGCATTCACAAGGCTTGTCACCCAGACACTGGTCACACTACCATATGCAGGTGTGAACACACTTGTCTGCAACACAAACATAACACATAACATATAGGCTCAGTCTCACATAAAATTATAACATAGCCGATAAAATGAAAATCCCATTCTATGAGAAGCTAGTATTCTGTCATAATATCACATTGCATTACACTGAATTGTCTTATACTGAATTACATTGGATGAACTTGTACACTACTGAACACAAGTTTGCTTTACGAACTGAAATTAAACTAGTTTTTGCAACAGCCAAAATTTGTGCACAAAATACAGTATCCACCTAACTTACTTTTTTCCAAATTGTTAACCAAGGTAGTTAGGCATGCGCGAATCTGCCGAACACTTCCATGCTTGTACAAAACATCATTGTACATCAAGACAAGCACAAGTGAGATGCTTTAGTACTATTTAGAACAACATGGGTCCATTAATCCTAAGATGAGGACAGTGACAGCTTTACAGTCAAACCTCGTTAGCACATACCCTCTTCAAGTGTGCTAATGGTTAAAATGTAGTTGCGACGAATCCCCGACCGAGTCTCACAGAGACCAATGCATTCGCGGACTGCTTAAGTTGTAGTGTTCGGCCTATGCCTACCGGTTAGTACGTACTAACTGCATACTGGGATAACATTTTGTGGGACAAAATTTGAGTGCTCCGTTGAACTTGCAGATGCCACAATGTGTCGTGAACCATTTTATGACGTGTTGATAAGTGCGGAGATCAGCCGATAAGTTATTCAGACTTCTGTGTGATTGTCGCGATGGCATTGCGAGTAACCATCAGGGAAAAAACGAAGGCGAGGTGGCGACCACCGACAAACACGCCAGTTTGACTTATCACCGTCGAAAAGCCTTATCACAGTAAGCATCCCCAGCTGTATGCTCAGGCCCGTGTGTGGCATAGCATCACCTAAAGCTTACCGTACGCTTTTAGTAGGCGACTACCTGAACCCGCTGGGCGGTCAATCGCTGCAGCTTCATTTTGTGGGACTGTGTTCAAGCACGCATCGCTTTACAGAAACGCAAGCAGCTCGCTGTCATAGAGTTTAGCATTGCAGATCGCGAGCACCGAGAAACCTTGCTGTATTATACCAACACGCGCACCGTACAGCGAGCGTAGCGCTTTTGCTACCATGCTGCATGCTTTTATTCAGTGACAGCCCAAATGCGCCTCTGTCCGCTGTCAGGACTGCTAGAGCATTGCAGAAAGCACAATGCTTGCAGAAAGCTCTTCAACGCCGCGTTAACCCAGCAGGCTACTCACGGAATCTCTGCATGGCCTGAAGCAGAGAGGGTGTACCCTACAGCAAGCGGATCGGCAGTCACGGTGTGCACAGGGTAACCGAAGTGCTGCACACAACTAGCCATGCAGTAAACGATTTGGCTCTGTGGGACTGCACTGTGTTTTAAAAAACAAAACTGCATCAGTTTTCACTTAGAAGTAGACTGCGGAACAACTGTATCACGCACAACCGATTGTGTCCGTTATGTCACAGTACTACGCTGCACATACCGGATACCATGATAGCGTCGAAATGCTAATCGGCGTCGCCACCGCATGCTATCGGGCGGTTGTGAGAGGGTCTGAAACGTTTCTGTACTTGGGCAAAAAGAAAGAAATGGCTTTGCGGTGTGCTCTTTAGGCTTTATTTCCAGTGGCACTGTGTTTCTTCCTTTGTTGGCAGCGATGGCGCATGTCAGGAGATGCAAATTTGTAGCTGGTGGTTAATGCGTGATACGTTTAATGTGTAGTTATGCCACCATCCCCGGTAGGTACATATTAACGAGGTTTCACTATATATACATATCCCATCTAATCAACCAACAAAAAAGTATCTTCACCTCTCTGTTGTAGAAGTGCCCGTTGATGGAACAACGCCGACGCAGCTTCACCCGTGATGAACGGGCTTTGCTGCGCAGTGTCACACCCTCAAAGCCATTGGCATCTTCACTGGTCAATGGCTGTTGTGAACTGGTGCCAGTCACCAAGTCTGACAATGAATGCTTACTGGGGTTTGGCAGCGTCCTATAGTTGCGGCCGATTTCCGAACGGCCATTTGGGTGGCTTTCACTGCATTCCTGATCTGCCAGCTCAGAAAACATGTTGTCTGTGCTTGTGCTCATTCTGAGACCTCCATTCTTGTCTTCTGTGCCATTTTCTACACTACTGGTACTTTCCTTCTCGGGTGAACCATTCTGCAAGTACTTGGACTGAAAAAAAAAAAAAGGTTAAAAGGAGAGGAACTTCTTACAACAGACAAACTCTAGCAAATGTGAGCCTTCCCACATGATAGAATGAAAATGCTCTTTTTGTGCGTGCTATGAACTAGTTCCCTTGGGACTCTCAAATGGTCTTTCTCACAGAATAGAACAGAACTTTATTGAAACACACTATATATGAAGCAGCTTTAGTAAAGTGCCCCAACAGGCCACAGCCAATGGGGCCCTTGACTCACTAACTGTAAAAAAATAGCTACATAGAGTTAGGAAAAAAAAAAAAACAAGACTTGTGAGAAAAGCTTCAGAAGCAGTAGCAGCAGCAGCAGTACAACTTAAAAACAAAGAAGGAGGAGTTTGTGGGGGATAATCTTTCCAACTACACCAGCAGCTGTGGCAGAAATGTAGGGTTTCTAGTGCTGCGCACTTTTTGCTTTAGGCTTGATATGTTAAGCTCTCCTGCGGTAGCTGCATGAAAATTTTGGTTGGATGCACCTCATCGCGATTCTCCATAGTACATATTTAGTAATATTTCTAGACAGTACACCCCAAACCATTAAATAGACACAAACTATATCTGGTATGAGATGTGCTGCACTTCTGTGTAAAGGAATCTACGAGAAAAAATACTCTAGCAGAAAATATTGTTCCTTACATGTTCACTAGTAATGCCACAATCTGATGCCACAGCTGGGCTAGAGGGAAAACGCACGTGTTCCTTCTTACAGCCTGTGGTTCGGATCTAGGTCCCACCTTTCACCACCACTAGTTCCTGCCACTGTTATCCAACCCTGGCTATACAGGAACACTAATGGTTGCCAGTTAAAGGGGCCCGCAATACTTTTCGAGTATGGTCAGAAAACCATGCTGATCAGTAGTCGGGGCTCTCAAGAACACGTAAGCCAAATATTAAAGCGCAGCATGCAGCCTGGAATTCACAATAAATTCTCAAAGTCAGTTAAAAATCGCTCTCACTTCCCTCGACAAACAATACTGCATGCTCAAAAATCACTGCAGGCTCAAGCATCACACCACTGGCTGATTTGAGCATGGTGCGGGAGCTTGGCACAAAGGAACTTTCAAACTACCCACGCCATTCGCCATATGCAGTGAGATCCAGATCTTTTGTCTGTGATTTAAAGAAAAGTCACAAGCAGCATTTTACTGTCTTGTAATGCACAAAATGTTATTTGTTTTACAGTATATTGAGCACTAGTGATTAATTGTATTTTGGACTTTTGACACCATTGGGCACATTCCAAAATGTCCCACTGGTGGTGCATATTGTGTACTACATTTACCTCAATTTCTCCATTAGTAGAGAACTACTGTTCATAATACATTGGCATTTTATACATTCTTGAACATTGACCTTTCATTACAACACAAAATGTTGTTTGCTTTTAGTGTTCCTTTAACAAAAGAAGCTGAAATGCGTGGACACCCCAACATGAAATTTAACAAGTGCCAATATGACATTAAAATAATATAACAAAATAAGTATGTGCCACCAGAAATAAAAAGACATGGTGGTACGAAATCTTACAGTTTCTTCAGCTCACCTAAAAATTAGGGCACCACGGTTGCTGTTACTAAATAATGCCTTTTCAAACCCACATTTCAGCACAGTTCAGTACAAATTGAATCTTTGTAGTACCTCCGAAACATGTGGCAAGAATGAACTCGGTATGTCTGTTCTTACCAGTCGGAGGCAAACAAATCAACTATGGAGTAGTGTAGGGTCAAAACACTCCACCTCGTCACATGAGGCAACTACTCATCAAGAACACAACTCGGTATTCTCTGGAGGAATGTACACGCTGTATATTTGCATCTCTTCTCTAGCATGGCCGTGCTTATACATATTCTGCGAGTACCTTACCTGGCATAAGCACTGGAAATTGAGAACATTTTTTCTAGTGCTAAAGAGTAGTGTTATGATCTGCAGACACCATCCTTTATATCTTTGCTGCGCACAGCTCTTGATCTTTTGGCAAAACTTTGCTATACTATATCAGACAAAGAATGCAGTTTTGCATAGTATTGTGTTCAAAGCACATGAGTCAGCTTATCTGTATAAAATTAAAATCGGGGGGACAATCAAGCTTCACCTTTCAGAGTTGAACATGATCACAATATTCTGCCCCTAATGTATACTTCAACCACTTAGTGCATACTTTTTATTGTATGATGTTCTGCGAAATAAGCTCTTCAACAATACCATGTTAATACTATACCTGCCACAACCTTATTAGGTGGGCAGCTTCCTAAGCGATTCCATAATAAGATAATTTGACCTGAATGCAATGTAACATTGGAGGGTGAAAAGAACAAATGCTGATGCCATACCCCTTTGTCTTTAGAATTGATGGCCAGTCGACTAAGTCGCAGTGATGTCCTTCTTCTTCGTACCGGGATGCGATCATCGTGGTCTTCTTTCAGCCTGATAACTCTGTTCACTCCCCAGTAGATTCTGATGGGCCCTTCCAAAATCAGGCGGCCATTTCTCTGCAGACACCATCATCTCATGTGGTTTAACAATATACACTAATGTCATCAGATCATAACTAATGTTCACATATTGTTTATTGACAAAAACGGCATCTCGAAAAAAAGCAAGAACAGCTTGTAATTATAAGACACTCCTTCTTAACAAGACTTTATTTGGTGTTCCCCATGCTCCAGTTTTTAACAAGTCATAATATTGCATTAAAGAATACAAAACGATTGCAATGGCCTGAAAAACGAGGGAAGGTATTGATGTTGGTACCGCACTGTGTGGCTAACTTTTGCTTTTTGTCCTTGCATTGTTCGAAATGAAGAATGGCTGTATTAATGTTCACATGCTCAAAAGTGCCCTTATAAATGCAACTTTACTTCACTTAAGTGTGCTTAAGGTCAAGTTCCTTGTAACAGATGTGCAAACTCAGGGGCTGTGATTGGCCTTACCACAGCTGATTGTGATCAACATTGGCTTCAACTGCGTGGGTGGCTGGCAAGGGCTGAAGCATATACATCAAACAATAGGACATCACTTCTAGGGACAGCAACATTCAGTGCCAAATAATAGTTCATGAACATTGTACTCCTTGACAGTGCCTTCACGGTCCGCTGAATAACTAGCATGCTTTGTGTGCAGTCGACCAAGACTTCAGCTATTCCATGCTGTGGCCACTTTTTTTGTCTGTCAGCGCTGTATTATGCAACGAAGTTACAAAAAATTGCTTTCAGGACATGTGCTTTTTAGGCATACACTTGTCTTCACCTTTTCTAAAACTTAATTCAGTGGTATGGCAAAGATACACATAAAAAACTGCCCCTCATGCAGAATAGCTACATTTTTGGCTGACTGTAGAGTACGATCCAATGTTTGTAGGAACACGCGTGTGCGTGGCCAGTGTACACGGAGCGCTATTTGCTGGCAGAATTTATAAATGCGGGGCATGCGCATTAGTTCAACAAAGTGGTGTGCACCCCTGCGTCGTGTGCTACTTCTCCACTCATTCACTTGGTGTGCACTAGCGAGCCATTAACCTTCACCATTTTCATTTTCGCACTGTAAATCAACTGACACAAACCCATAATTCCGCTTCTTTAACAAGCCGATATTTCATGGTCGCAAAGGTGAACTTAAAATGTTTGCTGCTTAGACTTCAATAGCCTTAGCTGTTATCAAAAAGGCCTGTTGCAGCGAGCAACAAAAATACAACAAGATTAATGGTGAGAACTTGCAAAAAATCTGCGGCAATAAATAAAATTATACATTCTTTTGTGTGAGCTGGAAATCCCAGGAGCAGCAGGCAGAGTGAGAGCTAGATAAAGTGCACCGCAAAAACTCGGAAGCGCTTTATACCACTTTCATGCGCACAGGCGTAGAAGTAGCAGACAAAACTGAGTGCACATCGCCATTATGATTTTATGCGCATGGGTCACATTTACAAATCTCCTTGCGAATTAGTACCAAGATCACTGCGTCCCAGGCCAACTATCAGCCATCGGTTGATTTAAGCATGGCGTGCTCAGCCGTTACCAAGGCCGCCACGATTGATTGATTTGTGGGGTTTAACGTCCCAAAACCACCATTTGATTATGAGAGACGCCGTAGTGGAGGACTCCGGAAATTTTGACCACCTGGGGTTCTTTAACGTGCACCCAAATCTGAGTACACGGGCCTACAACATTTCCGCCTCCATCGGAAATGCAGCCGCCGCAGCCGGGAATCGAACCCGCGACCTGCGGGAAGGCCGCCACGAGAGGCCACAACTTGTCTACATGTGTATGCACGATCACACTGCTGAAAAGCCGCACATTCGAAGAAAGAAAAAAAGAAGAGAAAAAGAAGGCGTTTGTGCGAAAATTTTTTTTATACTGTTCATGGTTTTGAATATTGTTGCATATATAGTGTTTTTATTGCACTGTTTACCATTTGGTAACCAAAAATTACACACTTTTCACATTTTGATTCATTCCAAAATATTTTTGTTGCTTTAGAACATAAATTTTTGGAAAGAGCATTTCATTGTGCAAAGTTTGGTATGTAGCGATTCATGCTGGAGAACTTTTCAATCTGGCAGAAACTACTTTCTCGAGACATATGAAAAATAACCATATTTGTGTGGTAACAAAAGAGTTAAAGAGAGAAATATTAAAGAAATAATGCCTCATGATTTCTGTACCTACCAAACGGCTTTGAACAATGCCACTTTTCCCCTCGTAGTATTGATTGTAAACCTTTAGTTTTCCCTCCAGATGATTTCTGGAAAAAAAAATAATGTTAAGGTATAGCTTCTAACAATTTTAATATGCAGCCATAAAGGCTCACATCTATATACAGCAACAAAATAACAAGATACTTAGACAGAAGGGGCAGCAAAATGTAAAGCATTGCTACAGATTGATAGTACGAGTAGTCATGTTCTCACAAAACAAAACAAAACTTTTTAATTTTTGCATTTAATAATCTTTGGGTTTTCATGTACCAAAACTACTATTTGATTATAAGGACAAGTTAGCAAGGGGCTCCGGAAATTTCAACCACCTGGTGTTTTTTAACGTGTAACTATGTCTAAGTACACAGGCCTCAAGCCTTTCGCATCCATCAAAATGCCGCCATTGTGGCCGAATTCGATCCTGTGACGTTCGGCTCAGCAGTTGAGCACTACAACTACTAGACCACTGTAGCTGGTTACAATTTTTTTCCACAACGTAGCATTGAGTGTAATGGCTCACTAGCTCTAATGATGTTTACTTACTAGTAGTCAAGCTAATCCACATTTAATGAAAATCTACCCAAAAGCATTCAGTCCATGACACCAGCCACAGAGAGATGCATAGTAACTTCTAAATTTCAACTGACAAGCTGTGCAAAAACAGCCCCAACAAAAAAAAAAACAAAACAAGGGAAGTGAAAACAGAAAGAAAATTTATTAAAAGAATAAATAAATAAATAAATAAATGAATAAATAAATAAACATGAAAGACCAATGCTTTACACAACAGGTATTAAGCCATGATTCAGCATATAACCTTATTCATTCACACTTAAGAGTTAATATACTGACTCTAGAGGAAACGCTAGGCCAGGAAAGCTATAACCGCAAAAGCGATGACATCTTGGAACGTCGTCAATGTTACCATCCCCGTACTTAAAGTACTGTGATGGAAGAAGTGCTAAATTTAAACGTTTCAAACACTCCAATTTTCGCAATACAAATCGTAAAGAAGCGTGTTCACGTATTATAAATGAATGAAAATTGTATAAAACTTATATAAACTACTTTTAGGAAAGATACAATGGCCATTTATCCAATTTACTGAGCGCGGAGAGGAGCGTTTACAGGTTTCTTCGGTAGATGGCGCCCCCATTATTGTAATGCTGAGAGCGTGGCGATGCGGCGTGCGGCCGTTTGCGCCAACTTGCTTGTGTGCCGTGTGAGTTCGCGTCCCGTGTTTTTTGTTGTCATGAGCCAAAAACTCGACTTCTTGTGACAGTCTTTCACTGCGATGTAATAGAGATCCACGAAACAGAGAAAATGCTGGGTGTAATTGCAGCATGCAGTGGCGACTGCGAGTGAACGTCACCCGAAAGCTGAGTATCGTTCCATCATGGCGGCATCCGAGCAGTTATGGGTTTTCATGCATGGATCCTATGGGGAGCTTTTCCTTTAGAGTCTGTATGTTAACTCTATGCATTCACATGACTGTAAATATCTTGATTACAGCCAAGTACTTGTTCATTTAGCTCAGAGAAATATTTTCATTGATTATACTATATTTACTCGCGTAATTCTCGCACTCACATAATTCTCGCACCCCCTACATCACCCAACAAAATATGGCTCAATTTAGGCAGCTTCAAAGACACGGCTCAATTTAGGCAGCTTCAAGGACACAAGTGTAACAGATGGAGCACTTGCATTTCCAAGCAGTGCAGCTGCTGCAGATGGGTTGCAGCATTGGAGTACAGCGTAAAATCCTGAGCAAGCACCCCATTCCTTCCACTTCTTGGGCAATTGGTCATATGTACCAAAGATGAAACAGGCACCCACCCTCTTCTCCTGCCACTTCTTCCCCCTTTTTTTAAAAATCTTATCTGTACCAGAATACTGAGGCCGTGATTCCTTGAAGCCCAAGTTCTGAAATTCTTTATACATGTGCATGATGTTTTGGTGGTGTGGTGCCTCAGAGTTCTTACAGATTGCTAGAACATTTGAAGAGTCTTTTCCCCTTGTCATAACACATGAACTTTCTCACAAAGATTCCTTCCAGTTCAGTAAAAACAGTAAATGAATACGTATCAATAAAGGCATGCCATTAGATGACAAATGTTAGTGCGTTCTTCATAGAGGCTCTTTCTCTCACCACCATCTTGATTTTTGGCCTACAATCGAGCATGGTACCCAACCCCTCAAAATTTTGTACGGTTATCTTACACCGTAGATGGCGGGGTGCTTGCTAAGAATTTTACGGCACACATAGAAAAATACCACAGAGATCTGAAAAGGGGGGCAAAATGTTTGTACATTTTCGATAGTCAGTGGTGGCAGGTTAGTAACAGTACTGTGCTTTGACAATTATTTTTCCACACACAAAGAGGTGAAAAAATATTAAAAAGATGGACACATAAAAATTTCGTTGTACAGTGAAACCTTGGCGATACGATAATGGCCCATACAAATTTCGGGGTGATATGAATTTTTCTGTAGTCCCAGACAAGGCCCATTGCCTGCATTGTATTGGAGTACAGTTGTTTCAAGGAAATTTTTCCCTCGAAACATTTGCTATGAATGTACGCTGCCACGCTAGATTGAACAGGTGCCACTCGCGCTGTCGCACAAAACGCAACAATCACGCGTGGGCGCAGGAAACAAAGTGCGGGCATGCGCACCCCGCCGCCAGTTATTGTCAGCTGTGCATTGTAGTTTCCGAGATGGTTCGCGTAAATTTTGGAGGCCTTACTGCACCTTCGTATGCATTTTCATTTAGATTACAGATGGCATGGACATTGCGTTTTCTTTCTATCTCTCTCTAACGAGCTGATGCATGCTGTTGTGCTCAAAGCAGCATCGTTTTACTATGTCTACAGGTGCCAGACATATCGCAGTGACATCCATGAAAGGAAGATGAGGACCGAAAGAAGAAGCAGACAGCCTTGGAGAAACAGCTAGACCTCACAACGTCAACTCGCACAATTGTTCAAGACTAACACACATGCCAACTTTCCCATTTACACGGGTGACATTCGAATTTTCAGCACACCTCCGAGTGTGCAGGCACCGCCGTAAACTTCCCCAAAAACATCCCTAGCACCACTGCAATAAGTGTAGCTAGCAAGGACGACGAGACAGCATGATGGCCAGAACAAGAAGTGATATCGGTTTATTCAGTCGCTGATTATATAGGCGCACGATAGCGCGCCGTGAGTATCTGCGCAGGTCCGATGCGCAGTCGAGATGCAAATAGCCTTGCTGGATACATCCTTTCCGTTAACAATGAAATTACATACCCACCGAAACGGTGGTAAGTACATGGCATTTCAAAAAATGATATCATACACTTGGTTTAAGTCCTTGTCATAATGAAGATGCTGTGGTGGCTTCACGGTTCGAGTGGACCTTCTCAAAGCTGGCGTCGGTGGTGAAGTTGACTGACGCACCACAGGTGGCGAAGGGTCGTCTGACGTCGGAACTTCGCGACGTCGGCCATTGGCTGGCGAGGTTGAAGTTGCCACTGTCGGATGGCCACCAACGTTGTTGTCCGCTGAGCTAGTATCAATGTCGTCGTCGCTTTCCTCGATGAACCGTTCGCCAGTTTGAAGTAGGTGACGACGGTTGCACCTTAACAGCTTCTGGTTTTCCGTTTTGAAAAGGTAGGACCTTGGATATGGCGAACCCACCACTTGAGCTTTCCGGGACCATGCAGCGTCTCTGAGCCTCATGACATCACCCTTCTGCAGAGGAGGCAAAGGTCTTCCCCCTTGGGCCTGGCTGTGCTTTTTGACGTCGGTTGCGGTCACCGTACTGAAGTCCAGGAGGTTGGCGCGAAGGCGCCTTCCTTGCAGTAGTTCACCAGGGGATCGCCCGTCCTCCAGTGGGGTAGAGCGGTAGGCCAGCAGGCCCAGCCAGAAGTCGTCGCCCGAATCTGCAGTTTTTTTTTAAGATGCGCTTCACAACCTGCACACCTTTTTCCGCAAGCCTGTTTGACTGCGGATAATGAGGGCTTGAAGTGACGTGCGTGAAGTCGTATCTCCTTGAAAACAAAAAAAATTCATGGCTGGAAAATTGTGGGCCGTTATCAGTGCATACTTCGACGGGCACACCAAATCTGGCAAAGATAGCGCTCAGTGCTGCGATGGTTGATTGCGCCGCCAAGTCAGGTAGTTTCTGAACTTCCGGAAAGTTTGATAAGGCGTCAAAGACAACGATGTACGAGTCCCCCGCAAACGAAAAAATATCAGCTCCAACTTTATGCCATGCACAACCTGGCGCGGGCCGCATTTGAAGCGGTTCGTTGGGCTGTTTGTAAGCATACTTGCGGCATGTAGGACAAAGTTGCACCATGGAAGCAATCTCAGCGTTAAGCCCAGGCCAAAACACGAGGCGTCTGGCCCTTTCTTTGCATTTTTGTATGTCGAAGTGACCTGCATGGATTTTTTCAAGCATAGTTTTTCGCATGCTTTTCGGAATAACAACCTTCGACGCCTTTAAAAGTATTCAGTTGACAAATGAGAGTTCTTGCTCAAAGGCTTTAGTTCACCTTGTACTGGAAGCCCCGCCGACAAACTTGCAATCACCGACTGTAGGTAGCGGTCACGAGCCGTTGCCGCTTGCAGTTTTTTCTGCGTTGCTTCTGTGACACGGTAACCTAGAAGCTGGATTGCGTGAACTTCCACGTCGGTAGTAGCACCAGCGTCGTCTTGGTTGTCAGCAGTTGACCGGGACAACATGTCAGCAAGAACAAGGTGCTTCCCAGGAATATACTGCAAAACAAAATCACTTGAACAACCTCAAAAAGAACCGTTGAAGGCGAGGTGGCATGTCACTAATTTCCTTTTGAGCAATTGACAAGAGTGGCTTGTGGTCCGTTTCAATTGTGACTTTCTGGCCGTAGACGAACTGATGAAATTTTTCACATCCAAAGCAAATTCCTAGGGCGTCCTTTTCTATCTGTGCGTACAGTTTTTCTGCCTTAGTCAGTACTCGAGATGCGTAAGCTACGGGCCGCCACTCGTTATTGTGACGTTGCAGAAGGGCGGCACCGACGCCGTCCTTCGATGCATCGCAAGATAACGTTGTTTCCCGTCGTGGGTCAAATATTGCGAGCATGGGAGCGGTGGTCAGAATTTGCGTGACGCTTGTCCACTCTTTGGCGTGGTTATCTGTCCACTCAAACTCAGAACTGGCCTTGATAAGAGTTCTTAACAGGGCTGTTCTTTCAGATAGCTGCGGCACTAACTTTCCAAAGTAGTTCAACACACCCAGCATACGTTGAACATCGACCTTGCATGTTGGCACTGGCATTTGAACCAAACTTTTTACGAGCCCTGGATTTGGGGATATGCCATTCGCACTTCTAATATCACCCAGAAACCGTAGCTCTTTTACGCCAAACTTGCACTTGTGCAGATTAAACATTAATCCAGCTATTTCAGCAGTTTTGAGGACTGCAACGAGGCGCTCATCATGCTCTTCCTTCGTTGAGCCCCAGACCAGGATATCATCTATATATATGAGCACGCCTGGCAGACCGTCAAATATCTGACAAAGTGCCTGCTGAAACACCTCGGGTGCAGATGAGATGCCAAAGGATAGCCTTAGAAAACGGTATCTGCCAAAAGGCGATGAAAACGTACAGATTTTTGATGTTGTCTTGTCTAAGGGCACCTGATGAAAGCCGGCGTTTGCATCCAAACAGCTAAAATAAGTAGCACCGGTTAGCCGTGCTTCCAAGTCCTCGCGTCTGGGTAAAGGGAAATGCTGCCTCTTGATATACTTGTTCACTCTTCTGGGGTCCATGCAAACCCTTAGAGCACCGTCTTTTTTTTTTTTTACCAGTACCAGAGGGCTTAACCAGTAGGTTGGCTCATTTTCTTTGACGATGATGCCCCCCTGGATCATTCACTGTAGTTCCTTCTTCAGAGGTTCCTGAAGTGCAAGTGAAACCCGGCGAGCAGGCTGAACGACCGGAACCGCGTCTGGATCCAGGACCATTCTGTACTGCGTTTTCAAGCAGCCGAGCCCTTGGAACAGGTGCCTGAAATCTTTCAAAAGTTCATACTCAGACGAGGCATTGACAGCGTCCACTGTACGTCGAACCAATCCAAGCGCTTCACTGGCATCGAGCCCAAGGATGGCTTGGCGCCCATTCTTTACGACGAAGAATTTCACGCTTATTTCGGTGGTTCCGACAGACACTTTCTGTGACGTTGTTCCATAGCTTGAAATAACGCCCCCGTTGTAGGCGCGCAACACTGACCCGGTAGGTTGCAACGCTTCTTTGGATCCAAGCTTATGGTACGTTGTAAATGGAAGTAAGCTTGCCTGCGAACCAGTGTCCACTTTGAACGTCACTTCTCTGCCATTTACTCGAGCCTTGATTGTCCAGTCTTTCTTGCGACAATTTTCGGAGCCGATTTCGAGAATCTCAAAGTCATTCTCAACGAGATTTACTACGTCGCTAATGGCGGTAGACTTCTGGCAACAACTTGCAAAGTGGTTGTATTTGCGGCAAGAATGACATAATTTACCATACGCGGGGCATCGCTTAAGTTTATGTTTGCGGTTGCACTTCCTGCAGCAAATATCTTGATTATCGCGACTCTGCTTTTTTTTTCCGCTGCTGCCGTTTTTTCGTCACCGTTTCACCACTTGAAACTGCGTCAATGCAGTCTTCCGTCCTATTCCAAACTAGGCTCTTTAGTGCCGCTGCTTCTGCCGCTTTACACATTTTCTCGGCTTTTAGTAGCGTCAGGCCTCTCTCGGCAAGCATTCTTTCACGCAGCTTTGGGTCGTTCGTACCAAACACAATTTGGTCTCTAATCAGTGAATCGTGCTGATCCCCAAAGTTGCACTGTGTCGCCTGCTTCTTTAAGTATCGCACAAACTTCTCAAAAGGTTCTTTCTCCGCCTTTCTTCGTGTACGAAAAACATATCTTTCGTGAATTCCATTGCTCACCTCGGAGAAGTAGGCGTCAAACTTCCGCACGACCGTGTCGCAAGATTCCTTGCTTTCTCCGGGCCCGTACTGAAAGTTGTTGAAGATGTCGAGCACTTCGTCTTTCGCGAAGCTCAGCAAGAGCGCCACTTTCGAGGAGTCACTTCTTGGGGACTTCTCGGCTGCCGTTGCTTGCAGAAAAAGCTCTAACCTTAGCTTGAAGCGCTTCCAATTTTCATACAAGTTGCCTGATAGGCGCAATGGCTCCGGCAGCTTCAGTAGGTCCATGGCGATTCCGCGCCGTTGCTGCCGTGCTTCGGTCCGCGGTGGCCACTTCTGACACCATGTAGCTAGCAAGGACGACGAGACAGCATGATGGCCAGAACAAGAAGTGATATCGGTTTATTCAGTGAATGATTATATAGGCGCACGATAGCGCGCCGTGAGTATCTGCGCAGGTCCGATGCGCAGTCGAGATGCAAATAGCCTTGCCGGATACAATAAGCAAATAATAAAGAGAAAGGGCAGCAGTTTTATAATGTTCAGGCTTTCATCTACTCTGCGAAATGCGCTCTTAAAGTCATTTTTGCTGCAGTGCAGTGATGTCATGTGAAAAAACGTACTGAGATTGGGAAGGGGCTAATAGATGTCACGGGTCACAGCACATGTGGTTCATTAATTACACACGAGCCATATACTTAAGAGTGACAGTGAGATTTTTGAGGTCTAAAAACTTCACTGGTAATCATTTGTTATAAATTGTATTATGAGCATTACACAATATCGAGCACAGAGCATCTCTTTGAACCCTTCAGACACTGCTCAATAACTAACCACAAGATAATACAGGTGCCTAAAAGTCACAGTGAGATCCATAAATACTCTCTTTTTCCATCATCGGTAGCATACTGGAATATCATTCCATCATCTGTGGTGAACTGTGAAACGGTGGAATGTTTTGCTAAAAAAAATCAATGATATTTTTTGTTCTTATTAGTGTATTACATTTTTATATTATACTCGCATGTGATCTAAGCACTGTATCTTTGAAACTGTTGTTAATATGCCAACCAGAATTGAAATAATTTCTTTAATGCATTCACAACTTTCAGCAGAATTGTAATTATTTTATATACTACCACTTCTGCTTGGAGGTCTGCAGTATATTTAAATAAATAAATAAATAAATTAATTGCAGTTCATGACACTGCAACCCTGAGAAACAAAGAAGGAAAACGTATGCCAGATTTCTTTTGATGAATATTAATTGTTCATGTTTTCTGGTGATAGGAATTTTGGATTATAAGAATATTTTTGTTCGCACCACGAGATTTGTATGAAGGAGGTTTCACTGTATACAGCTCAGAGTATTTGTCACTGTTCTGAACAAAACGGCACATCAAACCCGCCGAAAAGTAGGTCCTTCAAAACATACCTTGGTACAGAAGAAACACATTGACGATCCTTGGTGTTTTTTCCAAAGCTTGTGTGTGCCTCAACTTGTGAACCATGGCCAAATAAGGTCGGGCCAAAAAGAACACTGTAGCAAGGGACATGGCAGTAGGGAACCCCCTTATGCTGTTCGAAATGAACAAAAAGTTCAACAACAAATAATAAGTAGCCTCATCATGTAATAGCACTGAAATACACAACAATAAGGGTTGCTCAACTTGCTTAAGTTTCACTGCACAGGTGTTGAACAATGAAACTGCAATAAATATGAACCTTATTGGAACTAGACAGCACAAAAATTTAACTAGGTAGAAAAGCAATCAATTTTAGCCATAATGATTTTCATAGAAGCACATTACAATGAAATGCTGCTTAAACAAACACCAATTAAACAAACTATTCCCCTCGGTTGTATAGAACTTTTTCAAACCTCCCACAGAAGCATCATTGAACACATTGTTAACTCGCTTCAGTTTAACAAAATTTGGGGCATAATGCATTCTAGTTCAATGAACATATTCTGTGACACCATCCAATGTCTCCCAGGTCTTGCTAATCATTCAACAAGTACAACTGTATTTTTTGTGGCATAGTTTTACAGTGGCCTTCACCATCAGCCCTGCAAAGCCGACCACAGAGGCCATGATTTTATGTTGACAACATCGCTTCATTACCACATGATAAAAAAAAGTGCCATTAGATAGCTGTAGTGCTGTACAACAGCGTGCTGGTTGTCATAAAGGCCAAACAGAAGCATCTGCCCCTAGACAAAAAACTCCGATAAAAGCTTATTCATTCAAAGTGACGCTTTAGACCTGGCACAACTGATGTATTTCTAGAGGAAAACTCCCTGTAATTCGAACATGTCAGTATTCACAACACTTAATTTGAACTGGGAGCTAATATTTTTCACCACTCCGCGCAGAAGAGAGACTTGGTCTTTCTGTTACAACGTGGGAGCGGCCTGCAATGTGCTAAGGCACATTCCGAAGGACCGAATAAAGTTTAACCATCCATCCTTGCAGAAGTCAGCCCAGAGTGATCACAATGTGTTGCAAAGCTGAACCAAACCAAATTTACACGAGATGCAAAACAACCAAACAGCAGCATTTCTCAGCAGATGACAATTTAGAAGCTGTGCTGAAGCCCTTGGATAAGCTGCAAATGGTGCTCATTTAGCCACAACAAAAGAAACGCAAGCAAATGCAAATTACTGATTACTTTTATTTTGACTATGCTCTGCCATGTATTAAATGCTTTCAGGAGCATAAATAGCCACACATACTTTGACATTAAGGCTCATTGATCACATGAATGTATGTCAATGCTTGTTTCTGGCATATCACTGACTGATCAATTAATGTCTGCTTTTAGAACCAACCCTACGAACTCAATTTACAAAATTACCTGCCACAAACATGTTGTAGTACCTAATTAACAATGAGTCTACAGGTCATTTGTTTAGGTTTTGCCCTAGCAGTGAGGTGCTATGTTTGTTCATTTAAGCACCCACCCACTTAATTCGAACAGCAATTAATTCAAACAATTTTACAGCCCCCTAAAGTTGGAATTAACACGAGCTTTTGTTGTTTGTTAGCACTAATGTGCGTGGAGAAAGTGAAGTGCTTTTCTGCCCAGCAGAGTGTTTTGCCAAAGAAGGTTCATGAAAGCTTGGGACACAGTAACTCAATTTGTGGGCGCTGCAACTCTATGATTAAGCCAAAGTGCCAGCAAAAGATTACTGCATTTTGCACACAATGTTCAATGAGTGTAAACTCACATGCAAATGAGGAGCATGACAAACGTTCAGCTTAAAATTCATTCCAAGACCTCATGTTTCCTTTAGCTTGTGATAACAAGCTACAACTGTTACAGTGCAGCGTTACATAGCTGTTACAGTGCAGCGAACTTTTACTTTAACAAACTTTTTCCTGAGGCCACTTCAAGTGAAGTATCATATTCTTCTAGACGTAACCAGCAGTGCCATTTAGCGTAGCAAAAGATGTTCTACCACACTAATCTTAACAATTCCTGGGACGTTACGTGCAAAAAAAGCACAATATGGCTATGAGGCACGCCGTAGCGGAATGATCCAAATAATTTCGACCACTCGGGGTTCGTTACAGTGCGCTAACATCGCGCCTCCTCCGGAATGCGACCGCCGCGGCAGGAATTGAATACGCGTCTTTCGGGTCGGCAGACGAGTACCGCAACCATCACCGCGCTGGACTTATTAATACTCATGAGACAAAACATATGTTGCACACACCTCAGCGTGCTGTCCAGGATTCAACCTTTTTCCACATTCTTCACAGCGTAGACACTCCGGATGCCACTCATAGCCCATCGACGTCTTGCGCTCGGCTGTGGTTTGCAAGTAAGCGCAATGCAATTGGTAAGCGCTAGATATTGTGCGCGGCGACAAAGCTTCAATATGCAAGAACATTGCGTTGGGGCAATTACGTTGTGTAACTACGTGAACTTTATTCCCGATCAAGCTAGAAACCTGTCAGTGAACATTAAAAATGGGTTACTTTTTCACTACTCAACACGAAAAACAACAAACTTTGGAGTTAGTTTTCCAACAAGCCATTCAATGAATGTAACTTTTAACGTAACACAACACTTAGCACTTAAGTTTCATTTCTTTTTATCTCTCCGCCATCATTTTATTCTTATTTAAAAATGGTATCCGATTGAGCATCAGTGACGAAAGCGATGATCCTTCAACGCTGTCAACACAAAGGAGGTGATGAGCACTCGCTAGAGACTCACCGAAGTAAACAGGTTTTCCACATTTCCTGCACGTCCACATACTGACAGTTAAAAATGAATATACTCATTAGGCTCCCAAGTGAACTACCACGCAAGAAACGTCGCAAGATTTGTGGAGAATACTTGGTTGAGCGCAGCGAACTGCCCAACAAACAACCGCGTCACCAATACACAAAACATGACAGCATTTTCACCTAACTTTAACTGCTTTAGCTGCGTATTCTTAAGCTTCATTAAAAGAAAATATTATCTTAAACACCGAATTGCGCAGCCTTTTAAAATATAGTCCGCAAGCTATCCACCCTTGCGTAAAATTGTTCCTGCTTTTTAGAACTATTTTCTAGTGTAAACTTGTATGCATCCGCCATTCTGAAATTTACCAGCCAACCAGTCTCGGCCCGCCTTCCTCGTGCGTCCGGCGCGAAACTCAAACTTGCAAAGTTGCTGGGGGATGAACCAGCGCTCTTAGTTAAAGATGTTCATCACGAGAAAACAGGCGATTTCGAATGTAAGCTCACCGGCAGCGCGGAGGAGGTGGCCGCTCTGTTAAAATGCTTCGTGATGAAGAATGAAAGCGCGTTGCAACAGAATCAGCGCTCGTGTGTGTGCGCCCATTCCGTCACTGTCTTCTTGTGCTGTTCTTTTCTTTTTTTTTCGTTACAAAGTAGAATCTGGTCATGAAAAACGGCAAGTCGTCTGAAAACAGAGGAGTACTGCTTCTTCTTCGCGTGTGATTTGGGGCGCTAGTCTGTTTTTCTCCAACTATCATGAGGTGCAAAGTATCCTTTCGCGCCTGTTTCGCAGTCTGCAAATAGGAATGTCGCAATACCTGCCGTCGCGCTCTACACTGAAAAAAGAGGTGGTGAGGGCTTTATTACTTCTTTTTATTCTCCCTCCCCCTTTCCGTACAGCGCGAGATTAGCAGCAAACATAACACGCAACGGTAAAGTGATCCACTTATAGAAAGGAGATCAAATGTTGCTTTCCCACAAGATATATTGCCGCAACGCGGCTTCATTCAAATTTCGTCATGGGGCTTTTCTGCGCTCTCAGCTAGGTCGCGGTTGTCAAAAATAGGTCATTGAGGCAGAATATCTGCTTGGGAGTGAATTTTTGTACGTCTAAAAGTGAGCATGCCATACATAATAGGTGACCATGTGTGATTGGCGCCGTTTCGATCGGCAAATGAACGCAATTTAAATTCAAAAGATAAGATTAAAAAAACTTGGGCTAATTCAGGAAGTTAACCACGTATATATTGTGAGATGATATCAGGCGCGACGAAACGACTGTTGTATTCACAACAGAAGAACGCGAACCACGATGATGTCTGGGGCTGCCACAGGCCACAGCAAGTTCCCTGACATTAGGAGAGGCACGATAAGCCAACTTTAATATGGTTATTGGAAATGTGCAGACTGTCGTCACCTCTTTCGCTACGCGCAACACCCTTCCCATCAACTCTTATAAAAAAATGAAAACCGTGCCAGAACGCAAATACACCATGCATGTATACCAACAGACTATCCGTTTTCACGGCTTCCCGCGTCGATGCCCCGCCGCGGTGGTCTAGTGGCTAAGGTACTCGGCTGCTGACCCGCAGGTCGCGGGATCGAATCCCGGCTGCGGCGGCTGCATTTTCGATGGAGGCGGAAATGTTGTAGGCCCGTGTGTTCAGATTTGGGCGCATGTTAAAGAACCCCAGGTGGTCGAAATTTCCGGAGCCCTCCACTACGGCGTCTCTCATAATCATATGGTGGTTTTGGGACGTTAAATCCCACAAATCAATCAAATCCCGCGTCGACATATTGACCACCGGACTTAAACTACCAGCCGTGGTTGCTAGAGCTATCAAGAAACTTCTATAGAAGGACTTCGAAGCCAGCATGATGCACCAACCATTGCCGCACTGCAGTATGCCTCACATCACCTGTTTGAGACGTAGCAAGGGTACACTTACCTGTACATTGATGGCTCCGACTGCAACATCCGCATTCCTCATTCCGGAGTTACACGAAGAATATGCATGTTGGCTGGCTCATTTCTCCTTTTCAAGAACATCAGAGCTTTTAGCCATTTTGCAAGTGTGTGTGAGTGAGAATTTATTAGAAGGCAGAGAGGTCGGCCTGAGCTAGTTCGCTCCAGCCTGCTACTCTACGCAGGGAATAAGGGAAGGGGGAAGGAAAGAGGGATGAAGGGTGATGATGGGGACAAGAAGAGGTCGTGCGTATGGACAGTAGCCACTTAGCATAGTACCCTACAGTCTAGTATCTAGTACAGTGCTTTTTATAAAGTCTAGAACAGCCTTTGCAGCAGTTTTGACACTGTTTGGTCGTTCATTGCTGACAATATGTGGCTTTCACTTAATGGTGTTCGTCCAATGCTTGCCAACGTTGCAGATAGCATTTTTCTTTGCGCCACGTATAATGCACAGTCACAAAATATGTGAGCTATCGTTTCGCGCACTTGGCAGCGTTCACAATTTGGGCTGTCCGCACGGCCGATTAGGTGGGTGTAGTGGCGAGTGAAGGCGACGCCCAGGCGAATCCGGTGCAGTATATTACCATGCCTTCGGCTGATTTTAGCCGGAAGACGAAAAGTCATACCGGGGTCTGTTTCCCGCAGGCGCTTGTTCGGATGGTCTAGTAGCGACCAGTAAGTGGCAGCGCATTCGCGCATGAGCGATCTCAACAATGTGTTGACGTCACTTCGCAAATACGGTACTTTGACGTACATAAGAACGGTGTATACTGCCACTCTTGCTTCGCTATCGGCTGTTTCGTTGCCAACCAGGCCGCAGTGTCCCGGAATCCATTGGAGTGTAATCTAGTGACCGCTCCTGTGTGTTAGGTCAAATGCTTGGACGATTCCTAAAGCTAAGTGTAAAATTAGCCTCTTCTTGAGCAAGAATGGATAGCTTGAAGCGCTGATTTTGCATCGGACAGTACCGTCCATTTACGCGGTGCTTGGTCGTTCACAAATTTTATGACTTCCTGTATATCAACAAGTTCTGCAGCTGTCAAAGATGACTTGTGATCTAATTTGTACTGTCGGGAAATACCGAGTTGAGGGATCACGAAGGCTGCAGCTGAAGCGGATGAAGTTACGGATCCATCGGTGTAAATGTGCCAAGGTGAGTTGCTTGAGGGCAATATAAGGAACACGCGACCTATACAAACTTCCACGTTCGTGAAGGCACACCAGCGGTTTAGTGAATGTCCATTGAGGCACTGCAGGGATTACGGTAGGTGCAAAGCATTTTGCTAGCAATCGGCTTTATGTAACTGTTAACGATACCAAGAAGGTGGGTTGTAATCACAGACTCCCAGCGGCTCTTGCGTGCATGGAAAACGCTACTTCAGGAAAAAATAGGTGTACGTAGAGTACACGCTATATCTTGAAAAAGGTTTCAAAAGCTGCGAAATCAGATCATTGCGTGACATTTCAGTGTGCAGTCACGGCGGCATCAAGGGAAATTGATTGGCAGAGGAGTTGGCGAAAGCCGCTCATCATTACTCACAAGCCCGCCTCATTCCTATATCGCAATGCGACATCAACAGAATTCTACGAAGGGCAAAACGTGAATTATGCTTATCCACCTGGTTTTGCAGACAGCGCAAAAGAATCGATCCGGCACGCTGTTGACCCTTGAGTGCGAATTAGACCATATAGGCTGACAATACGTATCGACGCAATCATACATCACCCAAGGCTCGAAAATGCTTACGCTAAGCAATTCTGACTTCGGATACAACGTGCACCATCGTGAACATGTTCATGCGGCCATGATGGCGAGGATGTATATCATTTATTGCTCGAGTGCCCCAAACAAGACACAGAGGAGGTCACTCTAACAGAAACTTCACATGCTTGACTCGGAACGAACGTTTTCGTTGGTGAGAATGCTGGAACCATGGCCATCAAAGACAAACCGCCAAGTGATGAAACTTCCCCAACGTTTTTGAGGGCACAAACATTTGTGATGAGTATTGAGGGGACTGCATTAAAAAGGTGCACCATGACTGTGTGTTTGCTCTGCCCAAATGAGAATTTTCGAACTTGCCAATGCAGGACTGCACATGTTATATTTTGTTTCTTAATTTTTTATATTGGAACAGCCAAGCGGAAAGGGGCAGCCGTCACCAAGTAATGTTGACAACAACTGCTTCATTTATTTTTCTATCTCAAAAAAAAAAAAAAATGTAAGCCTACCAAATTTTCAGCAGCGCAGGATAGTATCCAGATTGAAATTCATCTGCAGCTTTACCATGGGGAACTTAAAATTACCACGTGATCGTTATCTTTAGCAGCCTTCAAAACTTCCTTTCAGGAAGAATCAAAATAAACCTTCTGGGTATCCATTTAGCCACAATAATTTCCTCGAAGTCGCTCTTTCCTCACGCAATTTTTCATCGAAATGCGTTATGTGCAGAAGCAGTGAATACATACCTCGATGACTTCATTTACGAAATACATCCAAGGTGTTAGGTTTCTTTATAAACGTGATGTGTATTGAAAATACATTGATCTATGTGTGATTTTAGTGGCTTACCTGAATTAAATTTTTTTATTTATAGAAGGGAAGCCACAATCTTAAGTTCATAGCAAAAAAGGGACGGCCGACGGAGTTGTATGAAGGAGACGAATTGCTGGTTTAAAACTTCAAGCGATTAACTAAGGCTAAATGATGCAGTCACATTCAACGCTAATGTCGGATCTTATATCAAGCAAAACAAAAGTAAAGCGTTAAGTTATATTCTTTAAAACCAACGGCGATCCGTAGAGTTTTGTGATTGCAAGAATATATATAGCACCGAATAATTT
This sequence comes from Rhipicephalus annulatus, assembly GCA_013436015.1. Taxonomy (NCBI): domain Eukaryota; kingdom Metazoa; phylum Arthropoda; class Arachnida; order Ixodida; family Ixodidae; genus Rhipicephalus; species Rhipicephalus annulatus. The sequence continues at coordinate 310,034 of WOVY01011477.1, forward strand.
TACAAGGCTTGTTAAATAATTTGCATATGCTTTTCGTTGCAATTTCTTTTTAGTCTACAAGCTTATTCAGCGTGATAATTAACGACTCAGAAGTCTCGCCAAACCGGTTGGGGAAGCTTCTCTTTGAAAGGAAATGAATGACTTCATTATTACTGACAGGCGCAACTGTCGATAGAAGGCTGCTGATACATAATAAAGCGAAGTTACTGGCACATGACATTGGAGAGAGAGAGAGGCATCTATACATGTAAGCAATTTATTCGCAATGACTTTGAGGTACAACAATCAATCAGGAGCAGAAAAATCACTAGAAAATAAGCATTTGAACTCAAGACAGATAATAGCTCAAAAGTAGCCAAATAGCAAACAACCGAAAATCCCGCCAACTCCACTAATATATAGCCCAATTCGGCTATTTATAGCCCAATCTGGCAACCCAGCTTTTAAGGCACATCAGTGTACGAAACCGGAAGGGCATGCATCTCTAAACAGGGAGAAGGCCCATAGAAATACCACGGTTGTTTATCAGCCAATTGAAAAAAAAAGTGCGTGTCCTTCCTGCTCCGCCCCCCACACTCTTTTTTGTTTTTAAAATAAATTCATACGGTGCCTCCCCCTCCCCCCCTTTTCTAGGGACAAAATTTCTACCTAAGCCACAGCTCTGACTTGCTTATGTGTGAACTTTGAAAAACAGTGCGTAGACGAAAACGTGCTCTATTTTAGAAAAAAAAAACATGTAATTCCATTCCTATTTCGTTCCATGGAAAAGGAGCTTACGATTCAATTCCCATTACATATCTCCAAGCGTTGTCCCCATTCCATTCTAGGGTCACGAAAATGCGGAATGATTGCGGAGTCATTCCAGTGCCGGAGTGGCAACTCCGCAACACTGTTATGACCCAACAACGAACTCGCCCAACGAGCCACTTCTCAAAGATAACGCGCTGCATGTAACGAAGAACAATGAGGGTGTTGAATGCTCGCGCTGCCCATAAAACGCAGTCACTGAGTAGGAAGGGCGCACCGCTACATATCGGCTTCCCGCTCGTGCCTTATCATTCGCATACGGAAGAGGCGGCGGTGGACAACGGAGCAACCGTCGCCATGCTGCAGGTCGCGTTGTGGCAGCCTCGCGGCAGGCCGTCGGATCGTCGCCAGCCGAATGACAGCGGCCTCACTACATCCGCGGATATGGAGGCATCGCGGGTAACCTTGCTGCTGGTGTGCCTTGTGTCGGCCGCCCTGCTGACCGGCATCATCATCTTCGTGCTGCGACACAATGCCTCCAAGCCGTTCACTCGGCCGCACATCGTGTTCATCCTAGCAGACGACCTGGTGAGCACACTCTTGCCGTTGACGCACCCCGGGATGGCGTGGGTTTTGTGTTCAGTTTGCTCAGTCTGCATATTTTAACGGGTCGAGAGTATTAAAAAAAACACATGCATTATGTCGATGCACGTCGTTTCGGCACTCGTTTGAGCTTCCCGAAGGCGTTGGATCGCGAAGCAGTGTCATTGTATAGCCAGCAGCGGTGCTGCAAATCTAGAGTGGTTCTCTCGTGACAGGCTGACGCCGTTTCATCCTCAATTCTCTCTATGGATTGAACGGCTAAAAAGAAAGACACATATCCGCCGATATTTACCTGATCCTGATGCATGTTTGAAGTAAGTGTGTAGCGACTACTTTCTATGTTTATTTGCATTCTCTTTCGCAATATCCTTCTTTTTGTTTTGTCTGCGCACCTTTCTTTCACGCGTGCGTGTGGGAGGAGATATTCTGGAAAGGGAAATACAATAGACTGCGTAACTTTCTTAACCATTTCGTACTGCAGGGTGCACTGGGTTCGACGCGTCAACGCACCGCTTCGCGGAACAGGAACTTCACCCAGCTTACACGTTAAGACCTCGCTTACCACTTACGCATACAATTGATATCGGATCATGGCCCAGATGAGTGCAGAAATAGCTCGTCGATGATCTACTTGCGTTTCGATGCATCAATCGCAAGGATTTCTTCCCCCTGATAGCTTTCTCACGAAAAGTATAGTCAGTATACCACGAATTATTTCTTACGAACACAAATTGGGGATCAAGATTTTTGAAGTCCAATTCACGAAATATATGCCGCGAGTTGCAGTCATTGGTGGGTGTCCAGGTGCAGTCAACTCGTCGTAGCGATCGGCGAGCTGAAAGCGGCTCGTGTCATTGCATCAACCCCCAACTCGCCCGCATTACCGCTGCTCCCCTTAAACTTGCCAGCAAAGTTCTTTGTCAATAGCCGGAATACGACCTTTTGTGAGATTTTCGTGAATGCTACATTGGATGGAACCAGAAGGCAGAGCTGCCCTTTAACGTCTCTCTTGCTTTTAGAGCCAAGTTGTTAAAACAGTTCGTTAAAACAGGCGCTTGCAATGTTGAACTCATCGCGGTAATTACTCGATGATGAACGACAGTTATGAGAAACGAAATTGTGACGGGATGATATTCCTGTTTTTTATTGTGGCTTCATTTCATATTGCGCTCCTCTGTGAGGGAAGGTAAGTATATGTATAATTATTTTGTCAACATTCACCGTTAACAGCCAGTCGATCCTCGCGAACCTCAGGAACATCATCAGCTGGAATATAAATATAACATTGTTCCGGCCGTTGAACAAAATTTACATATCTATGCTCGCATATGCGAACAACTTCTTTGCCACATACGACACAATCTAAGCTGCAATGAACAAGAAATATTGTGGAGTCCGTCCTTTTCGCGGGTAACTGCATTCATGACTCCATGAAGCAGGGGTCTGAAACACGCGGCCCGCGGAGCCCTCATTTACGGACCGTCATGGCAAAAAAAAAAAAACAAAAAACCGCATCCAATCTATTTTCAGCATTTCTTAATAATTATGCTCATGGCATACGAAGACACGACTGGTCTCAATCAATATTTTTCGTGAGACACCGCGCGGTCACCATATCATGAAAGATAACCGTGAAACAAACCTCTATTTAAGAGTCGGCGTCCTTAGTCATTCTACAGGTCGGTCATCGGTATCAACGCGTTGTTCATATCTGGATGCCAAATCCCTCTCAGAAATGATCCGAAGTACAGGGAAGGGTGCCTTCCCCGCCGCAGTGGTCTAGTGGCTAAGGTACTCGGCTGCTGACCCGCAGGTCGCGGGATCAAATCCCGGCTGCGGCGGCTGCATTTCCGATGGAGGCGGAAATGTTGTAGGCCCGTGTGCTCAGATTTGGGTGCACGTTAAAGAACCCCAGGAGGTCGAAATTTTCGGAGCCCTCCACTATGGCGTCTCTTATAATGATATGGTGGATTTGGAACGTTAAACCCCACATATCAATCAATCAAATCAGGGAAGGGTGCCTTGCAATGACAAGGTTAGCTGACATTTTACAAACCACCTCAAGTACGCATCCCAGAGCGTGGCAGCGCAACAGAATGCTTGCTAAGCTGTCAGGGCGAGTCCATCTGCACTGCGTAAGCACGGTCAAGGTAATACGATTCTTTTATACAATGCATTTCGCTCTTGTGTCTGTGGCGCGACTCGCGGGTAGCATATTCGTTGGCCTGGCGCTATACGCCTGACAGCTTCACCATGCCCTTCCGATAAGGATTCTGTTCCACAGGCTCTACAATCCACAGGGATTGCGAGAAATGCGTTGTTCTCCCACGAGTGTATACGAAGCCCTACAGCCTCGCTTCGTTATCTCTTACAGTGTGAATCGGGTCAGCAGCCTTTGCTCGTAATTTGTTGCCTAGCATAAACAACACGCCACAGTTACTCAAGCTGTCGACGACAACGACAGTGTTTATTCGGCAGAAGTCCTCGCAGGCACGTGTCCTTCGCGCGCGTGTCCTTCTTTCTGCCCGACCTTCTCAAAGAGATTAAGCGTCGGGTTTGTATCTCGAGTGGGAGCAAAGCAACCCGTGACAGAAAGCAATTTGACGTCATGTAAGAACACGACTCGAGGTTCGTAACATTCCCGTACAACACAATATTCTTAGGCGTGCGCACGGGAAGTTGGCGGGAGGGCAGTTTTGCCCCCCTATAGTCATCTAAGAGGGAAAGAGAAGTGTGACTAATCTAGCCCCCTCCCGCCCCTAAAATGAACCCAGCGGACGCTGGGTTCATTTAGGGGCGGGAGGTGTGTGTGTGTGTGTGTGTGTGTGTGTGCGCACACACACACACACACACACACACACACACACACACCACACACACACAAACACACAAACACACACACACACACACACACGCACACACACACACACAAAGACAGACAGACAGACAACGGGAGCGTTGTCAACAAGGATAAATAAATATATTTATCCTTGTTGACAACGCTCCCGTTGTGCCATATCCCATACCTTCACGAAGACTAATTGGCCCATTGAGTTATTACTCCCACTATATATATATATATATATATATATATATATATATATATATATATATATATATATATATATATATATATATATATATATTATTTATTTATATATATATATATATTTATATATATAACATCTAACAGACAGTAATGCCAAGGAATGTACAGGGGAAGTTATTAGAACCAATGGAATGTAAATAAGAAAGAAAAGTGGATGAAAAAATAACCAGCCGTGAGCAGGAAACGAACCTACGACCTTCGAATAACGCGTTCGATGCTCTAAACACTGAGCTACCACAGCGGCCTTCCCTCCATCCACTTTTTTTGGGTTTAATTATATGTGAATTTAGAAGTAGGAGTGACAGTCAGCGCCATCTATAAGCCAAGCGACGAGTGTGAAAACACTCTTTTATGCGCATGTTTGGCGTCACGAAGCACGTGAACTTATTATGAGCGGGCAGCTGATTAATAGTCCCTCGTATACAACCTAAAGACACCAAGTCTGCCAGTACGAGACCCTCGTTTAATGAAATAAGGGAAAGAAGTGTATACCTAAGGGCTCGTTTTCCCGTGTTTTAACACAATAATAATGAAATCTAACAGAGAGTAATGCCAAGGAATGTACAGGGGAAGTTATTATAGAACCAATGGAATGTAAATAAGAAGAAACAAAGGTGGATGAAAAAATAACCAGCCGTGAGCAGGAGGTAATAGTAGGAGCAGGAGCAGTAGCCGTGAGCAGGAGCAGGAGGCCGTGAGCAGGAGCAGGAGGCCGTGAGCAGGAGGTAATCCTGCTCACGGCTGGTTATTTTTTTATTTTTTCATCCACTTTTCTGTGGATGAAAGAAACGACAGCTGCACAAGTGGCTAAATCAATGACTGAACTCAAGGAATGGAAGCAGAGGGAGGTTTGCATTGTTAAAAAATTGTGTGACGTGATCCCGTATTTAGTCTACTAGACTGCTCTACCATTAAAGCTGAATACAGATGAATCACGATACTGAATAGGAACGGTACTCTAATAGTGAGATAAAAGACTGCCAAGTAGTTGCTAACTTTGTGTGGTTGGTTACCGCAACTACACGTTTAACGAAGCGGAAGTAAATTGCACGGCAAAAGAGAAGGAAGCACCGGCCATCCTAAAGGCACCCAGAAGCTTCAAGGAAAGACGGTGGTGTAGTATCCGTATCGGGGATACCACTAGCTGATGTGTAAAACAGTAAATGCTGTCAAGCTTTCAGAAGAAACTGCAACTCTAAAACTGGCACAAGCAGGATTGATCACAGTGTCACCCACACTTATTCAAAAAGCATTCAATTTTTATCATAACTGCTGTAATTTGGGTGGTCATGATGGCATCCGGTGAACGTACATGAAGCTAACCAAGCAGTTCACATGATCCGGCATAAAAGAATAAACAACAAGATAAGTACAATCATATCACGAAAGCCAGAATAATAAAGTAAAGTTCAGGCAGCTGACTCAACAAATTGCACAAGCACAACACTTTTCTGCACCGTTGGAGGTTTTTGTGGAGAACTTTGTGAAAAAAATTCAAAGGTAATTGCCTGTAAAAGGGTGGTGGCCACAAAAGCAGAAAAGGGGATACTAACAGTCTGATCTCCTTTATAAACTAAAGGATGTCTGACAAAAAGTCAGCATTAGCGAGAGACAGTGAACCAGATTTACAGAGTCATCAACCCAATAAACGGGCAAACCAACACTGAATTGCACTCAGGTTTACTGCTCCACGTCAATCAGCAGTTAATGGGCTAGTGAAGCAAGCTAATTGGGACATAAATCAGTACTTAAGCATCTGTCCAGACTTCCCAGAAGGATGGAAGAGCTGCCTTTAAATGACGAAGCTCATCATGCACAGTCCTAGAAAGCAACACTCGGATGCACACCACTTCTTATGTACTTTCCAATACTGCAGCCTCAATGAGGCTATTGCAGGAGTGGGAAAAGAAAAAAAATAAGAACAAATCAACATTCATGAACGGACTGCTCCTGAAAAGCAACACATTTACCAGCCAACGTGGCTGTGAGTTGAAATGATGATCAACCTGGCAGAAGATCGAGAGAACTAAAGAGAATGGAGCTAAATACAGAAAGAGAGTGAAAAGGAACTTTGACAAAAAAAAAAACAGAATACAGCTGTACCGAGAATTGAGGTTTGGGACTTGGTGCTAGTGAAGAAAGAATTGCAAAACTGAGCAGCGAGTCACAGAGGACTATTCTCTTTTGTAAAAATGGCAAGCCTGCAGGGACATTTAAAGATTGCCCGGTACGTTGGCCTCAATGGCACATTCGAATTGGCCTCCACAGCCAACATTCTAAAGGAGTACAACACCACTTTTCAAAAGTGAGTTTACTCTGCCATGCGAATTTCATGGATACAAAGATTACTCCAAGGAAGTGAAAAGCAAATAAAATTGTTATAAGATATATTATTTTTATAATAAAGTCAGGTTTCCTGTGGCACACCAGGCAATTTTAGGGACTTTATCCTGCAATATGGCTGGTTGTGATGACATTAGGTATCAAAATGGCCACTCTGCGCCACAAAAACTATCAAAATGACTGCTTGTGGGTTGGCAATGGAGCCACAGCGCGTAGCAGCCGAGCGAGTTTCACGATTTCTCGCACAAGCACATGACGAGCTCATAATGCGTTACGATGTCAGGACATTAGAAATAGAAAATAGCTTTTAATATGATACTGTAATTACATTGGCAGAGAGCACTCGCACTTTACGGTACATTTTGTAGATCCTTGAAGGCTGGGTCTTTCATTTGACGCAAGAAAATAAAAATTTAGGAATCAGTGCCTCTTTGTCATCCCGGAGGTTTGAAAATAAGTGTTGCGGAAGGGAAGCAAGCTTAAGCAGTTCCAAAAGACAATTTTTTTTTTGTATAGGGAACTGGGAGTACTAAAGTATTAAAGCAGTTAGAAATGACGACAAGAAGAGTGCTGTGTACCTGTATCATGTGCAGTCTGTTTACATACCACCTCTTAGTAACTTGTACGATAGGCCAAGGTTAGTCTGGATTGAAAGAAAAATGTGGACTAACTTTTGCAAGATCACCGAAATTTCATCATGTTTCTAAACAATGCATAACAAATATGTGTCAATAGCGTAGCATTGTACTAATTTGTTAGTTACACCTTTGAGTTCTTTTGAGGTAATATTGTCAGCATAATCCGCATAAATCACACATTACTTGTCAACTCGAGGTGTAATTATGTTTTTTTACCTTTTGCATAGAGCCAGAACTAGCAGTGTTGCAAAGGGCCTATGTAATTTCTCAGCAAGGTGCTGCAAACAGATTATAATCTGTTCATAAACTGATCATTCACAACCCTACCGCTAGTGAAGCATTCCCTGTCACGTGCACTTGGCACACTATCATAATTTATTTGCCTTAGGCGAACATGCATTTATCTGTAAAAAGGAATGCCGAGGAGGGCCCATTTTTAACACTATGCGCAACTTAGCTGCAGCTGGTTATTTTCTTCATTCATAGGGCATTTCTCAATGAATTGACGCGTAAAGAATGCAAGCTCAAACCACTAAGAATTCCGGATTGCAATTTTGATGCACACACTGCAGTCTTTCCCACACTAACTGCAGCGATTTGCGGCAAGATGCTTACTCCGGGCACTCGATCGTAAAGAATCACACATGCCTTCACCAAAATACATAGCAGTTCTGCGGTGAAGCCTCAATAAAAGCGTGCGTACTTTTTATCATTTTATAGATATCGACAAACACTCCAAGCTGTAAGTTTCAGCTTACTTTTTGTTGTTGTTGCTGTTTAATTTATTCCACTGAAGTCTATGCGCACTGAAGGCACTGTGCAACAACAGCAATAGTCGTGCTCTCGCAGGGTAGCGTAGCAACCGAAGCTGCGCCAGCCCGAGCATCGTTTGCGAACTTGAGTGGACCGGTGGTCTCGTAAGCAAGCATTTGATGGCTCTGTTTGGAACTGCGAAAAAAGGGCTAACCGAGACCAGCGTCTCGACGTCTTCTTAATATTCACTGGATACGATTGACCACTTCTTGGTGTCTTCTGCAGTCGTTGAAAACAGACCAACACTGCCGGCGGCAGTGAAGTGCAGCTTCGATAGAAGCACGTGCGCTCACAGCGTTTCTCGGCACACGTGAAGTTTCTTCGCGTGCCTCCAAATGATCGGGAGGCGTAGTCACGACCAAGATCGGCTCAGCGAACACAGCGCGCTGCCTGGCAGCTGCCTGCAGCATCGTCATAGGTGCAGCCATATTTTCTGATGAAATCACGCACGAACCAATGAGCGCACAGCTCCCGAGAGCCTCGGGAGGCCACCTGGCGCAGTGCAGTGTGTGTGTGTGGGGGGGGGGGGGGGGGTTGCAAACTCGCAGCCTGGCCGTGACCCTCCACCACGGAGGAACCACCTTTCCTTCCTCCGTGCCCTGCACTATGGCTGGCCGCCGCGCTCAGCACACCTCCCCTTCTAGCCATCCAACCAGAGGTCTTAAAATCGAAGAGCCTGGCTATTTGTAAATAAATAACATTAAGAGGTGATTGTGTCCTTTTCAATTTAACTGCTTCGCCCTTACGGAGAAACAACTTTTTTTTTTTAATTCCAAGGGGCAAGTTTCTGTTCACACCATTCCCCCCCCCCTCTCCTGCGCCATGCCGCCGCCAATTCGATGGACACGGCGCCGTTGACACGCCACCGCCGGCTTGTTTAGTACCGGCACACAGGTTTAGTCGCAGTATCGAATTCGGGGCCCGGCGGTGGCATTCAGATGGAGGTGAAATGCTAAAGGCCCCTTTACTTTGATATGGATGCACGTTAAAGAACACATATGGTCGAAATTTCTGGATTCCTCTCCTATGATGCTGTTTTAACATAGCGTGTGTTTGAGGCGAATAGTTAACTCTAAGAATTATTATAATATACTCAGTGATTAAGCTTACCTCAAGTGAAAGTAGAGAGATAACTTGTAGCTTTCAACAGTGCGAGTGGCAGCACTGGTAGCAATATGAACTACCCTCCTACCGGCAGACAGACACAGAGCAGTCTTCAGATCCTGAGGAACGCTACTGCAGAAAGCAGTAGAGCAGCGGATCGCTGCCAGAAGAGACGAGTAGGCTGAGCCTTAACGCTGTTCAATTAAAGAATGAAATGTAAACCTAATCACTTTCAATGTGTTGTCTTGCATTGTTTCAGTTATAGCAAACCTGTTTAAATAAAAAGCAAAATTTTTGCACTAAAACCAGGTCCACTATGGTGGTGTTTTGGAATGACTTCAGTGTAGTGCAACTATCACGATCGGTTTTGTTGGTAATGTTTCTTGCGACGCGGGGCCCTTTGGCTTGCGTGATAGCTTTGGGACGGCTTTAAGCTCTCCCATAGTAGAGTACCTTGTGCTCTAAATCGTTACCCCTTTTTTCTAACCCCCCCCCCCCCCCGTATCGGGTGTAACTTCTGTCGATGTGGCCTCACCAAGTGTGAGGCCCAAGGGACGGCTGTTTGCTCTCCCATAGTAGAGTACTCAGTACTCTGAATTGTTAACCACTTTCCCTAAACAAATCCTAAAGAACTTGGGACGGCTTAGTGCACTCCCATATAGTAGAGTACCTAGCTCGCACTCTAAATTGTCGATCATTTGTTCTTAACACAGACAGGGACGGCCTATTGCCATCCCATCGCTTCTGAGAATCCAGCTCTCAGCGCCACCGAATGTCTGAAAGAAAGCACTATATTGACCAGTGGAGGCTGGTCGAGGTGGAAGGGAAGGAGAAGCAGTGAACAGAGAGGCATAACACTTCAGTGAATGGCTGCGAGTGGCTCAGTTCGATGAAAGAAAAAAAACACAGCATAACCAAGGAGTGAATTAAGACTGAGTAGGCCGAAGCAAACCTCTGTCCGTCCATCCGTCTGCCCGTTCGTCCATCCATCCATTTATCCATCCATCCATCCATTTATCCATCTATCCACCTGTCTGTCTGTCTGTCTGTCTGTCTGTCCGTTCGTTCGTCCGTCTGTCTGCCCATCCGTCTGTCTGTCTGTCCGTTCGTTCGTCCGTCTGTCTGTCTGTCTGCCCATCCGTCTGTCTGTCTGTCTGTCTGTCTGTCTGTCTGTCTGTCTGTCTGTCTGTCTGTCTGTCTGTCTGTCTGTCTGTCTGTCTGTCTGTCTGTCTGTCTGTCTGTCTGTCTGTCTGTCCGCAGTGTGTCCGTCCATCCATGCGTTCATTCATGCTTCTGTCCATGTTTCCCTCCGTCCATCCATCTATCCGTGCGTCCATCTGTACGTCTGACTGTCTACCTGATTGTCAGTCTGTTTGTCTGACACTGCCGTTTACGCCTGACGCAGGACTATGTTAGACTAAGGGGACCTTCGCCCCTAAAATGACATTTCGCGTAAAAGTTCAATTCCACAATCCCGAAAACGTCACTCTTTCCTCAAGGGTATGCTTGGCAAGCGAGGAAACGCACGAAAATAAAACGTGGTTGGAGACGCCACCTTGAGATTTCCGCACCAAACAACGTGACGGCACAGATATATATTCTATGATGGTTTTTAATTAATAAAAATAAAGTACGTTGTCCTGTGAAGGGACCATAGACATGACATACAGTGGTTTGCAAAATTTCATCGAACCAATGTCGCGAAAATACAAAAAGTACGTTGGGAAATCAGTGACGCCATGCGCGGAGGTGTTGATTCGAAATTCAGTAATGACACTTCAACCTGAATTGGTTTCATAAGAATCACTTATTATATGGAAACTTACGACATGAGAGTTTTCGAGGTACAGTCAATCAATCTAAACTAAGTCATTATTTCGCTTTGGTGCCCTCTAAGTGAACCGCCTCAGTCCAAGGGCTCTCCGGTGCATTGTTCACTGTGAACAGGTGAACTACAGCTTGAACTCCTGTTCACAGTTCACCGTGAACTTGTGGGCTACGGGTGAACTGTAGCTTTCAATCTGCATCGAGGGGAAGGGAGAATACGGAGAGAATGCAAGATGGAGGCAGCCCTTTTCCTCCTTCCACCTCGAATTCCTCATGCTTTTTCCATATGCCCCCCCCCCCTCTCACTTATGCATCATCCTGCTATTAGTACCAGATTTTGCCGAGTGAACAAGCAGATACTGATCACATAACAAGCCCAAAAGGAGCAGAAACATGATAAAATACGCTATCTTTGAAAATATTTTAATAGTGATGAAAGAAAATATGTTTTGAATACGAAGGCGTGTTTGCAAATCGCCTTTTTCTCTCGTACAGCGATGATGCGCAACTATGAATGACGGCACAGAACTACCTTTTGGTATGGTCTTTAGAGAATTCTCCATTCGGTTGAAGGCACGCTTGTCATCGTTAATTGTTTATTCTCCCAACGTTGCTTGGCTTCAACACTCCACTATAGGCATGTCCACGGAATAGGGGGTCGGGGGGTGGCGTAAAATCTGCCCAATACATGCACTTAGTAAGACGGGTGGCGGGGGGGGGGGGGTAGCGCTGCGATGAACGTTTGCCGCCTTTAATGGGGAACCCTTCATACGTATATACTCTCAACTGCCATTGAAGAAAATAAGCATTGACTATGCTTTCATTTTGCATTTTTCTGATTGTTCATCCTGTTCTTGTAAACCATTGCAGTATTCCCAGGTCGGAGTTCTGAAATAATGCCAAAATTGGTCACAATTATTTATTCTAGCATTAATCACATGGTGCATTAGAATTCTTACGAATATGTGTTGGGACTACTTGAAAATGATTCAAATCAAAGCATACCAGTAAAAAAAAATGTCAGGTTCTCTTAAGCATGGCGACTGCTGTTGAGAGAAATGGCTCCTTTGTCAAGCAATTTTGCTTGGTCTCGAATGCAGTAATCGTCGCTGTGAGTTTATAGCGTGAATTGCTGGTGCAATGACATTTTCTTTGCCTGGTAAAAGTTTGTCGAGACAAACGCTTTGCATTTCCCAGTCCTTGTGCAGCTTTCCTTACCGTCACAACGACGTGGCAATATAATGAAGATGAGGGAAAGTATTTCTTATCAAAAGCACCCTTGAACACTTGTATCGCTTCAACAAAAAGCATTGTCAATTTGTTATCAGTGCGCCTTTGAACATGTAAAGGTGTGTAATGGTTACAATAAATGTGCTCTTCACATTTTATTCATTTTTGATCAAGTTGAAAAAATTATTCAAAGAACAATATTTTTATGTGCATCCCTTCTCTTCGGTGTGCGTTGGCAAGTCACCACTATTCCCTCTGGCTGTCTCCTTCTGCCTTGCGCTTTGCTCGGCGTTCGTAAAACTCGTTCATCTTCTAAAAGAGCCTTTGCATATATGGAGCTCAGCGCGTGCTGAAGTCGGTAGCTTTTTTTTTTGTATCAGCGACATCGTCCTGCCCAATGGAGCTGGATGCAGTGTCTGATGGTGACGCGCTTTAATCAGAAACGCGGAGCAGACTCAGTTGATGATTGTGGGCATCAGTGGCGTAGCCGGGAGGGGGTGTCGACCATTTCTCTGAAAACCCTCTCATTAACGTTTTTTTTTTTTGTCGCTTCGCGCTGGCATGATTTAGAAACGAAGTGGTGCTACCATCGATATATCATTTCTGGGGCTTTTACAGTGAATAATGTCTGCACAAGAGAGAGGCTGTCGCAGTGTTTTCAAAGGCTTGGCACTGTGTGTAATTGTTGGCAGGAATCTCGGCCGCGAGCGTTGTAAGTTGGCTCGAGGATAGGATTAATGCTGCAGCGGTGGTCATACGTGCACCCGACGGGACAGATCTCCCCGGAGTCGATCAGTACGATAATTTTCACTAGGCAGACATTTGCTTTAATGGTAAAAGCCAGACACAGTTCCAAGGGGCGATAGATCAAGTTCAAGAATATTACAGTGTGCCTCTTCGTACGTGTGTTATACTCAAGCCAGCAGAATAACGTTTCCATGGAACCTTCGCTCGTTCTGGTAACACCTAAACACACACACACATACGCGTGCGCGACAGAATATTTGGCTTATTCGCCGAACTTCGCTTATATGCGAGTGTAGAATATTGTTACGGGGATCGCAAACACACGGAAGAGAGAAATGAGCGTATTTCCTATATTTACATGTAAAAGTGACGCTTCAGAGCTGCCAGTCTCTCGCGCGGCGAGTCCACTTCTTTTTCATCGATTTGTTGTCCACGACGGTAGAGCCATGCCCACTGCCTCGTAACATCACCCCCGGCGAACAAAGCGCCGTCACGGCGCCCCTAAGTCAATCAGGACTGGCAGTATAGTAGGGCTTTAGGCGCGACACATGAACAACATCAGTAGATGGTGTGGCAGAGGATGAGTGCGGTTGAACGGGAGTGATGAGGTAGTCGACGTCGGTGACCTTGCGGAGAACTTTGTAGGGTCCTGTGTATCGTGGGAGGAGCTTCTCGCACAAACCTTCACGTCGATACGGCGTCCAGAGTAGGACAAGAGAGTCATCAGGGTAGTCAACGTCGCGGTGCGAGTCATCGTAGCGGACTTTTTGTGCGGCCTGAGAAGCACTGAGCCTAGTGTGCGCGATTTGGCGAGCGACGCGGGCTCGAGAAGCAGCGTCCTGCGCATACACCGTTGGTTGGATAGTAGCAGAAGGAAGGAGTGTGTCGAATGGCAACGCAGGGTTGCAGCCGTACAAAAGAAAGAATGGAGAGTAGCCGGCGGTGTCATGTCTTGACGAATTATATGCAAATGTAACGTAGGGGAGCATTGCGTCCCAGTCACGGTGGTCAGCAGAGACGTACATAGACAACATGTCTGTAAGAGTTCGGTTGAGACGCTCCGTGAGACCGTTAGTCTGGGGATGGTAGGCAGTAGTAAGGTGATGTTCGGTAGAGCAGCTCCGGAGGATTTCGTCGATAACTTTTGCGAGGAAGCAGCGGCCCCGATCCGTCAAAGCTGGCGCGGAGCTCCATGCCGCAGAATGACGTCATTTAGGAGAAAGTCTGCGACGTCTGTAGCGCAGCTAGTTGGCAAGGCACGAGTTATCGCGTATCTGGTCGCATAGTCGGTTGCGACAGCGATCCACTTGTTGCCTGACACGGACGTCGGGAAAGGTCCGAGCAAGTCGAGGCCGATGCGGAAGAATGGTTCCGGGGGAATGTCGATAGGTTGGAGCAGGCCAGCCGGACGGAGAGCAGGACGTTTCCGACGCTGGCAGCGCTCGCAAGCAGCGACATAACGGCGCACAAATTTATATATGCCAGGCCAAAAGAACCGTTGCCGCACGCGGTGATAGGTGCGTGAAAAACCCAGGTGTCCCGCCGTCGGTGCGTCATGCAGATGTTGAAGAATAGTGGCACGCAGGTGTCGGGGAATAACTAACAAATATTCCGGGCCATCAGACTTCATGTTGCGACGATACAGAATGTCGTTGCGAAGGACATATTGACGGAGCGAAGGGTCGGAATGTCCTGAAGATACTCGCTGAATGACCTTCTTGAGGGTTGCGTCCCGGCGCTGCTCTGTGCCGATGTCGTGCAAATCAGATATGGCGAGCACACAAGAATCGCCTTCATGGACAGCGAGTCTAGCAGGGTCCACTGGATAACGCGAGAGACAATCAGCATCTTGGTGCAACCTGCCAGACTTATAAATTACGTCGAAGTTATACTCCTGGAGACGTAGAGCCCAGCGACCTAGGCGACCAGTTGGGTCCTTGAGCGACGACAGCCAACACAGAGCGTGGTGGTCCGTAATAACTGAAAACTCCCGGCCATACAAGTAGGGGCGAAATTTCGCTACAGCCCAGACCAACGCAAGACACTCGCGCTCTGTTATCGAATAGTTTCGCTCAGATGTGGAGAGAAGGCGGCTGGCATACGCAATAACACGCGTTTGGCCTCCCTGGTGTTGAGCGAGGACGGCGCCGATTCCGTGAGCACTGGCGTCTGTGCGTACTTCAGTCGTCGCAGACGGGTCAAAGTGAGCCAGTATTGGTGGTGAAATGAGCAGGTCGATCAGCGTGGAAAACGCAGCTGCTTGGTCTTGGCCCCACGAGAAGGGCACGTTCTTTTTGAGAAGATCAGTTAGTGGTCGTGCAATTGTAGCGAAATCGCGTATAAAGCGGCGGAAGTACGAGCATAAGCCCACAAAACTCCGAACATCTTTGGTTGAAGAAGGCAGAGGGAAATTCTTGACAGCGCTAACCTTGTCAGGGTCAGGTTGGACGCCAGCAGCACTTACAAGATGACCAAGGATCGTGATTTGTTGTCGGCCGAAATTGCACTTTTTCGAGTTCAGCTGGAGTCCTGCTCGACGAAAAACGGCTAAAATGGTCGACAAACGAGTTAAGTGAGTTTCAAATGTTGGGGAAAAAACAATCACATCGTCGAGGTAGCAAAGACAGATGGACCATTTATAACCACGAAGAAGAGAGTCCATCATGCGTTCGAACGTTGCCGGGGCGTTGCACAGCCCAAAAGGCATAACCTTGAACTGATAAAGGCCGTCCGGTGTGATGAAGGCAGTCTTTTCTCGGTCTAAGTCGTCGACAGAAATTTGCCAGTAGCCCGAACGCAGATCAATAGATGAGAAGTATCGCGCGCCATGAAGGCAATCAAGGGCGTCGTCAATTCGTGGCAGCGGATATACGTCTTTGCGGGTTATCTTGTTCAAGGCACGGTAGTCAACGCAAAATCTCCAGCTGCCATCCTTCTTTTTCACTAAAACAACAGGTGACGCCCATGGACTTGAAGAGGCCTCTATGACTCCTTTGGAGAGCATTTTCTCGACTTCTCGTTGTATGACCTGGCGTTCGGACTGGGAAACACGATACGGTCGCCGTCTAACAGGATTAGCATCGCCGGTATGTATTTGATGACGCACGAAGGACGTTTGACCTAAAGGGGCGGTCATCGAAGTCGAAAATATCTCGGTAGGTAGTCAGAACGTGGTGGAGTTGCGCCAACTGACAGGGCAGAAGATCAGGGGCGATCATCATCGTGATTTCGTCGCTAGGTGCGTTTGCTCGGCTGGCTGCAGTAGGGGACGAGCAGTCTTCAGGGTCCAATGCCACGATGCTACATGCATCAAGTGGGGAAACGTGGGCTAACGAAATGCCTTGCGGGAGAACTTGGGTCGAACTACTGAAGTTAAGGAGCGGAAGCTGAACGTAGTTGTCCACAATAGTCACGATTGTATGCGGCACAGCAACACTTCGAGCCAAGAGCACATCCACCAATGGAGACACTATGTAGTCACCGTCAGGAAGAGCTGGTGATATCGTTAAGGCAACACACGTGGTGGCTTGCGGTGACAGCCGAACATAATCAACAGCGCACAAGCGGTGTGACGGTGAGGACGGCACAGGTCCAAGTCGAGGCAGTTCAAGTTGAAGAACGCCGGTTGCACAGTCGATGAGAGCAGCATGGGTGGACAAGAAATCTAAACCAAGAATTAGGTCATTTGGGCACTGCTCAATAACTGCAAAGAGAACAGATGTGGGGTGATCGGCGATAGTGATGCGTGCTGTGCACATTCCTGTGATGGCAAGACTTCTTCCGTCGGCGACACGAATAATGCCAAGAGCAGCCGGTGTGAGCACTTTCTTCAGGCGGCGACGAAGTCGGGCACTCATCACAGAAATATGCGCCCCAGTGTCAACAAGTGCAGAAACAGTCAGGCCGTCAACGTCGACGTCGATCAAATTTCGTCGTGTCGGCAGTACAAGGAGAGGATTTGAGGTCGGTATCGAGGATGCAGCTTCACCTCCAAGAGCTGCACCGCTTAGTTTCCCTGGTGAGAATTGAGCGGGGAGGTCGGGCGTCGTCGTAGAGGAGAAGGGGACGACGGGCGACGTCCTGGCGGCGAACGAGACTGGTGACGTCGAGGCGACGGTGAGCGGCTGTGCTGCGTATCAGGGGCATCGCAGGCGTAGGAATCGACGGGCAGAGGCCGGCGGTAGTTGTCGGCGATCGGCTCAGGAGGCTGGAAACGACGGTAGCTATCGGTGCGGCGAGCAGTGTTATACTGGTTTCGGGACGAAGACCAATGGTTGTGGCAATACCGTGCGACGTGACCTATGCGGCGGCAGTTAAAGCAGATCGGCCGATCATCCGCAGTTCTCCATTCGGCCGGATTGCGAGAGCGTGGATAAGACCTTTCTTGGGGTGGTGACCTGGGGCGAGGCGGCGACCTTGAACGGAAGCCAATTGGTCGAGACTGAGCAACGGCGCAGACATCGAAGCCCAAATTGCTCAGTTCTTCCCGCACAATCGACTGTACCAAGCAAACCTGAGGTACTTGCAAATCGACGTGGCCGTTGGCGGGAAGAGTAGGTGTAATTGCTTCGATTTCCCGCCGGACAATTCGCGTAATTTCAGACGCTGGTGAAGACTGCCGATGAGAGGACAGTCCATCTTCGCAGGAGGACGTCGCTGCGGTGTTCGGCAGTCGAGTAAATGATCTTGAAATCCGCCTGCTTTTGGCCAGTTCAAAACGCCGGCATTCCTCAATAATTTCGTCGACGGTCGCACAGTTCCGGCACATTAGCAGGTTGAACGCGTCGTCCGCTATGCCCTTGAGGACGTGGCCAACCTTGTCAGACTCCGACATGTCGTTGTCAACTTTACGACAGAGAGCCAGCACGTCCTGTATATATGAAATATACGGCTCTGTGGACGTCTGAGCACGTATAGACAACTCCTTCTTTGCAGCCGCCTTTCGACCGATGGGCTTCCCAAATAAGTCGCGAAGCTTTTCCTTGAAGGTGTCCCAACTGCCGATCTCCTCCTCATGGTTCTCGTACCAGACTTTGGCCGTGCCTTTCAGGTAAAACAGCACATTGGCCAGCATAAGAGTCGGATCATACCGGTTGAGAGCACTGGTGCGTTCGTAGTCGGCTATCCAGTCGTCGACATCAACTTCGTCCGTACCGCAGAACGTTCCAGGATGCTTCGGATGCGTCAGCACGTACGTGGGTGGGGGTGGGGCCAGTGGAGGCGTTGCCGTGGATGGTGCGGGCGTCGCCGAGGCCGATGGAGAGGTGGCCGTGGGATCAGTCCCGTGTTCCATCACGGAAACTCCGATTTGACGACCACTGCGGAGCTCCGTTGTATGGCGCTTCGTTACCCAGCACTCCCACCAATTTGTTACGGGGATCGCAAACACACGGAAGAGAGAAATGAGCGTATTTCCTATATTACATGTAAAAGTGACGCTTCAGAGCTGCCAGTCTCTCGCGCGGCGAGTCCACTTCTTTTTCATCGATTTGTTGTCCACGACGGTAGAGCCATGCCCACTGCCTCGTAACAATATATTGATACATATCTATACTATGACATCGTTTCAGAGGACAGAACAACGAAAGATACGAAAAAATAAATAAATAAAACGAGAAAATTACGCGTATTTGCACGTATTTAAGGTTTCTTGCGCATATACCCAATGAACAAGCTATTTTTATGTTAGTAGCTATAGCCTTGTCCCAGGTGCATTTTGAATTGAGACCGGCAACTGAACATCTCTCAACAATAATCACTTTGTCCTTGCACGATAAAGCCTCTACGATTGGAGTACATCATTGCTATCAAAAGTGAAAGTGCAGCTGTAATGACGACCAAGGTTGCGAGAAAATCTGTCTTAAAAATAACGTGTGCGAAATCGTGTTTGTGGCGTGCAGCGTAGCTAAAAAATATTACTTATTGCGTATCACAAGCATGCTTGGATGCACGCAGTAAAGTAAAAAAAAATGTTGACTTCAAGCTGTCAGTGCGTCAGGGCTGCTTGATATATAAAGCTTAACATAAAAATGATTCCCATAGGCATGCAGTCACAAACATTGGCACTAAGATATTATTTTCTCAGCAAATTAACGGAAACGGAAATCTACTAATGGATGTACAAAAACATGCTATACGTATACCCTCATCCCTCGTTGTAAGCAGTGCCATCCTTTGCTCATGAAACACACTTCGATGACAAGGATTACGACATTTACACTTAACAGAGATTAACGAATAACGATGTCTTCTCCAATCCGGTGGGTCATCGCAATGATGCGTTTTCGAAGCGTAGTACATTCAATAGTGGAACAAGAGGGCGTTTCTCGGAACGGTCCCTGTACTTGTCGTTTACACCTGCCACGGCCGGTCTAGTGGCTAACGTACTCGGTTGCTGACCTACAGGTCGCGGGATTGAATCCCGGCTGCGGCGGCTGCATTTTCGATGGAGGCGAAAATGCTTTAGACCTGTGTGCATAGATTTGGGTGCACTCTAAAGAACTCAAGTGCTCGAAATTTCCGGAGACCACTACAGTGTCTCTCATAACGGCGGTTTTGGGATGTTAAACCCCACATATTAATCAATCAATTACCTGTCGTTTACTGTACCTTACTGCGATTATTACATTACCTTTACTTACTCCTTTCACCAGCATACACTTGGGGAGACGGGGTAGTCTCATGACTGATACATATGTACACAATCTGCTCAAACTATCGCCGCTCATAGTCACGTGACAAAGGAAAGCGAACGCTTCCCGTCGGGTTGGTATGAACCTCTCCCGAAAAAAAAGTTTAGCTATGCCCCTGGTGGGCATGTCTTTTTCGAAACCATTCCACTTCAATCACGTGCCACTTATGGTTGTAAGCAGTCATCTAGCCACTTGATTTTTTCGAGTTGCTCCTCATTAGATACCTTTTGTGGGTAATTATTGCCAGACATATTATTTCTGCCAGAGGCCACACTTTTTTTTACAGTGCCGTTTTGTATCTATAAAGTTGCACTGCTTCCTAGTCCGTCTTACACCGAGCTTGTCATTCATTCCTCTTGTGTTTTTTGCAAACATGAGCTTCTTGTTGCGGAATTTTTTTTTTAGGTGGCCGACTTGAGAAAAATGTAAGGCGTAGAAGTCAAGCAGCTGCTTCGTTTTGTCACTCATCTACTCGCAGCCAGCAGTTGAAATAGGCAATACACACAAAACATTATGCATAAACGTGCATTAGTAGACATTATTGACACAGGGCACCAAGCTATTCGCAATGACCATAGATTGTGACGCCACCAAGTGCAAATATAGGGGGCGTCCTCTCGAGCATGGTCAGTATAGGCAGACGCTCGCCTGTTGGTCGGTACTAGGCTCAGAATTAACACGTTAGCAAGAAACCATTTTGCATCTTTCGTGCATCGGTGAATAAGCTGGACCATTCGTGAAATGGTCAATCCAATTCGTTCTTTTGAGACGTGAAGTTTTCGTGAAGTGAAAATAGTGGCAACTCGGTCTTTCGATTATAACCCACAGAGTACACATATCAGCTTCGCGAGATTTTCTCTACAGCCATATAGTTAAACGTTACCTTCTGAGCTTTGCAGGTGAAACTCACCTTGTTTTACGTGTGTACCTGATTCGTCAAGGCTTTTGTGGTGCATGAATCCCATAACATTCATTGTATATACGCCGTAAGACGCGCGGGCTCGCGATTTGCTTTCGAAAACATGGCCAACGCTGCGGCGCTTGTTGTTTTTGCGTTTTTTGATAGATGGCAGAGCACTGCAAGCAATTCACTTGTGAACGGGTTTCAGAGCGAAATATTCTCCATGCCCAGAGAAACGTGGTGAGTGACGCGGGGTGGTGTTGTCGAAGTCGTTCGGCGGAGGTCATCGCAGATATTGGTTTATGCAGTGACTTGAAAGAAACCATTGCGACGATGAGGATTTTCCACTGGATGTAGAAGGTTATCAACGCACCGAGTGTTACGGCGACGATGAACGACCAGCTTCTAACTCACGTGGAGCAAGTTGCGCTTCACGTCCCCTCGTGCATTGATGCTTTTTCACTCTCGTAAGTAACTTCGGCTTTGTTTATTGTATCTTCAGTGAGCTCAAACCAAAAGCATAGTTTTTCTTGTGCACTTCATGTAGACAAATACAGTGGTATTATGAAGCGCCACCTGCCGCCAACACGCTCGAGCTCGTCCAGTAAAGCAGATGCAATGGTTAGAGCCATAAAACATTCAATTAGGACTACAATCCACGCCTGTCTGTTTCTGCTGTATTTCACCGGTACGTTCCGAACGACGTTGTTTGAAAAATTTTCACCATTCTGACGTTGACATAAACATACGTGTCTATTATTTTCGATATTCTCGTTTCGATTGCGTGGACACAGCCTGCAACATCCAAGCTTAGTGAATGACGAACGGTTAGAGTCTGAGCATGGCCGAGACAAAATAGATATACTTAATGGGAAGTTAAATGCTTGTGTTACGTTGAAGGAGCAACTCTGTATGCTGACAACGCAAGTACTGATTACGACGTAATGTGTTTGCAAACCATCACCACGTTCAACATTCGGTCCCGTGCTATTGCTCTACTCATTAGAGGTATACTGGATATATACTGCGGCAAATTTGTCGGGCAGACTTGGTACAAATTACCTCGGCATGCCGCTCTGTTCATACGTCAGCTCTAGCTCACGCAGTTTTCTTAAGCACACACATGATTACGCAAGGCATCATTGATGCATGATCGATCAGCTGACAACGCCACCCTTCGCACTGTGGTAAAAAATGAGGGTAACAAACATTTATCAGTTCCTATCGTTCGGGAAAGTACTTTGGTTCGATATAGATTCCTTTGACGATCAAGAGTTTTTTCGTTGAACGCAGCACGGGGCGTACGTCCATGCATCCTATGTTTTCCTATGCGAGTTCGCGGGTTGACCCTCCTTCCGCTTCCATCTTCGATTGCATGGCGTGCCACCTATATCCCATAGACATTGCGAATAGGTTTAGTATGGACCACACTATTGATTGCTGTGAATATTTCTTTGCTAAAGAAATACATTCACGCAAACTTATAGTATTACGGTACTTATTCACAACATTGTTGTCTTTGTGAATTAATTTAAAATTGCATATTAAGTATGAGGTCCCTTCGTGCAGCTGACAATTCATTGAATTCTATTTTATTATTGAAGCACCCAATATTCAGAACCATTAGCAATAAGCACTTAAATAGTTTTGAGTAGTTGATGTTTTTTGCGAAGAGTATGCAATCTGCTGCACCTACGTTTCCCTTGCTCTTGTGAGCTTACTCTTGGTGAGCTTCGACACGCGCTGGCATGGCGTAAAACTCGCTCGGCGCCCGGCGGGGATGGCGCGACATATCAAATGCTCCGCAACCTCGACGACTCGCAGCTCCCGGTGCTTTTGGCCGCGTTAACAGCGTTTGGCGCACAAGAATCGTGCCGCAAGAGTGGCGCGAAGCCATCATCGTTCCCGTGCTCAAACAGGCCAAACCCGCAGCGGACCCGGCTTCACACCGGCCGGTTTCGCTCACATAAGCGGCGGGAAAGCTCTTCGAGGCCATGACACTGAGGAGGCTGGAGTAGATTGCCGAGGCACTGGACGTCTTCCATCCCTCGCAGGGCGGTTTCCGCTAAACCCGAGCCACTGCAGACGCTCTCGCCGACGTGATCTCGACGCTGCAGGAGGCGCGCCATAGCGGGGAAGTGGGCTACCTCGTCCTGCTGAACATCAAGTTGGCTTTCGACTCTCTACCACACCCGACCATCTTAGACGCGGTGCGCAACACGGGAGTGAGCGGACTTCTCGCGTACGTCGCTGCCTTTCTCGGCGGCAAGACCATGCGTGGGCGTGTTGGGGGAGCCCTCAGTGAACCGCGTCCGGTGTGTGTTGGTGTCCCGCAGGGCAGCGTCCTTCTTCAATGTCGCCTTGGCTGACATTGGGGACTGCATTTCCCGAACTTTGTCGCCCGATGTGCGCGTGGCCATCTACGCGGATGACATTGTGGTGTTTGTGGCGCGCCGCTCTGAAACCGAACAGTATGCGCGGACTATTGTTCAGAGTGTGCTCGACGCCATCGACGCGTACATCAGCGGCAAGGGGATGTGCCTCTCTCCGGCCAAGACGGAGGCTACGATGGTGCACTGCAGGTGCGTTGCACGGCACTACACGCCTCAATTCTGCTCCGGGGTGTCTCCATCCCTTGGTCGAAACGAGTGAAATACCTCGGAGTCCTGCTCGACCATAGACTGAGGTGGCAACCAGTGGTGCCTACGCAGTGGAAAAACGCGTGAAGAGTGGCCTCCGCCGCACTGGCGCTTCTTGCGCGTGGCAACGAATGCTCGCCGACACGCCCTGAGACTCTTCAACGGCATCGCTTCGGCGCGCATCCTATACGGCCTCCCGCTCACATCTCTTACGCCGGCCAACTGGGCACAACTCGATTGCGGTGCACCAAACTGCCATCCGGCAGTACTTCAGTGTGCCCCGCTTCTCGCGCATCGGCTCCACCCTCGCAGAGGCGGGCGACATGCCGCTGTCGCTGATGCCGACTGGCGTGCTCTCAATCACATCGAGCGCATACATCGCTCGCGACACAGTCGGCAGCTCGCCTTCCGCCTCACGAACTGCAGCACTCGAGGATGGGCTGGTGTGCTGCACGGTCCAGCGCCTTGGTCCCGGGCATTCCAAATGTGGGTGACTTCGGGGCCCTGCCCTGCTGGCATCGCCCACTGACGATCCGCACGGGTATCCCAGGCGTGAGGAGCAAGCGCGCGACTCCTGTGTGCGCGCTTCGTCAGGAGACAGCTGCCACCCTAGGGGATGCAGCTAGCGGGGCGCCTCCGAGTGTTCACTGACGGATCGGTGTTCGCGGACGGTTCGGCCGCTGCTGCGTGTGTGGTGCCTTCCTTGGAGGTGCACATCCAGTGCCGACTTGTGTGCGAGGCCTCTTCGACGGTCGCGGAGCTCGCCGTGCTCGATCTCGCTGCGGACGCACTCCTGCAGCTTTCTTCGGCCGCGGTCCTCTCGGACTCGCGGGCTGCGCTCCAGCTGCTTGCGAGAGGCCCCAGGGGGCCAGCCCTCGCCAGGCGTATCGTGCGCCGTCTTGAGGCTGAGCAGGACCTGGGCTGCGACCTCGTGCTGCAATGGATACCAGCCCACATCAGAATTCACGGCGACGAGTCTGCCGACCAGCTGGCGAAAGCGGCGCACACAGCTGGCACGCCCATAACATCGACGGTGAGCCCCTTCGACATAGCGCGCAGACAGGTTTTCCTTGGCATCACCTCCCGCTACCCGGAAATTAGGAGTTTTTTCTTTCCTCTAATCACAACCACCACCAAGCCACCACGCCCCCTCCCAAGAACCGGATTGACGAGGAGAGAGCGCGCTTTCCTCCTCCGCCGGCACGTCGGTCAGCCGAGGACGGAGGAAAGAATGCATCGGCTAACGGGAGAAGGAAGCCCGTCCTGCTCGCGTTGTCCGCATCCAGAGACATATCACATTCTGCTGCGGTATGGTGCCTATAGTGATGAACGCCGCGATCTTATCGCTGCGTATCAACGACATGGGCTCGCCACTTCCACCAAGGAGGAACTCTTGTTCCTAAGGATGCACACGAGTGTTTACAAGCGTGTGCTTGGAGCGCTCATCGCGTTCTTCGTGGACACAGCGCAGCGCCTGTGACTTCGTGGACGTGTGTGTCTGTGTTTTTTAAAGACGATCGTCTGTCTTGGGGACCTTCGACGCAAAAATTTGGTCTGTCTGTTCATATGTCTGTTTGTCCACTCTTAACGGTACCGGGCATTTTAAACAGCTCCAGCGGATATTCCAAACGGCCGACCCCACCCGCAGCGCCCACCAATGTTGCTCAAGATTGAGCGTTCCTACTTGTGCGATTGCTAATTAAAAAGCAATTATGGCGAATACCTGAGGCACTATAACAACACGTATATATTCTGTATGTGCGTCTTCTACTAAAAAAGCATACATAAATTATTCTAGGGACTTAAGCATTTATGAAGCGGCGCTGACCGCGCAACGCTTGCACGAAAAAGGAAGCGTTCCCAACGCTTTGCTAAGACGTAACGGTGGTGGCACCTACCCGTCGCTTTGCTTTCTACACCTTATCACATCTGAGACGGGCACGCACGCCCGTCTCAGAGCCTCGCGTTTTGTTTTCTAAGATAACTGCCAGATAGCATTCATGTCTCGCGTGTGACGTGACTTGGTGCGCTCGTTCGCCTCCGCTGTACCCTCGAGGCACTCTAACGCAGCGCCTCCAGAATACCATCCACCGATTTTCTTGCCCAGAACATCAAATAAATGTTTTGTTCATTCTCCCCAGACGCAAGACTATCGTCTTTCGACGACATTTGCAGACTAACATGCAGATCCGGGGCCAATTTTTTCTCATTTTTTTCTCCATCACAACGATGTCCACCGAACTCTCCTCCGTTAGTTCAACGCATCTCGATTTCTACTGAGCCCCGGCTACGAGCCCCGGCAAGCGCTCCGCGCTCACCCGACATCACACGCGCCTACACGGCCCGTCACATCTCTCCCACTTCGGCGGATGTACTTCTCACGGTCTTCTCGGCGGCTTTACTGAATGGTTGTGTGTTGTGATCGTTTGGACGCGCGATGGTGAAGAAGAATCGAATGCGACTCCCCCCCCCCCCTCTACTTCTTTTGCTTTACCCTTCCTATCCGCTTTTATTCCCACTCCCCCTCCCCTTGTGCCGACCTGTTGAGGTGTCATTTAACTGACAGACAGTAACAGGTGGCACTTTTCCTTTCACTTACGTAATCAGTTAGAGAGCGAAGATGAAGGCGCGCGTGAGGCGGCGGAACAGGTCACATGCCGAAGGCCCACGAGTCATGCCGTGCACCACTGAGAGCAACCAGATAAGGGCAGGAGGCATTCCACCGTAATTATGGGGTGATGCGGGTCGAAAAACATAAGTTTTCAAAAAAATTATCAATTTTTTGTTTTCACTCGTTTTCTTAAGATTAGTACCCAAACTGTTTTGAAAAAAAATGGCAGCATATCCACGGAGTGAATGATGGATAGTGGGGCGAAGCATCCGTCCGTCCATTCGTTCTTGCTTCCGTCCATCCATGCGTGCGTCTGTGTGGCCGCCCGTGCGTCCATCCGCCCGTCCGTGTGTGCGTCTGTTCGTGCGTCCGCACGTTCATCTGTACGTCCGCACGTTCATCTGTGCGTCCATCCCTGCTTTCGTCCATGCATCCGCTCCTGCGTCCGTCCATGCGTCCATCCGTTCGTACAGCCATCCGCGCGTTCGTCCATGCATCTGTCCGTGTGTCCGTTCGTCCACCCATTCAACACTCCAAGTACCACTACCTCGCATCTTTTCATTATATATTCCTCATATAGAAGCACCGCCATCCAGCGGACATTCCAAGGACTGAACGAGAGGAGGCACATGCACACTTTCTTACGGCTTGCGCTTCGTGTCTACTTCCCATCTTTAACCACCTCGAGTTCATGGTATATACTAGTTCACTGTATTCATGGCACTGCGGCCCAACGCTCGCTAAACCTTTCTAAAACCTTACGCCCAGCGAGTATAACGTAGCAACCCTTTCTTCTCTTCTGTGCATTGTTGAACAATAAAACATTTGCAGCGTGCGCGTTAACTAAAAGCCGAATTCGTTTGTCTCTCATTCCCCCTTAGCAGCCATTGGCATGTACATTGAGCACTATATTTTATTATTCAACAACGCACAGAAGAAATATCTCACCAGCACCACCTTGGAGGTCAAAATGTCATACTTGTTACACACTACTACAACGGCTACGGCGGACAAACGGGTGTCGCTATAAAGAGCTTCGCCCATAAAAAGAAAGGAAATTGATGATTGATTTGTGGGGTTTAACGTCCCAAAACCACCATATTAATATGAGAGACGCCGTAGTGGAGGCCTCCGGAAATTTCGACCACCTGGGGTTCTTTAACGTGCAACCAAATCTTAGTACACGGGCCTACAACATTTCCGCCTCCATAAGAAAGGAAATCGATGTCAAGACTCATCTGGAAATGCATTAAAATTGTGTCTAAAGAGCTAAGGTCTAAAGTGTGCAGTCCTCGAGCACCTTGGTGCTTACAATGCGCCACCGTTCGCCATTGTCGATCGCATGAGGCGAAGAGCCGAGCCTCACTCTTCAAATAACGGCGGTTTCGCGCAAAAAATAAAAATAAAAAGAAGCATGCTTTGGCCGTGGTCTATAGTTGCAGTTTTCGAGCGCCGCGACTATAATCACGTGGTACGGATCGGGGCCCGCCATTGGCCACTGCGCGCCTGAGTGTGCTGAGAAGCCTAATTGCGGGGACCGTGTCTCGTCGAGCAGCGCAGCTGAGGAATGCTTTTCTCGTGTGTTTATTTCCATCATGTATGAATAAGGCCGTACTTCGCGCGATAGCCATGGTGTGAACATGAAAGCGGTTATGGCAGCACGCTTTGTAGGAATATGGACTACGTGCAGCTGGTCCGATTTGCGGCAATTCTCAGCTTGCCATGCATGGTGTTCCAGGCCCCCTACACCACGACACAACGTCTCGAGATCATTTTCACTCGCTACCATTCAAAGGTAAAGCCTGTATCCTTAAAAAATACCAGCCGAGACACCTTCTTTCTCATTGTGCAGTGTACACGAGGAAAGATATCGTTCACTGTGGTGTGATGAGAGGCCAAACGCTGCAGTGCATCAAAGATTTTCGATCTCTCACAATACCAACAAAGTTGAACAATTGAGCAGTGCTCAATATCCCCGTAGGTCTTTAGTATTGCACACGCAATGGCGTCGCGGCAAATCTGATCTTAAAGAGCCATGCAAGAGTACGTGCTAACCTCTTGTAGATGCAGTGCACCACAATGGCCTCTGAAGTCATCATTAAAGTAGAAATGACTGATCAAACTTCTTCTATTCATAGCTGTACAGATGTGAATGAAAGTACGTACAAAAATGCCGCATGACCCTAGTCGAATGGCCCATCTTGCATACTTTGCGGGTAAAAAAAGAAGCGTAGCTTTCACTTGAGGCGCAATGCCAAAAAGACCGGGAAGCTGATGGGCACCAAGGTAGTCCTGGCTGTTGCAATTTTTATGTTTCGCTAAATTTACTTTTTTCTCTTCCTCTACGTGTTTATTATTTCCCCTCCTGTGCGTTTTTGTTAGTGCGTGTATTTAATTTGTTCTCTCTATTTATTTCTATTTCTTTCTCTATTTTTTCCCTTTGGCCATATTTTTTTCTTCCTCTGTATTCCGTTTCTTTCCCTCTCTGCATATTTGTCGCTTCTCTCTGGTTCCTCTTTCTACGGTGTCTACTTGTTTCTATTTTATTATCTCTCCTTCTAATTCTTTCTGTCTTTCGTTATGTATTTATCTTTTTCTCTCTATGCTGTGTTTTACTCTCTCTCTCTCTCTCCTCATTTTCACCGTAATTTTATTTCGATTCCCTTTGCTATACTGTACTTGTACAGTATGGTCCACTCTTGAAAGGAACACGGCAACGCGTGGCTTGCAGCCCGCGTGGCGCAAACTGGCGGCGAGATTTGCAAACACAGCGCATGCGCATAGACGCGAAAGGGTGGGGCTCGCCGCGTTTCGTCTGTTGTTGTTGTTGTTGTTGTAGTGGTTCATGAGAAAGAGGAAAAAGGCACCTAATTTCTGTCTGCCTTCATGCGACACGGCGCAGTGCCTTATAGGGGTGGGGGGAAGGAGGGATAAAAAGAATAGAAGGAAAATAGAAGGAGAAGAAGACAGCCAACGAGAGGAAAAAAGAAGGAGATAGGAAAGTGGGGATCCGGTCGAAGCAGTCCAAGGGCGGGGCACCACAATGCGAGAGCTGCACGGCATCAGGAGACCGCGGAGGGCGAACCGTCGGCGGGAGCTACGCTGAAGTCGGAGATCGCGAGGGCACAACCGTCCAGCTTGAAATCCTGCGAGCGAATCTGCTACTTCCTGCTCCGGCGCTTGCAGTGCGCTGGATACCGAGTTCGCTTTTCCGCGGTGCGATTCATGTCCCCGCCACTCTCGCTGCTCCTCCCCAGCGTGCAGAAAAAAAGGGACGTTTGTTTGTTGTTGTGCTTTCTCGGCAGCTTTGTTGCGATTCCATTCATGGCCACAGCACCCACTTTCAGAATTCATGCGAAATGAAAAAAAAAAACCATGTGCATATAGTATTTCAAAAAACGTTAAAAAACACGGGTTTGAAAATACTTCTATGTATTCCAAAATTATATAATTATTGTGGATTGCAGTATCCAGCAAATGTTAGTTATAACTCGCGTTACATTTCGTTTTCTTCGTTGAAGCGAAAACGCTAGAAGCTCTCCATTTGAAATATGCGATAGCATTTACTTTTCTGAGAATCATTACGTTTCACCAATACGAGCGCTGAAAAACGGTGTACGTAGAACACTGCGGAGTAAACAAATTTTATTTCCAAAAACCTTTGTGACAGACAGGTCGAGTGAGGTCAGATCTGTAGCCTCGAAACACAAAATAAAATGGAGATCTGTGTAAGCAAAATAGGACTATTATTACAAAACTAGGCACTGAAATTTTTTTTTCGTAATGCTGATGATTGCGCTGGCAACGAGAAAGTGGCCTTTTCGCGATAGAAGTGACAGCATGCTGGCTCTATTCTTTGGTGTACAGCTCGAATATTCGAAGCCTTTCGTCCTCAGGTACTCTAGCTATGGCGCTTCTAAAAACTAGCTCTGCCGAAAATGCGATGAGCGAGTAAATACGCCCCCAGCTGTGGAATTCTGTGAAAGTGATAACGCAGCCCATCACTCGCGTAGCCTGGTGTTTTTGCTTTCCAAACGTGAGCTTAAGCAAATTGGAAGCTTTCCAAACGCTGTTCGAACCAGCCAGCCGCTTTTGATAACATGGAAATTGATCGTCGATGAAGCGAGCACGGCAATCTTGTCGCTGGCGCGCGCCGAACGTAGCGCTGGGAAGTAGCAGACGATGCGGGCAAGTACCGCCGTTGCGATTCACCGCGCATGCTCCGCGTTTCCAAATCTCGCCATCAGTTGGCGCCCCGCGGACCACCGGCCACGCACTCGCGTGTTCCCCCTAACAGTGGATCGTACTGTACAAGCCTATGCTATGCTCTGCTAGTGTGCCTAAGTGGCCGAGTGGTTGAGAGGTTTGAGTTGCGAGTACGCGGGTTTCTGCCTCGCCTCACGAAGAAATTTCTTCCCCCAAAATTTCCCTCTTTCGTTCTCTTTATTTCTCTATACTTCTCTTTCTCTCTCGCTCTCTGTAGTCTCCTTGTCTCAGCCATCAAAGTCATTGCATTCCGCTCTGGAGCAATCGTCGCACGTGTTTTGATAGCGAAGCAGAAAAAGACGCCGATGATGAAGAATAGGGGTATATAGAGCGGAGCAGGTGCGGCGCAGCTGGGGCATTGGCATTAGCGGTTGGTATGCAACGTGAGTTGCTCCAAAGTCTTTCTTCTTTTTTTTACTTTTTGTGCACGTCACAAATTTTACGGGTGGTTGAAATAAACAGCTTCGCTGTCAACTGTCTTTAAAGCTGGCAGGAACAAAGTGTCTATAAACGTTGGTCAGGACTGCCTACAAACCTCGCACTGGCACGTTTGCTAAGATGAAGTCGATTATTCTATTTGTACTAATAACGTAGTTAGGGTAAATTGCCCATGTTGCGCCGACACCAAAGCGCGATGCGAAGAGGGGGTGCGGAATGACAGAAGATATAATAGGGTGATTCTACGTAAGATCGAAGAAAGCATGGCTGGTTTACCTCTTAAATTTCTTTCAAGGATTTATATATTGCGGACGACGAAAAACACAGCCAGCCCGCTTGACCGGTTTCGACGTACACACTTCTCCCATAGTACTTAGCGCGCCCGCGGAGGGCTCTGGGATTGCTGGAAAATGGTCTATTGGTTTTGCTGTAAAAATATGTTTCGAGGTACAGTAAATCAATAATGATGGAGAGGCGGAGTGCCACGCTTACCTGCTCTGCTGCCATTTTTTTAAGATTTGGTGACGAATGACACAAGATATATTGAAGCTGCGTGCTTCAAATTTGTTTGACTACGTATAAGCCTACTGCGCTTACATTCAATTATATTTTGATTCTCGGCGTAATGTATATTTTTTATAAAAATTCTGAAATGTGACATAAAAACGTCTTTTTTGCCTAGTTTGCAGATCTTCATTTCACAAAGCACCAATGCAGAGCGATGAAAATTGCTCATCATTTTTTCAACATGCTTATTAAAAAAACCACCATGTGATTATGAGAGACGCCGTAGTGGAGAGCTTCGAAAATGTTGACCACCTGAATTCTTTACCGTGCACCCAAATCTGAGCACACGGGTCTACAGCATTTTCGCTTCCATCGAAAATGCAGCCGCCGCAGCCGGGATTCGATCCCGCGACCAGCGGGTCAGCAGCCAAGGACCTTAGCCACTAGACCGCTGCGGCGGGGCACCGAAAGCAGGCCAGAACAGCGTCCCGCAGGCAGGTTCACGGGACAGCGGGACCCACCAAGCCGAAAACCCGAGACATGTCTCATAGAACTTAGGATGTCTTTAGGTTAGCCGAAAGAGACGAAATACCTTAAATTGCACAAAACGATGCCAAAAAGAGCAGTCGGCCAAATCTTTAGCTGCCGTGCATGGGTGGTAATTTTCTCTGCGTATCGTTTACCATACGACTGAATTAAGTTTCAAAAAAGCCCTCCACTACGGCGTCTCTCATAATCATATGGTGGTTTTGGGACGTTAAACCCCACATATCAATCAAGTTTCAAAAAAGGTGAGGACAAGTGTATGCCCGTAAAGCACGTGTCTACGAAGCAATTTTGTGTAACTTCGTTCTATCATATGATGCTCAGAGACAAAGAAATGGCCGCGGCGCACAAAAGGTAATGTTTTGGCCGACTGTGAATAAAACACCGGCACTGATAGCGGCGAACAGAGCGTCGGCCGCCGATCAACTGACAAGTGGCGAAGCGTGTCAGAATTTATACACTTGCCATCGAATATTCTATAGCGTTATCGCCAGTGGCGACATAGGTTCCGGATTAGACTGTATACTGTCAACGAAGTGGGCGTAATTTTAACAAAACGATCTACTGCCGTCCCGAAGCTTCTCAAACAGTGCCGGCATGGTTTGCGCTCAGAATCATTGATTGATATGTGGGGTTTAACGTCCCAAAACCATTATATGATTATGAGAGACGCCGTAGTGAAGGGCTCCGGAAATTTAGACCACCTGGGGTTCTTTAACGTGCACCCAAATCTGAGCACACGGGCCTACAACATTTCCGCCTCCATCGGAAATGCAGCCGCCGCAGCCGGGATTCGAGCCCGCGCCCTGCGGGTCAGCAGCCGAGTACCTTAGCCACTAGACCACCGCGGCGGGGCATGCGCTCAGAATCAGTGACAAAAAACCAGAATGATAACAAAACACGAGGAGAAAATCTTGCAGTATATATATATATATATATATATATATATATATATATATATATATATATATATATATATATATATATATATATATATATATATATATGGATGAAAAGGGAAAAGGGACCGCCCTTAGAAAAATATACTAGTACAAAAAAATTGGTAATATGACAGACATTGAGTAATTATCCGTAACTACAGAAACAAAAAAAAACAAACCCCAGTTCTGTTAGCAGCAAGTCACATGCTACAATCCCGACAGACGCTCAATTTGAGCTTGGACGCTCGCCTTTGATACGAAGTGTGTGGCCTCATACACGTGAACACACGCCAAGTGTCGCGAGTTTAACTTCCTGATGGTTGAAACAAGCTGCAGGATGCTATAATATGCTATTCCATCGCACAGCTTTGTTTCTATATATTACTTCTTACACTCACTGTCGACATTTTGAGGATACACGCTTTCGTTCGCAGGAACATAATCTAGGTACCAACGAGTCATAAAAAGAGGGAAAAAAAACTCATGTGCCTTTCAGGGCTCTAACTTCGAACCTTCCACTTGTTAGGTGGGTGCGATAACCACTACACCACAGCACCTATTTTTTCAACATGGTATTTAAAGAATGCGGATCAAAATAGCACACAATGTCGTACAGAGTTGCAGTCCCATTGTGACAATGAGCTACAAGCACTGCTAAGAAAGAAATTTGAAGGCTGAAGTTCATCATACTCTAGGAGAGTTAGTCATCATTCTATGCACAACTAAAGTGGCGAGACTAAGTAGCACCTCACCAAGATGGGGTACCAGTCCGGTCGAAAGTCAAGTTCTTCATAAACATCCTTTAAGTGAATAGCCATTGGAATGAAATGTGTGCTTGAAGAGGTGATCGGCTCTGCGTTGCGGTCCTGCATACGCGTCTTCCACAGACTGTGTATACCGATGAGGGAAAACATATCGTACGGCACTTCATCAAGAGATGTTGGCATAAGATAACGAACAGTGTACGAAGTAAGTTACAATTTTTTCGTAGAGCTCTTTTAAGGGCATCCCAGAATAGAATGGCGTCTTTGCAGCTCAAAAAGCAATGCTCTTTGTTAATTGCCATCACAGAGATGGCAATTAACAGTCGAGACGAAAATAACTTTTCTTTTTAACCAAGTTTTAACCGGGTATTGTTTCAGAACGAAGTTTATAAATTAATATATATATATATATATATATATATATATATATATATATATATATATATATATTGAGAGGTACAATGGAGGAGGGAAAGGCTTAGATAGTAAATCATTATATAGTGTCTTGCGTGAAACTGCATACAAATATTTTATTGAAAAGCGAGTTTTAAGAAACGGAACTGCAGAGTATTCTTCCTCCATAAATCCCCACAAACTTGCGGGTAGAGAAGTTCGAAGAAGCAACAATATCAGGCAAGGAATTGACAAGTGTAACTCAGAGAGAACGAACAAATGATGGGATGCGAACTATCACGGAAAAAGAAGAATCGCGAAACTATTCGCCATAGATAAAGATGTTTCCAACCCAAGCATCCATCACTAACTCTTCTGAATATGTTGTCATGACGAATGGGCTCAAAAGGCGAAGACCATATGAAATTCGCAAAAATACGATGGAAGCGTTGGACATAGGCCTCAAGCTGCAACACATAGTAAATTATTGTTGCTAAAATATGTTACAACCTTAGGCTCGACCAAAAATGTAAAGGCGCCCCCCTCTTTGATTATGTTCCCTAAATTCACATAATCTAGGATGCACAGCAGAATTTCATGAGGCACCCTGTCGAAAGCCTTCTCGAGGTCGATTTGCAGCATTGCCACTCGCGCACCAATAGCGTCGCAACATTCGAGGATGGCCCCGTCGCGGTGGTCTAGTGGCTAAGGCACTCGGCTGCTGACCCGCAGGGCGCGGGTTCGAATCCCGGCTGCGGCGGCTGCATTTCCGATGGAGGCGGAAATGTTGTAGGCCCGTGTGCTCAGATTTGGGTGCACGTTAAAGAACCCCAGGTGGTCTAAATTTCCTGAGCCCTCCACTACGGCGTCTCTCATAATCATAGAGTGGTTTTGGGACGTTAAACCCCACATATCAATCAATCAATCAATCAATCAACATTCGAGGATGCTCCGTGCTGGGTGTATATTAGTGAAGATAGTTAGACCTTTAATGCCGCACGTCTGATGCGGCCCCAAGGGCTCCGTAATGACTGTTCGCAACCTTTTAGCTAGGATTTTCATGAATATCTTGTAATCTCCATTAGTGAGGCAGATTGGGCGGTAAGAAGTTACTCTGCGCAGTACAACGGGGTCTTCCTATTTTGGTATAAGAACAGTGTGAGAGGATGAAGACGGGGTAATATTTTCAGCTCGAATACCTCATTATAAACGTCGGCTAAGACGTGTTATTTCTAACTTGAAACACTTATAAAAGGCGGAAGTCAGACCATCAGGGCCAGGCGATTTCCCCGGATGCATACTTTCAATAGCACTGTTAACTTCATCTTCCGAAATGGCTTCCTCCAATGTTTCTTTCGTATTATTGTCAAGATTTGGCATCCGCGTTAAAAAATCTTTTTTTTTAAAACGGTCGACATCAACTGAGCTGGCGGCGAATAAACCATTGAAGTGTTCAAAGAAAACACGCTCGATAACATCAGCGGCATCGCTGACTTCACCCTCGTGTTCAATTTCTGTTATCCGATTACGTCGCGCATGCCACTTTTCTGAGCCCAACGCCTTTTTTGACGGTGCTTCTGCCATTATAAGTCGCTCGGCTCTTGCCCGCACCATAACACCGCGGTATCTTTCGATATCGAACCGTTCAATTTTACATTTCAATGCGCAAATATCGTCAATAAACTTGCCGGGAATCCTACAGTCTTTCCTTGAGCAATTTTTCCAGGTTTCAGCGCATGTGCTTTTCTTCTGCTGCTTTTTCTCTGCTTGTAGCGCTCGAGCGCTCCAAAGCCTTCGATTCAACGACCTGCTTGAAGTTCTCCGATTTTTCTCTAAATGTCTCTTTACTGAGAACTTTCATTCCTTCAACTTCCGTCATTACTTCCACCATAAATTTTTCATCCCTCAGCAGATTCGAATTCAATTTCCATAGTTGCCACTCGAAGGCCCTTTTCGTTTCTTTCGTGCTAGCTACTACAAAGATAACCAAGGTGTGTTCACGAAATGAAACGGCGTTAACACGGTATGCCTTGCAAAGCAGCACCCATTCGACACTCACGTACGCCCTATCTAGTCGGGCGTGGCTGGCTGCCTGAAAGTGGGTGTACTGCATAGTGCTGCCACCACCGAGACATTCAGCCACATCCTCCAAACCATGTTCCCTTACTGTATCGCTTAAGACAGTGGTACTTGCATCCCTGTAATGTCGTTCGCTAGTTTTGTCTTTGGCTGCAAGGGCACAGTTGAAATCGCCAATAATGATAAGAAGCCTATTACATTGGGTATACTGCTTTAGTTGTTCGAAAATTATGCGTCTTTCGTCGGTGACAGTCGGTGCGTATAAACAAATTACGCGCCATTCCAAACACGAAAACAAAAGATCACACACATTGAGCTGACCAGACGGTCATGACGTTAAGGATTCTATTTAAGCGCCCAGACTCTGTCGGATGAGCAACACACAGCGGGAAGAAGTCCTTACGGCCTGACAAACTATAGCAGAATACCGCGGCAAGAATTGGCGCACCATGCCCCCAGTTTCATCGTCGCCATGGACTTTCGTCTCTTGGACTGCCAGGATGTCAAGGTCGAGGTCACTTACTAGTCAATAAAGGTGACGTTTTATCCGTGAGGCCAGGCCACGCACATTTAAAGTGGCCATACGGATTGAATTTTCTATTTGCACCATTGCAAGGCTGCGAAAAACCCAGGGGCATGGCGCTTACCTTACAACTGCAATTCCTTCCTGAACGCCTCGTCCCAGTACTGTCCTTAAGGTGGCGAAGGCGGCGTTTCCGCCGTCTCGCGCTCCATCGAAATGTTTGGCCGTGGCCGAAGGAGAGGCCGCCGAGCGGGAGTCGTTTTGGCGGGTAGTTCGTCCGGTAAGGCAGCAGTGGTGCCCTTGCATTTTTTCCCTTCGTCACGCGGACGCTTCCCCGTCACAGTGCCACTGTCGCTTTCAATCCCAGTCATCGGTTCAGCCTCGGAGGGGGTCTCGTCTTCTAAGCCAAGAAACCTGTCGCCGGTGCTGCTTGCATCCACCTTTTCACTGTTTTCTCCTACGCCTTCGTAAGGAAGGCCGGCGTCGGGCTTACCTGGTGCTTCACACACGCCCTCTTCTTGACGGCATGACGACCCATTTTCCACAGCAGAGTTTGGGTTAACTCCTGCGGTTTCTTCCTAGTCTGCTTCGTCCATGAGGTGCTCCAGTGCGTCACTTTCCTGCGCTGGCCCGGTCACACTGGCGTAAGTCTTCGCGCAGTCGTCGTCTTCGTGGGCGAAGCGGCGACAACGACTGCAGCGGGGTACTCGGCAGTCGCGACGTATGTGACCGGTACTCTTGCACCGTAGGCACAACGGTGAACGGCCCGGAACGACAACGAGAGTCAACTCTCCGGCAATCTTGAGCTGGTGCGGAATGTCATCCACCTTGACGTCAGAGTGCAGCTTTAGTCCCTCAGAACGCGTCGTTGAGTCCTTTTCAGTGATGCCCGTTGCTCTCCACTTCTCCCGTTTCACTTCGAATACTTTCCCATAGGGAGTCAAGGCAACACGCACGTCTTCATCGGTCACGCCGTGCAATAAGCAGTGAAGCTTCAAGCGAACCTCACAGTTATTTGGGTCAATAAGCAAACATGGGCGATCCTTTACCTTCACATCTACGGCAGAGAGCAACTTCTGAGCAGCCTCAGCACTCGTCAGTGTCACATCCCATACGTGGTTCATTTGATACGCCCCCAACGCCAAAACGTCGGCGAGCGCACCAAGCTTGGCCAAAGTGTCCCGGTAATCTTCGACGCGGTAAGGCCGGACGACGCAATACAACCGGAAGGCAAATTGGGCAGAATCACCTGATAATTGTCAGCGCTAGGCGCAAAAACCCTGTTACCGCGGCCCGTTCGGGCCGCTGAAGCCGCTCCGTCGGAGCCCAACATTCCGCGACGGTATCGCTCGAAAGCCGGAAGTGCAATGACTACACCACAAGTGCGGGTGCAGAACACGTCTCCGTGCTGTCGCCATGTGCCAGACCGGTTACTGTGACTGATTAAAAGGACGAGATATTGCGTCACATGTGCCGTAACGTTTCCTCATACGTGGGGGCTCAAACAGCTACAGGGTCATTTGTATGGGTCCCTGTGCTGCGTAGGAAAAAGGAATACATATTCTTCTATTTCGGAGACATCAGGTACGTTTTTATCACTACTTGAAGGGATTATTCTAGAGATGCTGAAAGTGCGTTCTTGCACTTGTGAGAAAATAAACGCAAACTATTCGTACAAACGTGTCCAAAAATAAAAAAGAACATGTGCCTGCCAGGGATCGAACCTTGGACCTTCTGCGCGTTAGGCGGATGTGATTACCACTACACCACAAGCACAATTTTATTTACGGTATTTAATAAAGTATTTGTGCAATAAAGACAAAATCAAGCGAACAAAAGTACGATCAAATCGCGAAAATAAGTGCTCAAGCGTTACTCATGAACACTAAATGGCTAACACAGCGTCAATTCCTCACATGGAGAGTTCTTCACATCGTGTTATACAAACAAAAAAGGGGTGAGGTCAAACAGTTCTCTAAGATGAAGTACCAGTCCGGTCTAAAGTCTAGCTTGTCGTAAATGTTTTTTAGGTGGATAGCCATTTGAATGAAGTGTGCGCTTGAAGAGGTGGTGGGCTCTGCATTGCAGTCTTGCATTCGTGTCTTGCACAAGCTGTGCATACCCATGAGGAAAAACATATCGTATGGTACTTCATCAAGCGCTGCTGGTAGAAGATAATTGATTGATATGTGTGGTTTAACGTCCCAAAACCATCATATGATTTTGAGAGACGCCGTAGTGGAGGGATCCGAAAACTTCGACCACCTGGGGTTCTTTAACGTGCACCCAAATCTGAGCACAAGGGCCTACAAAATTTCCGCCTCCATCAAAAATGCAGCCGCCGCAGCCGGGATTTGAACCCGCGACCTGCGGGTCAGCAGCCGAGTACCTTAGCCACTAGACCACCGCGGCGGGGCTGCTAGTAGAAGATAACGTATTGTGTGAGAATTAATGACGAACGTTTTTTAAGTGCTCGCTGCAGGACATCCCAAAAGAGTATGGCATCTTTGCAGCTAACAAAGCAATGTTCAATCGTTCCTGGCACATCACATAGACGGCAGTTAACAGACGGAAGGAAAATACCCTATCTTTCTAACCATGTGTTTACCGCCAATGTTTCAGAGTGGAGTTTATAGAATAATGTTTTTGAATTCGGTGGAATGTACATTTTTCGCACTCGCTTCAGCATATCGTGGCCTGGAAGACTGGAGTACAGTGAGCGGTACAATGGAGGTGGGAAGAGTGTACTCAGTAAGTCCTTATACAGCACCTTGCACGATGCTGTGTCCAGGTATTCTACAGAAAAGTGAGCTTTAAGAAACTGAACTGCGAGGTAAACGTCCTGCATGAATCCCCACAAGGATGGGCGTTCGGAGAAATTCGATGAAACATTTAAATCTGGCAAGCAATCAACAAGTGTAACCTGCAAGAAGAAACAAATTACAGGGTGGGAATTGTCTCGAAAAAAATTAAAAGAATCGGGACACTATTTGCCATAAATAAAGGTGTTTTAGTCCTAACCCATTCTCACTAACTGGCTTGAATATATTATCACGACGCATGGGCTCAAAAGTTGAAGACCATGCCAAAGTAGCGAAAATCCAATGAAAGCGTTGTATATAGAATCTTGCGCAATGAATAAGTTGCAGTACATAGTAAAGCTTTGTTGCTAAGAAAGTATTGCAAGCTTCAGCTCTCCCAAATATCGAAAGTCGATAGGGCACAAATGTCTGGGCCTGTCGTTCAAGCTTAGGGACGCGTTCCTTCCAGTAATGCGCACTGAATCTATATGCATGCAATGGTACACCGAGGTATGTTGGAGGAGTTCTTGTCCAATTAATCCCGGCAAAGTGGTTCGGTGTGCTACCCCACAAGCCAAACCACAGTACTAAACTTTTAGAGGCATTTAAACGAGCTCTTGATAATACACCAAACTTTTCAATAGTATATACCACATTTTCGACACTTGGTTTATCTGTGCAAAAGAATGCGACATCGCCTGCATAAGCCAATACTTTAACCTAACTGCCTAATATACTAAAGCCACGAATGCAACTCGACTGTATTATGCTTAAGCACAGTGGTTCTAGGTAAAGTGCAAATAAAAGAGGTGACATCGGGGATCCCTGTTTTACAGAAGAGCGCATAGAAACTGGCTTGGAGAGTTGACCATTAACTATCAGACAAGTTGAGCATTCATTATAGTATAGTTTAACGCCTTTAAGAACAACTTTGCCAACATTAGCTTGTTCGAGAAGAGAAAAAAGGAAGGAATGACGAACACGATCAAAAGCTTTTGCAAGGTCTACCTGTAGCATTGCACGAAGTTTTTGAGAACCATGACAGTATTGAAGCACTGTTCGAGCGACATGTATATTGGTTTGTATGGATCGACCTCTGATCCCACATGTCTGATAAGACCCAAAGAGAATCGACAGAGCAAATTGCAACCTATTTGCTAATACTTTTGCGAAACTTTTGTAGTCCACGTTTGACAGCGATATTGGTCTGTAGCCCTCGACGAAGCGAAGTTTTTCCTTGTCAGTTGTTTTCGGTATCAACACAATGTGACTTTTGCAAAAAAATTGTGGGAGTGTATCCATGTCATAACTCATCTGAAATATATTCAGCAATATAGGAGCAAGTGTTTCCTTGAAACCTTTTTGAAATTCACCTGAGATGCCATCAGGGCCCGGTGTTTTCAATAAAGGCAAGTTGTCGATTGCTTGCTCAATTTCCTGTATAGTAATGGGCCCACTAATGACTGCACAATCATTGTCCTTCAACGGGTTCACAAGAGAAACAAAACTAGCCTTGAGGTGAGCGTCAAGATCATCAGAGGGAGAGCTAAATAAACTCTTATAGTACGTTTCGAACGCCAAAGTGCAGAGCACGTCTTCGTGCTGTCGCCATTCAGCAGACTGGTTACTTTGACATCTTAAAAGGATGACATATTGCATCATAGTGCAACGATGTTGAAAGACTCGGAGTGTAATAAAACGTACTTATTAAAGGGCGAACCTGTGTCCACAACTCAAAGGAACTATGGCCGTAGAACAATACAGTAAAACACCAAAGATGTCTGCCTTCTTGTACTTCTTCAAAAGGAGTCCCAGGTGCGTGGCGCAAATCAGCCGGGGCCAGCTATGTTCTCACGCTGTCATCATCGTCTCTGCGCAACATTAGATGGCGCGCATGTATGTCCTTTTGCGCGTGGTGATGGGCGCGTTGTTTGAATGCAGGCATCATGTCGCGGCAATATGTGCCGTAACGTTCTCAAACTTGGGGGCTCAAACAGCTACAGTGTCACTTGTATGGGTCACTGTGCTGCGTAGGAAAAACAAATACATATTCATCTATTTCGGAGACATTAGGGCTGTTTCTATCACTACTTAAGTGACTTTTCTAAAGATCCTAAAAATGTGATCGTACACTCGTGAGAAAATAAACGCAAACTATTCGTAGAAACGCGTCAAAAAATAAAAAAAAAACATGTGGATGCAAGGGATTGAACGTGGGACCTTCCGCGTGTTAGGCGGATGTGATTACCACTACACGACAAGCCCGGGTGCGGAACACGTATTCGTACTGTCGCCATGGCCAGACCGGTGACTGTGACAGCTTAAAAGGAGGACCTGTTGCATCACAAGTGCCGTAACGTTCTCAAACGTGGGGGATCAAACAGCTACAGGATCATTTGTTTGGGTCCCTGTGCTGCCTAGGAAAAAAGATTACATATTTGTCTATTTCAGTGATATCAAGAACGTTTTTATCACTACTTGAAGTGATTATTCTAGAGATCCTAAAGGTGTGTTGTTACACTTGTGAGAAAATGAACGCAAACCATTTGTACAAACGCGTCCAAAAATGAAACATGTGCCTGCCTGAGATCGAACCTGGGACCTTCCGCTTGTTAGGCGGATTTGATTACCACTACACGAGGAGCACGGGTGCACAACGCGTATTCGTGCATTCGCTATGGGCCAGACCAGTTACAATGACTGCTTAAACGGATGACCTATTACATCACAATTGCCGTAACGTTCTCAAACGTGGGGGCTCAAACAGCTACAGGGTCATTTATTTGGGTCCCTGTGCTGCGTAGGAAAAACGAATGCATATTCGTCTATTTGGGTGACATCCGGGACGTTTTTATCACTACTTGAAGTGTTTATTCTAGAGATCCTGAAAGTGTGTTCTTGCACTTGTGAGAAAATAAACGCAAACTATTCGTAGAAACGCGTCCAAAAAATAAGAAACTGTGCCTGCCAGAGATCGAACTTGGGACCTTTCGCGTGTTAGGTGGATGTGATTAGTACTACACCACAAGCACGTGTGCAGAGCACGTCTTCGTGCTGTCGCCATTCACCAGACTGGTTACTTTGACTGCTTGAAAGGATGACATTTTGCGTCATATTGCAGCGATATTGAAGGACTCGGAGTGTAATAAAATGTATTTATTAAAGGGCGAGCCTGTGCCCACAACTCAAAGTGACTATGGCCGTAGAACGTTACAGCAGAATACCAAAGATGTCTGTCTTCTTCTACTTCTTCAGGAGGACTCGCAGGCGCGTGGCGCACATCAGCCGTGGCCAGCTATGTTCTCGTGCTATCAACATTGTCTCTGGGCAACACTAAACGGCGCGCATGTATGTCCTTTTGCGCGCGGTTATGGGCGCGTTGTTTGAATGCAGGCAATATGTCACGGCAATTTGTGCCGTAACGTTCTCAAACGAGGGGGCTCAAACAGCTACAGGGTCATTTGTATAGGTCCCTGTGCTGCGTAGGAAAAACGAATTCATATTCGTCTTTTTTAGAGACACATATTTATATATTTCGGAGACATTAGGGATGTTTTTATCACTACTTGAAGTGACTTTTCTAAAGATCCTGAAAATGTGTTCGTACACTTGTGAGAAAATAAACGCAAACTATTCTTACAAACGCATCCAAAAAATGAAAAAAAAAAACACGTGCATGCAAAGGATCGGACGTGGGACCGTCCGCGCGTTAGGCGGATGTGATTACCTCTACACGAGGAGCACGGGTGCAGAACACGTATTCCTGCATTCGCCATGGGCCAGAGCAGTTACAATGACTGCTTAAACGGATGACCTTTTGCATCACAAGTGCCGTAACGTTCTCAAACGTGGGGGCTCAAACAGCTACAGGGTCATTTATTTGGGTCCCTGTGCTGCGTAGAAAAAACGAATGCATATTCGTCTATTTCGGTGACATCAGGGACGTTTTTATCACTACTTGAAGTGTTTATTCTAGAGATCCTGAAAGTGTGTTCTTGCACTTGTGAGAAAATAAACGCAAACCATTTGTACAATTGGGTCCGAAAAGAACATGTGCCTGCCAGAGATTGAACCTGGGACCTTCCGCTTGTTAGGCGGATGCGGTTA
The DNA here is from genome assembly GCA_013436015.1 of Rhipicephalus annulatus. Lineage (NCBI taxonomy): Eukaryota > Metazoa > Arthropoda > Arachnida > Ixodida > Ixodidae > Rhipicephalus > Rhipicephalus annulatus. The sequence continues at coordinate 353,403 of WOVY01011477.1, forward strand.
CCGCTACACCACGAGAACGGGTTGAGAACACGTATTCGTGCTGTCGCCATGGACCAGACCGGTTACAGTGACTACTTAAAAAGACGACATATTGCGTCACATGGCCTAACGTTTCCTCAAAGGTAGGGGTTCAAATAGCTACAGGGTCGTTTGTATGGGTCGCTGAGCTGTGTAGGAAAAACAAATATATATTCGTCTATTTCAGTGACATCAGGAACTTTTTTATCACTACTTGAAGTGATTATTCTAGAGATACTAAATGTGTGTTCTTACAATTGTGAGAAAATGAACGCAAACCATTTGTACAAACGCGTCTCAAAAATAAAAAAAGAGCACGTGGCTGCAAGGGATCGAACGTGGGACTTTCCGCGTGTTAGGCGGATGTGATTACCACTACACGAGAGGCACGGGTGCAGAACACGTATTCGTGAGGTCGCCATGGGCCAGACCGGCGACTGTGACTGCTTAAAAAGAGGACCTATTGCATCACAAGTGCCGTAATGTTCTCAAACGTGGGGGCTCAAACAGTTACAGGGTCATTTGTATGGGTCCCTGAGCTGTGTAGGAAAAAGAAATACATATTCGTCTATTTCTGTGACATCAGGAACGTTTTTATCACTAAATGAAGTGATTATTCCAGAGATCCTAAATGTGTGTTCTTATACTTGTGAGAAAATGAACGCAAACCATTTGTACAAACTCGTCCAAAAAAAAAAAAAACATGTGCCTGCCAGAGATCGCACCTGGGAGTTTCCGCGTGTAAGGCGGATGTGATTACCACTACACCACAAGCATGAATGCAGAGCACGTCTTCGTGCTGTCGCCATTCACCAGACTGGTTACTTTGACTGCTTAAAAGGACGACATATTGCGTCATGTATCAACGATATTGAAGGACTCGGAGTGTTATAAAACGTATTTATTAAAGGGCAAACCTGTGCCAACAACTCAAAGGGACTATGGACGTAGAACGTTACAGCAGAACACCAAAGAGGTCTGCCTTCATCTACTTCTTCAAGAGGAATCTCAGACGCGTGGCGTACTTCAGACGGGGCCAACTATGTTCTCATGCTATCATCATCGTCTCTGTGCAACACTAGACGGCGCGCATGTATGTCCTTTTGCACGGGGTGATGGGCGCGTTGTTTGAATGCAGGCAATATGTCGCGGCAATTTGTGCCGTAACGATCTCAAACGTGGGGGCTCAAACAGCTACAGTTTCATTTATATGGGTCCCTGTGCTGCGTAGGAAAAATACATATTCATCTATTTTGGTGACATTAGGGACGTTTTTATCACTACTTGAAGTGACTTTTCTAAAGATCCTGAAAATGTGTTCGTACACTTGTCAGAAAAAAACGGAAACTATTCGTACAAACGCGTCCAAAAATAAAAAAGAGCATGTGGCGGCAAGGAATTGAACGTGGGACTTTCCGCGTGTTAGGTGGATGTGATTACCACTACACGACAGGCACGGGTGCAAAACACGTATTCGTGATGTCGCCATGGGCCAGACCGGCTACTGTGACTGCTTAAAAGGAGGACCTATTGCATCACAAGTGCCGTAACGTTCTCAAACGTGAGGCTCAAACAGTTACAGGGTCATTTGTATGGGTTCTGAGATGTGTCGGAAAAACAAATACATATTCGTCTATTTCGGTGACATCAGGAACCTTTTTATCACTAATTAAAGTGATTATTCTAGAGATCCTTAAAGTGTGTTCTTACACTTGTGAGAAAATGAACGCAAACCATTTGTACAAACGCGTCCAAAAAAGAAAAAAAAACATGTGCCTGCCAGGGATCGAACCTGTGACCTTCCGCGTGTTAGGCGGATGTGATTACCACTACACCACAAGCACGGGTGCAGAGCACGTCTTCGTACTGTCGCCATTCACCAGACTGCTTACTTTGACTGCTTAAAAGGATGACATATTGCGTCATGTAGCAATGATATTGAAGGACTGGGAGTGTTATAAAACGTATTTATTAAAGGGCAAACCTGTGCCCACAACTCAAAGGGACTATGGCGGTAGAACATTACTGCAAAACACCAAAGATGTCTGTCTTCCTCTACTTCTTCAAGAGGAGTCCCAGGCGCGTGGCGCATATCAGCCGGGGACAGCTATGTTCTCATGCTATCATCATCGTCTCTGCGCAACACTAGACTGCGCGCATGTATGTCCTTTTGCGTGCGTTGATGGGCGCGTTGTTTGAATGCAGGATATATGTCGTGGCAATATGTGCCGTAACGTTGTCAAACGGGGGGGGGGCTCAAACAGCTACATTGTCATTTGTATGGGTCCCTGTGCTGCGTAGGAAAAACAAATACATATTCATCTATTTCGGAGACAAAAAAGATTGTTTTTATCAATACTTAAATTTATTAATATAGAGATCCTAAAAGTATGTCCTACACTTGTGAGAAAATGAACGCAAACCATTTGTACAAACGCGTCCAAAAAATAAAAAAAAAACATGTGCCTGCCAGGGATCGCACCTGGGACCTTCCGCATGTTAGGCGGATGTGATTACCACTACACCACAAGCACGGTTCGAGAACACGTATTCGTGCTGTCGCCAAGTGCCAGACCGGTTACTGTGACTGCTTAAAAAGACGACATATTGCGTCACATGTGGTGTAACGTTTCCTCAAACGTTGGGGCTCAAACAGCTACAGGGTCATTTTTATAGGTCTCTGTGCTGCATAGAAAAAACGAATACGTATTCGTCTATTTCGGAGATATCAGGGACGCTTTTAGCACTAGTTGAAGTGATTATTCCAGAGATCTTAAAAGTGTGTTCTTACACTTGGGAGAAAATAAACGCAAACCATTTGTACAAACGCATCCAAAATTAAAAAAGAAGATGTGCCTGCCAGGGATCGCACCTGGGACCTTCCGCGTGTTAGGCGGATGTGATTACCACTTCACCACAAGCACGGGTGCAGAGCACGTCTTCGTGCGGTCGCCATTCGCCAGACTGGTTACTTTGACTGCTTACGAGGATGACATATTGCGTCATATTGCAAAGATGTTGAAGGAGTAGGGGTGTAATAAAACGTATTTATTAAAGGACGAACCTGATCCCACCACTGAAAGGGACTATGGCCGTAGAACGTTACAGCAGAACTCTAAAGATGCCTGTCTTCGTTTACTTCTTCAAGAGGAGTCCCAGGTGCGTGGCGCACATAAGCCGGGGCCACCCATGCTCTCGTGGTATCATCATCGTCTCTGCGCAACACAAGACTGCGCGCATGTATGTCCTTTTTCGCGTGGTAATTGGCGCGTTGTTTGAATGCAGGCAAAGTGTCGCGGCAATATGTGCCGTAACGTTTCCTCAAATGTGGGGGCTCAAACAGCTACAGTGTCATTTGTATGGGTCCCTGTGCTGCGTAGCAAAAAAATACATATTCATCTATTTTGGAGACATTAGGAACGTTTTTATCACTACTTGAAGTGACTTTTCTAAAGATCCTGAAAATGTGTTCGTACACTTGTCAGAAAAAAACGCAAACTAATCGTACAAATGCGTCCAAAAAATAAAAAAAGAGCACGTGGCTGCAAGGGATCGAACGTGGGACTTTTCGCGTGTTAGGCGGATGTGATTACCACTACACGACAGGCACGGGTGCAGAACACGTATTCGTGATGTCGCCATGGGCCAGACCGGCTACTGTGACTGCTTAAAAGGAGGACCTATTGCATCACAAGTGCCGTAAGGTTCTCAAACGTGGGGGCTCAAACAGTTACAGGGTCAATTGTATGGCTCCCTGAGCTGTGCAGGAAAAACAAATACATATTCGTCTATTTCGGTGACATCAGGAACGTTTTTATCACTAATTGAAGTGATTATTCTAGAGATCCTAAAAGTGTGTTGTTACACTTGTGAGAAAATGAACGCAAACCATTTGTACAAACGCGTCCAAAAATAAAGAAAAAACATGTGCCTGCCAGGGATCGAACCTGGGATCTTCAGCGTTGTAGGCGGATGTGATTACCACTACACCACAAGCACGGGTGCAGAGCACGTCTTCGTGCTGTCGCCATTCACCAGACTGGTTACTTTGACTGCTATAAAGGATGACATATTGCGTCATATTGCAATGATGTTGAAGGACTAGGGGTGTAATAAAACGTATTTATTAAAGGGCGAACCTGTGCCCACAACTCAAAGTGACTATGGCCGTAGAACGTTACAGCAGAACACCAAAGATGCCTCTCTTCTTTTACTTCTTCAAGAGGAGTCCCAAGGGCGTGGCGCACATCAGCCGGGGCCAACTATGTTCTCGTGCTATCATCATCGTCTCTGCGCAACACTACACTGCGCGCATGTATGTCCTTTTGCGCGCGTTGATGGGCGCGTTGTCGGAATGCAGGCAATGTGTCGCGGCAATACGTGCAGCAACATTCTCAAACGTGGGGGCTCAAACAGCTACAGTGTCATTTGTATGGGTCCCTGTGCTGCGTAGGAAAAAATACATATTCATCTATTTTGGAGACATTAGGGACGTTTTTATCACTACTTGAAGTGACTTTTCTAAAGATCCTGAAAATGTGTTCGTGCACTTGTCAGAAAAAACGGAAACTTTTCGTACAAACGCGTCCAAAAAATAAAAAAGAGCACGTGGCTGCAAGGGATCGAACGTGAGACTTTCCGCGTGTTAGGCGGATGTGATTACCACTACACGACAGGCACGGGTGCAAAACACGTATTCGTGATGTCGCCATGGACCAGACCAGCTACTGTGACTGCTTAAAAGGAGGACCTATTGCATCACAAGTGCCGTAACGTTCTCAAACGTGGGGGCTCAAACAGTTACAGGGTCATTTGTATGGGTCCCTGAGATGTATAGGAAAAACATATACAAATTCGTCTATTTCGGTGACATCAGGAACCTTTTTATCACTAATTGAAGTGATTATTCCAGAGATCCTAAATGTGTGTTCTTACACTTGTGAGAAAATGAACGCAAACCATTTGTACAAACTCGTCCAAAAAAAAAAAAAACATGTGCCTGCCAGAGATCGCACCTGGGAGTTTCCGCGTGTAAGGCGGATGTGAATACCACTACACCACAAGCACGGGTGCAGAGCACGTCTTCGTGCTGTCGCCATTCACCAGACTGGTTACTTTGACTGCTTAAAAGGATGACATATTGCGTCATGTAGCAACGATATTGAAGAACTCGGAGTGTTATAAAACGTATTTATTAAAGGGCGAACCTGTGCCCACAACTCAAAGGGACTACGGACGTAGAAAGTTACAGCAGAACACCAAAGAGGTCTGCCTTCATCTACTTCTTCAAGAGGAATCTCAGACGCGTGGCGTACTTCAGACGGGGCCAGCTATGTTCTCATGCTATCATCATCGTCTCTGTGCAACACTAGACGGCGCGCATGTATGTCCTTTTGCGCGGGGTGATGGGCGCGTTGTTTGAATGCAGGCAATATGTCGCGGCAATCTGTGCCGTAACGATTTCAAACGTGTGGGCTCAAACAGCTACAGTGTCATTTGTCTGGGTCCCTGTGCTGCGTAGGAAAAAATACATATTCATCTATTTTGGAGACATTAGGGACGTTTTTATCACTACTTGAAGTGACTTTTCTAAAGATCCTGAAAATGTGTTCGTACACTTGTCAGAAAAAAACGGAAACTATTCGTACAAACGCGTCCAAAAAATAAAAAAATAGAGCATGTGGCTGCAAGGGATCGAACGTGGGACTTTCCGCGGGTTAGGCGGATGTGATTACCACTACACGACAGGCACGGGTGCAGAACACGTATTCGTGATGTCGCCATGGGCCAGACCGGCGACTGTGACTGCTTAAAAAGAGGACCTATTGCATCACAAGTGCCGTAACGTTCTGCAAACGTGGGGGCTCAAACAGTTACAGGGTCATATTTATGGGTCCCTGAGCTGTGTAGGAAAAACAAATACATATTCGTCTATTTCGGTGACATCAGGGACGGTTTTATCACTAATTGAAGTGAATATTATAGAGATCCTAAAATTGTGTTCTTACACTTGTGAGAAAATGAACGCAAACCATTTGTACAAACGCGTCCAAAAATGAAAAAAAAACTTGTGCCTGCCAGGGTTTGAACCTGGGACCTTCTGCGTGTTAGGCGGATGTGATTACCACTACACCACAAGCACATTTTTTAATGGTATTTAATAAAGCACTTGTGCAATAAAGACAAAATCAAGCGAACAAAAGTACAATCGAATCGCCAAAGTAAGCGCTCAAGCATTACTCATAAACAGTAAATGGCTAACACAGCGCGAGTTCCTCACATGGAGAGTTCTTCACATCATGTTATACAAACAAAAAAGGGGTGAGGTCAAACAGTTCTCTAAAACGGAGTACCAGTACGGTCTAAAGTCTAGCTCGTCCTAAATGTTTTTCAGGTGGATAGCCATTTGAATGAAGTGTGCGCTTGAAGAGGTGGTGGGCTCTACATTGCGGTCTTGCATTCGTGTCTTCCACAAGCTGTACATACCCATGAGGAAAAACATATCATATGGTACTTCATCAAGCGCTGCTGGCAGAAGATAACGTATTGTGTGAGAATTAATGACAAAACGTTTTTTCAGGTCTCGCTGAAGGACATCCCAAAACAGTATGGCATCTTTGCAGCAAACAAAGCAATGTTCAATCGTTTCCGGCACATCACATAGACGGCAGTTAACAGACGGAATGAAAATACCTTTTCTTTCTAACCATGTGTTTACCACCAATGTTTCAGAGTGGAGTTTATAGAAGAATGTTTTTGAATTCGGTGGAATGTACATTTTGCGCACTCGCTTCAACACATCGTGACCTGGAAGATTGGCGTAGAGTGAACGGTACAATGGAGGTGGGAAGAGTGTACTCAGTAGGTCCTTATACAGCGCCCTGCGCGATACTGTGTACAGGTATTCTACAGAGAAGCGAGCTTTAAGGAACTGAACTGCGAGGTAAACCTCCTGCATAAATCCCCACAAGCATGGGCGTTCGGAAAAGTTGGATGAAACAATTAAATCTGGTAAGCAATCAACGAGTGTAACCTGCAAGAAGGAACGAATTACAGGATGAGAATTGTCTTGAAAAAAGAAGAATCGGGACACTATTTGCCATAGATAAAGGTGTTTTAGTCCTAACCCACCCTCACTAACTGGCTTGAATATATTATCACGACGCATGGGCTCAAAAGTCGAAGACCATATGAAAGTAGCGAAAATTCGATGAAAGCGTTGTATATAGAATCTTTCGCATTGAATAAGTTGCAATACATAGTAAAGTTTTGTTGCTAAGAAAGTATTGCAAGCTTCAGCTCTCCCAAATATCGAAAGTCGATAGGGCACAAATGTCTGGGCCTGTCGTTCAAGCTTAGGGACGCGTTCCTTCCAGTAATGCGCACTGAATCTATATGCATGCAATGGTACACCGAGGTATGTTGGAGGAGTTCTTGTCCAATTAATCCCTGCAAAGTGGTTCGGTGTGCTACCCCACAAGCCAAACCACAGTCCTAAACTTTTAGAGGCATTTAAACGAGCTCCTGATACTACGCCGAACTTTTCAATAGTATATACCACATTTTCGACACTTGGTTTATCTGTGCAAAAGAATGCGACGTCGTCTGCATAAGCCAATACTTTAACCTCACTGCCTAATATTCTAAAGCCACGAATGCAACTCGACTGTATTATGCTTAAGCACAGTGGTTCTAGATAAAGTGCAAATAAAAGAGGTGACATCGGGCATCCCTGTTTTACAGAAGAGCGAATAGAAACGGGCTTAGAGAGTTGACCATTAACTATCAGACGAGTTGAGCATTCATTATAGCATAATTTAACGCCTTTAAGAACAACTTTGCCAACATTAGCTTGTTCGACAAGAGAAAAAAGGAAGGAATGACGGACACGATCAAAAGCTTTTGCAAGGTCTACCTGTAGCATTGCAAGATGTTTTTGAGAACCATGACAGTATTGAAGCACTGTTCGTGCGACATGTATATTGGTTTGTATGGATCGACCTCTAATCCCACATGTCTGATGAGACCCAATGAGGATCGACATAGCAAATTGCAACCTATTTGCTAATACTTTCGCGAAAATTTTGTAGTCCACATTTGACAGCGATATTGGTCTGTAGCCCTCGACGAAGCGAAGTTTTTCCTTGTCAGTTGTTTTCGGTATTAACACAGTGTGACTTTTGCAAAAAGATTGTGGGAGTGTATTCATGTCATAACTTATCTGAAAAATTATTCAGCAATATAGGAGCAAGCGTTTTCTTGAAAGCTTTGTAAAATTCGCCTGAGATGCCATCAGGCCCCGGTGTTTTCAATAAAGGCAAGTTGTCGATTGCTTGCTCGAATTTCCTGTATAGTAATGGGCCCATTAATGACTGCACGATCATCGTCCTTCAAGGGGTTCACAAGAGAAACAAAACTAGCCTTGAGGTGAGCGTCAAGATCATCAGAGGAAGAGCTAAATAAGCTGTTATAATACGTTTCGAACGCCAAAGTAATGTCTCCGTTATCCTTTATGAGCACATCGTTAAAGTACAAGTCTAGAATAACTTTAGAAATCGCATGGCGTTGCTCATCAAGTAAAGCTTGGCGCGTCGGTTGCTCAGAATTTAAAGTGCGCTGGTTCCGAGATCTAATACGTGCCCCTTGGACAGCGAGCAGCATCATATCTCTGTAGTTGGCACTTAATATTCTCAATATCTTTGATGTACTTTCCCGGCAATTCGCATTCCATCTCATAAAGATTGCAAAGACTTTTAAAAAGTATCTTTTCATCATTCTTTCTATAGAAAGACTTAACAGCCCCAATTTCTAAAGCTATAGCACGAACTTCTTGTTTAAAAAGCTCCGAAGCAGCGAAGATATGAAAACCAATCGAAAAAGATTGCCTCAATGCCATCTGGACGCGATTCATGAATTCCTGATCACAGAGGAGCTTCACATTCATTTTCCAAAGGGCCCACTGGGGACGGAATTGTTTGTGACGATTTTCACCAATTTGCGCTATGACAAATGGTCTGAGAATGATACAGCTTCGGTGCTGCAGGAAATTTTACGAGATAGGAGTGATGAGGACACGTAAATCCGGTCAAGGCGAGCATGAGAGCTGCCTTGTACTCTTGTATATTCTGTTGCCCGATTCGAGACCCCGATGTCAATTAGTCCCTGCATTATCTACAATACCGGATAAAAGCTCACCACTCCTGTCTCTTTTTCCAGACGAATTATAACGATCAATAGCTTCACATACGCAGTTGAAATCTCCCATAAGTACCGTGCATCTGTCGACGTCAATTAAATTACGCACTTTTTCAAATAGCTCAAGTCGTTTCGGAACATCATTAAACGCATATAGATTGATAATTCTCCATGGCACTCCTTGCAACAAAAAATCACAGCATATATACCTGCCCTCTTCATCAACTACTAGTGCAGAATGCTGAACAGGGTAAGCTTTTTCTCAGAAACAACCAACAGCCCGCAGATAAACCTTTAGCATGTGAGACACACAAATTAAACTGAGACAGAAAAGGTCGCAGCGCCTTCTCGGTCTCTTCTTCGCTCTCGATCTTTGTCTCTTGGATGGCGACAAAGTCGAGACGCTTCCAATTGAGAAGTCTACGGAGCTGTGCTTGTTTTTGCGAAGACCTAAGGCCGCGTACGTTCAAGGTGGCAAATATGAGTCGCTCAGACTGCGCCATGGTGACTATCTTCTAATTCGCTTATTGTCCCTCTTGATCAGTCCTAATAGTTGGTGCTGAGGCTTCCCGTGAGCCCCCAGCAGGCCTCCTAGATCGGGATCAGCGACATTTCCCCTTTGGCATGGACTTTCGGCGACGGCGTGACTCCCTAGTCACTGACGCTGGGTCACTCCCTTTGCTTGAATCCGAGCTGGAGGATGCGCGACGTTTCAGTATTGCTGTATCCGTAGAGATCTGCATATCATCTTCCGACGCTGCACCATGATGAAAAAGCTGCTGCGGAGCTGCAGCGCAAGCAGGTGTTGAACTTTCTGTGGCATCCAGCCCAGAGTCTCTATCTTGTACTGGTGATTCTTCGGCGTCTTTATGGGTCAGCGCAACAGCACTCTTCATAGGAACTTCCACTTGTGCTATGGGTTGTGTGGATTCGTTTTGGGTATGCTGCTTGCATGATTCACTTGGCTCTTTGCACGCAGAAGTTTCAACTGTGTCAACAGCGAGTGACTTTCTTTCCTCTTCTGGATTCCTTGTGGTAGAGCCTGCAGCATATGACATTGACGGAGTGTCTCCCGTTGCGTCCAGAACCTCGGTGGCATCCATAATATGCTCTTGTAGGTTATCATCTGGCTGTTTTGTGTGCTGTCGCAGCTTGTTGGCGTATGTCATAACACAATCTTCGGCCGAATGACCGAAGCGTCGACAGTTGTCAAAGCGAGGGGTCCTGCAGTTTCGACGGATGTGTCCAACCTTACTGCATCGAAGGCAAAGTGGTGGGCGGCCAGGTATCAGGACGAGGCTTTGCACTCCGCAGACAACAAGAATATGAGGAATATCCGCAATGCGAACTCCATCAGCAAGGGGACAAAACAACATCCCTATTTAGCGTCCGCATTTGTTCCATGTCCGCTACTTTCCAGATTTCTTGTGATATTGTCTTGACCTTCCCAAAAGCTTGCAGTGCCTCGCACACATAGGCGTCCTCCAAGCGCTCAGGAAGCCACATAAGCTTCAACTTCACTTCCGTAGGCTCCGGGTCTATAACGAGGCATCGACGACTTTTGACGAAAAATTCGCCTCTTGTGACCAACTTTGTTTTCGTCAGCGTTGACTTGCATGTGACCATCCAAACATGAGACATTTGAAATTGACCTATGCAGCTTATTTCCTTCAAGTCAATGATGTCCCGAAGAGCATCTCTAAAATCTTGAACCCGGTAGGGGCGACCAGCTAAGTCCGCATGTAGAAAAACAGAGTCCACAACAAGCTTACCGGTGGGAAGGCGAGGAAGTACAACACGGTAGTCATTGCCGCTGGCTGAAGCCTGAGCAGCACCTCGGCCCATGGCCGATAAATCCTTCGAAGCAGGAGAACATGAAAAACGCGTCCGTTCAGAACGTCGTCTTCGTCTTTCTCCTACACACTACACCACAAGCACGGGTGCAGAGCACGTCTTCGTGCTGTCGCCATTCACCAGACTGGTTACTTTGACTGCTTAAAAGGATGACATATTGTGTCATATTGCAACGATGTTGAAGGACTAGGGGTGTAATAAAACGTATTTATTAAAGGGCGAACCTGTGCCCACAACTCAAAGGGACTATGGCAGTAGAACGTTACAGCAGAACACCAAAGATGCCTGTCTTCGTTTACTTCTTCAAGAGGAGTCCCAGGTGCGTGGCGCACATAAGCCGGGGCCACCTATGTTCTCGTGCTATCATCATCGTCTCTGCGCAACACTTCACTGCGCGCATGTATGTCCTTTTGCGCGGGGTAATTGGCGCGTTGTTTGAATGCAGGCAAAGTGTCGCGGCAATATGTGCCGTAACGTTCCAAACGTGGGGGCTCAAACAGCTACAGTGTCATTTGTATGGGTCCCTGTGCTGCGTAGGAAAAAATTACATATTCATATATTTCGGAGACATTAGCGACGTTTTTATCACTACTTGAAGTGACTTTTCTAAAGATCCTGAAAATGTGTTCGTACACTTGTCAGAAAAAAACGGAAACTATTCGTACAAACGCGTCCAAAAACAAAAAAAAGAGCACGTGGCTGCAAGGGATCGAACGTGGGACTTTTCGCGTGTTAGGCGGATGTGATTACCACTACACGACAGGCACGGGTGCAGAACTCGTATTCGTGATGTCGCCATGGGCCAGACCGGCTACTGTGACTGCTTAAAAGGAGGACCTATTGCATCACAAGTGCCGTAACGTTCTCAAACGCGGGGGCTCAAACATTTACAGGGTCATTTGTATGGCTCCCTGAGCTGTGTAGGAAAAACAAATACATATTCGTCTATTTCGGTGACATTAGGGACGTTTTTAGCACTAGTTGAAGTGATTATTCAAGAGATCCTAAAAGTGTGTTCTTACACTTGTGAGAAAATAAACGCAAACCATTTGTACAAACGCGTCCAAAAATAAAAAAGAAGATGTGCCTGCCAGGGATCGCACCTGGAAGTTTCCGCGTGTAAGGCGGATGTAATTACCACTTCACCACAAGCACGGGTGCAGAGCACGTCTTCGTGCTGTCGCCATTCGCCAGACTGGTTACTTTGACTGCTTAAAAGGATGACATATTGCGTCATATTGCAAAGATGTTGAAGGACTAGGGGTGTAATATAACGTATTTATTAAAGGACGAACCTGATCCCACCACTCAAAGGGACTATGGCAGTATAACGTTACAGCAGAACACCAAAGATGCCTGTCTTCGTTTACTTCTTCAAGAGGAGTCCCAGGTGCGTGGCGCACATAAGCCGGGGCCACCTATGTTCTCGTGCTATCATCATCGTCTCTGCGCAACACTACACTGCGCGCATGTATGTCCTTTTGCGCGCGGTAATTGGCGCGTTGTTTGAATGCAGGCAAAGTGTCGCGGCAATATGTGCCGTAACGTTCCAAACGTGGGGCCTCAAACAGCTACAGTGTCATTTGTATGGGTCCCTGTGCTGCGTAGGAAAAATTACATATTCATCTATTTCGGAGACATTAGCGACGTTTTTATCACTACTTGAAGTGACTTTTCTAAAGATCCTGAAAATGTGTTCGTACACTTGTCAGAAAAAACGAAAACTATTCGTAAAAACGCGTCCAAAAAATAAAAAAGAGCACGAGGCTGCAAGGGATCGAACGTGGGACTTTCCGCGTGTTAGGCGGATGCGATTACCACTACACGACAGGCACGGGTGCAGAACACGTATTCGTGATGTCGCCATGGGCCAGACCAGCTACTGTGACTGCTTAAAAGGAGGACGTATTGCATCACAAGTGCCGTAACGTTCTCAAACGTGGGGGCTCAAACAGTTACAGGGTCATTTGTATGGGTCCCTGAGCTGAGTAGGAAAAACAAGTACATATTCGTCTATTTCGGTGACATCGGGGACGGTTTTATCACTAATTGAAGTGATTATTCTAGAGATCCTAAACTTGTGTTCTTACACTTGTGAGAAAATGAACGCAAACCATTTGTACAAACGCGTCCAAAATATAAAAAAAACATGTGCCTGCCAGTGATCGAACCTGGTAGTTTCCGCCTGTAAGGCGGATGTATTTACCACTTCACCACAAGCACGGGTGCAGAGCACGTCTTCGTGCTGTCGCCATTCACCAGACTGGTTACTTTGACTGCTTTAAAGGATGACATATTGTGTCATATTGCAACGATGTTGAAGGACTAGGGGTGTAATAAAACGTATTTATTAAAGGGAGAACCTGTGCCCACAACTCAAAGAGACTATGGCCGTAGAACGTTACAGCAGAACACCAAAGATGCCTGTCTTCTTTTACTTCTTCAAGAGGAGTCCCAAGTGCGTGGCGCACATCAGCCGGGGCCACCTATGTTCTCGTGCTATCATCATCGTCTCTGCCAAACACTAGACTTCGCGCATGTATGTCCTTTTGCGCGCGGTGATGGGCGCGTTGTTTGAATGCAGGCAATGTGTCGCGGCAATATGTGCCGTAACGTTCCCAAACGTGGGGGCTCAAACAGTTACAGGGTCATTTGTATGGGTCCCTGAGCTGCGTAGGAAAAACGAATACGTATTCGTCTATTTCGGAGAGATCAGGGAAGTTTTTAGCACTAGTTGAAGTGATTATTCCAGAGATCCTAAAAGTGTGTTCTTACACTTGTGAGAAAATGAACGCAAACCATTTGTACAAACGCGTCCAAAATATAAAAAAACATGTGCCTGCCAAAGATCGAACCTGGTAGTTTCCGCGTGTAAGGCGGATGTATTTACCACTTCACCACAAGCACGGGTGCAGAGCACGTCTTCGTGCTGTCGCCATTCACCAGACTGGTTACTTTGATTGCTTAAAAGGATGACATTTTGCGTCTTATTTCAACGATATGGAAGGACTCAGAGTGTAATAAAACGTATTTATTAAAGGGCAAGCCTGTGCCCACAACTCAAAGAGACTGGGGCCGTAGAACGTTACAGCAAAAAACCAAAGATGTCTGTCTTCTTCTACTTCTTCAAGAGGAGTCCCAGGCGCGCGGCGCACATCAGCAGGGGCCAGCTATGTTCTCGTGCTATCATAATTGTCTCTGTGCAACACTAGACGGTGCGCATGTATGTCCTTTTGCGCGCGGTGAAGGGCGCGTTGTTTGAATGCAGGCAATATGTCGCGGCAATTTGTGCCGTAACGTTCTCAAACGGGGGGGGGGGGGAGCTCAAACAGCTACAGTGTCATGTGTATGGGTCCCTGTGCTGCGTAGGACAAACAAATACATATTCATCTATTTCGGAGACATTAGGGATGTTGTTATCACTACTTGAAGTGACTTTTCTAAAGTGCCTGAAAATGTGTTCGTACTCTTGTGAGAAATTAAACGCAAACTATTCGTACAAACGCGTCTAAAAAACATGTGTATACAAGGGATCAAACTTGGGACCTTCCGCGTGTTAGGCGGATGTGATTACCAATACACGAGGAGCACGGTTGCAGAACACGTATTCGTGCATTCGCCATGGGCCAGACCAGTTACAATGACTGCTTAAATGGATGACCTATTGCATCACAATTGCCGTAACGTTCTCAAACGGGAGGGCTCAAACAGCTACAGGGTCATTTGTTTGGGTCCCTGTGCTGCGTAGGAAAAACGAATGCATATTCGTCTATTTCGGAGACATCAGGGACGTTTTTATCACTACTTGAAGTGTTTATTCTAGAGATCCTGAAAGTGTGTTCTTGCATTTGTGAGAAAATAATCGCAAACCATTCGTACAAACGGGTCCGCAAAAAAAAAAAACATGTGCCTGCCAGAGATCGAACATGGGACCTCCCGCTTGTTAGGCGGATGTGATTACCGCTACACCACAAGAACGAGATGAGAACACGTACTCGTGCTGTCGCAATGGGCCGGACCGGTTACTGTGACTGCTTAAAAATACGACCTATTGCGTCACATGTGCCGTAACGTTTCCTCAAATGTGGGGGCTCGAACAGCTACAGGGTCATTTGTATGGGTCCCTGAGCTGTGTAGGAAAAAGTAATACATATTCGTCTATTTCGGTGACATCAGGAACGTTTTTATCACTACTTGAAGTGATTATTCTAGACATCCTAAAAGTGTGTTCTTACACTTGTGAGAAAATGAACGCAAACCATTTGTACAAACGCGTCCAAAAAATGAAAAAAACATGTGCCTGCCAGGGATCGAACCTGGGACCTTCCGCGTGTTAGGCGGATGTGATTACCACTACACTACAAGCAATTTTTTTCGTGGTATTTATTAAAGTACTTGGGCAATAAAGACAATATCAAGCGAACAAAAGTACAATCAAATCGCCAAAGTAAGCACTCAAGCGTTACTCATAAACACTAAATGGCTAACACAGCGTGAGTTCCTCACATGAAGAGTTCTTCACATCGTGTTATACAAACAAAAAGGGGTGAGGTCAAACAGTTCTCTAAGACGGAGTACCAGTCCGGCCTAAAGTCTAGCTCGTCGTAGATGTTTTTTAGGTGGATAGCCATTTGAATGAAGTGTGCGCTTGAAGAGGTGGTGGGCTCTGCATTGCGGTCTTGAATTCGTGTCTTCCACAAGCTGTGCAAACCCACGAGGAAAAACATATCATAATCTACTTCATGAAGTGTTGCTGGCAGAAGATAATGTATTGTGTGAGAATTAATGACGAAACGTTTTTTCAGTGCTCGCTGAAGGACATCCCAAAATAGTATGGCATCTTTGCAGCTAACAAAGCAATGTTCAATCGTTTCCGGCACATCACATAGACGGCAGTTAACAGACGGAATGAAAATACCTTTTCTTTCTAACCATGTGTTTACCGCCAATGTTTCAGAGTGGAGTTTATAGAAGAATGTTTTTGAATTCGGTGGAATGTACATTTTGCGCACTCGCTTCAACACATCGTGACCAGGAAGATTGGCATACAGTGAACGGTACAATGGAGGTGGGAAGAGTGTACTCAGTAGGTCCTTATAAAGCACCTTGCGCGTTACTGAGTACAGGTATTCTACAGAGAAGCGAGCTTTAAGAAACTGAACTGCGAGGTAAACTTCCTGCATGAATCCCCACAAGCATGGGCGTTCGGAGAAGTTGGATGAAACAATGAAATCTGGTAAGTAATCAACAAGTGTAACCTGCAAGAAGGAACGGATTACAGGATGGGAATTGTCTCTAAAAAAGAAGAATCGGGACACTATTTGCCATAGATAAAGGTGTTTTAGTCCTAACCCACCCTCACTAACTGGCTTGAATATATTATCACGACGCGTGGGCTCAAAAGTCGAAGACCATATAAAAGTAGCGAAAGTCCGATGAAAGCGTTGTATATAGAATCTTTCGCATTGAATAAGTTGCAATACATAGTAAAGTTTTGTGGCTAAGAAAGTATTGCAAGCTTCAGCTCTCCCAAATATCGAAAGTCGATAGGGCACAAATGTCTGCGCCTGTCGTTCAAGCTTAGGGACGCGTTCCTTCCAGTAATGCGCACTGAATCTATATGCATGCAATGGTACACCGAGGTATGTTGGAGGAGTTCTTGCCCAATTATTTCCTGCAAAGTGATTCGGTGTGCTACCCCACAAGCCAAACCACAGTCCTAAACTTTTAGAGGCATTTAAACGAGCTCCTGATGCTACGCCAAACTTTTCAATAGTATATACCACATTTTCGACACTTGGTTTATCTGTGCAAAAGAATGCGACATCATCTGCATAAGCCAATACTTTAACCTCACTGCCTAATATTCTAAAGCCATGAATGCAACTCGACTGTATTATGCTTAAGCACAGTGGTTCTAGATAAAGTGCAAAAAAAGAGGTGACATCGGGCATCCCTGTTTTACAGAAGAGCGAATAGAAACTGGCTTGGAGAGTTGACCGTTAACTATCAGACGAGTTGAGCATTCATTATAGCATAATTTAACGCCTTTAAAAACAACTTTGCCAACATTAGCTTGCTCGAGAAGAGAAAAAAGGAAGGAATGACGAACACGATCAAAAGCTTTTGCAAGGTCTACCTGTAGCATTGCAAGATGTTCTTGAGAACCATGACAGTATTGAAGCATTGTTCGAGTGACATGTATATTGGTTTGTATGGATCGACCTCTGAACCCACATGTCTGTTGAGACCCAATGAGGATCGACATAGCAAATTGCAACCTATTTGCTAATACTTTTGCGAAAATTTTGTAGTCCACATTTGACAGCGATATTGGGCTGTAGCCCTCAACGAAGCGAAGTTTTTCCTTGTCAGTTGTTTTCGGTATTAACACAGTGTGACTTTTGCAAAAAGATTGTGGGAGTGTATCCATGTCGTAACTCATCTGAAAAATATTCAGCAATATAGGAGCAAGCGTTTTCTTGAAAGCTTTGTAAAATTCGCCTGAGATGCCATCACCATCAGGCCCCGGTGTTTTCAATAAAGGCAAGTTGTCGATTGCTTGCTCGATTTCCTGTAGAGTAATGGGCCCATTAATGACTTTACAAACACTGTCCTTCAAGGGGTTCACAAGAGAAACAAAACTAGCCTTGAGGTGAGCGTCAGGATTATCAGAGGGAGAGCTAAATAGGCTGTTATAGTACGTTTCGAACGCCAAAGTAATGTCTTCGTTATCTTTTATGAGCACATCGTTAAAGTACAAGTCTGGAATAACTTTAGAAATCGCATGGCGTTGCTCATCAAGTAAAGCTTGGCGCGTCGGTTGCTCAGAATTTAAAATGCGCTGGTTCCGAGATCTAATACGTGCCCCTTGGTAGCGAGCAGCAACATATCTCTGTAGTTGGCACTTAATATTCTCAATATCTTTGATGTACTTTCCCAGCATTTCGCATTCCATCTCATAAAGATTGCAAAGACTTTTAACAAGTATCTTTTCATCATTCTTTCTAAAGAAAGATTTAACAGCCCCAATTTCTAAAGCTATAAAGCGAACTTCTTGTTTAAAAAGCTCCCAAGCAGCGAAGATATGAAAACCGATCGAAAAAGATTGCCTCAATGCCATCTGGACGCGATTCATGAATTCCTGATCACAGAGGAGCTTCGCATTGATTTTCCAAAGGGCCCACTGGGGACGGAATTGTTTGTGACGATTTTCGCCAATTTGCGCTATGACAATACAATGGTCTGAGAATGATACAGCTTCGGTGCTGCAGGAAATTTTACGAGATAGGAGTGATGAGGACACGTAAATCCGGTCAAGGCGAGCATGAGAGCTGCCTTGTACTCTTGTATATTCTGTTGCCCGATTCGAGACCCCGATGTCAATGAGCCCTGCATTATCTACAATACCGGATAAAAGCTCACCACTCCTGTCTCTCTTTCCAGATGAATTATAACGATCAATAGCTTCACATACGCAGTTGAAATCTCCCATAATTACCGTGCATCTGTCGACGTCAATTAAATTACGCACTTTTTCAAATAACTCAAGCTGTTTCGGAACATCAATAAACGCATATAGATTGATAATTCTCCTTGGCACTCCTTGCAACAAAAAATCACAGCATATATACCTGCCCTCTTCATCAACACTAGTGCACAATGCTGAACAGGGTAGGCTTTTTCTCAGAAACAACCAACATCCCGCAGATAAACCTTTAGCATTTGAGACACACACATTAAACTGAGACAGAAAAGGCCGCAGGGCCTTCTCGGTCTCTTCCTCGCTCTCGACCTTGTCTCTTGGATGGCGACAAAGTCGAGACGCTTCCGATTGAGAAGTCTACGGAGTTGTGTTTGTTTCTGCGAAGACCTAAGGCCGCGTACGTTCAAGGTGGCAAATATGAGTCGCTCAGATTGCGCCATGGTGACTACCTTCTAATTCGCTTATCGTCCCACTTGATCAGTCCCAAGAGTTGGCGCTGAGGCTTCCCGTGAGCCCCCAGCAGGCCTCCTATATCGGGATCGGCGATACTTACCCTTAGGCGTGGACTTTCGGCGACGGCGTGACTCCCTAGTCTCTGACGCTGGGTCACTCCCTTTGCTTGAATCCGAGCTGGACGATGCGCGACGTTTCAGTATTGCTGTATCCGTAGAGATCTGCATATCATCTTCCGACACTGCACCATGATGAAAAAGCTGCTGCGGAGCTGCAGCGCAAGCAGGTGATGAACTTTCTGCGGCATCCAGCCCAGCGTCTCTATCTTGTACTGGTGGTTCTTCGGCATCTTTATGGGTCAGCGCAACAACACTCTCCAAAGGAACTCCTACTTGTGCTAGGGGTGGTTCGGAGTCGTTTTGGATATGCTGCTTGCATGATTCACTTGGCTCTTTGCACGCAGAAGTTTCAACTGTGTCAACAGCGAGTGACTTTCTTTCCTCTTCTGCAAACTACACTACAAGCACGGGTGCAGAGCACGTCTTCGTGCTGTCGCCATTCACCAGACTGGTTACTTTGTCTGCTGAAAAAGATGACATTTTGCGTCTTATTGCAACGATATGGAAGGACTCGGAGTGTAATAAAACGTATTTATTAAAGGGGGAGCCTGTGCCCACAACTCAAAGGGACTATGGCCGTAGAACGTTACAGCAGAACACCAAAGATGTCTGTCTTCTTCTACTTCTTCAAGAGGAGTCCCAGGCGCGTGGCGCACATCATCAGGGGTAAGCTATGTTCTCATGCTATCATCATCGTCTCTGTGCAACACTAGACGGCGCGCATGTATGTCCTTTTGCGCGCGGTGATGGGCGCGTTGTTTGAATTCAGGCAATATCTCGCGGCAATTTGTGCCGTAACGTTCTCAAACGTGGGGGCTCAAACAGCTACAGTGTCATTTGTATGGGTCCCTGTGATGCGTAGGAAAAACAACTACATATTTGTCTATTTCGGAGACATTAGGGATCTTTTTATCACTACTTGAAGTGACTTTTCTAAAGATCCTGAAAAAGTGTTCGTACAGTTGTGAGAAAATAAACGCAAACTATTCATACAAACGCGTCCAAAAATGAAAAAAAAACACGTGCATGCAAGAGTCGGACGTGGGACCTTCCGCGTGTTAGGCAAATGTGATTACCAATACACAAGGAGCACGCGTGCAGAACACGTATTCGTGCTGTCGCAATGGGCCGGACCGGTTACTGTGACTGCTTAAAAAGACGACTTATTGCGTCACATGTGCCGTAACGTTTCCTCAAACGTTGGGGCTCGAACAGCTACAGGGTCATTTGTATGGGTCCCTGAGCTGTGTAGGAAAAAGTAATACATATTCGTCTATTTCGGTGACATCAGGAACCTTTTTATCACTACTTGAGGTGATTATTCTAGAGATCCTAAAAGTGTGTTCTTACACTTGTGAGAAAATGAACGCGAACCATTTGTACAAACTCGTCCAAAAATAAAAACATCTGCCTGCCAGGGATCGAACCTGGGACCTTCCGCGTGTTAGGTGGATGTGATTACCACTACACCACAAGCACGGGTGCAGAGTACGTCTTCGTGCTGTCGCCATTCACCAGACTGGTTACTTTGACTGCTTAAAAGGATGACATATTGCGTCATGTAGCAACGATATTGAAGGACTCGGAGTGTAATAAAACGTATTTATTAAAGGGCGAACCTGTGCCCTCAACTCAAAGGGACTATGGCCGTAGAACGTTACAGCAGAACACCAAAGATGCCTGTCCTCTTCTACTTCTTCAAGAGGAGTCCCAGGCGCGTGGCGCACATCAGCCGGGGCCAGCTATGTTCTCCCTAACATTATCGTCTCTGCGCAACACTAGACTGCGCGCATGTATGTCGTATGTCCTTTTGAGCGCGGTAATGGGCGCGTTGTTTGAATGCAGGATATATGTCGTGGCAATATGTGCTGTAACGTTGTCAAACGGGGCGGGGGGGGGGCTCAAACAGCTACAGTGTCTTATGTATGGGTCCCTGTGCTGCGTAGGAAAAACAAATACATATTCATCTATTTAGGAGACATTAGGGATGTTTTTATCACTACTTAAAGTGATTATTGTAGAGATCCTAAAAGTGTATCCTTACACTTGTGAGAAAATGAACAGAAACCATTTGTACAAACGCGTCCAAAAAATAAAAAAAACATGTGCCTGCTAGGGATCGCACCTGGGACCTCCTGCGTGTTAGGCGGATGTGATTACCACTACACCACAAGCACGGGTCGAGAACACGTATTCGTGCTGTCGCCAAGGGCCAGACCGGTTACTGTGACTGCTTAAAAAGACGACATATTGCGTCACATGTGCCGTAACGTTTCCTCAAACGTGGGAGCTCAAACAGCTGGAGGGTCATTTGTATAGGTCCCTGTGCTGGGTAGGAAAAACGAATACGTATTAGTCTATTTCGGAGACATCAAGGACATTTTTATCACTAGTTGAAGTGATTGTTCCAGAGAGTCTAAAAGTGTGTTCTCACACTTGTGAGAAAATAAACGCAAACCATTTGTACAAACGCGTCCAAAAATAAAACATGTGCCTGCCAGGAACGAACCTGGAACCTACAGCCTGTTAGGCGGACGTCATTACCACTAGACCACAAGCACGGGTGCAGAGCTCGTCTTCGTGCTTTCGCCATTCACCGGATTGGTTACTTTGACTGCTTAAAATGATGACAAATTGCGTCATATTGCAACGGTATTGAAGGGATCGGAGTGTAATAAAACGTATTTATAAAGGGTGAACCTGTGCCCACAACTCAAAGGGACTATGGCCGTAGAACGTTACAGCATAACACCAAACATGTCTGTCTTCTTCTTCTTGTTCAAGAGGAGTCCCAGGCGCGTTGCGCACATCAGCCGGGGCCAGCTATGCTCTAGTGCAATCATAATCGTCTCTTGGCAACTCTAGACGGCGCGCATGTATGTCCTTTTGCGCGCGGTGATGGGCGCGTTGTTTGAATACAGGCAATAAGTCGCGGCAATTTGTGCCGTAACGTTCTCAAACGGGGGGGGGGGGGGGGGCTGAAACAGCTACAGTGTCATTTGTATGGGTCCCTGTGCTGCGTAGGAAAAACAAATACATATTCGTCTATTTCGGTGACATCAGGAACGTTTTTATCACTACTTGAAGTGATAATTCTAGAGATCCTAAAAGTGTGTTCTTACAATTGTGAGAAAATGAACGCAAACCATTTGTACAAACGCGTCCAAAAATTAAAAAAAAACATGTGCCTGCCAGGGATCAAACCTGGGACCTTCCGCGTGTTTGGCGGATGTGACTACCACTGCACCACAAGCACTTTTTCTTTATTGTCTTCTTGACTACAGGTCAAGCTAATATGACAATCACTATCACACGTTTTTCATGCGTGATAACGCGTCAAACAAAGATATTACATCTTGAACACAGTAAGTAGTCTTATACACATGTCGCACTTTTATAACAGCTTCCACGAAACACTCATTAACGGATAGAACTCTCACATCATAGTGTTTGTACGATAGCATACTACGCCAAACCGAATGAAGACCAAGCAAAAATATAACAACCAAATTTTGCACAGAACTATCACAAGGCAAAAAACGAATTCCATATGAAGTAAGAGGTAAATATTTTTTTTGTCCTCTGTAAAATGTCCCAAAAGAAAATAGCGTTCTTACAATCAATAAACAAATGTTCAATGGTCTCAGGTTTGTTACACAGGAGACAGCTGCTTTCCCATAGTACATACATCCCTCTCTCTTCAAGCCACGTTTTTACTGGCAAGGTTCCCGTATGAAGTTTAAAAAAGAAGGTTTTCACATTGGGTGGTATACACATGTTTTTCACTCGCTTTAGTACGTCGTGACCATTAGATTTTTCATATCTCGAATGGTACAGGGGCCCAGGAAAAATATTCTGTATTAGGTCTTTCATATTGCGCTTTGTTTTCACATTATTTAGGTAATCTATCGAAAACCTCGCCCTTGAGAAACAATATGAGAACACAACTTCGCGCAAGAACGGTGACAAGCTGTGTCGTTGTCGCCTGTCTGAAGATACAAAGAAGTCAGGCATGTGGTGTAACAGCGTTGTTTGAAATAAAGAACGTGAAAAGGAGTCTCTCTGGTCTCTAATGAGCAGGAAACGTGATATTACTTGGTTAAGAAACAGATGGCACAGAGAAAGCCCTCCTTGCTTAACTAGCCGAAACAAGTTCGTTCTAGATGTTCTCTCCCACGTAGAGCTGCAGATGAACGTGGCGAATATCCTGTGGACTTTGTGAATGATTTAACGCTTACAACTAAGTACTTGCAAAAGGTACTTAATTTTAGCAGCCAGAAACACGTTGCATACAGCTGACCGAGAGAAAATTGATAAGCCACGACCGCCCCATCCTTTGGCGGTCGCGCGCAGTTCTTCAGCCTTTCCAAGCCAAAATGCTTCACTGTCTTGATACCTGTCCAATGGTACCTCTAGGTAACGACTAGGCGTAGTGTGCCACTGAATATTTTCAAAGGAACTTGGCGTAAGGTCCCAATTACCATGCCATAAACCAATGCTTTTCTCTCTGTTCATTAAACTTCCACTCGTGTCGCAAAACCTTTGAGTGATTTTTAATAAGGAAGTGGCACTCTCTCTAACAACTGCAAAAAAGGCAATATCGTCGGCGTATGCCAAAACACGCACTTCACATGACTGCAACCTGAAACCATTAATCCCTGCATGGTGAATCACTTTCTCACACAATGGTTCCAAAAATAGAGCGAAGAGCAAAGGACTTAAAGGACACCCTTGGCGCACAGAGGAAAGTACTTTTATGCGCTGTGAGAGTTCTCCATTTACAATTAAATTTGTGGTTGATCTTTTGTATGCCAATCTAATACCTTTACATATGATCGCACAAAGACCAACGTACTCAGCATGAAGACTAGATTGTGTGGAACCATGTCGAAAGCCTTGGCTATATCAATTTGCAACATAGCTACTTTTAGAAGCGCAGCGTCACAATACTCCAAAATGCTCCTGGCTATGAATATTCGTGAATATGCTCCTACGCTTGATGCCGCAAGTCTGATGTGACCCGACCAACTTGTATATAACTCCTTGCAACCACCGAGTCAGTACTTTCATAAACACCTTATAATCTACATTTGTTACGTGATTGGCCTGTATCCTTTCACTTTGCGTAAAACATGTTGCTCTTTCCCTTAGGAATCAGCACGGTGTGTGCACGATTAAACGATGGAGGCGGAGTTCCGCGATCTAAAGACTCTGAAAAAACCTTATGCAATGCGGCGGCCATATCCTCCTTGAACGCCTTGTAAAAGGCGGCATTAATGCCATCTGGACCAGGTGATTTGCCCATGCCAAGATCATCGATAGCCTTCTCAATTTCCTCTATACTAATAGACATTTCCAATAAATTTGTGTCCTCAGCAATAATTGTCGGCATTTCTATCAAGAACTCATCTGCAAAACCCGGCTCCTTTGGTTCGCGATAAGCAAACAAGTCCTGATCATAGTTTTCAAAAGCTTTCATAATATATTTATGTTCTCTCAATATTTTACCATTCCATTTTATCTCTAGTATGTCGTGAGCTCACGCATATGCCTTTTCATCTGACAAGGCTCGCTTTGTCGGGGCTTCACCCACGAGGTATCTCTCAGCTCTTGCTCGTATAATTGCGCTTTTATATTTATCTTCTTCAAGACATTCAACTTTGTTTTTGACAGCCTGCAGTTGATGTGTGAGTAAGCCCGGGTTTTCTGCTTCAATATTCACCAAATCATTTAGCTGTGCCCGTAGCTCACGTTCCTGTTTTGGAGCTTGATACTGCATGTAGCAACCACACTCTATTGCGCTCATTTTTATCTTTTGCTTAAATAATTGTCATCTTTCCGTGGCACTCCTTTCTGCGTTTTTGAAAAAAATTCTCGATTTCCTTCTTTGTCTTATCTACAAATCCTTCGTGCGTAATTATCTTAGTATTCAGTTTCAATGTTTCCCATACAACCTTCTTTTTGCACTTTCTACCCATCTCAAAGGAAACTAAGCAATGATCACTGAAGGAAACAGCATAAACGTCATAGTTCTGACATAAAGGTACTATCTCAGAACAAACATATGCTCGATCTAGTCGCGCGTGACTCGAACCTTGAAAATGTGTGAAGTGTTGGCGACTGCCACCAATCGCAAACAGAGCTACGTCATGTAAAAAGTACTTATTAAGGCTGTCTCTAAGCAAACCAACGCTTTCATCACCTAATTTAGCAGTATACGTGCAATCTTCTTCGGCCAAAACACAATTGAAGTCACACAACAGAATCACACATTTCTGACATTTAAAGTACGCTTGCAATTCCTGAAAAAACAAACATCTGTCTCTGGAATTTGTAGGTGTGTATACACAGATAACTCTAAATTTAGTGTTCCCGTAACAAAAGTCACACAAAACAAAACGCCAATGTAGGCAACTTTTGACCTCTTCCACTACAATACCAAGAGAGTTCTTGACAAAAATAATACATCCGGCTGATGCTCCCACTGCATAGCTCACACACGCATTGTACCGCATTAAAAATCCTGCTACCAAGCTATCAGTCGCGTCCTCAGTACTAACTTAAGTCTCCTGGACCACGACCAAGTCAAGGTATTTTTCTTGCATCAAGCGTTTCAACTGGTACTGTTTGCGACGCGTTCCTAGACCACGTACATTCAGCGTACCAATGCGTAAAGGCGCAGTCATGCTAGCCATGTTGATGACAAAGATGAAAGCTACAATGCTGCGCTTACCGTGTCTCGTATACCGTGCAGTGGGAAAACCGGGGTCTTACGCGTCTCGATCCTGCCCCCGAACCGGCGACGATGAAGCCGACCGAGTTTCGAGGGCATATTTTTTTACGCTTAGCGCCCGTGATGCGATGCCACAGACGCTCCGGGCGTTTCAGGTTGCGTTCCGTGCTCTCCACTCGGTAACGCTTGCCGCGTCCCGTGGTCGCTTCCGGAGACTTTGTGCCGTCTTCTGGTGTAGCGATCTCACCACTGGTACCCATGTCTTCCTCCATCGATTCTTGAATGTCCTGCTGGCCGCCTGTTGCGTCCAACTCCTCGGATTCTTTCGTTGAGTCTTTGCCGTCTTGCGTTGTCGCGTCGGCTGTTTCTTCTCCAGTTGCCTGAACCGTGGCCTCGGGTCCCACGGCGTTGCTGCCAGGGGCCAACTTCTCAGCCTATTCGGCGTCCATTAGATTCTCTTGGGCGTCGTCTATTGGCAGCACGGTCTTCGTAACTCTGACATAACTCCTGACGCAATCTTGACTTTCATGTCCAAACGCTCGGCATACACCACAGCGGGGAGTCTGGCAGTCTCGTCGTATATGTCCTTGCATGTGACACCTTAGTCAAAGCGGAGCCCGACCCGGGGCCACAAGAAGGACGGTGCCCCCTCCAATCTTAAAAAGGTGCGGCAAGTCTTCTAGCACCACGCCTTCCTTCAGTTTTAGTCGCACCACCCTCGTCATCGATATCGCGTGTTCAAAGCCCGCGACGGTCCAGTTGTTGTTGGAAACCTCCAGAACTTCATCAAACTCACCTAACGCTTGTCGAATGCTCTCATTTGAGACCGCAAAGTCAACCTAGTGGATTTTCAGGGTTACATCATGTTGGATAGGGTCGATGATAGCACAGAAGCCACCCTTGACTCGGAGTCCACCTGTTTTGAGTAATGCATCTTTGTCATCCTTGCTTCGCATCTTCACCAGCCAGATGTGATTCATCTGGAAGGCTCCAATGCCAATGATCGCCTTGATGAGTCCCACTTCTTTCAACGGGGCCCGAAAGTCTTCCAACCGGTATGGTCTTTTTTCCGAATCCCCGTGCAGAAACACACACTCTTCCATACTGTCACCTGACGGCAATGTAGGCAACAAAAACCGATAATCCGATGGTGCAGAAGGGAACCTAACACCGCGGCCAGCAGCGGCCGCCTAAGCACCACGCACGGAGCGAGCCATCACACGTGCGTCTCCCACCGAAGCCGGAAGTGGAGTACTACACCACAAGCACGGGTGCGGAGCACGTCTTCGTGCTGTCGCCATTCACCAGACTGGTTACCTTGACTGCTTAAAAGTATGAAATATTGCGTCATATTGCAACGATATTGAAGGACTTTGAGTGTAATAAAACGTATTTATTAAAAGGCGAACCTGTGCCCAGAACTCAAAGGGACTATGGCCGTAGAACATTACAGCAGAACACCAAAGATGTCTGTCTTCTTCTACTTCTTCAAGAGGAATCCCAGGCGCGTGGCGCACATCAGCCGGGGCCAGCTATGTTCTCGTGCTATCATCATCGTCTCTGCGCAACACTAGACGGAGCGCATGTATGTCCTTTTGCGCGCGGTGATGGTCGCGTTGTTTGAATGCAGGCAATGTGTCGCTGCAATATGTGCCGTAACGTTCTCAAACGGGGGGCTCAAACAGCTACAGTGTCATTTGTATGGGTCCCTGTGCTGCGTAGGAATAACAAATACATATTTATGTATTTATTTATTTATTTATTTATTTATTTTCAGATTTACTGCCAGCCTTTGAAAAAGGCCTTTGGCAGGAGCGGGCAGAACGAATAAAAGAATGCAAGAACATACGCAAATACGTCCACAAAACAACCGCAACAATAAGCGGGAACAAAATAAAAATAAAAATATACAATTACGCAATCAACAAAGTGACAGCAGGTACTATTAACAACTTGTTTGGTACCAAGCCAGACCTACACTGATAGAAACTATTATAATATACAAGACATGACTGGAAAGAGCAGGAGAAATCTGGACCGAGGTGCACCGCTAAACAAAACAGAGCTACAATGTGACACACTCAACATCAACAACAAAAAAAGAAAAAAACATCAGAACAACAGTATTGTTTCACAATCACATATCAGTTTGCAGAAGTGGCGATACTAGGAAAGCGGAGTGACGACCAAGATACCGAAAAAATTACAGATAATCTGACAATGCTTTAGCAAAAGAATTTAGTGTATTACAATCAATTACATTGGATGGAAGTCGATTCCATTCACGCGTTGTTCTCGGAAAAAAGGAGTTTTTGAATGTGTTTGTTTTACAGCTAAAATCCTTTATCTTTTTCGTGTGGTGTGATCGCGTCGAGCGCTTACCAACCAGGTCGATAAAATTACTCTTGTCTATTGCCAGCTTATCATGATAAAGGGAGTACAAAAACTTGAGCCGTTCAAGCTGACGTCTCTTTTGCAATGTATCCAGCTCTGATTCTGCCAAGATTGAAGTTACAGATACTTGCCAGCGATAGCAATTATGGACAAACCTGATGCCCTTCCTTTGAACGAGTTCTAGTTTATCAATGTTGTTTTTTGTGTACGGATCCCATATAACTGATGCATATTCGAGGGAGGGCCTAATGAAAGTTTTGTAAGCCAGTAACTTTATTTCCTTGGTTGATTTTCGCAATGACCTTCGAAGGTATCCAAGTTTACGCATGGCTTTATTTGTAATATACGAAATATGTTCATTCCATCTAAGGTCCGAGGTAATAATTACGCCTAAATATTTGTACCTTTCTACAACGGAAAGAGTGTGATTATCTATGGAATATGGAAAGCTTAGGGGATGCTGTTTACGCGTTATTGACATGGTTACCGTTTTAGCCTTGTTAACACTCATTTGCCACGTTGAACACCAAGTTTGTATTTTCGCTAAAGCAGAATTCAAAAGAACTTGGTCGCAGCGGCTTTGAACTTCATGATAGAGGATGCAGTCATCTGCGAATAGTCTAATTTTAACTGGTATATCCTGTACTATGTCATTAATGAACACAAGAAAGAAAAGTGGCCCAAGCACCGAACCTTGAGGTATACCGGATATAACTGTCTCTGCTGGAGAGCACGTACCATCAATTGTTACACATTGTCGTCTTAAGTTTAAGTAATATTTTATCCATGACAGAAGTGTATCGTTCTTCAGTATGGGTTGAAGTCGCCAAGACATTATGGATGTTTTTATCACTACTTGAAGTGACCTTTTTAAAGATCCTGAAAATGGGTTCGTACACTTGTGAGAAAATAAACGCAAACTATTCTTACAAACGCACCCAAAAAATGAAAAAAAAAACACGTGCATGCAAGGGATCGGACGTGGGACCTTCCGCGTGTTAGGCAGATGTAATTACCACTACACGACAAGCACGGGTGCAGAACACGTATTCGTGCATTCGCCATGGGCCAGACCGGTTACAATGACTGCTTAAACGGATGACCTATTGCATCACAAGTGCCGTAACGTTCTCAAACGTGGGGGCTCAAACAGCTACAGGGTCATTTGTTTGGGTCCCTGTGCTGCGTAGGAAAAACGAATATATATTCGACTATTTCGGTGGCATCAGGGACGTTTTTATCACCACTTGAAGTGTTTATTCTAGAGATTCTGAAAGTGTGTTCTTGCACTTGTGAGAAAATAAACGCAAACCATTTGTACAAACGGGTCCGAAAAAAACTTGTGGCTGCCAGAGATCGAACCTGGGACCTTCCGCTTGTTAGGCAGATGTGATTACCGCTACACCACAAGAACGCATTGAGAACACGTATTCGTGCTGTGGCCATGGACCAGACCGGTTACAGTGACTGCTTAAAAAGACGACATATTGCGTCACATGTGCCGTAACGTTTCCTCAAACGGGGGGGCTCAAACAGCTACAGGGTCATTTGTATAGGTCCCTGAGCTGTGTAGGAAAAACACAGAAATATTCGACTATTTCGGTGACATCAAGAACATTTTTATCACTACTTGAAGTGATTATTCTAGAGATCCTAAAAGTGTGTTCTTACACTTGTGAGAAAATGAACGCAAACCCTTTGTACAAACGCGTCCAAAAATTAAAAAAAGACATGTGCCTGCCAGGGATCAAACCTGGGACCTTCCGCGTGTTAGGCGGATGTGATTACCACTACACCACAAGCACGGGTGCCGAGCACGTCTTCGTGCTTTCGCCATTGACCAGAATGGTTACTTTGACTGCTTAAAAGGATGACATATTGCCTCATGTTGCAACAATATTTAAGGACTAGGAGTGTAATAAAACGTATTTAATAAAGGGCGAACCTGTGCCCACAACTCAAAGAGACTATGGCCGTAGAACGTTACAGCGAAACACCAAATATGTCTGTCTTCTTCTACTGCTTCAAGAGGAGTCCCAGGCGCGTGGCGCACATCAGCCGGGGCCAGCTATGTTCTCGTGCTATCATCATCGTCTCTGCGCAACACTAGACTGCGTGCATGTATGTCCTTATCCGCGCGGTGATGGGCGCGTTGTTTGAATGCAGGCAATATGTCGTGGCAATATGTGCCGTAACGTCGTCAAAAGGGGGGGCTCAAACAGCTACAATGTCATTTGTATGGGTCCCTGTGCTGCATAGGAAAAACAAATAAATATTCATCTATTTCGGAGACATTAGGGATGTTTTTATCACTACTTGAAGTGACTTTTCTAAAAATCCTGAAAATGTGTTCGTACTCTTGTGAGAAAATAAATGCAAACTATTCGTACAAACGCGTCTGAAAAAAAACATGTGCCTGCCAGGGACCGAGCCTGAGCCCTTCCGGGTGTTAGGCGGATGTAATTACCACTTCACCACAAGCACGGGGCCAGAACACGTCTTCGTGCTGTCGCATTCGCCAGACTGCTTAATTTGACTGCTTAAAAGGATGACATATTGCGTCATATTGCAACGATGTTAAAGGACTAGGTGTGTAATAAAACGTATTTATTAAAGGGCGAAACTGTGCCCGCAACTCAAAGGGACTATGGCCGTAGAACGTTACAGCAGAACACCAAAGATGCCTGTCTTCTTCTACTTCTTCAAGAGAAGTCCCAGGTGCATGGCGCTGTGCTGCGGGTTCCCTGTGCTGCGTAGAAAAAACAAATACATATTTATCTATTACGGAGACATCAGGGACGTTTTTATCACTACTTGAAGTGATTTTTCTAGAAATGCTGAAAATTTGCTCTTACATTTGTGAGAAAATAAACGCAAACTATTTGTACAAACGCGTCAAAAAATAATAAAAAAACATGTGCCTGCCAGGAATTAAACCTGGGACCTTCCACGTGTAAAGCGGATGTGATTAGCACTACAAGGCAAGCACTTTTTTTATTGACTACACCACAAGCACGAGTGCAAAACGCGTCTTCGTGCTGTCGCCATGTGCCAGACCGGTTACTGTGACTGCTTGAAAAGATGACATATTGCGTCAAATGTGCCGTAAAGTTTCCTCAAACGTGGGGGTTCAAACAGCTACAGGGTCATTTATATAGGTCCCTGTGCTGCATAGGAAAAACAAATACATATTCGTCTATTTCGGAGACAGTCACAAACGAGCACTCCGAAAAGCTGCGCGCCGCGGTATTCTAGCGACAGTAACGATACCAAGCGCTGAGAGACGCCTCAAGGTCAAAAATAAAGAAGAAAACAAGCACTCGAAAACTCTCGGGCGCGTGGCCTCTCCCCTTCTCGGAAGCTTAGTCTGGTCAGCCAATCTAATCACAGCTGCGGTGGAGCAAGCCTTGGAAGGTTCTCGAAGGAAAGGGGAGGGGTGATGTGGAGTTCGTCACGAGTCGCAGACAGCCCTCGAAACTGCTCGCTCTTTCCCCAGCCTTGGCTGTGCATTGCGCCGACGAAACGATGAGAAGATTCTGTAATCTAGCGCGGAAGGTATTGAATTGAGCAGCAGAGATAGGAGAAAAGTTGAAGAAGAAAGTATGCGCCAAAGTGCGTAGGGTGTTTCCGCCGTGTCGTCGGCGAAGGCTCTGTCCTCAGTGACAAAGCAGGTAATGAAGAGGATTTCCACCTGAGGGGTGAAGACTCGTGCTAAAAGCACAATATTTTTTCTACTACCAGCGAGCGAAGACGCGTTGCAACAGCCTCGGGTGGGAAGCCGACGTGTTGCCGGCAAAGAAGTTTGGTGCTTGGAGAGCGGCCAATTGAACACGCGAGGTTTCCTGGAAGAGAAACTTCGGAGGCAGCGAAACGACAACAGCGCTGTACTTTGAGGGAGTGATTCTTGAAAGAGTATCATTCAGACTTTGTTCCAAGGACTTTGGACTGAATAAGTTTTTGAACTCTTTAGTCTTAAATTGCCTTGGTTGGTCGATGCACGTGATTTCAATGTAGTGCGTATTGTTGTTTGTGTCCGTTGTTTCGAGTGTGGCTGATATTAGTGTGTAGTACGTTGTTTGATTGGAGACATATCGTATTCAACTGTGGCTGAGTGTGCATATTTGTGTTACGTTTGATCTGCCATGTTTGAGAATATAATTTGGTTTTGTTTATAAAGTCTCAGCTCTGACATGTGCTCCGGGCCTCCGGGCCACAGCGGGCGTCTGCTGACGTGCCAAAAAGGACCAGTTCAAAATTGTCCACGCTTTCGTTGTGCAGTTCGGGGGCCGAGACTTCGGCCCTTGGAATTAACCCGGTGATCGCCTGTCCACTTAACGGGAGCCATAACAAAGACATCAGGGACGCTTATATCACTACTTGAAGTGATTATTGTAGAGATCCTGAAAGTGTGTTCTTACACTTGTGAAAAAATAAACGCAAACTATTCGTGCAAACGCATCAAAAAAATAAAATCAACATGTGCCGTCCAGGGATCGAACCTGGGACCTTCCGCGTGTTAGGCGGATGTGATTACCACTACACCACAAGCACTTTTTTTTCTTTATTGCTTTGCATATCATGACTGTTCACATTTTACATATTTACATATTGGTTCAAATTCAAATGCGACACAAAATACACCCACAGAATTCATTGAGGTACCGTCAGCTCTTGGCTGACTGTTAATCAATACTTCGGCATTCGTAACAATCGCTCAATGCACCCAATCCAGTCTGGCACATCCTCTTGGCTTTTCAGCATTTCAAGAAAATGGCACAGAGATTTACAAAAATATTCGCGCACAGCTAGCACTTCTACATCCGCGTTTTCAAAGGCACATCGGGTTTTCCATATACTGTGCAGGCCCAGAAGCATGATGAGATCATAAGGTACACCTGCCTCATTTTTAACCGAAAGAAAACGGATGCCATGTGGACTTAACGGTAATTCTTTTTTCAAGGTTCTTTGCAGTATGTCCTAGAAAAAGACCCCGCTCCAGCAATCTATAAACACGTGTTCAATTGTTTCCGGTTTTTTACACAAGTGGCAATTTGTGCTCCATGGCACGAATATTCCCTTATCCTGCAACCACGTTTTAACTGGTAAGGTACCAGTATGTAATTTAAAGAAAAAAGTTTTGACCCCTGGCACTACAAGCATTCTTTTAACACGTTTCAGAACATCCTGTCCTGGGCCTGCACAATATAGCTGACGGTACAATGGAACAGGCAGTAAAACATCGACAAGGTCTCTATACAATTTTTTACGTGGTACTTCAGCCAGATACTCTAACGAAAATCTCACTGACAAAAAGCGGAAAGACAAAACAACTTCTTTTAAATACTCTTGTATTGGTCTTTGCATATTTGATGATGATACGAGAAATCCCGGCAGCACTCTAGATAACCTTAGTTGTATAACAGTTCTCAAAAAGGGGTCATCCACATCACGCAGAAAAAGGAAACGATTGACCAGTTGTCTTATGTACAAATGAACTAACCCGAGCCCGCCATCTCTAACTTTTCTGAACAGGTTTGTGCGGCTTGATCTTTCCCATACAGAGCTCCATATGAAAATTGCAAATACTCTGTATATTTTCTGCACACTTATTCTACTGCAGTGCAAAACTTGCATTACGTACCACAGCTTGCTCACCAGAAACAAGTTGCACGTTGTGGCCCGTGCGAATATCGAAATACCCCAACCTTTCCATTTTTCTACATCCTTGCGCAATGCCTCTGTTTCTTTTTTCCAATACGGTTCACTGTCCTGATAGAACTCAAGCGGCACTCCTAAATACTTCACTGGTGTTTCCTGCCATTTAATGTTTAGAAATACTCTTGGCTTGACGTCCCATTCCCCATGCCAAAAGCCAAGGCACTTATCCCAGTTCACGGCACTACCACTCGCCTGGCAAAAGGTTTTCACGGCATTTACAGCATGCATTATACTCTCATAATTTGTACAGAAAACTGCAATGTCGTCTGCGTATGCAAGGAGGCTAACCTCAGCTTCATGCAATTTAAATCCGCTTATTGCAGGGTTATTAATTACACTTAAACAGAAAGGTTCAATAAAAATAGCAAAAAGCAGGGGCGATAGTGGACACCCCTGTCTCACTGACCGCAGCACAGGTATACGCTCACCCGCAGTTTTATTTATTACCAATCTCGTCGTGCATCCAGTGTAAGCCATGCGCACTCCTTCGCTAATCAAACTCCCTACGTTAATGTGCTCAAGTAATAAAAGGAGCACGTCGTGCGGCACGCGATCAAATGCCTTTTCGAGGTCAATTTGAAGCATGGCAACATTGAGATGCATAGCGTCACAACTTTCTAGGATTGATCGTGCTATGTTTATGTTGGTCATTATTTTCCTTCCCTTTATGCCAGAAGTTTGGTGGGGCCCAATCAGTTTTGTCATAACTGTCTGGAGTCTTCTGGCCAATATTTTCATCAATATTTTATAGTCAACATTAGTTAGGCTAATTGGTCTATACGCAGTAACACTTCTTAACTTCGCGGGATCTTCTGTTTTTGGTATTAAGACTGTGTGGGCTGACAAAAACGATGGTGGAAGTTGTTTGCACATAAAAGCCTCGTTAAATACCTCCCTCAAAATAGGTGAAACTACGTGTTTGAATTCCTTGTACACTGCAGCACTAAGGCCATCTGGTCCTGGAGACTTACCAATGTTTAACTTATCAATTGCTTTTTCAACTTCTCGCTCTGTTATAGGCAATTCTAAAATTTCCTTTCTTTCATCATCAAGTCTTGGCATTAATGAAATGAAATCGCTAATAAAACGTTCTGCGTGTACACTGGTTGGTGTGAATAACTCTTTGTAATATTCGAAAAAAGCACCGGATATTGCTTCTTTCGTATAGCACCTTGTTCCTTTATATTCTATTTCTCTTATTTCATTTTTACAGGCATGTCTCTTCTCAGCTCCAAGAGCTCGTTTTGTTGGCATTTCTCCCGCTACCAAGTTTTCTGCTCGAGCTCGAACCAATGCTCCACGATAACGTTCTTGGTCTATCAACTCTAGCTTCTGTTTAGTTATGTTTATCTCCTCTGAAAATGTTCCGGCCTGAGTACATTCATCCGCTACTAACTGTTGCAAGTTTTCACGCAAGCGCACTTCAAGTTCTTTTTCAGCATGTCTCAGGATACTGGCTCTCTCAAGTGCTTTCAGTTTAATGGTCTGTTTAAATGTTTCCCACTTATGTCCCCAGGATTCAAGTGTTCTATTTAGTAAGTCTTCGATGCCCTCTAGGAAAATGCGATTAAACTCTTCATCCTTTAGTAGCTTTACATTAAATTTCCAGAGGTCCCAAGAGAAATGTTTGTTGTTCGTTTTATGTTTACCCATTGAGAATGAAACCAAACAATGATCACTAAACGTAACAGGTGTAACTCTGTAATCATGGCACGAAGGAATGATTTCGGAAGACACGTATACTCTGTCAAGTCTAGCATGGCTTGAACGCTGAAAGTGGGTAAACATAACCGCTTTTCCACTGCAAAGACATTCACCCACGTCCTCTAGCTGAGCTTTCGCCACCATATCGGTTAGAACGGCAGTGCTTAAATCTTTGTATGGCCTGGAACTTGATTTATCTATACTCGAACCAACACAGTTGAAATCCCCGGCCAAAATTAGTTTACGTTCACATTCCAAATACACCTCAAGTTTTTCAAAAAACTCCTTTCGCTCTTGAATCACAGTGGGTGCGTACACACATATTACTCTCCATTTTTCTTTTGGTAGGGATAAATCACATATAATAAAACGACCCACCTCGCAGGTAGTTACAGACTCCACTTTCGCATTAAGGCTCTGCCGAATTAACAAGAGGCAACCTGCCGACGTACCTACTGCGTGACAAACGTACACATCAAACAGTCTCGTGAAAGGCTGCACCATTCGCTCAGCGTGCTCTTCACTCTCTACTTTAGTTTCCTGTACAGCGACGATGTCTAGATCTTGTTCTATAATCAGGCGGTAAAGCTGGTTTTGCCGCCGTTTGGCAGAAAGCCCACGTACATTTAGCGTCGCCAATCTAATCGTCGCCATCGTGATGAGAGAAAGCCGAGCGAAAGACGCTTACCTTACCAACACCTAAACCTCTGAGCGGCCGACGCTCAAGGCGTCGTCCCGTCGCCGCCGCGTGAAAGCGACGACGAACGCAGGCGGCCAACACCCCGAGACTTTTTGGAGCCAGCCACTCGCCACTGCCCTTGATCTTCCTGGGCCAGACGCTGCTGGGACGCCGCGTCTCCCTCATTCAGGCGTCGCTTTACTGGCGTAGCTTCAACTGTATCCATGTCCGAAGTAGCGTCGGACCCGATGACTGGTTCAGCCTTGTGCTGGGTCTCGCTTTGAGTCGAACGCCTATGCGTTGGAGTGCCCGTAACCGTATTTTCATCTGCGTCTTCCTTAGGTGTCTCCATCTTTCTCTCGCTGGTCGCCACTGCATGAGACGCCTCCGCTCCTGCCTTCGACGCCGCGGCCCTCTCTGCTTCCTCTTCATCCATGAGCAATTCACTGTGGTCGGCATTTGTTGCTCGACTTGCTGCACTGGCATAGGAACGGGTACAGTCCGCCTGCTCATGCCCAAAAGCGCGACAACCAGCGCACCTGGGCACCCTGCAGTCGCGACGAATGTGTCCCGTGTTCCGGCAACGCAGGCAAAGCGGCGCTCTTCCTGGCACGACCACCAGTGCCATGCCGCTCCCGAGACGCATCTGGTGGGGTATGCGATCCGTAGTAACGCCTTCTTTAAGTAATATTCGAACGAATCTTGTGGTTGACTCAACTCCTTCGAAGTCTTCGTCTCTCCACTTGTCGCTGATGACTTCTTTTACTTCACCGTACTCCCGGAAAGCACGCCGTACAGTCTCTGCGTTGACGTCAAAGGCTACCCAATGCAACTTGAGACGCACCTCTTGCCTTTCTGGGTCGACGACGACGCAAGGCTGGTCTTTCACGGAGAGTAGGCCAGCGTCCAGAAGTTTCTTCTTGGCTTCATCTGTCTTCATTTCAAGAAGCCAGACGTGCGACATCTGATACGCTCCTATGCCGCTTACCTCTTGAATGATGCCTAGTTCCTTGAGCGGCTTTCGGAAGTCATTTATCCCGTACAGACGCGCTGCGATATCGCAGTGCAGAACCAACGTGCGTCTGAGTCCTCCTGTGGGCAGTGGTGGCAGAATTAAACGGTAGTCCTTGGGAAGTGATGTGCACGAGAAACCGCGGCCAGCGTCGGCCGCTGTAACAGCTCTTGAAGAGCCTGCCATCCTGCGTCCGCACGCGTCGGTGACCAGAAGCAGAATGACTACACCACAAGCACAGCTGCAGAACCAGTCTTCGTGCTGTCGCCATGCGCCAGACCGGTTACCGTGACTGCTTTAAAAGACGACATATTGCGTCACATGTGCCGTAATGATTCCTCAAACGTGGGGGCTCAAACAGCCAAAGGGTCATTTGTATAGGTCCCTGTGCTGCGTAGGAAAAACGAATACATATTCGTCTATTTCGGAGACATAGGGACATTTTTATCACTAATTGAAGTGATTATTCTAGGGATCCTGAAAGTGTGTTCTTACACTTGTGAGAAAATAAACACAAACTGTTCGTACAAACGCGTCCAAAAATAAAAAAAAACTTGTGCCTGCCAGGAATCGAACCTGGGACCTTCTGCGTGTTAGGCGGTAGTGATTACCACTACATGACAAACACGGGTGCAGAACACGTATTCGTGCTGTCGCCATGGACCAGACCGGTTACTGTGACTGCTTTAAAAGACGACATATTGCGTCACATGTGCCGTAATGTTTCCTCAAACGTGGGGGCTCAAACAGCCACAGGGTCATTTGTATAGGACCCTGTGCTGCGTAGGAAAAACGAATACATATTCGTCTATTTCGGAGACATAGGGACATTTTTATCACTAATTGAAGTGATTATTCTAGGGATCCTGAAAGTGTGTTCTTACACTTGTGAGAAAATAAACACAAACTGTTCGTACAAACGCGTCCAAAAATAAAAAAAAACTTGTGCCTGCCAGGAATCGAACCTGGGACCTTCTGCGTGTTAGGCGGTAGTGATTACCACTACATGACAAACACGGGTGCAGAACACGTATTCGTGCTGTCGCCATGGACCAGACCGGTTACTGTGACTGCTTAAAAGGATGACATATTGCGTCATATGTACCGTAACGTTTCTTCAAACGTGGGTGCTCAAACAGCTACAGTGTCATTTTTATGGGTCCCTGTGCTGCGTAGGAAAAACAAATACATATTCATCTATTTTGGAGACATCAGGGACGTTTATATCACTACTTGAAGTGATGTTCTAGAGATCCTGAAAATGTGTTCATACACTTGTGAGAAAATAGACGCAAACTATTCGTAGAAACGCGTCCAAAAATAAAAAAAACATGTGCCTGCCAGGGATCGAACGTGGCACCTTCCGCGTGGTAGGCGGATGTGATTAGCACTACACGACAAGCACGGGTACAGAGCACGTCTTCGTGCTGTCGCCATTCGCCAGACTGGTTACTTTGACTGCTTAAATGGATGACATATTGCGTCATATTGCAACAATGTTGAAGGACTCGGGTTGTAATAAAACGTATTTATTAAAGGGTGAACCTGTGCCTACAACTGAAAGGGACTATGGTCGTAAAACGTTACAACAGAACACCAAAGATGGCTGCCGTCTTCTACTTCTTCGAGAAAAGTCCCAAGTGCGTTGCGCACGTCAGCTGGGGCCAGCTGGGTTCTCGTGCTATCATCATCGTCTCTGCACTACGCTAGACGGCGCGCATGTATGTCTCTGTGCGCGCGGTGATGGGCGCGTTGTTTGAATGCAGGCAATATATCGCGGCAATATCTGCCGTAACTTTTTCAAACGTGGAGGTTCAAACAGCTGCAGTGTCGTTTGCATGGGTCCCTGTGCTGCGTAGGAAAAACAAATACATATTTTTCTATTTCGGAGACATCAGGGACGTTTATATCACTACTTAAAGTGATTCTTCTAGAGATGCTGAAAATGTGTTCTTACACTTGTGAGAAAATAAACGCAAAAGATTTGTACAAACGCGTCCGAACAAATAAAAAAACATGTGCCTGCCAGGAGTCAAACCTGGGGCCTTTCGCGTGTTAGGCGGATGTGATTAGCACTACACCACAAGCACGGGTGCAGAGCACGTCTTCGTGCTGTCGCCATGTGCCAGACCGGTTACTGTGACTGCTTAAAAGGATGACCCATTGCTTCATATGTGCAAAACGTTCTCAAACGAGTGGGCTCAAACAGCTACAGGGTCATTTGTATGGGTCCCTGTGCTGCGTAGGAAAAACGAATACATATTCGTCTTTTTCGGAGACATCAGGGATGTTTTTATCACTACTTGAAGTGATTATTCTTGAGATCCTGAAAGTGTGTTCTTACACTTGTGAGAATATAAACGTGAACTATTTGTACGAACGCGTCCGAAAAAATAAAAAAAAAACATGTGCCCAGCACAGATCGAGCCCGAGATCTTCAGCCTGTAAAGCGTATGTGATTACCACTACACGACAAGCACTTTTTTCTGTTATTGCCTGCTTAGACGTACACATAGAAACACAAATACAGTCAGGGATCAACAGTAATAATGCGAGGCACATAAGACATAGATACATAAATGGGCATGGGTAAAAGGAGCAACCAAACTTTGGCTGGCGTGTGATGGCTAAAATCGTCTCATGTTCATGAGTGGCTCGATCCTCGATACCCATTCAGGTATCGGATCTAAATATTTATGTACTTCCAGGAACCTTGCCACTGATTCACGAAAGTACTCGTGTGCCGATCTTGCATCTAAATCTACATGTCGTGCGGCCATGCAGGCCTTCCATATGCAGCGCAAACCCATTATCATAACAGCGTCAAACGGGACACCTTCTTTGTTGTCCACAGTTCGGAAACGAGTTCCTTGTGGTTCTAAATGGAGGTCTTTGTTTAGCGTTCTTTGTAATATATCCCAGAAGAACACGCCTTCCCAGCATTCTAAGAAGACGTGCTCAATGATTTCGGGCTTTCTACATAAGAAACAGTGCACATCCCATGGTACATACATTCCTTTTTCCTGTACCCATGTTTTTACCTCTAGTGTCCCGGTGTGCAATCTGAAGAAAAATGACTTGGCTCCTAGAGCTGCATAGATATGTTTGACACGCTTCAGGACATCACTTCTAGACTTGGCACTATATATTGTGCGACACAAAGGCACGGGGAGTAGTATATCTACAAGATCTTTGTATAGCTTCCATCGTTTCACTCCCGCCAGATATTCGCATGAGAATCGAGCACGCAAGAACTTATAGCCATCACAACCTCCTTCAAAAAACCAAAAACTCCGCCTTCAATACATTCGGTGGATACCACAAAGTCCCGCACAAGCTTGCTAAGCCTGAGCTGTAATACAGTGCGCAAAAAAGGGTCCTTCACATCACTAAGAAAGCAGAACCGGTTCACTATTTGCCTCAGGAATAAGAGCGACAAGCCGAGACCTCTATTACGTACACGTCGGAACAAGTTGATGCGGCTCGTCCTCTCCCATACCGATCCCCAAACAAAAACAGCCAGAATTTTGTGGAGCTTTTGTATGTTAATGCGTGACCAGTGCAAAACACTCAACACAAATATAGTTTGGTAATGAAAAACACATTACACACCGTGGTACATGCAAACATAGAGAATTCCGGGCCTTTTGTCCTCTCAGTCCTAGCGCGTATTTCCGCAACTTGGTTCTGCCAATATGGTTCCCTGTCACGGTAAAACTCTGAAGGGGCGCCTAGGTATTTCGTGGGAGTGAAAAACCATTGCATGTTGGCAAAGGTACTGGGTGTCATTGTCCAAGCGCCATGCCAGATTCCGAGGCACTTGCCCCAGTTAACTGCACTGCCACTATTAACACAATAACGCTTCACGATTTCCACAGTTTTTATGATACTGGCGTGGTCCCCACAAAACACCGCGATGTCGTACGCATAAGCGAATAGTTTTACTTCCACTTGCTGCATTCTAAAGCCATTGATACAGTTAGCCCGTATTACGCTGAGGCACAAAGGCTCGATATATAAAGCGAAAAGTAACGGCGATAGTGGGGATCACTGGCGCGCCGACCGCTGCACTTCGATAAGCTCTCCTACTGACTTATTTATTATCTGCCTTGTCGTGCAACCCCTGTACGCCATTGCGACTCCTTCCATAATAACAGATCCTACGTTCCCGTACTCCAGAATGGCATATAGTATGTCGTGCGGTACCCGGTCGAACGCCTTTTCCAGATCCAACTGGAGAATTGCGACTTTCTTCCACAATACGTCACAACACTCGAGTATGCTTCTTGCAGTATGAATGTTTGTAAAAATGGTCCGTTTCTTGATGTCGCACGTCTGGTGTGGTCCCACTATATCTTTCACTACATTTTGCAGTCTTTTAGCCAACGCTTTTATGAATATCTTATAGTCGACATTCGCTAAGCTGATAGGGCGATATGCTGTTACCCGCTTTAATGTGTTGCGATCATCTGTTTTCGGGATAAGAATTGTGTGTGTGGACAGGAATGAAGGTGGTGGTCGTTTGCGCTCATATGCATCGTCTAAAATTTCAGCCAATATTGGAGCTACTTCGTACTTGAACGCCTTGTAAAAACGGCTCTTAGCCCATCGGGTCCGGGAGATTTCCCACGTTTCAAATCGTCTATCGCCACCGATATCTCATCGGCCGTAATACGGCGCTTTGACATTTCCTTTGAGCTATCGTCAATCTTTGGCATTAAAGGCATGAATTCCGTCTCGAAACCCTCCCCGTCCCCCGGGCAACGCGCGAACAGCTTTCTGTAGAATGTTGTGAACACGTGTTCGATGCCAATCTGTTCATTTAAGATAACACCGTCTTGTTCAACTTCGTAAATCTCGTTCCGGCGGGCCCACTTTCTTTCCTCGGCGAGGGCTCTTTTAGTTGGCGCCTCGCCTGTTATCGTTGCTTCTACTCCAGCTCGCAGCAACGCCCCCCCCCCCCCCCGATAGCGTTCGATATCGGCCTGCTCAAGGTTTTGCTTCAGTGTGTTAATGTCATCTCTGAACGTCCCAGGCGATAGGGTTTCTTTGTATGTTAGCATTTGCAAGCTTTGCGGCAGGTTTTCTTCGTACTTATTCTTTTCGTGCTTTATAGCGCTGGCTCGTTGAAGTGCCTTCAGTTTAGTTGTCTGCTTAAATGTTTCCCATTTATCACATATTGTTGTGTTTGTCTGGTTGTTTATCTCTTCGAGCAGGGCTAACACTTTCTCACAGAAAACACCATCCTGCGAAATTTTAGCATTAAGTTTCCATAATTCCCACGCAAACTTATTTTGGTTTTTCGCTTTGTTATTAACGTCGAACATGACTAGACAATGGTCACTAAATGACACCGACTGCACACGATATTCTTGCGCAAGTGCTATCAAATCAGCCGGAACGTACACTCTGTCCAGTCGGGCGTGGCTGGCTGCTTGGAAATGCGTGAAGCGCACAATGCGGTCGTAATATAAGCATTCTGCCGCGTACTCAAGCCCGTATTCATCAATTATTTCGCAAAGCTCAGCCGTGCTGGCGTCTCTATACGCTGTACCACTTGATTTATCACGCGCTGCCAGTACACAATTGAAGTCCCCCATTAGTACCAGGTTCCTTTCAACGTTGCAGTAATTTCTGACACTCTCGAAGAAATGTCTTCGTTCGTTGAGTAAATTAGGAGCATAAAGGCATATCACTCGCCATTCAACTGAACCAAAACTAAAATCACACAAAACCATGCGCCCCGCCAAGTCTGACCTCACACCCTTCATTTCTGGGCCCCGGTGTTGGTGCACAAACAGAACGCACCCCGCGGATCGCCCTATGGCGTGACTCACACCCGCGTAGTACATTGACATGAAAGGTAGCACCATACTCTTGGTCTCATCATCACTTCCAATTTTGGTTTCTTGTATGGCAATGATGTCTAAATCATGTTCGATCACCAGTCTATACAACTGTCGTTGTTTTCTCCTCGCCGCAAGCCCTCGAACATAGATTGTAGCAAATCGCAAGGGTTTATCGGGTAGCGCCATTGGAATAATTTATAATAGAGACCCAGAGTATGGGCTTATATATGCTCCTGTCTACACATGACCTTGGGGCCCGCAACATAGGTCGGGGCTTCCACAGCTTACTGCTACGTGACCGGTGGCAGTGGCGGCGGCATCTTCGTCGCCGTCGGCCTCCGATCCTGTGGGATGTTCGGCCGTGGCCGCACTGTCGGTCGACGTACAGGGGCTGCTTTTACTGGAGGTTCACCGGAACTGCTTGGGTCGGTCAATTCCCTCTCTCCCTCGACGCCTTCGTGTGATCGCTTATTCGTCGTGGTGCCCTCCTTGGAAATGTTCATTTCCTCCACTGCTTCCCTATTGACCACCTCTGTCACGTTGCTTTTGTCTTCCTGCGTCTGCAGTGCTTCCGAGGAATCCTTTTTCACCAACAATGTATCTTCGGCTTTGAGGTTTGTCGACTTTACGTGAGCTCTCTCACGTGAGATTTGCTCAGCTGGCGGTGGAGCAAGCCTTAGAAAGTTCTCGAAGGAAAGGGGCGGGGTGACGCGGAGTTTCGTCACGAGCCTTAGACGGCCCTCGAAACTTCTCGCTCTTTCCCAAGCCTTGGCTGTGCATCGCGCCGACGAAATGATGAGAAGTTTCTGGAATCTAGCGCGCAAGGTATTTAATTGAGCAGCAGAGATAAGAGAACAGGAGAAGAAGAAAGTATGCGCCAAAGTGCGTAGGGTGTTTCCGCCGTGTCGTCAGCGAAGGCTCTGTCCTCAGTGACAAAGCAGGTAATGAAGAGGGTGTCCACCTGAGGGGTGAAGACTCGTGCTACAAGCAGAAGAGTGTGTCTACCGCCAGGGAGCGAAGACGCGTTGCAACAGCTGCGCGTGGGAAGCCGACCTGTTACCGGCGAAGAAGTTTGCTGCTTGGAGAGCGTCCAATTGAAGACGCGTGGTTTCCCGGACGAGAAACTTTAGGGGCAGCGGAACGACAACAGCGCTGTAATTTGAGTGAGTGATTCTTGGAAGAGTATCATTCAGACTTTGTTTCAAGAACATTGGACTGAATAGGTTTTTGAACTCT
This sequence comes from Rhipicephalus annulatus, assembly GCA_013436015.1. NCBI lineage: Eukaryota > Metazoa > Arthropoda > Arachnida > Ixodida > Ixodidae > Rhipicephalus > Rhipicephalus annulatus. The sequence goes on from WOVY01011477.1 coordinate 397,853, forward strand.
TGGTTGTTCGATGCATGCGATTGCATTGTAGTGCGTATTGTTGTTTGTGTCCGTTGTTTCGAGTGTGGCTGATTGTACTGTGTAGTACGTTGTTTATTGGAGATATATCGAATCCAACTGTTGCCGAGAGTGCATATTTGTGTATCGTTTGATCTGCCACGTTTGAGAATATAATTTGGTTTTGTTTATCAACTCTCGGCTCTGACTGGTGCTTTGGGCCACAGCCGGCGTCCGCTGACGTGCCAAATAGGACCACTTCAAAATATTCCGTGCTTTCGTGGTGCAGTTTGGGGGGCCATGACTTCAGCCCTTGGAATTAGCCCGGCGATCGCCTCTCAAAAGAACGAGACCTGTAACAAAGACTTCAGGAACGCTTATATCACTGCTTGAAGTGATTTTCCTAGAGATCCTGAAAATGTGTTCGTACACTTGTGAGAAAATAAACGCAAAATATTCGTACAAACGCGTCCAAAAAATAAAAAAAAACATGTGCCTGCCAGGGATCGACCCTGAGACTTTCCGCGTGTTAGGCGGATGTGATTACAACTACACCACAAGCACGGGTGGAGAACACGTATTCGTGCTGTCGCCATGGGTCAGACCGTTTACTGTGACTGCTTAAAATAACAAAATATTGCGTCACAAGTGCCGTAACGTTTCCTCCCAACGTGGGGGCTCAAACAGCTACAGGGTCATTTGTATAGGTCCCTGTGCTGCGTAGGAAAAATGAATACATATTTGTCTATTTCGGATACATCAGGCACGTTTATATCACTACTTGAAGTGATTTTCCTAGAGATGCTGAAAATGTGTTCTTACACTTGTGCGAAAATAAACGCGAACTGTTTGTACAAACACGTCCGAAAAAAGAAAAAAAAACATGTGCCTGCCAGGGATCGAAACTCGGACCTTCCGCGGGTACGGCGGTTGTGACTACCACTACACCACAAGCACGGGTGCAGAGCACGTCTGCGTGCTGTCGCCATGCGCCAGACTGGTTACTTTGACTGCCTAAATGAATGACATATTGCGTCATCTTTTAGCGATGTTGAAGGATTGGGGCTGTAATAAAACGTATTTTTTAAAGGGTGAACCTGTGCCCACAACTCAAAGGTACTGTGGTCGTATAACGTTACAGCAGAACACCAAATATGTCTGCCTTCTTCTACTTATTCAGGGGGAGTTCCAAGCGCCCGGCGCACATCAGCCGGGGCCAGCTGGGTTCTCGTGCTATCATCATCGTCTCTGCACAACACTAGTCGGCACGCATATATTTCCCTGTGCGCGCGGTGATGGGCGCGTTGTTTGAATGCAGGCAATATGTCGCGGCAACATGTGCCGTAACGTTCTCAAAGGTGGGGGCTCAAACAGCTACAGTGTCATTTGTATGATTGATTGATTTGATTGATTTGTGGGGTTTAACGTCCCAAAACCACCATTTGATTATGAGGGACGCCGTAGTGGAGGGCTCCGGTAATTTTGACCACCTGGTGTTCTTTACGTGCACCCTAATCTGAGTACACGGGCCTACAACATTTCCGCCTCGATCGGAAATGCAGCCGCCGCATCCGGGAATCGAACCCACGACCTGCGGGTAGGCAGCCGAGTACCTTAGCCACTAGACCACTGTGGCGGGGCGGTGTCATTAGTATGAGTCCTTGTGCTGCGTAGGAAAAACAAATACATAATGATCAATTTCGGAGACATCAGGGACGTTTTTATCACTACTTGAAGTTAATTTTTTGGAGATCCTGAAATAGTGTTCGTACACTTGTGAGAAAATAAACGCAAACTGTTCATACAAACGCGATCAAAAAATAAAAAAAAACATGTGCATGCAAAGAATCGAACGTTGGACCTTCCGCGTGTAAGGCGGATGTGATTACCACTACACGATAAGCACGGGTGCAGAACACGTATTCGTGCTTTCGCCATGCGCCAGACCGGTTACTCTGACTGCTTAAAAGGATGACCTATTGCATCATATGTGCCGTAACGTTATCAAACGTGGGGGCTCAAACAGCTACAGGGTCATTTGTATGGGTCCCTGGGCTGTGTAGGAAAAACGAATACATATACGTCTATTTCGGAGACATCAGGAGCGTTATTATCACTACTTAAAGTGATTATTCGAGAGATCCTGAAAGTGTGTTGTTACACTTGTGAGTAAATAAACACAAACCATTTGTGCAAACACGTCCGAAAAAACCATGTGCCTGCCAGGAATCGAACCTGGGACCTTCCGCGTGTTAGGCGGATGTGATTACCACTACACCACAAGCACGAATGCAGGGCACGTCTTCGTGCTGTCGGCATGCGCCAGACTGGTTACTTTGACTGCTTAAATGGATGACATATTGCGTCATATTGTAACAATGCTAGAGGACGCGGGGTGTAATAAAACGTATTTATAAAAGGGCGAACCTGTGCCCACATCTCAAAGGGACTATGGTCGTGGAACGTTGCAACAAAACACCAAAGATGATGAAGTCTTTCATAGTGGAACGCTGGTTTCAGTCTCTGCTTTTTTTCTCGTTTTCTTTGATGCTAGTGGAAGACGCCGCTCTTCTGCCTGAGGAAATGGACGTAAAATCACCAGGGCCTCCACCCATACGTCCCGCGTCGTCTGTGGCCACTCTAAGAAAGCGCTCCGGCCACCCAAGTGACATCGACAGTGAGGACACGCTCATGTACTCTACGGCCAGTGATGAGAGCTCCGATGAAAGTGACTATGTGCCCGTGGCAAGACACAAGGCGAAGAGGAGGCTGCTTACGACATCTCCTTCCCAAAGTAAGGCCACCACGAATATTCAAGAGCCCCCGGTTCACACTATTTTGTTTGTTCCGCTGACACTTCCATCACTTCCATCAGCGATATTGATTTTCCCACTCTTATCAAACCAGTGACGGAAGCTACTATAATCTTGCAAGCCCGCCGTCTCGCGAACTCACGATGCGTGAAACTAGTTTTTAAGGGTGACAGCCTCCCAACTCAAGTAAGAGTTGGTCATTTTCGACACACAGTACGGCCGTTCGTGCCGAAACCTCTTCAGTGTCGGACGTGCTGTAAAATAGGACACGTGAGTGCTGTTTGCACAAGTTCTGCTGTGTGCTCCCGATGGTCGGAGTCGCACAACACGGAAGCCTGCCAGGCAGAACATCGCAAATGCGGCAATTTCCAAGGTCCTCACGAGGCGTCATCAAAGCAGTGCCCAAATGTGAAAAAGGAAATGCAAGTGCTGAGGCATATGGCCAGAGACGGTTCTACCCACAGGGAGGCTGCTGCCAAAGTGCGACGTCGGCGTTCGCGCCATAGGAAAACTCCTAGGACATCCTCTTCCAAGGCCAGGGATACACCGCTACCCCATATCATGCACTCACCACCACAAGCATCAACAAGTGCCAACAACAAGCATCCTCAAAAAGACGCAAAAAACATTGACCCTGACGCGTGGCCAGCGCTGCCGTCAGTCATACCGCCAGTAGAGCGACAGCAACGCCCACTGAAAGCTACTTCAGAGCGAGTAAGTCATGAAAGTCAAGATAACGAAATAATAGACGTGATTAAGACCCTCATGAAGACAATTCGAGTACTCCTGAATAATATTCAAACTCCGGCTGCCCACAGCGCTCTTCAAATATTGGACGCTTTGAATCCGGTGCTATCAAATCTACAGAAGCACCATAGCTCTTTCCCTGCAGCCCTTCCGTAAACAAGTGAAAGAGGCATCATTTTTCCAATGGAATGCCCGAGGTCTTGAACCCCGTATTTCGGATTTTCGACCATATGTTTTCAAGAATCAGTTTCCAATTATCGTAATTTGTGAACCACGTCTTCACAATGCTATACGATTTTCTAAATACGAGGCTTTCAAATCTGCAACCCGTAACGAAACCAGTAAGGTCATTGTTTACATCAGGTGCAAACTCACATATATTGAGCATCCAGTAACACCGGATGACAGCAACCAATACGTGTGCCTGACAGTTAAGGGTAAGAACGTGAACTTCACGCTAGTGGCAGTATATATTTCGCCTTCAGGCCGCTTCGACCCAGCAAGATTAAGCGCCAATATATCAGCGACACCTGGGCCATGGATTATTACTGGTGATTTTAACGCTCATCACCCCCTGTGGGGAAGCCAGAAGATGGACCGTCGGGGAAGCGATGTGTCCTCCTTTGCATCTGACCACCAACTATATTGTTTATATGACGGCGCTCCCACGTTTTTACGGGGTCTGACATATAGTAGCTGTCTCGACCTAACTTTTGTGTCAAGTAGCCTGAACACCAAGGTGCAGTGGTTTGCGGACAATGAAACCCATGGCAGTCACCACATCCCCACCTATATAAAAATCAAGGTGCTAAGCAAGTCGCAAATCGCGCCCACTTCACGGATAGACTGGTCAAAGTACAGATCATCCACAGAGAAGCAATGCGAGAGAAACCAAGAAGGTTCTCTTGAAAGCCTAGAAGGTATAATGAAGGCCGCTATTCAAGAGGCAACGTTTAATTGTGGACCTTTGCCAGTTTTTTGCAAATATGAGGTGGAGTTGGAGCGACTTCGCGCAATCCGTCGTCGCGCCGAACGACGTTATAGGCGCACGAAATTCATCTACGACTTGAGGGAAGCGAGACGTCTACAAAAGAAGATTCAACGTCGAATCAATGCACTACAGTCGCAACGATGGAAGTCACTATGCGAGTCGCTTGATCCCCACAAACCTCTTTCGCAAACATGGAGAATAATCCGCGGCCTACGAACATCGCCACAACAGAATCGTCCGTTCAAATGCCTTGCTCTCCACCAAGGCCGGCGTGAAATCAATGTAGCGGAAGACTTCTGTGCCAGGGTTGCAAAAAAGGGGTCCGGGACCAACATGAGTAACCTACGAAACGCGCCGTTGTCCAGAGACACTCGGATGGACAATATGTTTTCTCTAGAGGAGCTTCAGGCAGCATTGGCAGCATGCAAGCGCTCGTCATCGCCTGAACCCGATGGAGTCACTAACATGGCCCTTTCTAACCTAGGACAAACAGCTCGGCGTGCCCTTCTAGATGTATACAATGACTCGTGGAGCAACGGTTTGGTTCCTCCTTCGTGGAAATGTAGCCGCCTTGTGCCCCTGCTCAAACTAGGCAAATCGCCTCTGGACATGGCCTCCTATCGCCCCATCGCGCTTGCCAGCTGTTTTGGAAAGGTGACGGAGAGAATGGTGCTGACTCGCCTGGAGTGGTACTTGGAACATAACAATATATACCCCGATGCTTTGACCAGCTTTCGACGTGGACGGTCTTCCATAGACAATGTTGTTGATCTTGTCAGGTCTGTACAACAGCAGAAGAGCCTAAAGAGATTATCAGCGGCACTTTTCTTGGATATTGAGGCTGCATACGACAATGCATTACATGAAACCATCCTGGACGCCTTGGGCAGCATTGGATTGGGAGGCCGCGTTTACCAATGGATTTACAGCTACTTGAAGGACAGAACCTTCTTCGTTCAGACAGAAGATGGCGCAACAAGGCAACATCGTACTTATCGCGGCGTACCATAAGGTGGGGTCCTAAGCCCCATACTTTCCAACCTTACGCTCATCGGCCTCGTTGACGTCCTGCCACAATCCGTACATCTGGCGATATACGCGGACGACATCTGCATCTGGGCATCAGGGGTCACGCGTCTACACGTACGAGCCAGGCTTCAGACAGCGGCTATACTGACGTCAAACTATTTTCAAGGACGAGGACTGGAGCTGTCATATGAGAAATGCTCACTAGTTGCGTTTACGCGCAAGACAATGACGCCATACCGCATCAGAATTAATGGACACACAATCAGCTATCAAAAGAATCACCGCTTCCTGGAAGTAATAATAGATCGTGATTTGTCTTGGAGCCCTCATATCGCTTACATGAAGAAGAAACTGACCATGATCACCCAGGTGCCAAGGTTTCTTGCGGGAAAATCATGGGGTGCATCGGTACGAGCCATGCTTCAACTGTATGCTGCACTTTTTCTTGGCTTCATGCGCTACAGCCTACCTGTGCTTGGCAAGGCCCGCATAACAAACGTGCACGTCCTCCAGTCATTACAAGCTCAAGCACTGAGAATATGCCTCGGGCTGCCGAGATGCGCATCCTCAGCAGCGACTGTTGCAATCGCTCATGAACACCCTATCACAACCTACATTTGTGTCGATGCTTTAAGAACGCACATAAGACATGCCACCCGGATTCAATCGCATTACCTCGCCTCTCTTCCAACTTCCAGGCCATGCTCTGCGTTCTGCTCTATTATTGCCCCACATTGCACGGTGATTCCCATGAACTTCACGCACGCAGCAAGACCGTCGTTACCATTGTGGTGTCTACATCCACTGGAAGCCCTGATAACCATCCCCGGGTTGCAAAAGAAGAAAAATTTGTCAAATTTGGCCTTAAAGCAAACAACATTACTGTTTCTGCATGAGAAACACAGTGGACGCATTCACATTTACAAGGATGGGTCGGTCACTTCAACAAGTTCGACAGGCGCAGAGGTGATTCCGGAGAAATCCATCACGATAAAGTTCAGGACCTCGCATCTGACATCATCCACGGTGGCCGAAATCGCCGCCATTCGTGCCGCTCTGGAGTTTCTAGTTGAAGAACCGCAACAGACATGGTCAATATTCTCCGACTCCAAAGCAGCTCTCCAGGGAATTGCCTCGCCATATCGTCATGGACCAAACGAACAGCTAATTGCTGAAATACGACTGCTTCATCACCGGGCTATAGAGAAACAACATGACATAGCGTATCAATGGATACCAGGCCACTGCAGCATTGATGGAAACGACCGTGCAGATGAAGCAGCCCGAACTGCTCATCATGATGCCCCTTGTGTAGCTATACCATTATCAAGAACGGACGCGCTGCAAGGCTTCGATCACTTGCACGAGAACTGAAACTCGCTCAGTGGAATTCACCGGCATTCACCAACGTCCGCCTTCATAATTTGGACCCACACCTACAGCTCCGTCTTCCATCAGGAATAACCAAAGCAGAGGAGACACTTTTGTGCCGTCTGTAGATTGGGGTGGCCTTTACGAATGCTTATTCGTTTCGAATCGGAATGGCCAGAAGCCCGACATGTGACAACTGTGGCTGCGCAGAGACTTTCTCCCATCTTCTCTGCGAGTGTCCCCGCTTCAGCGTGCCAAGAAAAGAACTGTCAAAAGCTTTAAATAGAATAGACAATCGCCAATTGTCGGAAGAAAGGGTATTAGGACACTGGCCGAGACCGTCCTCTGCACGCAAGGCATTGAGAGCGTTGTTGCGCTTTCTGCGGGCAAGTGGTCTTAGAGACAGACTGTAAACAGCGTCGTGCATCGTCTGATGAACTTCTCCCTTTTTTACAACGTCTATTTTCTCTCATCCTTTATCCCCCTTACCCCCTTCCCCAGTACGGGGTAGCCAGTCGGTCTGAGAACTGGCTAAACTACCTGTCCTTCCTCATTTATTCCTCCTCCTCCTACTCCAAAGATGATGATGATGATGATGATTCCACAGTCATGGCTCGTACCCACTCAGGGGTATTGGCCAAGAATCGATGACTTAATTCAGTAAGTTTTTTTTCAATATCGATACCACCCATTAGAAAAAAAGAAAAAAAAGAAAAGACACCCTAGGCAGAATGAAAGGAGTGCAATAGTTGTTTGTCACTCGTTCAGATAAGACAGTAATTCATTACCTTGAATAGGAATCAGCATGGTTAAACAATGCTCTTGTATATGTTGGAATTTTTTTGCACGTATATTAATCACGCAATTAAAAGCTCAATTATTTTACTTTCATTATTGTACTTGCAAACTGCATTGAAAACCTTCTCGTGGCTGAAGCCCAGATCGTAAGCACCAAAGGAAAGTATGTTTTCTATAGTGAAAATCAGCCCCAGGCTAGCGAATGGGAGGATTAAGAATGTTTTCCTGCGCAAATTGTATCGGCGACATGATAAAAATAGTGCTATATTGTTTCCAATCCTGAACATAAGTTGCATAGTGGTGATATCGCCAGACCAGCCCTATGTGAATAGAAATTGAACGGGGGGACACGACATCGAAATCTGGTTATTATGGTTTCCAACTGTCTTGTAGGACACCAATGAATTTTTCATGAAAATCTTAAGTGAGTAAATTCTCGTGTTGACAATATTGCTTCCATAGCGTCTGCACTAAGCGCAAGTTTTCTGTACCTTGTCGCAGTTATAGTGGCCACTTCGGGAAGGACTGATAGTACTGGCCCTTCCAATGCTGCTCGTGCTAGAGAGTCGGCGATTTCATTTACTTCTAAGCCGCAATGACCGGGTACCCATACTAATTTCAGTAACTGCAGCTGAGGAGGAACTAGCATAAGGAGCGTCTTTAAGGCCATCAATGTTGTTGACGCCGTAATCGACGTACATACTGATAGGGAATTCGTGGTAATGATCGCGTTAGCGGCATTCAAAGGTAGCTTTCGCAGCGCTAGAGTTATTGCCAACAGTTCAGTTTCAAAAACTGGGGTCAAATCCGGTAATTTTAATGAAAAGACCAGTCAAGCGAATGGCAATATATATTTACACCTGTATTTTCATCCATTATTGAAGCATGTGGGGCTATATTATTTTTCGTTTCTGCGTGTGCAAGATAATCCTGCAGTCGGCTATTTAAGACCCTATAGGATTGTAATTTGGGCTTAGAGGGAAAAATCTCATCGAATTCTATCTTAAGAATTTGATTTGTATCCTGCGCCGGAATCACATCTCGAATTTTTACATTTAACCTATCTAGTTGTTTCTGGACAAAAGCAATTTGAGGTGTTCGAAAGCGTGGCCGATGGGAAAGAAAAAAGCTGTCTGGGGCATTTATAAAATTATATTAAGATGGCCTTGGCGCATAGCTATAATAATTCAGAAACGTCTGAACCGTTAGGATATGAAAACGGCAAGGCAATGTAGGTATTCGTGCTTCCTGATACAAAATATTGTTTGTTACAAACCCAGGAAGTCCCAGACACAATCTCAAGGCTTCTCGTTCCAGCATAACTAGAGGCTTTATTTTATAAGCAGGGCCACCTGAGAACAATATGCACCCAAATACGACACCTAAGATGTCTGTCTTCTTCTACTTTTTCAAAAGGAGTCCCAAGCGCGTGGCGCACATCAGCTGGGGCCAGCTGGGTTCTCGTGCTATCATCATCGTCTCTGCGCAACATTAGAGGGCGCGCATGTATGTCCCTGTGCGCGCGTTGATGGGCGCGTTGTTTGAACGCAGGCAATCTGTCGCGGCATTATGTGTCGTAGCGTTCTCAAACTTGGGGGGCTCAAACAGCTACAGTGTCATTTGTACGGATCCCTGTGCTGCGTAGGAAAAACAAATACATATTCATCTAATTCGGAGATATCAGGGACGTTTTTATCACTACTTGAAGTGATTTTTCTAGAGATCCTGAAAATGTGTTCCTACACTTGTGAGAAAATGAACGCAAACTCTTCGTACAAACGCGTCCGAAAAAAACATCTGCCTGCCAGGAATCGAACGTGGCACCTTCCGCGTGTTAGGGGGACGTGATTACTACTACACGACAAGCACGAGTACAGAACACGTATTCGTGCAGTGGCCATGGGCCAGACCGGTAACTGTGACTGCTTAAAAGGATGACCTATTGCATCATATGTGCCGTAACGTTCTCAAACGTGGGGGCTCAAATAGCTACAGGGTCATCTGTATGGGTTCCTGTGCTGCGTAGGAAAAATGAATACATATTCGTCTATTTCGGTGACTTCAGGGACGTTTTTATCACTACCTGAAGTTATTATTCTAGAGATCCTGAAAATCTGTTCTTACACTTGTGAGAAAATAAACGCGAACTCTTTGCACAAACGCGCCCGAAAAAATAAAAAAAACATGTGCCTGCCAGGAAACAAACCTCGGACCCTCCGCGTGTAAGGCGGATGTGATTACCACTACACCACAAGCACTGGCGCAGAGCATGTCTTCGTGCTGTCGCCATGCGCCAGACTGGTTACTTTGACGGCTTAAATGGATGACATATTGCGTCATATTGTAACAATGTTGATGGACTCGGGGTGTAATAAAACGTATTTATTAAAGGGCGAACCTGTGCCCACAACTCAAAGAAATATGGTCGTAGAACTTTTCAGCAGAACACCAAATATGTTTGCTTCTTCAACTTCTTCAACAGGAGTCCCAAGCGCGTGGCACACATCAGCCGGGGGCCAGCTGGGTTCTCGTGCTATCATCATCGTCTCTGCGCAATATTAGAGGGCGCGCATGTATGTCCCTCTGCGCGCGGTGATGGGCCCATTGTTTGAATGCAGGCAATATGTCACGGCAATATGTGCCGTAACGTTTCCTCAAACGTGGAGGCTCAAGCAGCTACAGTGTCATTTGTATGGGTGCCTGTGCTGCGTAAGAAAAACAAATACACATTGAATTACTTCGCAGACACCAGGGACGTTTATATCACTACGTGAATTGACTATTCTGGAGATCCTGAAGTTGTGTTCGTACATTTGTGAGAAAATAAACGCAAACTATTCGTACAAACGCGTCCAAAAAAAAAAAAAACATGTGCCTGCCAAAGATCAATCCTGGGACCTTCCGCGTGTTAGGCGGATGTGATTAACACTACATCACAAGCATGGGTGGAGAGCACGTATTCTTGCTGTCGCCATGGGCCAGACCGTGTATTGTGACTGCTTAAAAAGACGACACATTGGCTTCACATGTGTCGTAACGTTTCTTCAAACGTGGAGGCTCAAACAGGTACAGGGTCGTTTGTATGGGTCCTTGTGCTGCGTAGGAAAAATGACTACATATTCGTCTATTTCGGAGACATCAGGGACGTTTTTATCACTACCTGAAGTGATTATTCTAGAGATCCTGAAAATGTGTTCTTATACTTGTGAGAAAATAAACGCGAACTATTTGTACAAACGCATCCGAAAAAGTAAATAAACATGTGCCTGCCAGGGATCGAACCTGGGACCTTCCGCGCGTAAGGCGGATGTGATTACCACTACAACACAAGCACTTTTTTTCTTTGTTGCTTTCTTGACTACAGGTCAAGCTAATATGTCAATCCCTATCACACGTGTTTCATGCGTGATAACGCGTCAAACAAAGATTTTACATCTTCAACACAGTCGGTAGTCTCATACACATCTCGCACTTTTATAACAGCTTCCGTGAAACACTCACTAACGGATAGAACTCTCATATCACAGTGTCTGTACGATAGCATACTACGCCAAACCGAATAAAGACCAAGTAAATATATAACATCCAAATTTTACACAGAACTATCACAAGGCAAAAAATGAATTCCATATGGAGTAAGAGGTAAACTTTTTTTTAAAGTCCTCTGTAAAATGTCCCGAAAGAAAATGGCGTTCTTACAATCAATAAACACATGTTCAACGGTCTCAGGTTTGTTACACAGGAGACAGCGGCTTCCCCATGGTACATACATCCCTCTCTCTTCAAGCCAAGTTTTTACTGACAAGGTTCCCGTATGAAGTTTAAAAAAGAAGGTTTTCACAATGGGTGGTGTACACATGTTTTTCACACGCTTTAGTACGTCATGACCATATGATTTTTCATACTTTGAACGGTACAGGGGCACAGGAAAAATATTCTGTATTAGGTCTTTCATAATGCGCTTTCTTTTCACATTAGATAGGTAATCTATCGAAAACCTCGCCCTTAAGAAACGATATGAGAACACAACTTCGCGCAAGAACGGTGACAAGGTGTGTCGTTCTCGCCTGTCTGAAGATACAAAGAAGTCAGACATGTGGTGTAACATCGTTGTTTGAAATAAAGAACGTAAAAAGAGTCGCTCTGGTCTCTAATGAGCAGGAAACGTGATATTACTTGGTTAAGAAACAGATGGCACAGAGACATCCCTCCTTGCTTAACTCGCCGAAAAAAGTTCTTTCTAGATGTTCTCTCCCACGTAGAGCTCCAGATGAACGTGGCGAAAATCTTGTGGACTTTGTGAATGCTCTTACGCGTACAACTAAGTACTTGCATAGGTACATAATTTTAGCAGCCAGAAACACGTTGCATACAGCTGACCGAGAAAAAAATTGATAAGCCACGACCGCCCCATCCTTCGGCGGTCGCGCGCAGTTCTTCAGCCTTTCCAAGCGAAAATGCTTCACTGTCTTGATACCTGTCTAATGGTACCCCTAGGTAACGACTAGGTGTCGTGAGCCACTGATTTTTTTCCGAAGGAACTGGGCGTGAGGTCGCAATTACCATGCCATAAACCAATGCTTTTCTTTTTGTTCAAAAACTTCCACTTGTGTCACAAGCACGGGTGCAGAGCAGGTCTTCGTGCTGTTGCTATGCGCCAGACTGGTTACTTTGACTGCTTAAATGGATGACATATTGTGTCCTATTGTAACAATGTTGGAGGACTTGGGGTGTAATAAAACGTACTTATTAAAGGGCGAACCTGTGCCCACAACTCAAAGGGACTATGGTCGTAGAACGTTTAAACAGAACACCAAAGATGTTTGCCTTCTTCTACTTCTTCAAGAGGAGTCCCAAGCGCGTGGCGCACATCAGCCGTGGCCAGCTGGGTTCTCGTGCTATCATCGTCGTCTGTGCACAACACTAGATGGCAGGCATGTATGTCCCTGTGCGCGCGGTGATGGGCGCGTTTTTAAATACAGGCAATATGTCGCGGCAATATGTGCCGTAACGTTCTCAAACGTGGGGGATCAAACAGCTAGAGTGTCATTTTTATGGGTCCCTGTGCTGCGTAGGAAAAATGAATACATATTCGTCTATTCCGGAGACATCACGGGCGTTTTTATCACTACCTGAAGTGATTATTCTAGAGATCCTGAAAATGTGTTGTTACACTTCCGAGAAAATAAACGCGAACTATTTGTTCAAACGCGTCCGAAGAAAAAAAACATGTGCCTGCCAGGGATCGAACATGGGACCTTCCGCGTGTAAGGCGGATGTGATTACCACTACACCACTTTTTTTTTCATGGCATTTATTAAAGTACTTGGGCAATAAAAACAATATCGAGCGAACAAAAGTACAATCAAATCGCCAAAGTAAGCGCTCAAGCGTTACTCATAAACACTAAATGGCTAACACAGCGTGAGTCCCTCACATGAAGAGTTCTTCACATCGTGTTATACAAACAAAAAAGGGGTGAGGTCAAACAGTTCTCTAAGACGGAGTACCAGTCCGGTCTAAAGTCTAGCTCGTCGTAGATGTTTTTTAGGTGGTTAGCAATTTGAATGAAGTGTGCGCTTGAAGAGGTGGTGGGCTCTGCATTGCGGTCTTGCATTCGTGTCTTCCACAAGCTGTGCAAACCCATGAGGAAAAACATATCATATGGTACTTCATCAAGTGTTGCTGGCAGAAGATAACGTATTGTGTGAGAATTAATGACGAAACGTTTTTTCAGTGCTCGCTGAAGGACATCCCAAAATAGTATGGCATCTTTGCAGCTAACAAAGCAATGTTCAATCGTTTCCGGCACATCACATAGACGGCAGTTAACAGACGGAATAAAAATACCTTTTCTTTCTAACCATGTGTTTACCGCCAATGTTTCAGAGTGGAGTTTATAGAAGAATGTTTTTGAATTCGGTGGAATGTACATTTTGCGCACTCGCTTCAACACATTGTGACCAGGAAGATTGGCGTACAGTGAACGGTACAATAGAGGTGGGAAGAGTGTACTCAGTAGGTCCTTATAAAGCACCTTGTGCGTTACTGAGTACAGGTATTCTACAGAGAAGCGAGCTTTAAGGAACTGAACTGCGAGGTAAACTTCCTGCATGAATCCCCACAAGCATGGGCGTTCGGAGAAGTTGGATGAAACAATTAAATCTGGTAAGCAATCAACAAGTGTAACCTGCAAGAAGGAACGGATTACAGGGTGGGAATTGTCTCGAAAAAATAAAAAAGAATCGGGACACTATTTGCCATATATAAAGGTGTTTTAGTCCTAACCCACCCTCACTAACTGGCTTGAATATATTATCACGACGCATGGGCTCAAAAGTCGAAGACCATATGAAAGTAGCGAAAATCCGATGAAAGCGTTGTAAATAGACTCTTGCGCAATAAATAAGTTGCAATACATAGTAAAGTTTTGTCGCTAAGAAAGTATTGCAAGCTTTCGCTCTCCCAAATATCGAAAGTCGATAGGGCACAAATGTCTGGGCCAATCGTTCAAGCTTAGGGACACGTTCCTTCCAGTAATGCGCACTGAATCTATATGCATGCAATGGTACACCGAGGTATGTTGGAGGAGTTCTTGTCCAATTAATCCCTGCAAAGTGGTTCGGTGTGCTACCCCACAAGCCAAACCACAGTCCTAAACTTTTAGAGGCATTTAAACGAGCTCCTTATACTACGCCAACCTTTTCAATAGTATATACCACATTTTCGACACTTGGTTTATCTGTGCAAAAGAACGCGACATCATCTGCATAAGCCAATACTTTAACCTCACTGCCTAATATTCTAAAGCCATGAATGCAACTCGACTGTATTATGTTTTAGCACAGTGGTTCTAGATAAAGTGCAAATAAAAGAGGTGACATCGGGCATCCCTGTTTTACAGAAGAGCGAATAGAAACTGGCTTGAAGAGTTGACCATTAACTATCAGACGAGTTGAGCATTCATTATAGCAGAATTTAAAGCCTCTAAGAACAACTTTGCCAACATTAGCTTGTTCGAGAAGAGAAAAAAGGAAGGAATGACGAACACGATCAAAAGCTTTTGCAAGGTCTACCTGTAGCATTGCAAGATGTTTTTGAGAACCATGACAGTATTGAAGCATTGTTGGAGTGACTTGTATATTAGTTTGTATGGATCGACCTCTGATCCCACATGTCTGATGAGACCCAATGAGGATCGACATAGCAAATTGCAACCTATTTGCTAATACTTTTGCGAAAATTTTGTAGTCCACATTTGACAGCGATATTGGTCTGTAGCCCTCAACGAAGCGAAGTTTTTCCTTGTCAGTTGTTTTCGGTATCAACACAGTGTAACTTTTGCAAAAAGATTGTGGGAGTGTATCCATGTCGTAACTCATCTGAAAAATATTCAGCAATATAGGAGAAAGCGTTTTCTTGAAAGCTTTGTAAAATTCGCCTGAGATGCCATCAGGCCCCGGTGTTTTCAATAAAGGCAAGTTGTCGATTGCTTGCTCGATTTTCTGTAGAGTAATCGGCCCATTAATGACTGCACGATCATCGTCCTTCAAGGGGTTCACAAGAGAAACAAAACTAGCCTTGAGGTGAGCGTCAGGATCATCAGAGGGAGAGCTAAATAAGCGCTTATAGTACGTTTCGAACGCCAAAGTAAAGTCTCCGTTATCTTTTATGAGCACATCGTTAAAGTACGAGTCTGGAATAACTTTAGAAATCGCATGGCGTTGCTCATCAAGTAAAGCTTGGCGCGTCGGTTGTTCAGAATTTAAAGTGCGCTGGTTCCGAGATTTAATACGTGCCCCTTGGTAGCGAGCAGCATCATATCTCTGTAGTTGGTACTTAATATTCTCATTATCTTTGATGTACTTTCCCGGCATTTCGCTTTCCATCTCATAAAGATTGCAAAGACTTTTAACAAGTATCTTTTCATCATTCTTTCTATAGAAAGACTTAACAGCCCCAATTTTTAAAGCTATAGAGCGAACTTCTTGTTTAAAAGCTCCCAAGCAGCGAAGATATGAAAACCAATCGAAAAAGATTGCCTCAATGCCATCTGGACGCGATTCATGAATTCCTGATCACAGAGGAGCTTCGCAATTATTTTCCGAAGGGCCCACTGGGGACAAAATTGTTTGTGACGATTTTCGCCAATTTGCGCTATGACAATACAATGGTCTGAGAATGATACAGCTTTGGTGCTGCAGGAAATTTTACGAGATAGGTATGATGAGGACACGTAAATCCGGTCAAGGCGAGCATGAGAGCTGCCTTGTACTCTTGTATATGCTGTTGCCCGATTCGAGACACCGATGTCAATTAGTCCTGCATTATCTACAATACCCAATAAAAGCTCACCACTCCTGTCTCTCTTTCCAGATGAATTATAACGATCAATAGCTTCACATACGCAGTTGAAATCTCCCATAATTACCGTGCATCTGTCGACGTCAATTAAATTACGCACTTTTTCAAATAACTCAAGCTGTTTAGGAACATCAATAAACGCATATAGATTGATAATTCTCCATGGCACTCCTTGCAACAAAAAATCACAGCATATATACCTGCCCTCTTCATTAACACTAGTGCACAATGCTGAACAGGGTAGGCTTTTTCTCAGAAACAACCAACAGCCCGCAGATAAACCTTTAGCATTTGAGACACACACATTAAACTGAGACAGAAAAGGCCGCAGGGCCTTCTCGGTCTCTTCCTCGCTCTCGATCTTTGTCTCTTGGATGGCGACAAAGTCGAGACGCTTCCGATTGAGAAGTCTACGGAGTTGTGCTTGTTTCTGCGAAGACCTAAGGCCGCGTACGTTCAAGGTGGCAAATATGAGTCGCTCAGACTGCGCCATGGTGACTACCTTCTAATTCGCTTATCATCCCACTTGATCAGTCCCAAGAGTTGGCGCTGAGGCTTCCCGTGAGCCCCCAGCAGGCCTCCTAGATCGGGATCGGCGACAATTCCCCTTTGGCTTGGACTTTCGGCGACGGCGTGACTCCCTAGTCACTGACTCTGGATCACTCCCTTTGCTTGAATCCGAGCTGGACGATGCGCGACGTTTCAGTATTGCTGTATCCGTAGAGATCTGCATATCATCTTCCGACACTGCACCATGATGAAAAAGCTGCTGTGGAGCTGCAGTGCAAGCAGGTGATGAACTTTCTGCGGCATCCAGCCCAGAGTCTCTATGTTGTACTGGTGGTTCTCCGGCATCTTTATGGGTCAGCGCAACAGCACTCTCCAAAGGATTTCCTACTTGTTCTAGGGCTGGTGCGGAGTCGTTTTGGGTATGCTGCTTGCATGATTCACTTGGCTCTTTGCACGCAGAAGTTTCAATTGTGTCAACAGCGAGTGACTTTCTTTCCTTTTCTGGATTCCTTGTGGTAGAGCTTGCAGCATATGACATTTACGGAGTGTCTCCCGTTGCATCCAAAACCTCGGTGGCATCCATAATATGCTCTTGTAGGTTATCATCTGGCTGTTTTGTGTGCTGTCGCAGCTTGTTGGCGTATGTGATAACACAATCTTCGGCCGAATGACCGAAGCGTCGACAGTTGTCACAGCGAGGGGTCTTGCAGTTTCGACGGATGTGTCCAACCTTACTGCCCCGAAGCCAAAGTGGTGGGCGGCCAGGTATCAGGACGAGGCTTTGCACTCCGCAGACAACAAGAATGTGAGGAATATCCGCAATGCGAACTCCATCAGCAAGGGACAAAACAACATCCCTATTTACCGTCCGCATTTGTTCCATGTCCGCTACTTTCCAGCTTTCTTGTAATATTGTCCTGACCTTCCCAAAAGCTTGCAGTGCCTCGCACACATAGGTGATTACCACTACACCACAAGCACTGGTGCAGAGCATGTCTTCGTGCTGTCGCCATGCGCCAGACTGGTTACTTTGACTGCTTAAATGGATGACATATTGCGTCATATTGTAACAATGTTGGATTACTCGGGGTGTACTAAAACGTATTTATTAAAGGACGAACCTGTGCCCACAACTCAAACAACTATGGTCGTAGAACTTTTCAACAGAACACCAAATATATCTGCTTCTTTTACTTCTTCAAGAGGAGTCCCAAGCGTGTGGCGCAAATCAGCCGGGGGCCAGCTGGGTACTCGTGCTGTCATCATCGTCTCTGCGCAATATTAGAGGGCGCGCATGTATGTCCCTCTGCGCGCAGTGATGGGCGCGTTGTTTGAATGGAGGCACTAGGTCAGGGCAATATGTGCCGTAACGTTTCCTCAAACGTGGAGGCTCAAACAGCTACAGTGTCATTTGTATGGGTGCCTGTGCAGCGTAGGAAAAACAAATACACACTGAATTACTTCGCAGACACCAGGGACGTTTATATCACTACGTGGAATGACTATTCTGGAGATCCTGAAATTGTGTTCGTACATTTGTTAGAAAATAAACGCAAACTATTCGTACAAACGCGTCCAAAAATAAAAAAAAACATGTGCCTGCCAAAGATCAATCCTGGGACCTTCCGCGTGTTAGGCGGATGTGATTACCACTACACCAAAAGCTCGGGTGGATAGCACGTATTCTTGCTGTCGCCATGGGCCAGACCGTGTATTGTGACTGCTTAAAAAGACGACACGTTGCGTCACATGTGTCGTAACGTTTCCTCAAACGTGGAGGCTCAAACAGCTACAGGGTCGTTTGTATGGGTCCCTGTGCTGCGTAGGAAAAAAAAAATACATATTCGTCTATTTCCGAGACATCAGGGACGTTTATATCACTACTTTAAGTGATTTTTCTAGTGATGCTGAAAATGTGTACTTACACCTGTGAGAAATAAACGCAAATTTTCGTACAAACGCGTCCAAAAAATAAAAAAAAACGTGTAAATTCCAGGAATCGAACGTGGGACCTTCCGCGTGTTAGGAGGATTTGATTACCACTACACGACAAGTACGGGTGCAGAACAGGTATTCGTGCTCTCGCCATGGGCCAGACCGGTTACTGTGACTGCTTAAATGGATGACCTATTGCATCATATGTGCCGTAACGTTCTCAAACGTGGGGGCTCAAACAGCTACAGGGTCATTTCTATGGGTCCTTGTGCTGCGTAGGAAAAATGACTACATATTCGTCTATTTCGGAGACATCAGGAACGTTTTTATCACTACCTGAAGTGATTATTCTAGAGATCCTGAAAATGTGTTCTTATACTTGTGAGAAATTAAAAACGAACTATTTGTACAAACGCATCCGAAAAAGTAAATAAACATGTGCCTGCCAGGGATCGAACCTGGGACCTTCCGCGCGTAAGGCGGATGTGATTACCACTACACCACAAGCACTTTTTTCTTTGTTGCCTTCTTGACTACAGGTCAAGCTAATATGGCAATCCCTATCACTCGTGTTTCTTGCGTGATAATGCGTCAAACAAAGATTTTACATCTTCAACAAAGTTGGTAGTCTTATACACATCTCGCATTTTTATAACAGCTTCCGTGAAACACTCACTAACGGATAGAACTCTCACATCACAGTGTCTGTATGATAGCATATTACGCCAAACCGAATGAAGACCAAGTAAAAATATAACATCCAAATTTTGCACAGAACTATCACAAGGCAAAAAATGAATTCCATATGGAGTAAGAGGTACATTTTTTTAAAGTCCTCTGTAAAATGTCCCAAAAGAAAATAGCGTTCTTACAATCAATAAACACATGTGCAACGGTCTCAGGTTTGTTACGCAGGAGACAGCTGCTTCCCCATGGTACATACATCCCTCTCTCTTCAAGGCAAGTTTTTACTGACAAGGTTCCCGTATGAAGTTTAAAAAAGAAGGTTTTCACAATGGGTGGTGTACACATGTTTTTCACTCGCTTTAGTACGTCATGACCATATGATTTTTCATACTTTGAACGGTACAGGGGCACAGGAAAAATATTCTGTATCAGGTCTTCCATAGTGCGCTTTCTTTTCACATTAGTTAGGTAATCTATCAAAAACCTCGCCCTTAAGAAACGATATGAGAACACAACTTCGCGCAAGAACGGTGACAAGGTGTGTCGATCTCGCCTGTCTGAAGATACAAAGACAGATGTGGTGTAACATCGTTGTTTGAAATAAAGAACGTAAAAAGAGTCTCTCTGGTCTCTAATGAGCAGGAAACGTGATATTACTTGGTTAAGAAACAGATAGCACAGAGATATCTCTCCTTGCTAAACTCGCCGAAACAAGTTCTTTCTAGATGTTCTCTCCCACGTAGAGCTCCAGATGAACGTGGCGAATATCCTGTGGACTTTGTGAATGTTTTTACGCGTACAACTCAGTACTTGCAAAAGGTACATAATTTTAGCAGCCAGAAACACGTTGCATACAGCTGACCGAAAAAAAATGATAAGCCACGACCGCCCCATCCTTCGGCGGTCGCCCGCAGTTCTTCAGCCTTTCCAAGCGAAAATGCTTCACTGTCTTGATACCTGTCCAATGGTACCCCTAGGTAACGACTAGGTGTCGTGAGCCACTGATTATTTCCGAAGGAACTGGGCGTGAGGTCGCAATTATCATGCCATAAACCAATGCTTTGTTTTTGTTCAAAAACTTACCCTTGTGTCACAAGCACGGTTGCAGAGCAGGTCTTCGTGCTGTTGCTATGCGCCAAGCTGGTTACTTTGACTGCTTAAATGGATGACATATTGCGTCCTATTGTAACAATGTTGAAAGACTTGGGGTGTAATAAAACGTATTTATTAAAGGGCGAACCAGTGCCCACAACTCAAAGGGACTATGGTCGTAGAACGTTTCAACAGAACACCAAAGATGTCTGCCTTCTGATTGATATGTGGGGTTTAACGTCCCAAAATCACTATATGATTATGAGAGACGCCGTAGTGGAGGGCTCCGGAAATTTAGACCACCTGGGGTTCTTTAACGTGCACCTAATTCTGAGCACACGGGCCTATATTTCCGCCTCCATAAGAAATGCAGCCGCCGCAGTCGGGATTCGAACCCGCGCCCTGCCGGTCAGCAGCCGAGTACCTTAGCCACTAGACCACCGCATCGGGGCATGTCTGCCTTCTTCTACTTCTTCAAGAGGAGTCCCAAGCGCGTGGCGCACATCAGCCGTGGCCAGCTGGGTTCTCGTGCTATCATCGTCGTCTGTGCGCAACACTAGATGGCAGGCATGTATGTCCCTGTGCGTGTGGTGATGGGCGCGTTGTTTAAATACAGGCAATATGTCGCGGCAATATGTGCCGTAACGTTCTCAAACGTGGGGGCTCAAACAGCTAGAGTGTCAATTTTATGGGACCCTGTGCTGCGTAGGAAAAATGAATACATATTCGTCTGTTCCGGAGACATCAGGGGCGTTTTTATCACTACCTGGAGTGATTATTCTAGAGATCCTGAAAATGTGTTGTTACACTCCCGAGAAAATAAACGCGAACTATTTGTACAAACGCGTCCGAAGAAAAAAAAACATGTGCCTGCCAGGGATCGAACTTGGGACCTTCCGCGTGTAAGGCAGATGTGATTACCACTACACCACAAGCACTTTTTTGTTTATTGAATGACATTATCACCAGTAAAGTACACAGAACATACTTCATCAGAATTCAGACAAACACACACAAGCGTCAAGAACGGGAAACCACTCCGAAACGGGGTCAAAAGTCTCGACAACACTGCGCACTTGAGCAGCTGCTTCTCGGAAGACAGATCTCGTCGACCGTGGTGGCTCGGCGTGTCTATCGATCATGCGACTTTTCCATAATGAATAAAGTACCAACAACATAAACAAGTCGTAAGGAGTACTATCAGTCAGACTCTTTTTGAACGGAAGGAACCTAATACCATGGGCTGTGATTGGAAGTTCTTTTCTTAACGTTCTTTTTAGAATGTCCCAAAAATAAAAAGCATCACGACAATGAATAAAACAATGCTCTATAGTCTCTGGTTGGTTGCAGAGTCTACAATTCACTGTCCAGGGTACGTATATTGATTTTTCATTCAGCCACGTTTTCACTGGCAGCGTGGAAGTGTGCAGTTTGAAGAAAAATGTTTTCGCTGCAGGAGATATACACATTCTACGTACACGAAATAATACATCGTGACCAGACAGAAGCGAATATGGCTTTCGATAAACAGGTTCGGGGAAAAGGTTATTCACAAGTGCAGCGGTTAAATTTGTTCTGTCAATAGTATACAAATACTCTAAGGTAAACCTGGCTTTCAAAATACTGACAGTATCAACAATTTTCTTTAGGAATCCCCGCAACGGCAATTCCTTAGCAACGCTTGTTGTGACATGAATAAAAGGAAGGTGGTAACAAAGACGGTTACGAAGAACCGCTAATAGAAATGGGTGGCACACATCCTTGAGGTAGAAAAATCGCAACACCAACTGTCGCACGAACAAATGCACAAGGCCGAGGCCACCCTTTTCGAGTGGAAGAAAAAGATTGTCTCTTCTCATGGGTTCCCAGGAAGAGCTCCAAATAAAGCAGGCAAATATCCTATGAAAGGCTTGAATGTGTACCCGAGAGCAATGCAACACCTGCAGAATATAAATAAGCTTCGATACAAGGAATATATTGCACGCTTTCGCTCTGGCAAAAATGGAAAGCTCCCGTCCGTGCCATGTTGCCACCTTTCGGTGGATCGTAGTTATCGCAGCGGTCCAGTGGGGGCCGCTGTTACGATAGTTATCGAGAGGCACACCGAGGTATTTCATAGGAGTCGCATTCCAATGAATATTTGCGAAGACCGAAGGAGTTGTAGCCCACATGCCTAGCCAGAATCCACTACTTTTATCAAAATTTATGCTGGTGCCAGCGACTTCACAGAAACGTAAAGTAGTGTTGACTGCTTCTTGAACGCTGGGTTTATCAGCGCAAAAGAAGGCAATGTCATCTGCATAAGCTAGAACTTTAACTTCCTCAGCATCATATTGGTAGCCTCTTATGCTGGACTTTAGAAGCACACTTAAACATAATGGTTCCAAATAAAATGCAAAAAGCAAAGGTGACAGCGGACATCCCTGACGTACAGACGAATTTAACTCTATTATATTGGAAAGTGTGCGATTTACAATTAGCCTAGTTGTGCACTTCTTATAACAGAGTGAGATACCATTGTATAGTACATCACCCAACTGCAGGTGTCTTAGGAGCCGGAACAAAAAAACATGCTGTACCTTATCAAATGCTTTTGCAAGGTCTATTTGAAGGAGGGCTACTTGGTCCATGCTACTATCTATACACTCAAGAACTGAACGTGCAATATGTATGTTTGTCTGTATAGAGCGACCACGAATTCCACATGATTGGTGGTCACCTACACATTTAGTAATCACTGTCTGTAGCCGATTTGTCAACAATTTAGCAAATATTTTGTAGTCAACGTTACATAACGATATAGGCCTGTATTCGTTAACTCTCTTTAATGCGTTAGGATCAGCACTTTTTGGGATTAATGTTGTATGGCTCTGATACCACAAGCACTGGTGCAGAGCATATCTTCGTGCTGTCGCCATGCGCCACACTGGTTACTTACTGCTTAAATGGATGACATATTGCGTCATATTGTAACAATGTTTAAGGACTCGGGGTGTAATAAAACGTAGTTATTAAAGGGCGAACCTGTGCCCACAACTCAAAGAACTATGGTCGTAGAACTTTTCAGCAGAACACCAAATATGTCTGCTTCTTCTACTTCTTCAAGAGGAGTCCCAAGCGCGTGGCGCACATCAGCCGGGGGCCAGCTGGGTGCTCTTGCTATCATCATCGTCTCTGCGCAATATTAGAGAGGCAGCATGTATGTCCCTCTGCGCGCGGTGATAGGCGCGTTGTTTGAATGGAGGCACTAGGTCAGGACTATATGTTCCGTAACGTTTCCTCAAACGTGGAGGCTCAAACAGCTACAGTGTCATTTGTATGGGTGCCTGTGTTGCGTAGGAAAAACAAATACACACTGAATTACTTCGCAGACACCAGGGACGTGTATATAACTACGTGGAATGACTATTCTGGAGATCCTGAAAATGTGTTCGTACATTTGTGAGAAAATAAACGCAAACTATGCGTACAAACGCGTCCAAAACTAAAAAAAACATGTGCCTACCAAAGATCAATCCTGGGACCTTCCGCGTGTTAGGCGGATGTGATTACCACTACACCAAAAGCTCGGGTGGATAGCACGTATTCTTGCTGTCGCCATGGGCCAGACCGTGTATTGTGACTGCTTAAAAAGACGACACGTTGCGTCACATGTGCCGTAACGTTTCCTCAAACGTGGAGGCTCAAACAGCTACAGGGTAATTTGTATAGGTCCCTGCGCTGCGTAGGAAAAAAGAATACATATTCGTCTATTTCTGAGACATCAGGGACGTTTATATCACTACTTGAAGGGATTTTTCTAGTGATGCTGAAAATGTGTACTTACACTTGTGAGAAAATAAACGCAAAATATTCGTACAAACGCGTCCAAAAAATAAAAAAAATATGTGCATGCCAGGAATCGAACGTGGGACCTTCCGCGTGTTAGGAGGATTTGATTACCACTACACCACAAGCACTGGTGCAGAGCACGTATTCGTGCTGTCGCCATGGGCCAGACCGGTTACTGGGACTGCCTAAATGGACGACCTATTGCACCATATGTGCCGTAACGTTCTCAAACGTGGAGCTCAAACAGCTATAGGTTCATTTCTATGGGTCCCTGTGCTGCGTAGGAAAAATGAATACATATTCGTCTATTTCCGAGACATCATGGACGTTTTTATCACTACATGAAGTGATTATTCTAGAGATCCTGAAAGTGTGTTCTCAGACTTCCGAGAAAATAAACGTGAACTATTTGTACAAACGCGTCCGAAGAAAAAAAACAAGTGCCTGCAAGAAATCGAACCTGGGACTTTCCACGTGTAAGGCGGATGTGATTACTACACTAGGAGCACTTTTTTCTTTATTGGACTACACTACAAGCACGGGTGCAGAGCACGTCATCGTGCTGTCACCATGCGCCAGACTGGTTACTTTAACTGCTTAAATGAATGACACATTGCGTCATATTGTAACAATGTTGAAGGACTCGGGGTGTAATAAAACGTATTTATTAAAGGGCGAACCTGTGCCCACAACTCAAAGGGACTATGGTCGTAGAACTTCTCAGCAGAGCACCAAAGATGGCTGCCTTCTTCTACTTCTTCAAAAGGAGTCCCAAGCGCGTCGAAGCCGTGGCCAGCTGGGTTCTCGTGCTATCATCATCGTCTGTGCGCAACACTATACGGCAGGCATGTATGTCCCTTTGCGCGCGGCGATGGGCGCGTTGTTTGAATACAGGCAATATGTCGTGGCAATATGTGCCGTAACGTTCTCAAACGTGGGGGCTCAAACAGCTACAGTGTCATCTGTATGGGTCCCTGTGCTGCGTAGGAAAAACAAATACATATTCATCTATTTAGGAAACATCAGGGACGTCTTTATCACTACTTAAAGTGTTTTTTCTAGAGATCCTGAAAATGAGTTCGTACACTTGTGAGAAAATAAACGCAAACTATTCGTACAAACGCATTCAAAAAATAAAAAAAAACATGTACATGCAGGAGATTGAACGTGGGACCTTGCGCGTGTTTGGTGGATGTTATTAACACTACACGACAAGCACGGGTGCAGAACACATATTCGTGCTTTCGCCATGGGCCAGACCGGTAACTGTGACTGCTTAAAGGGATGATCTATTGCATTATATGTGCCGTAAAGTTCTCAAACGGGGGGGCTCAAAGAGCTACAGGGTCATTTGTATGGGTCCTTGTGCTGTGTAGGAAAAATGACTACATATTCGTCTATTTCAGAGACATCAGGGACGCTTTTATCACTACCTGAAGTGATTATTCTAGAGATCCTGAAAATTTGTTCTTACACTTGTGAGAAAATAAACGCGAACTATTTGTACAAACGCGTTGAAAAAAGTAAAAAAAAAACCTGTGCCTGCCAGGGATCGAACCTGACACCTTCCGCGTGTAAGGCGGATGTGATTACCACTACACCACAAGCACTTTTTTCTTTATTGCCTTCTTGACTACAGGTCAAGCTAATATGGCAATTACTATCACACGTGTTTCATGCGTGATAACGCGTCAAACAAAGATTTTACATCTTCAACACAGTCGGTAGTCTTATACAGATCTGGCACTTTTAAAACAGCTTCCGTGAAATACTCACTAACGGATAGAACTCTCACATCACAGTGTCTGTACGATAGCATACTACGCCAAACCGAATGAAGACAAAGTAAAAATATAATATCCAACTTTTGCACAGAACTATTACAAGGCAAAAAATGAATTCCATATGGAGTAAGAGGTAAACTTTTTTTTAAAGTCCTCTGTAAAATGTCCCGAAAGAAAATGGCGTTCTTACAAT
The DNA here is from genome assembly GCA_013436015.1 of Rhipicephalus annulatus. NCBI lineage: Eukaryota > Metazoa > Arthropoda > Arachnida > Ixodida > Ixodidae > Rhipicephalus > Rhipicephalus annulatus. The sequence goes on from WOVY01011477.1 coordinate 423,995, forward strand.
CAATAAACACATGTTCAACGGTCTCAGGTTTGTTACACAGGAGACAGCTGCTTCCCCATGGTACATACATCCCTCTCTCTTCAAGCCAAGTTTTTACTGACAAGGTTCCCGTATGAAGTTTAAAAAAGAAGGTTTTCACATTGGGTGGTGTACACATGTTTTTCACACGCTTTAGTACGTCATGACCATATGATTTTTCATACTTTGAACGGTACAGGGGCACAGGAAAAATATTCTGTATTAGGTCTTTCATAATGCGCTTTCTTTTCACATTAGATAGGTAATCTATCGAAAACCTCGCCCTTAAGAAACGATATGAGAACACAACTTCGCGCAAGAACGGTGACAAGGTGTGTCGTTCTCGCCTGTCTGAAGATACAAAGAAGTCAGACATGTGGTGTAACATCGTTGTTTGAAATAAAGAACGTAAAAAGAGTCGCTCTGGTCTCTAATGAGCAGGAAACGTGATATTACTTGGTTAAGAAACAGATGGCACAGAGACATCCCTCCTTGCTTAACTCGCCGAAAAAAGTTCTTTCTAGATGTTCTCTCCCACGTAGAGCTCCAGATGAACGTGGCGAAAATCTTGTGGACTTTGTGAATGCTCTTACGCGTACAACTAAGTACTTGCATAGGTACATAATTTTAGCAGCCAGAAACACGTTGCATACAGCTGACCGAGAAAAAAATTGATAAGCCACGACCGCCCCATCCTTCGGCGGTCGCGCGCAGTTCTTCAGCCTTTCCAAGCGAAAATGCTTCACTGTCTTGATACCTGTCTAATGGTACCCCTAGGTAACGACTAGGTGTCGTGAGCCACTGATTTTTTTCCGAAGGAACTGGGCGTGAGGTCGCAATTACCATGCCATAAACCAATGCTTTTCTTTTTGTTCAAAAACTTCCACTTGTGTCACAAGCACGGGTGCAGAGCAGGTCTTCGTGCTGTTGCTATGCGCCAGACTGGTTACTTTGACTGCTTAAATGGATGACATATTGTGTCCTATTGTAACAATGTTGAAGGACTTGGGGTGTAATAAAACGTACTTATTAAAGGGCGAACCTGTGCTCACAACTCAAAGGGACTATGGTCGTAGAACGTTTAAACAGAACACCAAAGATGTTTGCCTTCTTCTACTTCTTCAAGAGGAGTCCCAAGCGCGTGGCGCACATCAGCCGTGGCCAGCTGGGTTCTCGTGCTATCATCGTCGTCTGTGCACAACACTAGATGGCAGGCATGTATGTCCCTGTGCGCGCGGTGATGGGCGCGTTTTTAAATACAGGCAATATGTCGCGGCAATATGTGCCGTAACGTTCTCAAACGTGGGGGATCAAACAGCTAGAGTGTCATTTTTATGGGTCCCTGTGCTGCGTAGGAAAAATGAATACATATTCGTCTATTCCGGAGACATCACGGGCGTTTTTATCACTACCTGAAGTGATTATTCTAGAGATCCTGAAAATGTGTTGTTACACTTCCGAGAAAATAAACGTGAACTATTTGTACAAACGCGTCCGAAGAAAAAAAAACATGTGCCTGCCAGGAATCGAACCTGGGACTTTCCACGTGTAAGGCGGATGTGATTACTACACTACGAGCACTTTTTTCTTTATTAGACTACACTACAAGCACGGGTGCAGAGCACGTCATCGTGCTGTCACCATGCGCCAGACTGGTTACTTTAACTGCTTAAATGAATGACACATTGCGTCATATTGTAACAATGTTGAAGGACTCGGGGTGTAATAAAACGTATTTATTAAAGGGCGAACCTGTGCCCACAACTCAAAGGGACTATGGTCGTAGAACTTCTCAGCAGAGCACCAAAGATGGCTGCCTTCTTCTACTTCTTCAAAAGGAGTCCCAAGCGCGTGGAAGCCGTGGCCAGCTGGGTTCTCGTGCTATCATCATCGTCTGTGCACAACACTATACGGCAGGCATGTATGTCCCTTTGGGCGCGGCGATGGGCGCGTTGTTTGAATACAGGCAATATGTCGTGGCAATATGGGCCGTAACGTTCTCAAACGTGGGGGCTCAAACAGCTACAGTGTCATCTGTATGGGTCCCTGTGCTGCGTAGGAAAAACAAATACATATTCATCTATTTAGGAAACATCAGGGACGTCTTTATCACTACTTAAAGTGTTTTTTCTAGAGATCCTGAAAATGAGTTCGTACACTTGTGAGAAAATAAACGCAAACTATTCGTACAAACGCATTCAAAAAATAAAAAAAACATGTACATGCAAGAGATTGAACGTGGGACCTTGCGCGTGTTTGGTGGATGTTATTAACACTACACGACAAGCACGGGTGCAGAACACATATTCGTGCTTTCGCCATGGGCCAGACCGGTAACTGTGACTGCTTAAAGGGATGATCTATTGCATTATATGTGCCGTAAAGTTCTCAAACGGGGGGGCTCAAACAGCTACAGGGTCATTTGTATGGGTCCTTGTGCTGTGTAGGAAAAATGACTACATATTCGTCTATTTCAGAGACATCAGGGACGCTTTTATCACTACCTGAAGTGATTATTCTAGAGATCCTGAAAATTTGTTCTTACACTTGTGAGAAAATAAACGCGAACTATTTGTACAAACGCGTTCAAAAAAGTAAAAAAAAAAAACTTGTGCCTGCCAGGGATCGAACCTGACACCTTCCGCGTGTAAGGCGGATGTGATTACCACTACACCACAAGCACTTTTTTCTTTATTGCCTTCTTGACTACAGGTCAAGCTAATATGGCAATTACTATCACACGTGTTTCATGCGTGATAACGCGTCAAACAAAGATTTTACATCTTCAACACAGTCGGTAGTCTTATACAGATCTCGCACTTTTAAAACAGCTTCCGTGAAATACTCACTAACGGATAGAACTCTCACATCACAGTGTCTGTACGATAGCATACTACGCCAAACCGAATGAAGACAAAGTAAAAATATAATATCCAACTTTTGCACAGAACTATTACAAGGCAAAAAATGAATTCCATATGGAGTAAGAGGTAAACTTTTTTTTAAAGTCCTCTGTAAAATGTCCCGAAAGAAAATGGCGTTCTTACAATCAATAAACACATGTTCAACGGTCTCAGGTTTGTTACACAGGAGACAGCTGCTTCCCCATGGTACATACATCCCTCTCTCTTCAAGCCAAGTTTTTACTGACAAGGTTCCCGTATGAAGTTTAAAAAAGAAGGTTTTCACATTGGGTGGTGTACACATGTTTTTCACACGCTTTAGTACGTCATGACCATATGATTTTTCATACTTTGAACGGTACAGGGGCACAGGAAAAATATTCTGTATTAGGTCTTTCATAATGCGCTTTCTTTTCACATTAGATAGGTAATCTATCGAAAACCTCGCCCTTAAGAAACGATATGAGAACACAACTTCGCGCAAGAACGGTGACAAGGTGTGTCGTTCTCGCCTGTCTGAAGATACAAAGAAGTCAGACATGTGGTGTAACATCGTTGTTTGAAATAAAGAACGTAAAAAGAGTCGCTCTGGTCTCTAATGAGCAGGAAACGTGATATTACTTGGTTAAGAAACAGATGGCACAGAGACATCCCTCCTTGCTTAACTCGCCGAAAAAAGTTCTTTCTAGATGTTCTCTCCCACGTAGAGCTCCAGATGAACGTGGCGAAAATCTTGTGGACTTTGTGAATGCTCTTACGCGTACAACTAAGTACTTGCATAGGTACATAATTTTAGCAGCCAGAAACACGTTGCATACAGCTGACCGAGAAAAAAATTGATAAGCCACGACCGCCCCATCCTTCGGCGGTCGCGCGCAGTTCTTCAGCCTTTCCAAGCGAAAATGCTTCACTGTCTTGATACCTGTCTAATGGTACCCCTAGGTAACGACTAGGTGTCGTGAGCCACTGATTTTTTTCCGAAGGAACTGGGCGTGAGGTCGCAATTACCATGCCATAAACCAATGCTTTTCTTTTTGTTCAAAAACTTCCACTTGTGTCACAAGCACGGGTGCAGAGCAGGTCTTCGTGCTGTTGCTATGCGCCAGACTGGTTACTTTGACTGCTTAAATGGATGACATATTGTGTCCTATTGTAACAATGTTGAAGGACTTGGGGTGTAATAAAACGTACTTATTAAAGGGCGAACCTGTGCTCACAACTCAAAGGGACTATGGTCGTAGAACGTTTAAACAGAACACCAAAGATGTTTGCCTTCTTCTACTTCTTCAAGAGGAGTCCCAAGCGCGTGGCGCACATCAGCCGTGGCCAGCTGGGTTCTCGTGCTATCATCGTCGTCTGTGCACAACACTAGATGGCAGGCATGTATGTCCCTGTGCGCGCGGTGATGGGCGCGTTTTTAAATACAGGCAATATGTCGCGGCAATATGTGCCGTAACGTTCTCAAACGTGGGGGATCAAACAGCTAGAGTGTCATTTTTATGGGTCCCTGTGCTGCGTAGGAAAAATGAATACATATTCGTCTATTCCGGAGACATCACGGGCGTTTTTATCACTACCTGAAGTGATTATTCTAGAGATCCTGAAAATGTGTTGTTACACTTCCGAGAAAATAAACGTGAACTATTTGTACAAACGCGTCCGAAGAAAAAAAAAACATGTGCCTGCCAGGAATCGAACCTGGGACTTTCCACGTGTAAGGCGGATGTGATTACTACACTACGAGCACTTTTTTCTTTATTGGACTACACTACAAGCACGGGTGCAGAGCACGTCATCGTGCTGTCACCATGCGCCAGACTGGTTACTTTAACTGCTTAAATGAATGACACATTGCGTCATATTGTAACAATGTTGAAGGACTCGGGGTGTAATAAAACGTATTTATTAAAGGGCGAACCTGTGCCCACAACTCAAAGGGACTATGGTCGTAGAACTTCTCAGCAGAGCACCAAAGATGGCTGCCTTCTTCTACTTCTTCAAAAGGAGTCCCAAGCGCGTGGAAGCCGTGGCCAGCTGGGTTCTCGTGCTATCATCATCGTCTGTGCACAACACTATACGGCAGGCATGTATGTCCCTTTGGGCGCGGCGATGGGCGCGTTGTTTGAATACAGGCAATATGTCGTGGCAATATGGGCCGTAACGTTCTCAAACGTGGGGGCTCAAACAGCTACAGTGTCATCTGTATGGGTCCCTGTGCTGCGTAGGAAAAACAAATACATATTCATCTATTTAGGAAACATCAGGGACGTCTTTATCACTACTTAAAGTGTTTTTTCTAGAGATCCTGAAAATGAGTTCGTACACTTGTGAGAAAATAAACGCAAACTATTCGTACAAACGCATTCAAAAAATAAAAAAAACATGTACATGCAAGAGATTGAACGTGGGACCTTGCGCGTGTTTGGTGGATGTTATTAACACTACACGACAAGCACGGGTGCAGAACACATATTCGTGCTTTCGCCATGGGCCAGACCGGTAACTGTGACTGCTTAAAGGGATGATCTATTGCATTATATGTGCCGTAAAGTTCTCAAACGGGGGGGCTCAAACAGCTACAGGGTCATTTGTATGGGTCCTTGTGCTGTGTAGGAAAAATGACTACATATTCGTCTATTTCAGAGACATCAGGGACGCTTTTATCACTACCTGAAGTGATTATTCTAGAGATCCTGAAAATTTGTTCTTACACTTGTGAGAAAATAAACGCGAACTATTTGTACAAACGCGTTCAAAAAAGTAAAAAAAAAACTTGTGCCTGCCAGGGATCGAACCTGACACCTTCCGCGTGTAAGGCGGATGTGATTACCACTACACCACAAGCACTTTTTTCTTTATTGCCTTCTTGACTACAGGTCAAGCTAATATGGCAATTACTATCACACGTGTTTCATGCGTGATAACGCGTCAAACAAAGATTTTACATCTTCAACACAGTCGGTAGTCTTATACAGATCTCGCACTTTTAAAACAGCTTCCGTGAAATACTCACTAACGGATAGAACTCTCACATCACAGTGTCTGTACGATAGCATACTACGCCAAACCGAATGAAGACAAAGTAAAAATATAATATCCAACTTTTGCACAGAACTATTACAAGGCAAAAAATGAATTCCATATGGAGTAAGAGGTGAATTTTTTAAAGTCCTCTGTAAAATGTCCCCAAAAATAGCCTTCTTACAATCAATAAACACATGTTCAATGGTTTCAGGTTTGTTACACAGGAGACAGCTGCTTCCCCATGGTACATACATCCCACGCTCTTCAAGCCACGTTTTTACTGACAAGGTTCCCGTATGAAGTTTAAAAAAGAAGGTTTTCACAATGGGTGGTGTACACATGGTTTTCACTCGCTTTAGTACGTCATGACCATAAGATTTTTCATACTTTGAACGGTACAGGGGCACAGGAAAAACATTCTGTATTAGGTCTTTCATAATGCGCTTTCTTTTCACATTAGTTAGGTAATCTATCGAAAACCTCGCCCTTAAGAAACGATATGAGAACACAACTTCGCGCAAGAACTGTGACAAGGAGTGTCGTTCTCGCCTGTCTGAAGATACAAAGAAGTCAGGCATGTGGTGTAACATCGTTGTTTGAAATAAAGAACGTAAAAAAGAGTCTCTCTGGTCTCTAATGAGCAGGAAACGTGATATTACTTGGGTAAGAAACAGATGGCACAGAGACAGCCCTCCTAGCTTAACTCGACGAAACAAGTTCTTTCTAGATGTTCTCTTCCACGTAGAGCTCCAGATGAACGTGGCGAATATCTTGTGGACTTTGTGAATGCTTTTACGCGTACAACTAAGTACTTGCAAAAGGTACATAATTTAAGCAGCCAGAAACGCGTTGCATACAGCTGACCGAGAAAAAATTGATAAGCCACGACCGCCCCATCCTTCGGCGGTCGCGCGCAGTTCTTCAGCCTTTCCAAGCGAAAATGCTTCACTGTCTTGATACCTGTCCAATGGTACCCCTAGGTAACGACTAGGTGTCGTGAGCCACTGAATATTTCTGAAGGAACTGGGCGTGAGGTCCCAATTACCATGCCCTGAACCAATGCTTTTCTCTTTGTTCATTAAACTTCCACTCGTGTCACAAGCACGGGTGCAGAGCTGGTCGTCGTGCTGTCGCCATGCGACAGACTGGTTACTTTGACTGCTTAAATGGATGATATATTGCGTAATATTGTAACAATGTTGAAGGACTGGGGGTGTATCAGAACGTATTTATTAAAGGGCGAACCTGTGCCCACAACTCCAAGGGACTATGGTCGTAGAACGTTTCAGCAGAACACGAAAGATGTCTGGCTTCTTCTACCTCTTCAAGATTAGTCCCATGATTGATTGATATGTGGGGTTTGACGTCCCAAAACCACTATATGATTATGAGAGACGCCGTATTGGAGGGCTCCGGAAATTTAGACCACCTGGGGTTGTTTAACGTGCACCCAAATCTGAGCACACGGGCCTACAACATCTCCGCCTCCATCGGAAATGCAGCCGCCGCAGCCGGGATTTGAACCAGCGCCCTACGGGTCAGCAGCCAAGTACCTTAGCCACTAGACCACCGCGGTGGGGCCAAGATTAGTCCCAAGCGCGTGACGCACATCAGCCATGGCCAGCTGGGTTCTCATGCTATCATCATCGTCTGTGCGCAACACTAGACGGCAGGCATGTATATCCCTGTGTGCGCGGTGATGGGCGCGTTGTTTAAATACAGGCAATATGTCGCGGCATTATGTGCCGTAACGTTTTCAAACGTGGGGGCTCAAACAGCTACAGGGTCATTTCTATGGGTCCCTGTGCTGAGTAGGAAAAATGAATACATATTCGTCTATTTCGGAGACATCAGGGGCGTTTTTATATCTACCTGAAGTGATTATTCTAGAGATCCTGAAAAGGTGCTCTTACACTTCCGAGAAAATAAACGCGAACTATTTGTACAAACGCGTCCGAAGAAAAAAACATGTGCCTGCCAGGGATTCAACCTGGGACCTTCTGCGTGTAAGGCGGATGTGATTACCACTACACTACAAGCACTTTTGTTTCTTTATTGGACTAAACGACAAGCACGGGTGAGAAGCACGTTTTCGTGCTGTCGCCATTCACCAGACTGGTTACTTTGTCTGCTGAAAAGGATGACATTTTGCGTCTTATTGCAACGATATGGAAGGACTCGGAGTGTAATAAAACGTATTTATTAAAGGGCGAGCCTGTGCCCACAACTCAAAGGGACTATGGCCGTAGAACGTTACAGCAGACCACCAAATATGTCTGCCTTCTTCTACTTATTCCGGAGGAGTCCCAAGCGCCTGGCGCACATCAGCCGGGGCCGGCTGGGTTCTCATGCTATCATCATCGTCTCTGTGCAACACTAGTCGGCACGCATATGTGTCCCTGTGCGCGCGGTGATGGGCGCGTTGTTTGAATGCAGGCAATATGTCGCGGCAATATGTGCCGTAACGTTCTCAAACGTGGGGGCTCAAACAGTTACAGTGTCATTTGTATGATTGATTGATTTGATTGATTTGTGGGGTTTAATGTCCCAAAGCCACCATTTGATTATAAGAGACGCCGTAGTGGAGGGCTCCGGTAATTTTGACCACCTGGGGTTTTTAACGTGCACCCTATTCTGAGTACACGGGCCTACAACATTTCCGCCTCCATCGGAAATGCAGTCGCCGCAGCCGGGAATAGAACCCGCGACCTGCGGGTAGGCAGCCGAGTACCTTAGCCACTAGACCACTGTGGCGGGGGTGGTGTCGTTAGTATGAGTCCTTGTGCTGCGTAGGAAAAACAAATATATAATGATCTACTTCGGAGACATCAGTGACGTTTTTATCACTACTGGAAGTGATTTTTCTGGAGATCCTGAAAATGTGTTCGTACACTTGCGAGAAAATAAACGCAAACTGTTCATACAAACGCGACCAAAAAATTAAAAAAAACCCGTGCACGCAAAGAATCGAACGTGGGACCTTCCGCGTGTAAGGCTGATGTGATTACCACTACACGATAAGCACGGGTGCAGAACACGTATTCGTGATGTCGCCATGCGCCAGACCGGTTACTGTGACTGCTTAAAAGGATGACCTATTGCATCATATGTGCCGTAACGTTCTCAAACGTGGAGGCTCTAACAGCTACAGGGTCATTTGTATGGGTCCCTGGGCTGTGTAGGAAAAACGAATACATATTCGTCTATTTCGGAGACATCAGGGACGTTATTATCACTGCTTAAAGTGATTACTCTAAAGATCCTGAAAGTGTGTGGTTAAACTTGTGAGAAAATAAACACAAACCATTTGTGCAAACGTCCGAAAAAACTTGAGCCTGCCAGGGATCGAACCTGGGACCTTCCTCGTATAAGGCGGATATGATTACCAATACACCACAAGTACGGGTACACAGCACGTCTTCGTGCTGTCGCCATGCACCAGACTGATTAGTTTGACTGCTCAAATGGATGACATATTGCGTCATATTGTAAAAATGTTGAAAGATTCGTTGTGTAATAAAACGCATTTATTAAAGGGCGAGCCTATGCCCAGAACTCAAAAGGACTATGGTCGTAGAACGTTTCAGAAGAACACCAAAGATGTCTGCCATCTTCTACTTCTTCAAGAGAAGCCCCAAGCGCATGGCGCACGTCAACCGTGGCCAGCTGGGTTCTCGTGCTATCATAATAGTCTCTGCGCAACATTAGAGGGCGCGCATGTATGTCCCTGTGTGTGCGGTGATGGGCGCGTTGTTTGAATGCAGGCAATATGTCACGGCAATATGTGCCGTAACGTTTTCAAACTTGGGGGCTCAAACAGCTACAGTGTCATTTGTATAGGTCCCTGTGCTGCGTACGAAAAACAAATACATATTCAACTATTTCGGAGATATCGGGGACGTTTTTATCGCTACTTGAAGTCATTTTTGAAGAGATCCTGAAATTGTGTTCGTACACTTGTGAAAAAATGAACGCAAACTCTTCGTACAAACGCGTCCAAAAAATAAAAAATGAAACATGTGCCTACCAGGAATCGAACGTGGCACCTTCCGCGTGTTAGGGTGATGTGATTACCACTCCACCACAAGCCAGGCTCAGAGCACGACTTCGTGCTGTCGCCATGTGCCAGACTGGTTACTGTCACTGCTTAAAGGGCGACCCATTGCATCTTATGTGCCGTAACGTTCTCAAACGCGGGGGCTCAAACAGCTACACGGTCATTTGTAAGGTTCTCTGCGCTGTGTAGGAAAAATGAATACATATTCGTCTATTTCAGTGACTGTCGCAAACGAGCGCTGCGAAAAAGCGCGTGCCGCGGAATTTTAGCGACGGTAATGATACCAAGCGCTGAGAGACGCCTCAAGGTCAACAATAAAAAAGAAAACAAGCATCCAAAAACTCCCCGGGTGCTTCGTCTCTCCCTCCCTCTCGGAAGAGTAGTCTGGACAGCCAACCACCTCACAGCGGCGGCAGAGCAACCCTTGGAAGGTTCTCGAAGGAAAGGGGCGGGGTGATGTGGAGTTTCGTCACGAGTGGCAGACGGCCCTCGAAATTCTCGCTCTTTCCCCAGCCTTGGCTGTGCATCGCGCCGACCAAATGATGAGAAGTTTCTGGAATCCAGCGCGGAAGGTATTTAATTGAGCAGCAGAGATAGGAGAAAAGTTGAAGAAGAAAGTATGCGCCAAAGAGCGTAGGGTGTTTCCGCCGTGTCGTCGGTGAAGGCTCTGTCCTCAGTGACAAAGCAGGTAATGAAGAGGATTTCCACCTGAGGGGTGAAGACTCGTGCTAAAGGCAGAATATTTTGTCTACTACCAGCGAGCGAAGACGCGTTGCAACAGCTTCGGGTGGGAAGCCGACGTGTTACCGGCAAAGAAGTTTGTTGCTTGGAGAGCGGCCAATTGAAGACGCGAGGTTTCCCGGAAGAGAAATTTCGGGGGCAGCGGAACGACAACAGCGCTGTACTTTGAGTGAGTGATTCTTGGAAGAGTCTCATTCAGACTATGTTTTAAGGACATTGGACTGAATTGGTTTGTGAACTCTTTAGTCTTTAAGGGTCTTGGTTGTTCGATGCATGCGATTGAATTGTAGTGCGTTTTGTTGTTTGTGTCCGTTGTTTTGAGTTTGGCTGATTGTACTGTGTAGTACGTTGTTTATCGGAGACATATCGTATTAAACTGTTGCCGAGTGTGCATATTTGTGTATCGCTTGATCTGCCATGTTTGAGAATATAATTTGTTTTTATTTATCAACTCTCGGCTCTGACTAGTGCTTTGGACCACAGCCGGCGTCCGCTGACGTGCGAAATAGGACCACTTCAAAATATTCCGTGCTTTCGTGGTGCAGTTTGGGGGGCCAAGACTTCGGCACTTGGAATTAGCCCGGCGATCGCCTCTCTAAAAAAGGGACTTGTAACAAAGACATCACGGACGCTTATATCACTACTCGAAGTGATTTTTCTAGAGATCCTAAAAATGTGTTCGTACACTTGTGAGAAAATAAACGCAAGCTGTTCGTACAAACGCGTCCCCCAAAAATTGTGGATGCAAGGGATTGAACGTGGGATTTTTCGCATGTTAGGCGGATGTGAATACCACTACATGACAAGCACGGGGGCAGAACACGTATTCGTGCTGTTGCCATTGACCAGACTGGTTGCTGTAAGTACTTAAAAGAATGACATATTGCGTCATATGTACCGTAAGATTTCTTCAAACGTGGGGGCGCAAACAGCTATAGTGTCATTTTTATGGGTCCCTTAACTGCGTAGGAATAACAAATACATATTCAACTATTTTGGAGACATCAGGAGCTCCTCAAAACGCAAACCATTCGTACAAACGCGTCCAAAAAATAAAAAAAAAACATGTGCCTGCCAGGGATCGAACATGGCACCTTGCGCGTGGTAGGCGGATGTGATTAGCACTACACCACAAGCACGGGTGCAGAGCACGTCTTCGTGCTGTCGCCATTCGCCAGACTGGTTACTTTGACTGCTTAAAAGGATGACCTATTGCATCATATGTACCGTAACGTTTCTTCAAACGTGAAGGCTCAAACAGCTACAGTGCCACTTGTATGGGTGCCTATGCTGTGTAGGAAAAACAAATACATATTCATCTATTTCAGAGACATCAGGGACGTTTATGTCACTACTTGAAGTGATTATTCTAGAGATCCTGAAAATGTGTTCGTACACTTGTGAGAAAATAAAAGAAACTATTCGTACAAACGCGTCCAAAAATAAAAAAAAGAACATGTGGCTGCCAGGGATCGAACGTGACACCTTCCGCGTGTTAGGGGGATGTCATTACCTCTACACGAAGAGCACGGGTGCAGAACACGTAATCGTGCTTTCGCCATGGGCCAGAGCGGTAACTGTGACTGCTTAAAAGGATGACCTATTGCATCACATGTGCCGTAACGTTCTCAAACGTGGGGGCTCAAACAGCGACAGGGTCATTTGTATGGGTCCTTCTGGTTCGTAGGAAAAATGACTACATATTCGTCTATGTCGGAGACATCAGGGACATTTTTATCACTACCTGAAGTGATTATTCTAGAGATCCTGAAAATGTGTTCTTACACTTGTGATAAAATAAGCGCGAACTATTTTAGAAACGCGCCCGAAAAAGTAAAAAAAAACTTGTGCCTGCCAGGGATCCAACCTGGAACCTTCCGCGTGTAAGGCGGATGTGATTACCACTACACCAAAAGCGCGTTTTTTCTTTATTGCCTTCTTGACTATAAGTCAAGCTATTATGGCAATCACTATCACACGTGTTTCATGCGTGATAACGCGTCAAACAAACATTTTACATCTTACACACAGTCGGTAGTCCTTTACACATCTCACACTTTTATAACAGCTTCCATGAAACACTCAATAACGGTTATAACTCACACATCACACTGTCTGTACGATAGCATACTACGCCAAACCGAATGAAGACCAAATAAAAATATAACATCTAAATTTTGCACAGAACTATCACAAGGCAAAAAATGAATATCCATATGGAGTAAGAGGTAAATCTTTTTTTGAAGCCCTCTGTAAAATGTCCCAAAAGAAAATAGCGTTCTTACAATCAATAAACATATGTTCAATGGTCTCAGATTTGTTACACAGGAGACAGCTGCTTCGCAATTATTCATACATCCCTCTCTCTTCAAGCCACGTTTTTACTGACAAGGTGCGCGTATGAAGTTTAAAAAAGAAGGTTTTCACATTGGGTGGTATACACATGTTTTTCACTCGCTTTAGTACGTCATGACCACATGGTTTTTCATACCTTGAACGGTACAGGGGCACAGGGAAAACATTCTGTATTAGTTCTTTCATAATGCGCTTTCTTTTCACATTAGTTAGGTAATCTATCGAAAACCTCGCCCTTAAGAAACGATATGAGAACACAACTTCGCTCAAGAACGGTGACAAGATGTGTCGTTCTCGCCTGTCTGAAGAAACAAAGAAGTCAGGCATGTGGTGTAACAGCGTTGTTTGAAATAAAGAACGTAAAAAAGAGTCTCTCTGGTCTCTAATGAGCAGGAAACGTGATATTACTTGGTTAAGAAACAGATGGCACAGAGACAGCCCTCCTTGCTTAACTCGCCGAAACAAGTTCTTTCTAGATGTTCTCTCCCACGTAGAGCTCCAGATGAACGTGGCGACCATCCTGTGGACTTTGTGAATGCTTTTACGCGTACAACTAAGTACTTGCAAAAGGTACATAATTTTAGCAGCCAGAAACACGTTGCATACAGCTGACCGAGAAAAAATTGATAAGCCACGACCGCCCCATCCTTTGGCGGTCGCGCGCAGTTCTTGAGCCTTTCCAAGCGCAAATGTTTCACTGTCTTGATACCTGTCCAATGGTACCCCTAGGTAACGACTAGGTGTCGTGAGCCACTGAATATTTCCAAAGAAACTGGGAGTGAGGTCCCAATTACCATGCCATAAACCAATGCTTTTCTCCTTGTTCTATAAACTTCCACTCGTGTCACAAGCACGGGTGCAGAGCAGGTCTTCGTGCTGTCGCTATGCGCCAGACTGGTTACTTTGACTGCTTAAATGGATGACATATTGCGTCACATTGTAACAATGTTGAAGGACTGGGGGTATAATAAAACGTATTTATTAAAGGGCGAACCTGTGCCCACAACTCAAAGAGACTATGGTCGTAGAACGTTTCAGCAGAACACCAAAGATGTCTGCCTTCTTCTACTTCTTCAAGAGGAGTTCCAAGAGCGTGGCGCACATCAGTTGTGGCCAGCTGGGTTCTCGTGCTATCATCATCGTCTGTGCACAACACTAGACGGCAGGCATGTATGTCCCTGTGCTCGTGGTGATGGGCGCGTTGTTTAAAAACAGGCAATATGTCGGGGCAATATGTGCCGTAACGTTCTCAAACGTGGGGGCTAAAACAGCTACAGTGTCAATTGTATGGGTCCCTGTGCTGCGTAGGAAATTCAAACACATATTCGTCTATTCAGGAAACATCAGGGACGTTTTTTTCACTATTTGAAGTGATTTTTCTAAAGATCCAGAAAATGCGTTCATACACTTGTGAGAAAATAAACGCAAACTATTCGTACAAACGCATCCAAAAATAAAAAAACATGTGCCTGCCAGGAATAAAACGCGGGACCTTCCGCGTGTTAGGAGGATTTGATTACCACTACACGACAAGCACGGGTGCAGAACACGTATTCGTGCAGTGGCCATGGGCCAGACCGGTTACTGTGACTGCCTAAATGGATCACCCATTGCACCATATGTGCCGTAATGTTCTGAAACGTGGAGCTCAAACAGCTACAGGGTCATTTCTATGGGTCCCTGTGCTGCGTAGGAAAAATGAATACACATTCGTCTATTTCGGAGACATCAGGGACGTTTTTAGCACTACCTGAAGTGAATATTCTAGAGATCCTGAAAATGTGTTCTTACACTTCCGAGAAATAAACGTGAACTATTTGTATAAACGCGTCCGAACAAAAAAAAAACATGTGCCTGTTAGGGATTGAACCTGGGACCTTCCGCGTGTAAGGCAGATGTGATTAACACTACACCACAAGCACTGGTGCCGAGCACGTCTTCGTGCTGTCGCCATGCGCCAGACTGGTTACTTTGACTGCTTAAATGGATGACATATTGTGTCACATTGTAACAATGTTGAAGGACTCGGGGTGTAATAAAACGTATTTATTAAAGGGCGAACATGTGCCCACAACTGAATGAACTACGGTCGTAGAACGTTTCAGCAGAACACCTAATATGTCTGCTTGTTCTACTTCTTCAAGAGGAGTCCCAAGCGCGTGGCGCACATCAGCCGGGGCGAGATGGGTTCTCGTGCTATCATCATGGTCTCTGCGCAACATTAGAGGGCGCGCCTGTATGTCCTTCTGCGTGCGGCGATTGGCGCGTTGTTCGAATACAGGCAATATGTCGCGGCAATATGTGCCATAACGTTCTCAAACGTGGGGGCTCAAACAGCTACAGTGTCATTTTTATGGGTCCCTGCGCTACATAGGATAAACAAATACATATTCATCTATTTAGGAAACATCAGGGACGTTTTTATCACTACTTGAAGTGATTTTTCTAGAGATCCTGAAATTGAGTTTGCACACTTGTGAGAAAATAAACGCAAACTATTCGTACAAACGCATCAAAAAATAAAAAATAAACTTGTACATGCAAGAGATTGAACGTGGGACCTTGCGCGTGTTAGGCAGATGTGATTACCACTACACGACAAGCATGAGTGCAGAACACGTGTTCGTGCTATCGCCATTGGCCAGACCGGTTACTGTGATAGCTTGAAAGGATGACCTATTGCATCATAAGTACCATAACGTTTCTTCAAACGTGGGGTCTCAAACAGCTACAGTGTCGTTTGTATGGGTGCCTGTGCTGCGTAGGAAAAACAAATACATATTCATCTATTTCGCAGAAACCAGGAACGTTTATATCACTACGTGAAATGATTATTCTGGAGATGCGGAAAATGTGTTTTTACACTTGTTAGAAAATAAACGCAAACTATTCGTACAAACGCGTCCAAAAAATAAAAAAAAAGACGTGACTGCCAAAGATCGATTCTGGGACTTTTCGCGTGTTAGGGGGATGTGATTACCACTACACGACAAGCACGGGTGCAGAACACGTATTCGTGATGTCGCCATGGGCCAGACCGGTAACTGTGACTGCTTCAAAAGATGACCTATTGCATCATATGTGCCATAACGTTCTCAAACCTGGGGGCTCAAACAGCTACAGTGTTATTTGTATGAGTGCTTGTGCTGCGTAGGAAAAACGAATACATATTTGTCTATTTCGGAGACATTAGGGACGTTATTATCACTACTTGAAGTGATTATGCTAGAGATCCTGAAAGTGTGTTTTTACACTTGTGAGAAAATAAACGCAAACCATTTGTAAAAAACGCATCCAAAAACATGTGCCAGCCAGGGATCGATCCTGGGACCTTCTGGTGTTAGGCGGATGTGATCACCACTATACCACAAGCACGGGTGGAGAACACGTATTCGTGTTGTCGCGATGGGCCAGACCGTTTACTGTGACTGCATAAAAAAACGACATATTGCGTCACATGTGCCGTAACGTTTCCTCAAACGTGGGGGCTCAAAGAGCTACAGGGTCATTTGTTTAGGTCCCTGTGCTGCCGAGGAAAAATGAATACATACTCGTCTATTTCGGAGACATCAGGGACGTTTTTCTCACTACCTGAAGTGATTATTCTAGAGATCTTGAAAAGGTGTTCTTCCACTTGTGAGAAAATAAACGCGAACTATTTGTTCAAACGCGTCCGAAAAAATAAAAAAAAAAACGTGTGCCTGCCAGGGATCAAACCTGGGACCTTCCGCGTGTAAGGCAGATGTAATTACCCCTATACCATAAGCACGGGTGCAGAGCACGTCTTTGCGCTGTCGCCATGCGCCAGACTGGTTACTTTGACTATTTAAATGGATGACATATTGCGCTATATTGTAACATTGTTGAAGGACTCGGGGTGTAATAAAACGTATTTATTAAAGGCCGAACCCATGCCCACAACTAAAAGGGGATATGGTAGTCGAACATATCAGCAGAACACCAAAGATGATGATGATGATGATGATGATGATGATGATTCCACAGTCATGGCTCGTACCCACTCAGGGGGATCAGTCAAGAATCGATGACCTAATTCAGTAAGTTTTTTTTCAATATCGAAAACACCCACTAGAAAAAAGAGAAAAAAAGAAAAGACACCCTAGGCAGAATGAAAGGAGTGCAATAGTTGTTTGTCACTCGTTCAGATAAGAGTTATTCATTACCTTGAATACGAATCAGCATGGTTTAACAATGCTCTTGTATATGTTGGAATTTTTTTCACGAATATTAATCACGCAATTAAAAGCCTAATTCTTTTACTTTCATTAATGTACTAGCTAACTGCATAGAAAACGTTCTCGTGGCTGAAGCGCAGATCGTAAGCGCGAAAGGAAAGTATGTTTTCTACAGTGAAATTCAGCCCCAGGCTAGCGAATGGGAGGATTAAGAATGTTTTCCTGAGCAATTTGTATAGGGGACATGATAAAAAATGGTGCTCTAATGTTTCCAATACTGAACAAAAGTTGCATAGTGATGATATCGCCAGACAAGCCCTATGCGAATAGAAATTTATCGGGGGGACGCGACATCGAAATCTGGTTATTATGGTTTACAACTGTCTTGTAGGACACCAATTAACTTTCACTGGAAACCTTAAGTGAGTAAATTCTGGTGTTGACAATATTGCTTCCATAGCGTCTGCACTAAGCGCAAGTTTTCTATATCTTGTCGCAGTTATAGTGGCCACTTCGGGAAGGACTGATAGTACTGGCCCTTCCAATGCTGCTCGCGCTAGAGAGTCGGCGAATTCATTTACTTCTGAGCCGCAATGACCGGGTACCCATACTAATTTCAGTAGCTGCAGCTGAGGAGGAACTAGCATAAGGAGCGTCTTTAAGGCCATCGATTTTGTTGACGCCGTAATCGACGTACACACTGACAGGGAATCCGGGATTATGATCGCGTTAGCGGCATTCAAAGGTAGCTTTTTCAGCGCTAGAACTATTGCCAACAGTTCAGCTTCAAAAACTGGGGTGAAATCCGGTAATCTTAATGAAAAAGACCAGTCAAGCGAATGGGAGTATATACCTACACCATTCTTTTCATCCAACATTGAAGCATCTGTGGCTATATATTATTTGTTTCTGCGTGTGCAAGATAATCCTGCATTCGGCTATTGAAGACCACATAGAATTGTAATTTGGGCTTAGAGGGAAAGATCTCATCGAATTCTATCTTAAGAATATGATTTGTAACCTGCGCTGCAATCACCTCTCGAATTTTTACATTTAACCTATCTAGTTGTTTCTGGACAAAAGCAATTTGAGGTGTTCGAACGCGTGGCCAATGGGCAAGAAAAAAGCTGTCTGGGTCGTTTATAAAATTATAATCAGATCGTCTTGGCGCACAGCTAAAAAATTTCAGAAACGTCCGAACCGTTAGGATATGAAAACACCAAGGCAAAGAGGTAATCGTGCTCCCTGATACAAAACTTTGTTTGTTACAAACCTAGGAAGTCCTAGACACAATCTCAAGGCTTCTCGTTCCAGCATAACCAGAGGCTTTATTTTATAAGAAGGGCCACCTGAGAACAATACGCACCTAAATACGACATCAAAGATGTCTGCCTTCTTCTGCTTCTTGAAAGGAGTCCAAAGCGCGTGCCGCACATCAGCCGGGGCCAGCTGGGTTCTCGTGCTATCATCATCGTCTCTGCGCAATTTTAGAGAGCGCGAATGTATGTCCCTGTGCGGGCGTTGATTGATTGTTATGTGGGGTTTAACGTCCCAAAACCACAGTATGATTATGAGAGAAGCCGTAGTGGAGGGCTACGGAAATTCTGACCACCTGGGGTTCTTTAACGTGCACCCAAATCTGAGCACATGGGCCTACAACATTTCCGCCTCCATCGGAAATGCAGCCGCTGCAGCCGGGATTCGAACCCGCGCCCTGCGGGTCAGCAGCCGAGTACCTTAGCCACTAGACGACCGCGGCGGGGCCTGTGCGCGCGTTGATGGGCGCGTTGTTTGAATGCAGGCAATATGTCGCGGCAATATGTGCCGTAACGTTCTCAAACTTGGGGGCTCAAACAGCTACCGTGTCGTTTGTTTGGGTCGCTGTGCTGCGTAGGAAAAACAAATACATATTCATCTATTTCGGAGATATCAGAAACGTTTTTATTACTACTTGAAGTGATTTTTCTAGAGATCCTGAAAATGTGTTCGTACACTTGTGAGAAAATAAACGCAAACCATTCGTACAAACGCGTCCAAAATATAAAAAAAAAACATGTGCCTGCCAGGGATCGAACATGGCGCTTTCCGCGTGTTAGGGGGATGTCATTACCAGTACACGACAAGCACGGGTGCAGAACACGTATTCGTGCTGTCGCCAAGGACCAGACCGGTAACTCTGACTGCTTAAAAGGATGACCTATTGCATCATATGTTCCGTAACGTTCTCAATAGTGGGGGCTCAAGCAGCTACACGGTCATTTGTATGGGTCCCTGTGCTGCGTAGGAAAAACGAATAAATATTCGTCGATTTCGAAGACATCAGGGACGTTAATATTACTACTTGAAGTGATTATTCTGGAGATCTTGAAAGTGTGTTCTTACACTTGTGAGAAAAAAAACACAAACGCGCCCGAAAAAAAAACATGTGCCTGCCGGGGATCGATCCTGGGACCTTCTTCGTGTTAGGCGGATGTGATTACCACTACACCACAAGCACGGGTCGAGAACGCGTATCCGTGCTGTCGCCATCGGCCAGACCGTTTACTGTGACTGCTTAAAAAGACGACATAATGCGTTACATGTGCCGAAACGTTTCCTCAAACGTGGGGGCTCAAACAGCTACAGGGTCATTGGTATGGGTCCCTGTGCTCCATAGGAAAAACAAATACATATTCATATACTTCGGAGATATCAGGGAAGTTTTATGACTATTTGAAGTGATTTTTCTAAAGATCCTGAAAATGTGTTCGTACACTTGTGAGAAAGTAAACGCATACTATTCGTACAAACGCGTCGAAAAAATAAAAAAAAAAACTTGTGCCTGCCAGGGATCGAACGTGGCACCTTCCGCGTGTTAGGGGGATGTGATTAACACTACACGACAAGCACGGGTGCAGAACACGTATTCTTGCTGTCGCCATGGGCCAGACCGGTTACTGTGACTGCTTAAAGGGATGATCTATTGCATCATATGTGCCGTAACGTTCTCAAACGCGGGGACTCAAATAGCTACAGGGCCATTTGTATGGGTCCTTGTGCTGCGTAGGAAAATTGACTACATATTCGTCTATTTTGGAGACATCAGGGACGTTTTTGTCACTACCTGAAGTGATTTTTCTAGAGATCCTGAATATGTGTTCTTACACTTCCGAGAAAATAAACGCGAACTATTTGTATAAACGCGTCCGAAAAAGTAAAAAAAAACGTATGCCTGCCAGGGATAGAACCTGGGACCTTCCGCGTGTAAGGCGGATGTGATTACCACTACACCACAAGCACTTTTTTCTGTATTGCCTTCTTGACTACAGGTCAAGCTAATAGGGCAACCACTATCACGCGTGTTTCATGCGTGATAACGCGTCAAACAAAGATTTTACATCTTCAACACAGTCGGTAGTCTTATACACATCTGGCACTTTTATAACAGCTTCCATGAAACACTCAATAACGGATAGAACTCACGCATCACAGTGTCTGTACGATAGCATACTACGCCAAACCGAATGAAGACCAAGTAAAAATATAACATCCAAATTTTGCACAGAACTATCACAAGGCAAAAAATGAATATCCATATGGAGTAAGAGGTAAATCTTTTTTTAAAGCCCTCTGTAAAATGTCCCAAAAGAAAATAGCGTTCTTACAATCAATAAACACATGTGTAATGGTCTCAGGTTTGTTACACAGGAGACAGCTGCTTCCCAATCATTCATACATCCCTCTCTCTTCAAGCCACGTTTTTACTGACAAGGTGCCCGTATGAAGTTTAAAAAAGAAGGTTTTCACTTTGGGTGGTATACACATGTTTTTCACTCGCTTTAGTACGTCATGACCACATGATTTTTCATACTTTGAACGGTACAGGGGCACAGGGAAAACATTCTGTATTAGTTCTTTCATAATGCGCTTTCTTTTCACATTAGTTAGGTAATCTATCGAAAACCTCGCCCTTAAGAAACGATATGAGAACACAACTTCGCGCAAGAACGGTGACGAGGTGTGTCGTTCTCGCCTGTCTGAAGATACAAAGAAGTCAGGCATGTGGTGTAACAGCGTTGTTTGAAATAAAGAACGTAAAAAAGAGTCTCTCTGGTCTCTAATGAGCAGGAAACGTGATATTACTTGGTTAAGAAACAGATGGCACAGAGACAGCCCTCCTTGCTTAACTCGCCGAAACAAGTTCTTTCTAGATGTTCTCTCCCACGTAGAGCTCCAGATGAACGTGGCGACCATCCTGTGGACTTTGTGAATGCTTTTATGCTTACAACTAAGTACTTGCAAAAGGTACATAATTTTAGCAGCCAGAAACACGTTGCATACAGCTGACCGAGAAAAAATTGATAAGCCACGACCGCCCCATCCTTTGGCGGTCGCGCGCAGTTCTTGAGCCTTTTCAAGCGCAAATGCTTCACTGTCTTGATACCTGTCCAATGGTACCCCTAGGTAACGACTAGGTGTCGTGAGCCACTGAATATTTCCAAAGGAACAGGGAGTGAGGTCCCAATTACCATGCCATAAACCAATGCTTTTCTCCTTGCTCTATAATTTTCCACTCGTGTCACAAGCACGGGTGCAGAGCAGGTCTTCGTGCTGTCGCTATGCGCCAGACTGGTTACTTTGACTGCTTAAATGGATGACATATTGCGTCATATTGTAACAATGTTGAAGGACAGGGGGTATAATAAAACGTATTTATTAAAGGGCGAACCTGTGCCCACAACTCAAAGAGACTACGTTCGTAGAACGTTTCAGCAGAACACCAAAGATGTCTGCCTTCTTCTAGTTCTTCAAGAGGAGTCCCAAGCGCGTGGCGCACATCAGTTGTGGCCAGCTGGGTTCTCGTGCTATCATCATCGTCTGTGCACAACACTAGACGGCAGGCATGTATGTCCCTGTGCTCGTGGTGATGGGCGCGTTGTTTAAATACAGGCAAAAGTGTCGCGGCAATATGTGCCCTAACGTTCTCAAACGTGGGGGCTAAAACAGCTACAGTGTCAATTGTATGGGTCCCTGTGCTGCGTAGGAAATTCAAACACATATTCATCTATTCAGGAAACATCAGGGACGTTTTTTTCACTATTTGAAGTGATTTTTCTAAAGATCCAGAAAATGCGTTCATACACTTGTGAGAAAATAAACGCAAACTATTCGTACAAACGCATCCGAAAATAAAAAAAAACATGTACATGCAAGAGATTGAACGTGGGACCTTGCGCGTGTTAGGCAGATGTGATTACCACTACACGACAAGCACGAGTGCCGAACACGTATTCGTGCTGTCGCCATGGGCCAGACCGGTTATTGTGACAGCTTAAAATGATGACCTATTGCATCATAAGTACCGTAACGTTTCCTCAAACGTGGAGGCTCAAACAGCTACAGGGTCATTTGTATAGGTCCCTGTGCTGCGTAGGAAAAAGAATACATATTCGTCTATTTCCGAGACATCAGGGACGTTTATATCACTACTTGAAGTGATTTCTATAGTGATGCTGAAAATGTGTATTTACACTTGTGGGAAAATAAACGCAAAATATTCATACAAACGCGTCCAAAAAATAAAAAAAAACATGTGCATGCCAGGAATCGAACGCGGGACGTTCCGCGTGTTAGGAGGATTTGATTACCACTACACGACAAGCACGGGTGCAGAACACGTATTCGTGCTGTCGCCATGGGCCAGACCGGTTACTGTGACTGCCTAAATGGATGACCCATTGCACCATATGTGCCGTAACGTTCTGAAACGTGGAGCTCAAACAGCTACAGGGTCATTTCTATAGATACCTGTGCTGCGTAGGAAAAATGAATACATATTCGTCTATTTCGGTGACATCAGGGACGTTTTTAGCACTACCTGAAGTGATTATTCTAGAGATCCTGAAAATGTGTTCTTACACTTCCGAGAAATAAACGTGAACCATTTGTATAAACGCGTCCGAACAAAAAAAAAACATGTGCCTGTTAGGGATTGAACCTGGGACCTTCCGCGTGTAAGGCAGATGTGATTAACACTACACCACAAGCACTGGTGCCGAGCACGTCTTCGTGCTGTCGCCATGCGCCAGACTGGTTACTTTGACTGCTTAAATGGATGACATATTGTGTCATATTGTAACAATGTTGAAGGACTCGGGGTGTAATAAAACGTATTTATTAAAGAGCGAACGTGTGCCCACAACTGAAAGAACTATGGTCGTAGAACGTTTCAGCAGAACACCTAATATGTCTGCTTGTTCTACTTCTTCAAGAGGAGTCCCAAGCGTGTGGCGCACATCAGCCGGGGCCAGCTGGGTTCTCGTGCTATCATCATGGTCTCTGCGCAACATTAGAGGGCGCGCATGTATGTCCCTCGGCGCGCGGCGATTGGCGCGTTGTTCGAATACAGGCAATATGTCGCGGCAATATGTGCCATAACGTTCTCAAACGTGGGGGCTCAAACAGCTACAGTGTCATTTTTATGGGTCCCTGTGCTACGTAGGATAAACAAATACATATTCATCTATTTAGGAAACATCAGGGACGTTTTTATCACTACTTGAAGTGATTTTTCTAGAGATCCTGAAAATGAGTTCGTACACTTGTGAGAAAATAAACGCAAACTATTCGTACAAACGCATCAAAAAATAAAAAAAAAACTTGTATATGCAAGAGATTGAACGTGGGACCTTGCGCGTGTTAGGCAGATGTGATTACCAGTACACGACAAGCATGAGTGCAGAACACGTGTTCGTGCTGTCGCCATTGGCCAGACCGGTTACTGTGATAGCTTGAAAGGATGACATATTGCATCATAAGTACCATAACGTTTCTTCAAACGTGGGGTCTCAAACAGCTACAGTGTCGTTTGTATGGGTGCCTGTGCTGCGTAGGAAAAACAAATACATATTCATCTATTTCGCAGAAACCAGGAACGTTTATATCACTACGTGAAATGATTATTCTGGAGATGCGGAAAATGTGTTTATACACTTGTTAGAAAATAAACGCAAACTATTCGTACAAACGCGTCCAAAAAATAAAAAAAACACGTGACTGCCAAAGATCGATCCTGGGACTTTCCGCGTGTTAGGGGGATGTGATTACCACTACACGACAAGCACGGGTGGAGAACACGTATTCGTGCTGTCGCCATGGGCCAGACCGGTAACTGTGACTGCTTAAAAAGATGACCTATTGCATCATATGTGCCATAACGTTCTCAAACCTTTGGGCTCAAACAGCTACAGTGTTATTTGTATGAGTGCCTGTGCTGCGTAGGAAAAACGAATACATATTTGTCTATTTCGGAGACATCAGGGACGTTATTATCACTACTTGAATTGATTATGCTAGAGATCCTGAAAGTGTGTTTTTACACTTGTGAGAAAATAAACGCAAACCATGTGTACAAACGCATCCAAAAACATGTGCCAGCCAGGGATCGATCCTGGGACCTTCTGCGTGTTAGGCGGATGTGATCACCACTACACCACAAGCACGGGTGCAGAGCACGTCTTTGCGCTGTCGCCATGCGCCAGACTGGTTACTTTGACTATTTAAATGGATGACATATTGCGCTATATTGTAACATTGTTGAAGGACTCGGGGTGTAATAAAACGTATTTATTAAAGGCCGAACCCGTGCCCACAACTAAAAGGGGATATGGTAGACGAACATATCAGCAGAACACCAAAGATGATGATGATGATGATGATGATGATGATGATGATGATGATTCCACAGTCATGGCTCGTACCCACTCAGGGGGATCAGCCAAGAATCGATGACGTAATTCAGTAAGTTTTTTTTCAATATCGAAAACACCCACTAGAAAAAAGAGAAAAAAAGAAAAGACACCCTAGGCAGAATGAAAGGAGTGCAATAGTTGTTTGTCACTCGTTCAGATAAGAGATATTCATTACCTTGAATACGAATCAGCATGGTTTGACAATGCTCTTGTATATGTTGGAATTTTTTTTCACGAATAATAATCACGCAATTAAAAGCCTAATTCTTTTAATTTCATTAATGTACTAGCTAACTGCATAGAAAACGTTCTCGTGGCTGAAGCGCAGATCGTAAGCGCGAAGAGAAAGTATGTTTTCTATAGTGAAATTCAGCCCAAGGCTAGCAAATGGGAGGATTAAGAATGTTTTCCTGAGCAATTTGTATAGGGGACATGATAAAAAATAGTGCTCTATTGTTTCCAATACTGAACAAAAGTTGCATAGTGATGATATCGCCAGACCAGCCCTATGCGAATAGAAATTTATCGGGGGGACACGACATCGAAATCTGGTTATTATGGTTTACAACTGTCTTGTAGGACACCAATCAACTTTCACTGGAATTCTTATGTGAGTAAATTCTGGTGTTGACAATATTGCTTCCTTAGCGTCTGCACTAAGCGCAAGTTTTCTATATCTTGTCGCAGTTATAGTGGCCACTTCGGGAAGGACTGATAGTACTGGCCCTTCCAATGCTGCTCGCGCTAGAGAGTCGGCGAATTCATTTACTTCTGAGCCGCCATGACCGGGTACCCATACTAATTTCAGTAGCTGCAGCTGAGGAGGAACTAGCATAAGGAGCGTCTTTAAGGCCATCGATTTTGTTGACGCCGTAATCGACGTACACACTGACAGGGAATCCGGGATTATGATCGCGTTAGCGGCATTTAAAGGTAGCTTTTTCAGCGCTAGAACTATTGCCAACAGTTCAGCTTCAAAAACTGGGGTGAAATCCGGTAATCTTAATGAAAAAGAGCAGTCAAGCGAATGGGAGCATATGCCTACACCATTCTTTTCATCCAACATTGAAGCATCTGTGGCTATATATTATTTGTTTCTGCGTGTGCAAGATAATCCTGCATTCGGCTATTGAAGACCACATAGAATTGTAATTTGGGCTTAGAGGAAAAGATCTCATCGAATTCTATCTTAAGAATTTGATTTGTAACCTGCGCTGCAATCACCTCTCGAATTTTTACATTTAACCTATCTAGTTGTTTCTGGACAAAAGCAATTTGAGGTGTTCGAACGCGTGGCCAATGGGCAAGAAAAAAGCTGTCTGGGTCGTTTATAAAATAATAATGAGATCGTCTTGGCGCACAGCTAAAAAATTTCAGAAACGTCCGAACCGTTAGGATATGAAAACACCAAGGCAAAGAGGTAATCGTGCTCCCTGATACAAAACTTTGTTTGTTGCAAACCTAGGAAGTCCTAGACACAATCTCAAGGCTTCTCGTTCCAGCATAACCAGAGGCTTTATTTTATAAGCAGGGCCACCTGAGAACAATGCGCACCTAAATACGACACCAAAGATGTCTGCCTTCTTCTGCTTCTTGAAAGGAGTCCAAAGCGCGTGCCGCACATCAGCCGGGGCCAGCTGGGTTCTCGTGCTATCATCATCGTCTCTGCGCAATAACAGAGGGCGCGCATGTATGTCCCTGTGCGCGCGTTGATTGATTGTTATGTGGGATTTAACGTCCCAAAACCACAGTATGATTATGAGAGACGCCGTAGTGGAGGGCTCCGGAAATTCAGACCACCTGGGGTTCTTTAACGTGCACCCAAATCTGAGCACACGGGCCTACAACATTTCCGCCTCCATCGGAAATGCAGCCGCCGCCGCCGGGATTCAAACCCGCGCCCTGCGGGTCAGCAGCCGAGTACCTTAGCCACTAGACGACCGCGGCGGGGCCTGTGCGCGCGTTGATGGGCGCGTTGTTTGAATGCAAGCAATATGTCGCGGCAATATGTGCCGTAACGTTCTCAAACTTGGGGGCTCAAACAGCTACCGTGTCGTTTGTTTGGGTCCCTGTGCTGCGTAGGAAAAACAAATACATATTCATCTATTTCGGAGATATCAGGAACGTTTTTATTACTACTTGAAGTGATTTTTCAAGAGATCCTGGAAATGTGTTCGTACACTTGTGAGAAAATAAACGCAAACCATTCGTACAAACGCGTCCAAAATATAAAAAAACATGTGCCTGCCAGGGATCGAACATGGCGCTTTCCGCGTGTTAGGGGGATGTCATTACCAGTACACGACAAGCACGGGTGCAGAACACGTATTCGTGCTGTCGCCAAGGACCAGACCGGTAACTCTGACTGCTTAGAAGGATGACCTATTGCATCATATGTTCCGTAACGTTCTCAATAGTGGGGGCTCAAGCAGCTACACGGTCATTTGTATGGGTCCCTGTGCTGCGTAGGAAAAACGAATAAATATTCGTCGATTTCGAAGACATCAGGGACGTTATTATTACTACTTGAAGTGATTATTCTGGAGATCTTGAAAGTGTGTTCTTACACTTGTGAGAAAATAAACGCGAACTATTTGTATAAACACGTCCGAAAAAGTAAAAAAAAAACGTATGCCTGCAAGGGATAGAACCTGGGACCTTCCGCGTGTAAGGCGGATGTGATTACGACTACACCACAAGCACTTTTTTCTGTATTGCCTTCTTGACTACAGGTCAAGCTAATAGGGCAACCACTATCACGCGTGTTTCATGCGTGATAACGCGTCAAACAAAGATTTTACATCTTCAACACAGTCGGTAGTCTTATACACATCTGGCACTTTTATAACAGCTTCCATGAAACACTCAATAACGGATAGAACTCACACATCACAGTGTCTGTACGATAGCATACTACGCCAAACCGAATGAAGACCAAGTAAAAATATAACATCCAAATTTTGCACAGAACTATCACAAGGCAAAAAAATGAATATCCATATGGAGTAAGAGGTAAATCTTTTTTTAAAGCCCTCTGTAAAATGTCCTAAAAGAAAATAGCGTTCTTACAATCAATAAACACATGTGTAATGGTCTCAGGTTTGTTACACAGGAGACAGCTGCTTCCCAATCATTCATACATCCCTCTGTCTTCAAGCCACGTTTTTACTGACAAGGTGCCCGTATGAAGTTTAAAAAAGAAGGTTTTCACTTTGGGTGGTATACACATGTTTTTCACTCGCTTTAGTACGTCATGACCACATGATTTTTCATACTTTGAACGGTACAGGGGCACAGGGAAAACATTCTCTATTAGTTCTTTCATAATGCACTTTCTTTTCACATTAGATAGGTAATCTATCGAAAACCTCGCCCTTAAGAAACGATATGAGAACACAACTTCGCGCAAGAACGGTGACAAGGTGTGTCGTTCTCGCCTGTCTGAAGATACAAAGAAGTCAGGCATGTGGTGTAACAGCGTTGTTTGAAATAAAGAACGTAAAAAAGAGTCTCTCTGGTCTCTAATGAGCAGGAAACGTGATATTACTTGGTTAAGAAACAGATGGCACAGAGACAGCCCTCCTTGCTTAACTCGCCGAAACAAGTTCTTTCTAGATGTTCTCTCCCACGTAGAGCTCCAGATGAACGTGGCGACCATCCTGTGGACTTTGTGAATGCTTTTACGCTTACAACTAAGTACTTGCAAAAGGTACATAATTTTAGCAGCCAGAAACACGTTGCATACAGCTGACCGAGAAAAAATTGATAAGCCACGACCGCCCCATCCTTTGGCGGTCGCGCGCAGTTCTTGAGCCTTTCCAAGCGCAAATGCTTCACTGTCTTCATACCTGTCCAATGGTACCCCTAGGTAACGACTAGGTGTCGTGAGCCACTGAATATTTCCTAAGGAACTGGGAGTGAGGTCCCAATTACCATGCCATAAACCAATGCTTTTCTCCTTGTTCTATAAACTTCCACTCGTGTCACAAGCACGGGTGCAGAGCAGGTCTTCGTGCTGTCGCTATGCGCCAGACTGGTTACTTTGACTGCTTAAATGGATGACATATTGCGTCATATTGTAACAATGTTGAAGGACTGGGGGTATAATAAAACGTATTTATTAAAGGGCGAACCTGTGCCCCAACTCAAAGAGACTATGGTCGTAGAACGTTTCAGCAGAACACCAAAGATGTCTGCCTTCTTCTACTTCTTCAAGAGGAGTCCCAAGCGCGTGGCGCACATCAGTTGTGGCCAGCTGGGTTCTCGTGCTATCATCATCGTCTGTGCACAACACTAGACGGCAGGCATGTATGTCCCTGTGCGCGTGGTGATGGGCGCGTTGTTTAAATACAGGCAATGTGTCGCGGCAATATGTGCCGTAACGTTCTCAAACGTGGGGGCTAAAACAGCTACAGTGTCAATTGTATGGGTCCCTGTGCTGCGTAGGAAAATCAAACACATATTCATCTATTCAGGAAACACCAGGGACGTTTTCTTCACTATTTGAAGTGACTTTTCTAAAGATCCAGAAAATGCGTTCATACACTTGTGAGAAAATAAACACAAACTATTCGCACAAAGACATCCAAAAATAAAAAAAAAACATGTACATGCAAGAGATTGAACGTGGGACCTTGCGCGTGTTAGGCAGATATGATTACCACTACACGACAAGCACGAGTGCCGAACACGTATTCGTGCTGTCGCCATGGGCCAGACCGGTTATTGTGACAGCTTAAAAGGATGACCTATTGCATCATAAGTACCGTAACGTTTCCTCAAACGTGGAGGCTGAAACAGCTACAGGCTCATTTGTATAGGTCCCTGTGCTGCGTAGGAAAAACAAATACATATTCATCTATTTCGCAGATACCAGGGACGTTTATATCACTACGTGAAATGATTATTCTGGAGATCCTGAAAATGTGTATGTACGCTTGTGAGAAAATAAACGCAAACTATTCGTACAAACGCGTCCAAAAAATAAAAAAAACTTGTGCCTGCCCAAGATCAATCCTGGGACCTTCCGCGTGTTAGGCGGATGTGATTACCACTACACCACAAGCTCGGGTGGAGAGCACGTATTCTTGCTGTCGCCATGGGCCAGGCCGTTTACTGTGACTGCTTAAAAAGACGACACATTGTGTCACATGTGCCGTAACGTTTCCTCAAACGTGGAGGCTCAAACAGCTACAGGGTCATTTGTATAGGTCCCTGTGCTGCGTAGGAAAAAAGAATACATATTCGTCTATTTCCGAGACATCAGGGACGTTTATATCTCTACTTGAAGTGATTTTTGTAGTGATGCTAAAAATGTGTACTTACACTTCTGAGAAAATAAACAGAAAAAATTCGCACAAACGCGCCCCAAAAATAAAAAAAACATGTGCATGCCAGGAATTGAACGTGGGACCTTCCGCGTGTTAGGAGGACTTGATTACCACTACATGACAAGCACTGGTGCAGAACACGTATTCGTGCTGTCGCCATGGGCCAGACCGGTTACTGTGACTGCCTAAATGGATGACATATTGCACCATATGTGCCGTAACGTTCTCAAACGTGGAGCTCAAACAGCTACATGGTCATTTCTATGGGTCCCTGTGCTGCGTAGGAAAAATGAATACATATTCTTCTATTTCGGAGACATCAGGGACGTTTTTATCACTACCTGAAGTGATTATTCTAGAGATCCTGAAAATGTGTTCTTACACTTCCGAGAAAATAAACGTGAAGTATTTGTACAAACGCGTCCGAACAAAAAAAACATGTGCCTGTTAGGGATCGAACCTGGGACCTACCGCGTGTAAGGCACATGTGATTACCACTACACAATCAGCGCTGGTGCAGAACACGTCTTTGTGCTGTCGCCATGCGCCAGAGTGGTTACTTTGACTGCTTAAATGGATGACATATTGCGTCATATTGTAACAATGTTGAAGTACTCGGGGTGTAATAAAACGTATTTATTAAAGGGCGAACCTGTGCCCACAACTCAAAGAATTATGGTCGTAGAACTTTTCAGCACAACACCAAATATGTCTGCTTCTTCTACTTCTTCAAGAGGAGTCCCAAGCGCGTGGCGCACATGAGCCGAGGCCAGCTGGGTTCTCGTGCTATCATCATCGTCTCTGCGCAACATTAGAGGGCGCGCATGTATGTCCCTCTGCGCGCGGTGATGGGCGCGTTGTTTGAATGCAGGCAATATGTCACGGCAATATGTGCCGTAACGTTTCCTCAAACGTGAAGGCTCAAACAGCTACAGTGTCATTTGTATGGGTGCCTGTGCTGCGTAGGAAAAACTCATACACAATGAATTACTTCGCAGACACCTTGGACGTTTATATCACTACGTGAAATGACTATTCTGGAGATCCTTAAAATGTGTTCGTACATTTGTGAGAAAATAAACGCAAACTATTCGTACAAACGCGTTTAAAAAAAACATGTGCCTGCCAAAGATCAATCCTGGTACCTTGCGCGTGTTAGGCGGATGTGATTACCACTACACAACAAGCCCGGGTGGAGAACATGTCATTGTGCTGTCACCGTGTGCCAGAGCGGTTACTGTGACTTCTTAAAAAGATGACATATTGCGTCACATGTGCCGTAACGTTTCCTCAAACGTGTTGGCTCAAACAGCTACAGTGTCATTTGTATGGGTCCCTGTGCTACAGAGAAAAACGAATACATATTCGTCTATTTCGAAGACTGTCACAAACGAGGGCTCCAAAAAGCGCGCGCCGTGGAATTCTAGCGACAGTACCCTTACCGAGCGCTTAGAGACGCCTCAAGGTCAACAATAAAGAAGAAAACAAGCATCCAAACACTCCTCGGGCGCGTCGTCTCTCCCTCCTTCTCAGAAGCGTAGTTTGGCCGGCCAACCTCCTCACAGCGGTGGCTGAACAAGCCTTGGAACGTTCTCGAAGGAAAGGGGCGGGCTGCTGCAGACTTGCGTCACGAGTCGCAGACGGCCCTCGAAACTTCTCGCTCTTTCCCCAGCTTTGGCTGTGCATCGCGCCCACAAAACGATGAGAAATTTATGGAATCTAGTGCGGAAGGTATTTAATTGAGCAGCAGAGATAGGAGAACAGGAGAAGAACAAAGTATGCGCCAAAGTGCGTAGTGTGTTTCCACCGTGTCGTCAGCGAAGCGTCTGTCCTCAGTGACAAAGCAGGAGATGAAGAGGATTTCCGCCTGAGTGGTGAAGTCTCGTGCTACGAGCAGAAGAGTGTATCTACCGCCAGCGAAAGAAGACGCGTTGCAACAGCAGCGCGTGGGAAGCCGACGTGTTACCGCCGAAGAAGCTTGGTGCTTGGAGAGCGGCCAATTGAAGACGCGAGGTTTCCTGGAAGGGAATCTTCGGGGGCAGCGGAACGACCACAGTACTGTACTTTAAGTGAGTGATTCTTGGAAGAGTATCATTCAGACTTTGTTCCAAGGACTTTGGACTGAATACGTTTTTGAACTCTTTAGTTTTTAAATGTCTTGGTTGTTCGATGCACGTGATTGCATTGTAGTGCGTATTGTTGTTTGTGTCCGTTGTTTCGACAGTGGCAGATTGTACTGTGTAGTACGTTGTTTGATTGGAGACATATCGTATTCAACTGTTGCCGAGTGTGCATATTTGTGCGTCGTTTGATCTGCCATATTTGAGAACATAATTTGGTTTTGTTTATCAACTCTCGGCTCTGACATTTGCTTTGGGCAACAGCCGGCTCCCGCCGACGTGCCAAATAGGACCACTTCAATATTGTTCGCCCTTTCGCGTTGCGTTTCGGGGGGCCGAGACTTCGGCTTTTAGAATTAGCCCGGCGATTGCCTTTCTAATTAACGGGACCTGTAACAAAGACATCAGGGACGCTTATATCACTACTTGAAGTGATTATTCTAGAGATCCTCAACGTGTCTTCTTAACTTGTGTGAAAATAAACGCAAACTATTTTTACAAAGGCGTCCAAAAAACAGGTGCCTGTCAGGGTTCGAACCTGGCACTTTCCGCATGGT
The DNA here is from genome assembly GCA_013436015.1 of Rhipicephalus annulatus. Taxonomy (NCBI): domain Eukaryota; kingdom Metazoa; phylum Arthropoda; class Arachnida; order Ixodida; family Ixodidae; genus Rhipicephalus; species Rhipicephalus annulatus. Next base: position 457,026 of record WOVY01011477.1, read on the forward strand.
AGGCGGATGTGATTGCCATACACCACAAGCACGGGTGCAGAACATGTTTTCGTGCTGTGGCCATGTTCCAGACCGGTTACTGTGACCGCTTAAAAGGATGACGTATTGCATCATATGTGCCGTAGCGTTCTCAAACGTGGGGGCTCATACAGCGACAGTGTCATTTGTATGGGTCCCTGTGCTGCGTAGGAAAAACAAATACATATTCTTCTTTTTCGGGGACATCAGGGACGTTTATAACACTACTTGAAGTGATTTTTCTAGATATCATGAAATTGTGTTCTTACACTTTTGAGAAAATAAAAGTGAACTATTTGCGCAAACGCGTCCGAAAATATAAAAAAAACATGTACCTGCCAGGGATCGAACTTTGGACCTTCCGCGCGTTAGACGGATGTGATTACCACTACACCACAAGCCCGGGTGGAGAACACGTCTTCGTGCTGTCGCGATGTGCCAGACCGGTTACTGTGACTGCTTAAAAAGATGACATATTGCGTCACATGTGCCGTAACGTTTCCTCAAACGTGTTGACTCAAACAGCTACAGTGTCGTTTGTGTGGGTCCCTGTGCTAGGCAGAAAAACGAATACATTTGCGTCCATTTCGGAGACTGTGACAAACGAGCGCTCCAAAAAAGCGCGCGCCGTGGAATTCAAGCGACAGTAACAATACCAAGCGCTGCGAGACGCCTCAAGGTCAACAATAAATAAGAAAACAAGCATCCAAAAACTCCCCGGGCGCGTCGTCTCCCCCCCCCCTCGGAAGCGTAGTATGGCCGACCAACCTCCTCACAGTGGCGGCTGAGGAAGCCTTGGATGGTTCTCGAAGGAAAGGGGCGGGGTGATGCAGAGTTGCGTCACGAGTAGCAGACGGCCCTCGAAACTTTTCGCTCTTTCCCCATCTCTGGCTGTGCATCGCGCCGACAAAATGATGAGAAGTTTCTGGAATATAGGGCGGAAGATATTTAATTGAGCAGCGGATATAGGAGAACAGGAGGAGAAGAAAGTATGCGCCAAAGTGCGTACGGTGTTTCCACCGTGTCGTCGGCGAAGGCTCTGTCCTCAGTGACAAAGCAGGTAATGAAGAGGATTTGCACCTGAGGGGTGAAGACTCGTGCTATAAGCAGAAGAGTGTGTCTACTGCCCGCGAGCGAAGACGCGTTGCAACAGCTGCGCGTGGGAAGCTGACGTGTTACCGGCGAATAAGTTTGGTGCTTGGAAGCGGCCAAGTGAAGACGCGAGGTTTCCTGGAAGAGAAACTTCGGGAGCAGCAGAGCGACAACAGCGCTGTACTTTGAGTTAGTGATTCTTCGAAGAGTATCATTCAGACTTCGTTTCAAGGACCTTGGACTGAATAATTTTTTGAACTCTTTAGTCTTTAGGTGTCCTGGTTGTTCGATGCACGTGATTGCATTGTAGTGCGTATTGTTGTTTGTGGCCATTGTTTCGAGTGTGCCTGATTGCACTGTGTAGTACGTTGTTGGATGGGAGACATCGTATTGAACTGTTACCGAGTGTCCATATTTGTGTATCGTTTGATCTGCCATATTTGAGAATAAAATTTGGTTTTGTGTATCAATTCTCGGCTCTGACATGTGCTTTGGGCCACAGGCGGCGTCCTCTGACGTGCCAAATAGGACCACTTCAAAATCGTCTGCGCTCTCGTGGTGCTGTTCGGGGGGCCAAGATTTTGGCTCTTGGAATTAGCCCGGCGATCGCCTCTGTAATTAACGGGACCTGTAACCGAGACATCAGGGACGCTTATGTCATTACTTAAAGTGATTATTCTAGAGATCCTGAAAGTGTTTTCTTACACCTTGAGAAAATAAACGCAAACTATTTGTACGAACGCGACCAAGAAATTAAAAAAAACATGTGCCTGGCAGGGATTGTACCTGGGACCTTCTGCGTGTTAGGCTGATGTGGTAACGACTACACCACAGACACTCTTTTTTTACATCGCCTTAACCACTCGGCCACGACTACGTGTGTGGTACCCTGATGTATTTATTTGCAGAGATAGCGTTTATATGGAGATTGTAGCTAAAAAATTTGCAGTCAGCAGGATTTGAACCTGTGCGGGAATATTACAATAGATGCCGAGTCCATTGGCTTAACCACTCCGCCACGATTGCTTTTGTGTTTATTATTTATTGCTTTCAACAAACCCAAGCAAAAAACATACAGAATGTATACACCTAATAAAACACCAGCATCGTCTTGGCCAGTGCACTTGGTTTAAAACGGCTTCACAGAAGCCAAATTGGTCGAGAACGGGTAACCACTCGGGGGGTTGAGGCTGCGCTTGAAACAAGTCTCGTGTATACAGCATACTGTCAGCAAAATAATCTCTTGCTGAGTGAGCATCTACACGAAAATGTCGAACATATATTCTTGTTTTTCATACACTATGCATGCAAAGCAACATGTCACTCGGCACTTTTGTTGCAGCTGCACACGGAAGAAAGCAGAATTCGAAGGCTTGTATAGGTAGATATTTTTTTAGAGTTTGTTGTAGTACGTCCCACAAGAACACAACACCATGGCAGTCCAGAAAGTAATGATTTATCGTTTCTGGTTTGCCGCAGATAAGACAGTTGATGGACCACGGTACACAGAGCCCTTTGCTTTTTAGTCATGAGAGTATAGGGAGTGTGCCGATATGTACTTGAAAGAACAATGTTTTGACAGAAGGTCCGACTAGCATTCTCTTAACACGCTTTAACACGTCACGGTCATGACCTAGCGTGTACGGAGCTCAATAGAAGGGCACTGTTAAAAAGTCATCAAGAAGGTCAAGATACAGTTTTTTTGGCTCGCCGGACAACTATTCGTACGAGAATATTTTCTTGAGCAGGCGTGTAGCCGTAACTACTTCTCACAAATAGGGACTGAGTGGTCCAGCTTGGAAAGAAATGGATGACACGACGAAATCAGGTAAGTGTTCTGCAGTCTTGCTTGGATCACTGTTCTCAAGAAATTATCAGTCTGATCTCGAGCAAACGTGAATCTGCACACAAACTGCTTGAAGAACAAGTGTAAAAGCCCCAGACCACCATTTTATTCCATGAAATAAATTGAACCGGCTTGTGTGCTCTCACTGTGATCCCCGTGTGAAGGTCGCGAATACTCGGTGCATTTTTTGGACGGAAGTACGGGTCATAGCTAACACCTGTAATACATAGAACACTTTTGCAACCAAAAACCCATCTCATACGGACGCCCTGGCGAACATTGAAAAATTGCGGCCACCCCACTTATCAGTACAATATTTATTCGTTTATTTTCTTCAGACCAATACTCAGTAGCATTGCGGAATATATCCCAAGGAACGCCGAGATACTTTCCCGGCATGATTTTCCAATTCGTGTTACAATAAACTACGGGTGTGCTTTGCCACTGACCATGCCAAAAGGGCAGATGTTTTGGCCAACGAATTGCGCTACCTGTTGCTGCACAAAATTCCCTAGCTATTCGTACAACGTTTTGTGCACTTTCTTTGTCACTGCAAAACAGTGCAACGTCATCAGCATAAGCGAAAATTCTAATTTCACTGCTGAGAAACTTATATCCCCTTATACTTGGTGTTGCGCAAACAAAAGGGCTCCAAGTAAAGCGCAAAAAGAAGTGGCAACAAAGCACAACCTTGCTCCACGCTCGAGCGCACAGGTATTGGAGCACTTACTTCTTTGTTGATTACCAAATTAGCCGTACAGTCTTGATACACCATTCTAACACCTTCGGTAATGACAGTTCCTACCTTCGAATGCTCCAGCAATAAAACAAAACTTCATGTACTACTTTATCGAACGCTTTATGCTGATCTAGCTTAATCATGACCACGTGGTCATGGTTCGCGTCACCGCATTCTAAAATACTTCTGACTACGTATATTTTTGTGAACGTGTATGTTTGTGAATATGGTTATGCGCCGGGGACTCGCTCGCTGAATTCTGTGCCGACCGGTTGTGCCCTCGTGTACTCCGACGTCAGCGTAGCTCTGGCCGACTGGGCTCGCCCTACGTCATCTCCTGACGCCGACCTCCAACGACAGTGTAGCTCTGACCAACTGAACTTGCTCTACGCCCTCTCCTGACGCCGACAAGAGCTTTCGCAAGTTGTGCCCCGTCCTCGGACTCGTGTGACCGTGTTTTCATCTTTGCTATCTCTCCTATCCCCTCGATACATCGTCGCACTCTGGCACACTGTTTATCTCTCTTTACATCTTAATTCCTATACTTTTAATCCCTCCTCCCCCTTCCTTGTGAGCTACTGTTGAGGTGTCGCTCGCTGAAGCAGACAGTTACGAGGCCCACTTTTCTCTTCCTTTCTCTCTTAAAACCACTTTGCTTCTGCCCTTAATACCACATGTCTGATGCGGGCCGACAAGAGATGTGACAACGCTTTGGAGCCGTTTGCTAGTACCTTCATGCATATTTTAAGTCGATGTTGCTCAAACTCATAGGTTTGTAGGATTCCATTGTAAGGAGCTTTTCGGGGTCACCAGTTTTGGGGTTTAATAGAGAGAGATAGTATACCGGGCTTACCGGGTTACCGGGTGTAACGTGATACCGGAATCAAAGTGCGCACGCGCAGATACGTACGTCACCCGTACAGCTTCCAGTACGCACGGTATTATTCAGATTTCACGTTACCGTGGTAGCGTAGGTGTACGTAGTGTACGTAAACATGGCGGCACTCTCGGACGCCCGCTTCGAAGTGATTTTGGCGTAGTTGAAAGATTCACCTTGTCCGCTGCAAGCGACTGTTCAAAGTGGCTTCGCTTGCCTCCAGTTAGCTCCGATATCCAAGTATTACGGATAAGTTAGCGTTGTTTTTGACATGGCTTCCCATTTCGAACGCGCCTAGGCCTAACTACAAGATCGATGTAAACAAATCGGCAACGTAGTTGTTTTTGCGTTTGGTGCGTGGTTCATATTTATTTAGTTTTATCATGACTAAAACAAACTTCTAACAATGCTTCGCGTGGTGGCATAGGTAAACATTTTCGTTTTCTTTTTATTTTCACTGTTTAACTTAATAACCATCCAATAGGTGGCGCCACCATACCAGCCTGGGCACGTAAACCACGTAAACGCTATCCCGCTGAACTATAAGACGCCTGCCCACAATAAACGTTTGCTCTACGGTAACGCCATTCTCTTAACCTACGCTATCATGCTAACGCTAAACTATAACAGTCTAATACTACGTGGGCTGGCCTAAAAGAATGAGGTGTTTGCTTCTTCTCGTAGCATTCTGTAATAACTCGATGTAAAGCCAGTGCCAGTGCTATTTCTGTTTTAAAACATTTGTATGTGGCAGCACCCAGCCTTACGGCCCTGGTGACTTGCCGTCACTCAGGTTATCTATAGCTGCTTCTATTTCTGCCACAGTAATTTATACTTCTAGTAGCTCCCGCTCAGAGTCTTCCAATCTCGGCATAAGGGCCAGAAAGTCCTCTATGAATCGTTCTAGGTCATTAATTGTATTGCTGAGAAGTTCCGTATAAAACTCAACAAAGGCGTGGTTTATCTTTTCGTGGTTCCTGGTAATGTGATTGCGGTATTGAATTTCAGTTATCTCTTTGGTTGCTGCAACTTTCTTCTCTTAACTGAGCACTTGATTAGTGCGCGTTTCGCCCTTCTCCAGCCGTTCAGTACGAGCTCTTATCATTGATTCGCGGTGCTTTTTTTCGTTAATGAATTCTAGCTTTGCTTTAACATGTAGTCCAGTTCGCTTTGTAACTGCCTCTCTTGTTGCCTTTCCCCATTACGTAATACACAAGCGCTCTCAATCGCAACCATCTTTATATCACACTTAATTTGCTCCCACACAGCTATGAAGGTATTGGTCTCCAAACGAAGAGCATATGAAATTTTAGGTTTTTTGTGACAAATATTTTATCTTGCAGCAGTTTTTCACTAAATTTTCATAGGAAATAATAAACTTCACAGCTTTACGTTTTTCGCCAATTTTGACCTTGACCAGACAATGATCACTAAAGCTAAGATGTTGAGTTTTCTAAGATGAGCGTAGTGGCACCAACTTTGCCGACAAATATATTCTGTCTAACGACGCGTGTGAATGACCTTGAAAGTGCGTATACCGTAATTCACCCCCTCGCGTCATTACATAGCCGATATCTTCCAGCTCTCTCTCGTTCACTATTTTATTCTACAGCTCAGCGCTTCTAGCGCGCACACTGAGGCTCGTTGTTTTATCTTCAGCACATAAGTCACAAGTAAAATTTCCTAGAAACACAACATTTCTTTCTGTTTTTAAGAACCATTCAACTGTTCTGAAAAAAAATCATTTCGTGCGATTTGCTTGATGCATAAACACACACAGCGCGCCAAGGGATTCCAGAAAAAATGAAATTGTACATAACCAGCCTACCGCTCTCGCAGGTGAACTCATTTTCAACAACCGCGCTACTACTATGTATGAAAACGACGCAGCCTACTGACCAGTCAACAGCATGACAAACACACACATTGTAACCAAAGCAAAAAATTTGAACCATTTGCTCCATTTGTTCTTCACTTTCGATTTTTAGTTTCTTGTACAGTCAGGAGGTCTATGCCGTTTTCCAACAAAATGCGTCCAATATGGCATTGCCTCCTGCGCGAACACAGTCCTCGTGAGTTCAACGTCGCAACACGGATACCAGTTTTAAAGTTAGTCGCGATTTCATGAAGGTTGTTTGGCAAGATGTCATACTCACGTCGCTACAGTGGTTGCTTGTGCTCAGCATAGAAAGCCTCGGAACGTCTCCTCCGCTACGGTGGAGGTGACTTTTGAGTGCTCTTACGGTCAGGCGGCAGGTTTGGTCTTGGTTTGAAGCTAAGCCGCCGACCAATCGCCATCTTTGTTGAGGTACCATAGTGGTCGACGTGTCAACATTTGCGGTACTGCCAGGTGTTTCCCGAGCTCACTTGATTGATTGATTTGTGGGGTTTAACGTCCCAAAACCACCATTTCATTATGAGAGATGCCGTGGTGGAGGGCTACGGAAATCTCGATCACCCGGGGTATTAACGTGCACCGAAAACTTAGTACTCGGGCCTACACTTCCGCCTCCATTTTAAATGCAGCTGCCACAGCCGGGATTTATTCCCGCGACCTGCGGGTCAGCAGTCGAGTAACTTAGCCACTAGACCACCGTGGCGAGTTTACGAGCTCACTTTAAAGCGATGGCTTCGGCCTCGCTCATTTCGACGTCCGTTGCTCCCGGGCCGCCCTTTCACGCAGCTGTAGATGACTGGCTCGCTGCTGTAGCGTCGTCGTCTACTGCCGCCGTGTCTACATTCGTTCCTGGCGCAACACAGTGCTTGTCCCCTTTATCGGTCGCTTCCAGTTTGGCCCCAGAGGTATGTTCTGGGGGCGTCACAGAGCCTTCCGTACCGCCGTCTTCCCCTCTCGCTTCCTCGGCATCCACGGCACTCATTAGATCTTCAGACACTTCGTTAGTTCGGCTTGGGCCCGTAATGCTGGTGTGTGACCTCACGCGTTGGCGTCATCGTGGCCTTAGCGACGACCGACTACACAGCACGGCAAGCGGCAATCCCGTCGAATGTTTCCGATGCCCCGGCATTGCAGACTAGTGGTGCTCTGCCAGGAATCACGACGAGCGCCATGTCTTCTGCAACTTGTAGTAGGTGTGGCAAGTCGTCCATGGAAACGCCCGCGTGTAGCCTCAGCGTAACCGATCGAGTGGTTGATCCTTTGTGATTGCAACCCTGCACCTTCCACTTGTCTCTGCTTATTTCGGCCTTTTTTCAGTAAGGCATTCAGGTGGCTCGCAGATCTTCGTCTGGCACGCCGATAAGAATTCAGTACAACTTCAGCCGCACACTTCGATCACAGGGGTAATGTACAGTAATGCACTGTACAGTAATGTAGGGCTGTGTAGGACCGCTGAAACCACCCCTACACAGGAACCCATGATCGCACGTGCGTGGCTGTCGTGGCCGGAAGTTGAATCACTACACCACAAGCATGGGTGAAGAACACGTCTTCGTGCTGTCGCCATGTGCCAGACCGGTTACTGTGACTGATTAAAAGGACGAGATATTGCGTCATTTGTGCCGCAACCTTTCTTTAATCGTAGGGCCTCAAAGAGGTGCAGGGTCACTTGTATGGGTCCCCGTGCTGCGTAGGAAAAGTGAATAAATATTCGGCTACTTCGGAGACATCAGTGACGTTTATATTACTACTTGAAGTGATTATTCTAGAGATTCTGGGAACGTGTTTTTACACCTATGAGAAAATAATGGCAAATGATTTCTATAATTGCGCCTAAATAAAAAAAGCATGAGCCTGCCAGGGATCGAACCTGGGACTGTTAGGCGGATGTGATAACCACTTCACCACTTTTTTTTCTTTATTTCCGACTTTCACATTTGAAGGCACTTGTTACAAAATAAAACGTATGGGCCATGTTTTGGCCCACACGAGCTTAAAATTTTTTGATGCGCAAGAAGTCGTTGAGCACAGTAATTCACACTGGCGGGTCGGGGAGCGTGCGATGCACATCTCTCAGACGCACCACACTTTCAATGAAATGATCAGAGACAGAACGAACGACCTGGACAAAATGTTCGAAATCCATTTTCGTTCTCCACACGGCATGGAGGTCTAGGAGCATGATTAAATTGTAAGGAGTGTTCGGCGGTGTGTTAACTGGCAAGAAGCGTATTCCGTAGTGGTCAAGAGGCAACTATTTCTTTAAAGTGCGCTGTAGCACATTCCAAAAGAAAATGGTGTCCCAACAGTCCAGAAATACATGCCCTGTGGTTTAGCGTTTTTTACATAAATAACAATTGGTTGTCCAGGGTATGAAAAAGCCTTTATCTTGTAGCCAAGTTTTAACAGGGAGTGTGTTTGTGTGGAGTTCAAAGAAGAATATCTTAACAGATGGTAGTACCGACATTTTCTTTACTCTTTTTAAAACGTCTTGTCTTGGGCCTCCGAGGTGTGGAAAACGGTACAGAGGCACTGGAAGCGCACTATCAAGGAGATCCCTAAACAGTTTTTTCTTGTTGACACTGCACAAATATTCGTGAGTAAATCGGGCGCACAACATCCTATACGAAGCGATCACCTCTCGCAGATAACCGGTGACAGGCGCACATAAGTTATCACTTGACGACACGATGAAACCAGGCAGGAGTCTCTGCAGTCTCACTTGGATGACAGTGCAAAGAAAAGGGTCATTTTGATCCCGCAGGAAAACAAAACGTGACACAAGTTGTCGCAGAAACAAGTGGACTATACCAAGACCACCTAGCCTAACTGGACGGAACAAATTCATGCGACTGGTGCGCTCCCACGTGGACGCCCAAACGAACACAGCAAATAGTGGATGAATTCTCTGGATATTCACCCGTGATGCTCATAATACGTTCATCACGTACCAGAAGTTCGCGATAAGAAATAGGTTGCAGACGGTGGCCCGAGTCAAAATTGACATTGGCCGGCCTTGCCATGCTGTAGCCTTTTCCGTAGCACTTCGCGCTTGGTCAGATCAATACGCGTCAGGATCTAACAGCACAAACGGGAGAAATGCTCCGGCGTCGCCTCCCACTCGCCATGCCAGAAAGCATAACTCTTATCCCAGTTTACTTGGGCACCAGTGCAAACGCAGAACCTTTCAACAGTAGTCATGGCTTGTTTAATACTCTCCTTGTCTGTGCAGAAGACGGCGATGTCGTCTGCGTAGGCCAATATTTTAACGTGTGCCACATGTAGCCTAAAAAAGCCTGTAATAAGTTCGCTCTGAGGGATGGAGAGACAGAGGGGCTCGAGGTGAATTGCAAACAATAAGGGGGGCAATGGGCATCCTTTCCTCACTGATGCGCGAACGCGCAGGCTGTCAGTTAGCTCACCATTAACTATAATCCGCGTAGTACAGTTACTATACGCCATTCTAACTCCCTCAAGTATGACGGAGCCAACGTTAGTGTGTTCCAATATGCTGAAGAGGATCTGGTGTGAGACGCGGCCGAATGCTTTCGCCAGATCATACTGCATCATTGCCACATGCTCATCCAGCGCGTCACAGCATTCGAGCACACTTCGCGCAACATGCACGTTTCTCGCGATACTGCGACTTTTAATACCGCATGTCTGGTGTGGACCCACCAGCTTTGTTATTACCCCTTGAAGTCTTTTCGCCAATACCTTCATGAAAATTTTATAACCGACGTTTGTCAAGCTTATTAGACGGTAAGATGCGGTGGACAGTCGTTTTACGGGATCATCAATTTTCGGGATGAGCGCGACGTGCGACGTCGTGAAAGGTAATAGTACCCGTTTCGAATCATACGCTTCGACGAAAACTCTGAGCAACATCTGAACTACCAAGCACTAGAAGGTTTTATGAAACGCCGCACCCAGGCTATCGGGCCCTGGTGATTTCCCCGGAGTCAACTCGTTGATAGCGTCTTCGATTTCACGTACTGTGATAGGATCCTCAAGACGTGCTTTGACGTCATCGTCCAGCTTCGGCATCAATCGAAGGAATTCCTCCTGGAAGCCTTCTACGGCGTCCAGCTGGTGGCCTAGCAAATTGCTAAAATGCTCAGCTATCACGCACTTGATAGTCTCGCTATCAGATGTGATTTCGCCGCCATTAGCTATCTCACGAATTGCTTTGTGGCACGCGTATCTTTTTTCATCCGATAAAGCACGTTTCGTTGGCCTTTCCTCGACCCATAGTTTTTCGGATCTAGCACCTATGATGGCCGCTTTGTACTTTTGGGCTTCGAATTCCTCCAGTTGACATTTCACGTCTCTTAATTTGTTGCTGAAATAACCAGGCTGGTTGCTTTCCATGCAGTTTAAAAATTCTAGTTGCTCTCGAAGCATTCGCTCAGTTTTCTCCCGTTGATACTTGAGGATTCTACTTTTTTCCACAGCCATAATTTTCACTCTCTGTTTAAGTTCTTCCCATTTAACGGCCAAGAAAGCAGTTGACGGCAAAGCGAGTAGTTTCTCCAATTCTGCTGCTCCTACGCTTACAAGCTGCTCGTCGTCAAGCAGCTTAACATTGAATTTCCACAGGTCCCAAATGAAATGGCCTCTCACGTGCCTTCTCCCGAACCCGGCAATAACTAAACAGTGGTCGCTGAAAGACACAGGCTTAACGTCGTACGCTGTGCACAAAGGGAAGAGTTCAGCTGATATGTAAATCCTGTCCAGCCTAGCGTGGCTGTCACGTTGAAAATGAGTGTACATTGGGCGAGCACCACTGAAATAAACTCTGCCCAAGTCTTCTAAGCCATTTTCGTGCACTATCTCGGATAGAAACTCGGCACTCTTATCGCGAATCCGGTTTCTTGGACCGGTCTTCGGCTGCACATACGCAGTTAAAATTACCTATGAGCAGTAAGATTTTTCGCAATTTAAGTGCGTTTTGAGGCACTGGAAAAAATATTCGCGCTCTGTTTCTACGTTTGGTGCATATGCACAGATCGCGTGGTAGCTTAAACCAGAAAGGGAGAAATCAACGACCAAGAGGCGTCCGCTCTGGCACGATACAACAGCTTGAACACAGATGCCCAAGTTGTTGCGAATGAAAAGGTCGTTACCGCACGAGCTACCAACTGCGTGGCACACAAATATATCGAAGTATGAGCGAAAATTTGATGCCATCCGATCTGTGGCTTCCTGGCCCTCTATTTTTGTTTCCTGGACTGCTACTTAGTGCAAGTCATGGTCAAGTAGCAGGCGGTTTAATTGACACTATCGCCTTCAAGCGCCCGGTCCCCGAACATTGATGCTTGCCGCTCGATATACAGTTTCAAATTAATTAGCCATGTCGGAGAAAATTGAAGGTAACTCTCCGAGCGGCACCAAAATCTACGTACCGCAGTCCGGCTTTCAAAATTGTCATGCTGGCCTGAACCAAAAGAAAGCGAGGAAGCGAGGTAATAGAGAAGCAGTTTTGCAACCAACACAAGTTATAAGAACAGCCTGCTGGCTTTCAAAGATACGCATGTGAACAGAGAACCACAGGAAGAAAAAAATAAAGAAACAAGAACGCCGCCATTTCACCCCACTCCCGCTCCCTTCACCGACCGCAGCTACCACTACGGAGGCGTGTTAGCCGCCGACCGTCGTGGTTCACCCGGAATGTTCGGCTTTGGTTTGAAAGGAAATCACCTAATTCCTGGTGCCTTTGTCGGTGGCTCGTTCCCACCACCATCATGCTGGCGCGGCTCGCTGCTCGATGTCTTGTCGTGCGGCTGTTTCCCGGGCGCTGTGCTAGCTGGTTCTTGGGTTGTATCCATGCCCTTATCAGTGGGTTGATCCACACATGCCGGAGGCACAGGACTTGATTACGCGGCCTTTGTCACTGACGTGGTCACTGTGACTGTGGTAGGTGCTTGTTCCGGTTCCTTTAGCGGTGCCGCGAGAGGTAGTTTCTCAGGCTGACTCGGCAGAGAAGGAGAAGACGTTGGCGGTGCACCCGGGCCGGCGCTCTTCGGAGACGCCACCTGCTCCACGTCCGCCTCATCGATCAGAAGGTTGGCTGAGTCCTCGCTGCTCCCCGGTGCTGTCACGTTGGCGTACGTTCGCTCACACTGGCTGTGTTCATGACCGAAACGCTGGCAAAAACCACACCTTGGAACACGGCACTCACGACGGAAATGGCCGGTGCCACGGCAGCGAAGGCAGAGGGGAGCCCTCCCCATGCACAATGACAAGTGATTTGACTTGATTGATTGATATGTAAGGTTTAACGTCCCACAAACATCATATGATTATGAGAGACGCCGTAGTGGAGGGCTCCGGAAATTTCGACCACCTGGGGTTCTTTAACGTGCACCCAAACCTGAGCGCATGGGCCTACAACATTTCCGCCTCCACCGGAAATGCAGCCGCTGCAGCCGGAATTCGAACCCGCGACCTGCGGGTCAGCAGCCGAGTACCTTAGCCACTGGACCACCGCGGCGAGGCGCACAACGACATGTGCGACCTGGCCAGTGATACTTAGCTGGTGTAGAAGGTCATCCATTCTAACCCCAGCGTTCATCTTCAGGGTCACGACTCTTGTTGTGGATACCTTATCCACCACCCCCTCGGCACGCCAACGCTCCCTGACGACGTCGGTGACCTTGCTGAAGGGCCCGAAGGCTAGTCGAACGTCCTCGTCAGGCACGTTATGAAGGAGCCAGTGCACCTTCATTCGAATGTCCCTTTTAGCCGGGTCGATGACAACACAGCGCTTGCCTTTCACTTGCAGTTCACCGATGTTCACGAGCTTCTTCATTGACTCGGCGTCCTTGAAAGTGACGGCCCACACATGGCTCATGCGATACGCCCCCAAGGCGATAACACCGGGAAGCAGCAACCGCTGAGACAGGGCATCACGAAAATGTTCAACCTTGTAGAGTGAACCGCTTACGTCGGCGTGCAAAAACAATGTATTTAACACCAACCGACCTGTAGGTAGACTGGGCAGAAGAGCCTGGTATTCTTTTTCGTTCGTCGAAGACCCGTTTCCGCGGCCGAGCGTGGCCGCAATCGCCGCTCCGTTAGAGCACATAATAACACATCCGTACGCTGTCGCGGTCCGAAGCGGTATCCCAATAACCCCTACACCACGAGCAGTTTTTTTCTTTGTTACCTGATTTTGGTACCAACCACAAATTACAAGCGACACAGGTAGGAAAGTACGAAATGTACAATATTTACATGATGTAAATATTGGCTTTCATTGACTTTACAGTCAACCAGGATGGTACTGCTTTTGTTAAGCTAGAAGTGACGCAAGAGCACCAGAGGCTCCAGTCGTGGTAGCTACACTGGGGGCTCCGGTACCGCTTTATAAATCTCAAGAAACCAGTGAATGCTTTCTCTGAAACAGACACATGCCGGCCGTGCATCCTTATCAAAGTGGCAACCTGCCATTATCGCTCTCCATATGCAAAGGAGGCCCATGAGCATAACTGCATCAAAAGGAGCCCCGTCATTGTTGTCTACAGAAATCGAATGCCATGTGGATCCGAAGAGAATTCTTTTTTCACTGATCTCTGCGAAACATCCCAAAAATAAACCCCCTCCCAACAATGTAAAAAAAAACGTGGTCTACCATTTCTAGCAGCTTACAAATAAAGCAATGTGTACCCCAAGGCAAAAGCACCCCCTTTTCTCCAAAAACGTTTTAACAGGCAGTGTCCCACTATGCAGTTTAAAGAAAAAGGTTTTGGCTCCCGACATGACTTGCATTCTTTTTACCCTCTTTAAAACATCGCTACCTGGTCCTCCACTGAATGAAAATCAGTACATAGGCACTTGAAAAACGATATCGCATAACGTAAAATAAAGTTCTTTTCGTCTTACAGTAGCCAGATACTCTCGTGAAAAACGTACAGCGAGAAATATTATACTGAACGCAATTTCTTTATAAAAACCCCGATCCCTCCCACACACTGTTGGGTTAAAACAACATATTCAGGGAGTGCTCTAGCTAGTCTGAGTTGACAGTGTGCGAAGGAACGAGTCTGTAGCATCTCTAAAAACAAAAACCGTTTAACTAGTTGGCGTAAAAAGAAGTGGCCTAGCCCGAGACCTCCGTATTTCACCCGTCGAAACAAGTTTGTGCGACTGCATCGCTCCCAATCAGAAGCCCAAATAAATGTTGCAAATATCCTGTGCAGTTTCTGCACATTAGTTCGTGAACAATGTATGACCTGCATGGTATACCACAGCTTGCTGATGAAAAACAAGTCGCAAATCGTGGCTCTGCCAAAGATCGAAAAGGCACCTCTATTCCGATTCTCCACTTTCTCTTGTGCTTTATTAGCCTGCCCTTTCCAATACTGATTGCTGTCGCGATAACAGTCTAGTGGAACGCCTAAGTACTTGCCCGGGGTCATCACCCAAGGCATGTTTGCAAAGTGGTCAGGTTTCGCTGGCCACGACCCGTGCCAGAGCCCCAGTTCACGCCACTACCGGTAACTTGGCTGAACTCTCGGACACTTTGGACAGCTTGTGTGATGCTCCGCTGGTCACGAGTGAAGAAAGCTATATCATCTGTATAAGCCAGCAGTTTCACTTCTGCGGCTTGTAATTTAAAACCAAAAATACTATTGTCTCTGATTATTCTAATGCACATTGTTTCAATATAAATACAAAAAAGGAGGGGGCAGAGGGGCAGCCCTGGCGAACCGAACGTTGCACACAGATGGGTGTTACCAGTCTCCTATTTACAATCAATCTCGTAGTGCAGTTCTGGTACACCAGAGCCACTCCCTCGCATTGATTGATTGATATGTGGGGTTTAACGTTTCAAAACCACCATATGATTATGAGAGACGCCGTAGTGGAGGGCTCCAGAAATTTCGACCAGCTGGGGTTCTTTAACATGCACCCAAATCTGAGCACACGGGCCTACAACATTTCCGCCTCCATCGGAAATGCAGCCGCCGCAGCCGGGATGCGAACCCGCAACCTGTGGGTCAGCAGCCGAGTACCTTAGCCACTAGACCACCGCGGTGGGGCGCACTCCCTCGCAGATTACCAAAACAAGATTAACGTGATTTAAAATCGCAAACAAAATCCTATGGTCTACGCAGTCGAAAGCCTTTTCTAAATCGATTTGTAAGATGGCGACCCGCTCAAGTGAATAATCACACCATTCCAGTATGCTACATGCTTTATGGATAATGGTGACTATAGATCGCCCTTTAAAACCTCAGGTTTGATGAGGTCCGACGATATCCTGAATCACAGTCTGTAGTCTGCATGCTGCTACACCACGAGCAGTTGTGAAGAAGCCTTCCTCGTACTGTCGCCATGTACCAGACTGGCTACTGCGACTGCTTAAAAGGCTGAGATACTGTATCATATGTGCGGCAACGTTTCCTCAAACGTGGAGGCTCAAACAGCTAGAGGGCCATTTGAATGTGCCGCTGTGTTGCGTAGGAAAGGCGAAACGGCTGTTTGGGAAACATCAGTGACGTTTACATCACTACTTGAAGTGATTATTATGGAGATCCAGAAAATGTGTTTTTATAGTTGTGAGAAAACAATGACAAAATATTTGTAAAAACGCGTCTGAAAAAAAAAACAAACGTGTGCCTGCAAGGGATCGAACCTGGGACCTTTTGCGTGTTAAGCGGATGTGACAACCACTACACCACAAGTACCTCCTTTTCTTTGTTACGAAGTTGCGATACAAATCCAGGAAAGGAAAGGGTGATAAGACAAACATTAACCACACTTTGTTCAATGCTTGAATTTAAAAAGATTTATGGATTATCAATCTGTCCGAGCGTTCATACCACTGTGGTTTATCCGTCATGTGTTTAAGGCTTTCAAGGATATAAACAATGCTCTCATTGAAGTACTCTCTTGGTGACAATATACAGATGTCTTCATCGCGCACTGCCACCCGAGTCTTCCAAATACTGTGTAGCATGATCACCATGAAGATATCATACCGCCCACTATCATCACTGATGACTGGCAGAAAGCGTATGTCGTATGGCGTTACTGGTACCTCTTTTTTGAAGGTACATTATAACACGTCCCACAAAAATAGCGCATCAGAACAATCCAAGAATACTTGTTCGATTGTCTCACGTTTTCTACATCTGATACAATCGATTGTCCACGGCACAACAATCTCTTTCTCTTTTAGCCAAGGCATTACAGCCAAAGTTGCCCGGTGTAGCTGAAACAAAAAAAGTTTAACATAACGCACAATGTGGCATTCTCTTTTCACCCGTTTCAACACATTTGCACCATTATTTTTACCGTATATTTATCGGAGTTAATTTCCTCCTCCTCGACTAGCTTCTACACTGGCTAAGGAGGGAAGATGTTTCAGGTTCGGAATGGGTCCCCTCGATGACTCGAGTGCACGGTCGCAGCGCGAAGGAAGAGCCGTAGTCCGGTGAAGAGACGCTTTATATCAGCCTAAGGCGTTTGCCCGAGTCCAAGCCCGAACCTCCGCTCTCTGTTTCAGATTCCAACATCCTCTTTTCAACCCTCGGTGGAACAAAGAGTCTTCACACAAACCAATCACATGTTGGGACTCGCTTCATCAGAACCAACCGCATAAACACATTCATAACAGGCACTACATTGGTTAAAACCACGTTACCATATAAAACACGCAAGGGGATAGGTTCTGCGCGTGTGACACTCTCTCCTATACCAGGCCATGCTGCCTCTGTCGGCCGACGTCCGTCGGCAGCCGTTCTCACGCTGGAGCCCCGTCAGCTCTCTCATTAAATGTTGCTTCGTAGAAGCCTCCCTAAGAGCTGTGAGTACACCGTTGGGCTCCGTGCGCTTACCAGGTGTGCATGCGACAGCGAGGCGCCCCGGTATCCTAACAGCACTCGGTAATGACGTACAGCTGGGGAGGTTATGCTTGTCTCCTTGCCATCACTATGTCTTGGTCAGCCACGTGGTCGCGTCCCCGCGTCATTCTCAATGGCACGCGTGCATGCCAACAATGGCTTAAACTCAGATGGTGGCGCCTGACCTGCCTCTTGCCAGACGCTTTTCCGAGTAAGCTTTCTCCTTCTAATCCCAAACGGGGGCGACCTTGACGGCTCCGCTCGTGAACCGTGCGAACGAAGAAGTCTCCTTTCTTTCCCGTGCTCGGACCTTCCGCATTCGCCTTCGCGGAACCGATTAGCTTCGTTAGTTGACGGGACGGGAGCTGGCTACGCGCTCTGCATCAGCCGCATTATTTGCGCTACACGCAACACGTCGGTAATAGGTGCCTCATACTAACTATGGGTAAATTGGAATAGATAAAGTGACGTCTATAACATCTTTATGCACTTTTTTTCTAGTTACGCTGCCGAGGTACTCCAATGAGAAACGCGCATGCAAGATCCGAAAAAAAAAACATACCACTTCGCGTAGGAATCCTGTTATTCGTGATCCTGTCCTGTATTATGACGAAACAACGAATTCTGGGAGAGTATCATTTAGCCTTAGTTGAACAACTGTGTGCAGGAAGTTGCTTCTTTTATCGCGCAAATATAAAAATTGTGACATTACCTGTTTCAAAAATAAGTGTGCTAAGCCGAGGCCAGCTGCCTTCAGTGGCCGACATAAATCAGTGCGGCTCGTTTGTTCCGAAGTAGAGCCCCATATATACACTGCAAAATCTCTCCGTAGTTTCTGTATACTCGTCCTAGAGATACAAAAAAACTGCAGTACATACCATATCTTCGCAACAAGAAAAGGAATACAGACTAGCTCGCGTGAATATAGACAAGTTTCGGCCTCAAAATTTAGCTGCTTTCTGCTTCGCGTTATCATAGATTTCCTGTTGCTAATAATCTTTTGGATCATTTAATGTTGTAAAGGTACGCCAAGGTACTTCAATGGTGTCGTGGTCCATGTCATGTTTTGGAAATGGGGTGGGGTATCTTCCCAGCTTCCATGCCACAAACCCAGTGATTTGCTCCAGTTTACTGCACTGCCGGTCATGCTACAAAACTTTGCGGTCACTTCTACCACGCTGCCTACACTTTGCTTATCTTCACAAAATATTACAATGTCATCTGCGTGGGCAAGTATTTTTATTTCGCTCGCGCCATCCTTCAATCATTTATTACTAATAGTATGCATCACACTTAAGCACAACGGTTCTAAAAACAACGCATAAAGTTGATGAGAAAGAGCACACCCTTTTTTTGATTGATTTGTGGAGTTTGACATCCCAAAACCACTATTTGATTATGAGAGACGCCGTAGTGGAGGGCTCCGGAAATTTTGACCACCTGGGGTTCTTTAACGTGCACCCAAATCTGAGTACATGGGCCTACAACATTTCCGCCTCCATCGGAAATGCAGCCGCCACAACCGGGATTTGATCCCGCGACCTGCGGTTCAGCAGTCGAGTACCTTAGCCACTAGACCACCGTGGCGGGGCAGCACATCCTTTTTTTACACCTGATTTGATGTTAATGATGCGAGTTAGCAGTTTATTAACTACAATTTGCATCGAGTTTTCACGGTAGCACATCCTTACCCCTTTTAATAAAATAGAACCCGCATTGGCGTGTTACATGACCCTGAGGAGAATTTCATGCGATACCTTATCGAAAGCCTTCTTTAAGTCTAGTATCGTTGCAACATTTTCCGAGCAGGCATTGCAGCACTCGAGGATCGTCCTTGCAACGTGAATGTTTGTTTTTATGGATCTCTCGTTTATCCCACACGTTTGGCGGAGACCTATCAGTTGTCGTACTACATTTTGCAGCCAGCTTGCGAAGACTTTCACATATACCTTACAGTCTGTGTTGGTCAAGCTAGTGGGTCGATAATGTCCAACTGATAACAGTTTTTAAGGGTCACTGGATTTTGGGATTAACACTGTAAGGCTTCGCCGAAAGGATGAAGGTAGTACTTGCTTATTATACGCCTCTGTTATTACATCATGCAAGATCCCGGTTAGATGTTCTTTGAACATTGTATAAAAACTTGCACCGAAACCAACTGGTCTTGGTTATTTATCATTGCTCAAGTTTTCGGTGGCTTTTTCTATTTCCGCGACGGTTATAGGGGCCTCTATGCTTTCTCTCTCGCTACCATCAAGCTTAGGCATTTTCTGAAGAAATACTTCATCGAAATCTGCTGAAAAAGACATCTTCTGCCCCAGCATTTCCTCATAATAGTTTTCAAGGGCACAAAGAATTACGTCTTTTTCACGGCTCACACCATTCGGGTGCATTATGGCTTTTATCTCATTCCTTGCAGTATAGCCCTTTTCATCAGATAATGACCACTTCGTTGGTTCTTCACCGCACCAAAGTTTTTTGCGGGCGTGCGTGTAATGGCACCATTAAACTTATCAACGTCCAATCGTTTCATTTCAGCCTTTTTTATTTGTACTTCTAAAATGGAACTTCAAGGATTACTTCCTTGTTTGCTCAGGAGAAAATCTGGCTCAGCTTGTAGCTCCCTTTCCTTTCTTTTTTTGCCTGTTTTGAAGATGATGGTAGAATTTAGTGGCGCGAGGGTAACTAAGGTCAAAGAGTGCCAAACACTCGGTTTTTGGTCGCTTTGATGATAACAAGTCTACTCAGGGTGGCAAGAATAAAAGAGTGGTGCATATGGCTTAAAATTAGGTGTAGTGACTATGTGGGATGAGTTAAAAACGGGCTAAGCTTATGGGTTTTACCAAGTCATGCAGTGTCGGCCACAGTCCTTTTCAGGACAAGGAGTGCGTGCTGCATGACAATTGATAATGTCTCAGTGGTTCCCTCAGGATTGACAAGGGGCTGAAATTAGCGAGAATATAATATAGAACGTAAGAAGCCTACACTAGCGAAGAACTTTAAAACCACTTTTGGGCGAAACATGGGATCGTCTCCAAGAAAAAAATTGCGGGTAAGGCGGAATGTGGCATTTGTACAGCTTTCAGAAGTGAGGAAGTCTTTCTAGTTCGAGGTACGGTCAGAAAATTAGAACATGAACGACAGACAGCGCATCACCACATTTTGCGCAATGTGGTGCTGGAGAATCGTTTTAAAGGTGCGAGTGTGTTGCATATGTTTGACCGATCTTGATACTGCACAGTGCAACCTCTTGGTGCTTGTTACGTTTTTCAGTCAAATAGCTTCCTATTTTTGGCTTTACTAAGTGCAGTTTGTCTGAATTTGCTGCGTCCCATTCCTTTTGCCATTGTTTATGCATTTGGGTTCTGGTGAGTGGCCTCAGGTCCTCATACGGGATGCTGTCTACGTCAACTGATGGGCGGAGTGAAGCTGACTTCGCAAGTCAACCCGTTATCTCATTGTTAGCTATGTTGCAGTGTCCCGGAATCCAGCATAGCGTGATTTTGAGTTTAGATTTGCGACTGACATGATGCATTATAGAAGAGTATTAGTAACAGGGTTTTTGAGTATCTTAGTGGAGGACAGCGCAGTCACTGAGAGAATTTTTTTATATGGTGGAGGTTGGTTCTTTTTCCTTTATAATGTGCCTTACAGCTAAATGTATGCCATATCATTCTGCCATAAATATGCTGGTATGTTCATTCATTGTTCTAGATTCAGAGAACGAGGGACCATGTGCAGCACATGCGATTGCGGAGGACTTGGAGGCATCAGTATAATACTCAGCACACTTGTATTTGGCCTGCAAGTGCATGAAGTGTTGATCGATTGTGAATGGGAGGCCATGCTTTCCTATCTCTAGGAATCTCTCCTCTAGGCTTTCCTACCACAAGTCACAATTGATATCCCGCATTTATTATGACACCACAGTGTCTTTGTGAGAGCTCAATTGAAGATTAGAGACCGGTATGTGCAGAATTTCAAAGAGTGAGGCCACTCTGAGGGGATACGGTGGCGTAGCTGATGGTCGCCTCAAAAACAGGTGGGCAATTGATGTATCCTGCAAGAGCGCACGAGCTGCATGGTGGATATGGGAAAGCACCTTGGTGGCATACGGGACACTTGGGAACTGACGTAGCCGTTCTAGCGACCACCGGTCTGTCTCAACATACAGCCTAGCCATGGTGGTCTAGTGGCTAAGGTACTCGGCTGCTCGTCCGCAGGTCGCGGGATCAAATTCCGGGTGCAGCGGCAGCATTTCCGATGGAAGCGGAAATGTTTTAGGCCCATGTACTCAGATTTGGGCGCACGTTAAAGAACCCCAGGTGGTCGAAATTTCCGGAGCCCTCCACTACGGCGTCTCTCATAATGATATGATGGATTTGGGACGTGAAACCCCCCATATCAATCAATCAACATACAAGCTGGCTGTTGAGCTGGTTCGTAAAGCACCGTTGGCCAGCCGAAGCCCAAGGTGGTGCACTGGGTGAAGCATCTTCAATGCAGATGTTGTCGCTGACTCGTCAACCATCGAGCCATAATCGATACGCGATAGCACTACACTGTTGAGAAGGTGCAGTAGACAGTCACGATCTGTGTCCCATCACTGATGCTAGAGAATCTTGAGCAGGTTTAAGGCTTTGAAGCATTTAAGCCGTAGCTGTTTGATATGTGTAACAAAGCTGAGCTTTTCATCAGCCAAAACACCTAGAGATTTGTGTTTTCTTTAGTAGGTTTGCGCATTCATTGAGATGTTGGAGGATGGCCTTATGCCACGTAGTTTTGAAAAGAGTAGTCAAACAGTCTTGCCATAGTTAAATTTAAAACAATTTTTTGTCTGCCCAGCTTGACAGCTTATTTACTGCCATTTGAATCTGACATTCACAGGTGGCTAGGTTGCTCGATTCGAAGCTGATCAGAATGTCATCCACATATAAAGAGTAAAAGATTGGTTTACGCAGTTGAGTGCTTATGGAGTTCATTTTTACGCATAATAGTGTACAGCTAATAACACCCCCCTGGGGGACGCCATTTTATTGTTTAAACTACTTTAATAAGGCCTTTCCAACATGAACCACAAATGTACGTTTAGAAAGGTAGCTTTCAATGGTATTTTCTGCCTGTTTTAGTACACAGGATCTTTTAATGGCGTCTAATTTGAGTTGCTTCTTAAAGCATTCCCAAGCTTCCAAACAACTTGTTTTTTACCTTTCGTCATACGCCCTTATAGCATTTTTAACTTTGTTTACGAATACTTCATCCTGTAAAAGTTTATCGTTAAATTTCCACAGAGACCAATTGAACTTTGAGTGTTTCTTCGGACCTATCAAAACATGGACCGCACTGTGGTCAATAAAGGACACATTTGTTACCCAATAGTCGCAACAGTGTGATATAGCTGCGGTCGACACATATGTTCTATCTAACCTCGCCTGACTATCTTTCTTGAAGTGCGGGAACTTTGAAACTTCCACATTTGCAAGTACAGAGCCAAGATCCGCAATTTCAAGTCCTCCTATCATTTCGCCAAGAACCTTTGGACTAGTTTTAAAAATCGGCAGGGCACATACAGGATCCTCTACATTACATACAGTTAAAATTACCCTTCATAATAATACACCCTTCTAATTTTGAATAACAATCCAAAATATAAAAAAAAGCTCGCCCGGTCGCTTATTCCGTTGGATGCGTAAAAAGAAACAACACG
Source organism: Rhipicephalus annulatus (assembly GCA_013436015.1). NCBI lineage: Eukaryota > Metazoa > Arthropoda > Arachnida > Ixodida > Ixodidae > Rhipicephalus > Rhipicephalus annulatus. The sequence continues at coordinate 480,052 of WOVY01011477.1, forward strand.
CTACTTCATTGTGAACAAGAAGTCGCATACAGTCAAGCGCCACTATCATCTGTTATGAGACTTTCATTTGTTACATCCAATGCTTTTCTAATCAGGAGTGCACAAGCACCGGCTTTTCCGCGTGCATGAGCTACGCAGACAAGATAGGGCGACATAAAAGGATTTCCCATTTGGTCCGTACTTTCCTAATTTTCCATCTTTGTATTGTGCACTCTAATGATGTCAAGATCTCAAAACTATCTAAAAAGAAAAAACGTCTTTTTCGCGCTGCTAAAAACTTTGAGTCAATAACAAAATGGAACAGATATTTCGCATGCCTTCGTGAATACACTCACTTGCTGAAGCGCTCCAGTGACTTGCTTAACATTGCCCGAACTAATCGAAAGAAGTTTTGGAAACTTCTCAACCCTAAAAATAACACGCACAATATATCCTTAACCAACTCCGATGGTTCACACGTTCCTCTCCCACAGCGGGCGGACGTTATGAATGCTTACTTCACTTCAGTCTTCACTTCTGAACCACTTCATAGTATTCCAGTCATGCCGAGATCTAATTTTTCACAAATGCCGCCCATTGACATTACCTCCGAAGGCATCAGCAGTCTGATAAAGAAATTAAAAATATCCAGCTCCCCCGGACCTGACAATATTCCTGCCAAAGTCTTAAAGGCTACTAATATCATTTCTAGTAAATTTTTGGAGATAATTTTTAAACAGTCCATTTCTGAAGGTTTCATCCCAGATGATTGGAAACTTGGGAAGGTTGTACCAGTTTTCAAGTCTGGCAAGCGATCTGACCCATCTAACTATCGCCCCATTTCACTAACGTGCATCGCTTGCAAACTTATGGAACATATAATATATTCACATGTTGCTCGTCACCTCGATGATCACTCTTTCTTTTTTCATAAGCAGCATGGTTTTCGTTCAGGGCTCTCATGCGAAACTCAACTTTTTGAATTTACGAATGATCTTCATCTCAACCTTGATTCGTCATTTCAGACTGATGTTATTTTTGTCGACTTTTCAAAGGCCTTCGATCTCGTCCCTCACCAACGACTAATCAACAAACTTTCTTCACTTTCCCTCGATCCCCTGACCTTATCATGGATTAAGTGCTTCCTAACCCACCGGTCGCAATTCACTGTTATCGGTGGTGCCCAGTCTGATACTACTCCAGTAATCTCTGGCGTCCCTCAGGGCTCGGTTCTCGGCCCGCTCCTCTTTTTAATCTACGTAAATGACCTTCCTTCCGGCATTTCATCAACGGTTCGGCTTTTTGCTGACGATTGTGTCATCTACCGTCGCATATCAACTCCCGAAGATCAGCTAATACTACAGCAAGATTTACACATCATTGATAACTGGTGCGCTCAGTGGATGATGAGGCCGAATACTTCCAAATGTAAGTTCATGTCTGTATCACGAAAACACACTAACGTCATCCATCCGTATTCATTAAACTCAACAGTGTTATCCCAAGTGGATTCTTACCGATACCTGGGCGTTGTAATTACAAGCAGACTAACCTGGACCGAGCATATTACCAAACTAGCTGCCGACGCTTCAAAAACACTTGGCTATCTTAGGAGATCATTGTCATTATCACCTGCAAGCCTTCGCAAATTGGCTTTTGAAACTTTTGTTCGTACTAAAATGGAATACGCATCTGCAATTTGGAGCCCTCATCAGATATACCTAATTAACATTCTTGAATCCGTCCAAAATCGTGCCGCCAGATTCATCTCCGCAAATTATGACAAACGAGCAAGCATCAGTCAAATCAAATCATCCCTCGGTCTCCCTGTTTTGTCAGCTCGACGCAAAATTTCACGTGTCTGTCTTTTTCACAAACGTTACTACAGCTTTCCTCACCTACATGGTTCACTTTTACTTCCGCCTGTCCGAACATCTCGTCGCCTATTTATTCCCTGAGTATCCAACGTCTGTTTGGTTCTACTAACGCTTTTAATAAATCATTTCTTCCTACGGCTATCGATGAGTGGAACGATTTGACGGATGCTATTGTCAGTGAACAAGTTGCTGTTAAATTTAGAGATTTGTTACTAGCTACCCTTGACTCTTAATCGCTGTTTGTCTTTTTTTGTTGTTTGTTCTCTGCCGCCTGTATATTTTTGACCGCGAATTGACTGTTGAATATTTCGTTTGACATGCTCTGTTTTCTTTTTGTTTTTTGTTGCTACCTGTATGTTTTAGTAATTCAAAAACTGTAACCATGAACTGCATTTTCATTGAAATTTGTACTTAAATTGTTCCCCCCTCTTATGTAATGCCCCGAGAGAGGCCCTTAAGGGTAAAATAAATGATGATGATGATCTTTGTGTTCAAGAAGTTGTTGTAGCTGATACTGCTTCCTCCGTCGAGATAGCCCCTAACATTGATAGTAGCTAAACGCACTGGCTTGTCTAAGTGAATCATTTTGCTGTGACGAAGTGGCGGACCGAGCGGTACACAAACACGTCACTGAGCACGGGACACGAATGCACTTTTTCGGTCGAAAGTGCTAAATACGCGGACAAGAGAGAGAGAGAGAGAGAAGAAGAAGACGAAGAAAGGAGAGGCAGGTCTTTGCAGGTCTTCTTCGGCGCGCACGCGCCGAAGAAGACCTGCAAAGTCAGTGTTGTGTCGCTCTCTTTCCGGCTCGGTGGTAGATTAGGCGCCGGTCTCATGTCATCCGACGATATGGGATCTTTGTTGTCGGTTCCTTCGTGTTGCTATCTTCTGCATTTTTTTGGGAATCCTCTTCAAGGGTTTGATTTAATGGTGCCCCACGTGTGTCCATCACCGTCTCACGAGTTGTTCGCTTCAGATTCTTCTCTACGTTCTTATCTGTATTTTCACCAGATTTGGCGTCTTCGGTCTTCGAAGGCTGCTTCGAGTTTTCTTTGTCTTCCGCATGCACTTCCGTTTCCCGAGTTTTAGTTTGCGGCTGATTATTGGTGCTCTGGCGGCTCCTTCGGCGTCTGCTTCGTCCATCAGGTGTTATACCCGTCGTCACCAGGTGCCATGCTGTCACTGAGAAACGTAGCCGGGCAGCGCTCCCACGCCCAGAACCACAGTTTTCTCGGATCCAGCGGCGGGGAGCGACGAAGGGATGAGAAGATGGTCCGTGAGCCGAAGTCCCTATTGTCGATTCCTCCGGGCCGGAATGTTGAGAGAGACGGCGAAGCAGACCGACTGCACAGGTCTTATCTCAGCGATTCAAGTGTCTACTGCTTGGTTGCCCTTCCAGGGAAAGGCGGAAGAAGCAACCCATCCGCCAAATTGTTCCGAGAGAGAACCCCGTTTCCTTCATATAAGACCGTTGCTTGCGCCTAGAAGTGCCAGTAACTATTCGGCGGACCGTGCGTTACTGACCGATGCCCTGTGGGTGGTGTTTTGTGTGTATAATTGGTGTTCCTCTCTAGGAGGAGGAGCCTGACAGGGCTTAAAACGACGCCGCAGAGTGCTGGACGTCGCTCCGAACCATGTAACGGTTCAACCACTACGTTCGTGGTTTGTGAAACTCTCAACCTCTCTATGCTGTAAATAGGTGTAAATAGTGCCATAAACTGTTTGTTTTTCGTATTCCCATCTTGTCAGCGTTCGTTTCCTCTACCCGAAGTTGCGCCACGCTACCACAAGAGACCGGGTAGACCCCGATTCTCAACAACTGGGATCAGCGCTGGGATTCGGAGCAACTACTGGCGAACAGCGCAGAAATCCTCAGCAGTGTTCACGAGTTGGTTCGCCACCTTATAGAGGTTCAGCTACATTGGCGTAGGTTCACAGCGTTTGTTTTCTGCGTGACCTTACCGCCTACAGACCGCACAGCGAGGCACACGACAGCCTCTTCTGATATGCCCCGTTCTGTTGCAACGCAGGCATGACGGGGCTCTCCCTGGGGCAACCAGAAGCAACATAATGCCACCGATGCGCAGCTGGTGCGGTAAATCAACCACGGTTACGCCCGGCTTTAACTTGAGGCAAATAAAGCGCGTTATTTAGCGTTTGTCTTGATGCCTTGAATTCGCCAGTGCTCACGAATAACTGCTTTCACTTTCCCATGCGGGATTAGTGCCGAGCAAACTTTCTCGTTGGGAGTGTAGTGCAGCAGCTAACAGAGCTTCACACGAATGTCCTGGCTTCCCGGATCCTTTGAAGTGTGGCAGCTTGGGCTAGTTGGTATGGCATGACGATAGTTATAGCGCGAGAACAAAACAACGACACAGAGACAAGAAGGACACGAAAGACACGAGTGCTTTCGTGTCCTTCTTGTCTCTGTGTCGTGATTTTGTTCTCACGCTATAACTATCGTCTTCCCGGAACCGCAAGAAAGCATCTTCAGTTTTTCACTTTCAGGTCACCCTGGCGTAGCACTTTTTTTGCTGTTTCAGAACTCGAAAAAGTCACTGCACACACGTGGTTCATTTGGAATGCACCGAGTGCCACAACCTCAGTCAGCAAACCCAGACGAGCCCAAGTGTCACGAAAATCTTCAGCCCAGTAAGGCCTGGCTTTTAAGTCACCGTGCAAGAAAACAGTATTTGAAACACACGTACCTGTAGGCAACTGTGGTGGAACTACTTGGTAATCCTCAGAACTGCTTCTTTCCATCATGTTTCCGCGGCTAAGAACCGCTGTCACCGCCCCAATAGAGCACATAAAAAACACGTCCTTTCGCTAGCGCAACCGTAACTGGAATCTCACTACACCACAAGCACGGGTGCAGAACCCGTCCTCGTGCTGTCGCCATGTGCCAGACTGGTTACTGTGACTGGTTAAAAGGATGAGATATTGCGTCATATGTGCCGCAACGTTTCGTTATTCGTGGGGGCTCAAACAGCTTCACGGGCATTTCTATGGGTCCCTGTGTTGCATAGGAAAAGCGAATAAATATTCGGTCATTTCGCAGACATCAGCGACGTTAATATCACTATTTGAAGTTATTATTCTACAGATCCGGAAAGTGAGCTCTTACACTTGTTAGAAAATAATGGCAAATGATTTCTACAAAAGCGTCAAAAGAAGGAAACGTGCCTGCCAGGGATCAAACCTTGGACCTTCCGCGTGTTAGGCGGATGTGATAACCACTACACCACAAGCCCCTTTTTTATTGCCTGTTTTTGGCTCACTTAAGCAATACATATATTCACAGATATTTACACAACAAAATCCAAAAGATTGCAGAAAACAGTGGCTGAAATGCTGTGACAATGCATCTGCTCAAAAGTTTTTACCGTCGATAGTAATTCGACGCGTGGCAACCACTCTGGGGTAAATTCCTGCAACTTTTGTTCATCCACAAAATTTCTGATATATTCATTGAAGTACTGGGTAAGCGCTCGTGCATCTACATCAAAGTGCATGACTGCCATCCTGGGTTTACAAATGTCATGAAGATTCATAATCATTATCATTTCATATGGGGTACCATCACCACTCTTTATATAAGCAATTAGCGGATGCCGTGTGCATCAAGGGGAAAATCTTTTTTGATCGTGTGCTGGAGCACGTCCCAAAGAAAGACAGCATCCCAGCAGTCAAGGAAGACATGCTCAATTGTCTCCTCCTTTTTTTGCATATTACGCAATGCGTGCCCCAAAAAACGTAAAAACCCTTTGCAGACATCCAGTATTTTACAGTCAACGTACCGGTATGTAATTTAAAAAAGAAATTCTTTGCACCTGGCGTTATTTTCATCGCCTTGGCGCACTTTCGAACAGTGTGCCCATGCAATACATTGTAAAGGGAGCGATACAAAGGCACTGGTAAAAACACATCACATAGGTCCTTGTGCAGCTTTTTACGTAGGACTTGACTCAAGTGTTCAAGTGAAAACCGCGCTGACAGCAACCTACAAGAAAGCACAACTTCGCGGAGAAAGCCATAAACACCACCAGGTACGCTGCCGGTTGTGACAACTATGTTAGGCAAGTGGTGCCCCAGGCGAAGTTGACAGACAGTGCGAAGGAATGGGTTGTTGACGTCTCTAAGGAAACAAAATCGATTGACTGCCTGTCTGAAAAACAAATGCGACAAGCCCAGCCCTCCATTTCGCACTCGAAGAAATAAATTGGTCCGACTCTATCTTTCCCAAGACGATTCCTACACAAAGACAGCGAACACGCAGTGAAATTTTTGGATGTTTACACTTGAACAATGTAAGACTAAGATATACCAAATTTTACTCACTAAGAATATATTGCAATCGCCCCGCCGCGGTGATATATTGGCTAAGGTACTCAGCTGATAACCCGCAGTTCTGGGGATTGAATCCCGGCCGCGGCGGCTGCATTCCCGAAGGAGGCGAAAATGTTGTAGGCCCGTGTGCTCAAATGCGCTTGCACGTTAAAGAACCCCAGGTGGTCTGAATTTCCAGAGCCCTCCACTACGGCGTCTTTAGTAACCACATGGGGGTTTTAGGACGTTAAAACCCACAAATCAATCAATCAAGAATATATTGCAAATTGTGGCTTTAGAAAACATAGACCAATTCCAGCCATTCCACTTGTTCACTCCAGGTTATCCACTTGGCTCCTCCAGTACGAATCGCTGTCTTTGTTGCACTCGAGGAGGGCACCCAATTATTTCACCGGTGTCGTAACAAACTTCATGCTGGCAAAACTGTCTGGGGTTTCCGACCAGTCACTTTGCCAAAAGCGAAGGCATTTTCCCCAGTTTACAGTTCTACCGCTTGCAGCAGAGAAGTTAGTAACACATTTGACAGCCTCTGCTATGCTGTCAGAGTCCGCGCAAAAAATCGCAATACCGCTCTCATAAGCCAACAGCCGTATAAGAACAGTGTGGGAGGATGAACAGGACGGGGGTAATACTTTTAGCTGAAATGCCTCATTATAAACGGGAGCTAAGACTGGTGGTATTGCTAAATTAAAACACTTATAAAAGGCAGAAGTCTTACCATCAGGGCCCGGGCATTTTCTCCGATGCATACTTTCAATAGCACTGTTAACTTCCTCTTCCGAAGTGGGTTCCTCCAATATTTCTTTCGTATTATTGCCAAGCTTTGGCAACAGCGTTAAAAACTCTTTTTTAAAACGGTTGACATCAACTGAGCTGACGGCGTATAAACCATTGAAGTGCTCAAAGAAAGCACGCTTGATAACATCGGCGCCATCGCTGACTTCACGCTCGCGTTCAATTTCTGTTATCTGATTACGTCGCGCATGCCACTTTTTTGAGCCCGACGCCCTTTTTGACGGTGCTTCTGCCGTTATCAGTCGCTCGGCCCTTGCCCACACTATAGCACTGCGGTATCTTTCGATATCGAACCGTGCTAGTTTACATTATAATGCGCGAATATTGTCAATAAACATGTGGGGTATCCTACATTCTTCGATGAACGATTTTTTCAGGTTTCTGCGCACGTGCTTTTCTTCTGCTCCTTTCTTTCTGCTTATAGCACTCGAGCGCTCCAAACCCTTCAATTTAACGGCCTGCTTGAAGTTCTACGATTTTTTTTGAACGTCGTTTTACTGAGAACTTTGACTTCTTGGTTCCGTCATTACTTCCGTCATAAATTCTTCGTCTCTCAGCAGATTCGAATTAAATTTTCATAATGGCCACTCAAAGGCCCTTTTAGTTTCTTTCGAGCTAGCTACTACAAAGCTAACCAAGGAGTGTTCACGAAATGAAACAGCGTTACCACGGTATGCCTTGCAAAGCGGCATCAATTCAACACTCACGTACGCCCTATCTAGTCGAGCGTAGCTGGCTGCCTGAAAGTGGGTGCACTGCTTAGTCCTGCCGTCACTGAGGCATTCAGTCACATCCTTCAAACCATGGACCTTTATGTGCTTAAGACAGTGGTACTTGCATACCTGTAATGTAGTTCGCTAGTGTTGTCTTTGGCTGAAAGAACGCGGTTGAAGTCGACAATAATGATAAGGAGCTTATTACACTGGGCATATTGGTTCGAAATATATGCGTCTTTTGTCGGCAACAGTTGGTGCGTACAAACAAATTACGCGCCATTCCAAGCAAGAAAACTAAAGATCACACAATGAGCCGACCAGACGAACATGACATCAAGGCTTCTATTTTAGCGCCCAGACTCTGTCGGACGAACAACACACAGCCGGAAGAAGTCCATTTGGCATGGCTAACAATAGCAGAATACCGCGGCGAAAATATGCGCAACATGGCCCCAGTTTCATGGTCGCCATGAACTTTAGTCTCTTGGACTGCCAGGATGTCAAGGTCGAGGTCACTTACTAGTCGATAAAGCTGACCTTTTTTTCTCCGCGAGGCAAGGCCCCACACATTTAATGTGGCCACATGCATCGAATTTTCTATTTGCACCATCGTGAGGCTGCGAAAAACCGGGGGCATGGCGCTAACTTTACAACTGCGATTCCTTCCTGAACGCCTTGACCCCGTACAGTCCTTAAGGCGGCGAAGGTGCCGTTTCCGCCGTTTTGTGCTCCGTCGAAATGTTTGGCCGTGGCCGAAGGAGAAGCCATCGAGCGGGAGTCGTTTTGGCCGGTGGTTCCTCCGGCGTGGCAGCAGTGGTGCCCTTCTCTTCTTTTCCCTGCGTCACAGGAACGCTTCCCCATCACAGTGCCACTGTCGCTTTCAATCCCAGTGATCGGTTCTGCCTCGGAGGGGGTCTCGTCTGCTAAGCCGGGAAATGTGTCACCGGTGCTGCTTGCACCCAAATTTTCACGGCTTTCTCCTACGCCTTCGTATAGAAGCCCGGCTTCTGGCTTAGCTGGCGCTTCACACACGCCCTCTTTTTGACAGCATGACGACCCATCTTGCACAGCAGAGTTTGGGCTAACTCTTGCTGTTTCTTCCGAGTCTGCTTCTCCATGAGGTGCTCCAGTGCGTCACTTTCCTGCGCTTGTGTGGTCACACTGTCATATGTCTTCGAGCAGTCGTCGTCTTCGTGGCCGAAGCGGCGACAATGGCTGCAGCTGGGTTTTCGGCAGTCCCGATGTATGTGACCGGTACTCTTGCACCGTAGGCACTACGGAGCACGGCCCGGAACGTCAACGAGAGTCAACTCTGCGGTAATCTTGAGATTGTGCGGAGTGTCATCCACCTTGACGTCGGAGTGCAGCTTTAGTACCACAGACCTCGTCGCTGAGCCCTTTTCAGTGATGCCCGGCGCTCTCCACTTCTCCCGCTTCACTTCGAATACTTTCCCATAGAGAGTCAAGGCAACATGCACGTCTTCATCGGTCACGCCGTGCAGCAACCAGTGAAGCTTCAAGCGATCCTCGCGGTTATTTGGGCCAATAAGCAAACATGGGCGATCCTTCACCTTCACGTCGACGGCTGAAAGCAACTTTCGAGCAGCATCAGCACTCGTCAGTGTCACAGCTCATACGTGGCTGATTACGTTACGCCCCCAGCGCGAAAACGTCGGTGAGCACACCAAGCTTAGCCAAAGTGTCTCGGTAATCTTCGACGCTGTAAGGCCGGGCTCTAAAAGCAGTATTCGCAAAGATACGCCCGGAAGGCAGATTGGGCAGAATCACCTGATAATCGTCTGCGCTTGGCGCAAAAACCTACCGCGGCCCGCTCGGGCCGCTGAAGCCGCTCTGTCGGAGCCGAACATTCCGCGACCGTATCGCTTGAAAGCCGGAAGAGAAATACAACACCACAAGCACGGGTGCGGAACACGTCCTCGTGCTGTCGCCGTGTGCCAGACCGGTTACTCTGACTGCTTAAAAGGATGAGATATTGCGTCATATGTGCCGCAACATTTCTTTAACCGTGTGGGATGAAACAGCTACAGTGTCATTTGTATGGGTCCCTGTGCTGCGTAGGAAAAGCGAATAAATATTCGGTCATTTCAGAGACATCAGTGACGTTTATATCACTACTTGGGATGATTATTCTAGAGATACGAAAAATGTGTTCTTACGCTTGTGAGAAAATAATGGCAAATGGTTTCTACAAACGCGCTGAAATAAAAAAGCACGAGCCTGCCAGGGATCGAACCTGGGACTTTCCGCGTGTTGGGCGGATGTGATAACCGCTACACCACGAGCAGTGTTTTTTTGTTTGTTACCTGATTTTGGTACCAACCACATATTACAAGCGACAGTGGTAGGAAAGTATGAAATGTACAATACTTACATGATGACTTAACAGTCAACCAGGATGGTGCTGGTTTCGTTAAGCTAAATGTCACGCAAGCTCACCAGAGGCTCCAGTCGTGGAAGCCACACTGGGGGCTACGGTGCCGCTATATAAATCTCAAGAAACCAGTGAATGCTTTCTCTGAAACAGACACATGTCGGCCGTGCATCCTTATCAAAGTGGCCACCTGCCATTCTCGCTCTCTATATGCAACGAAGACCCATGAGCATAACTGCATCAAAAGGAGCCCCATCATCGTTGTCTACATTTTGAAATCTAATGTCCTGCGGGTACAATGAGAATTCTTTGTTCACTTATTTCTAAAAAACATATAAAAAACCCTCCCAACACTGCAAAAAAACATAGTCTACTGTTTCTGGCAGCTTACAAATAAAGCAATGCGTACCTCAAAACAAAAAAGCACCCCTTTTTTCTCAAAAAAGCTTTTTAACAGGCAGTGTCCTACTATGCAATTAAAAAAAGGTTTTGGCTCCCGACGTGTCTTGGATTCTTTTTACCCTATTTAAAACATCGCTACCTGGTCCTCCACTGAATGAACATTGGTACATAGGCAGTGGAAAAACCATATCGCATAACGCAAAATAGTTCTTTTCGTCTTGCAGTAGCCAGATGCTCCCATGAAAATCGTACAGCGAGAAATCTTACACTGAACACAATTTCTTTATAAAAACCTCGGATTCCTCCCACACAATGTCGGGTTGAAACAACATATTCAGGGAGTGCTCTAGATAGTCTGAGTTGACATAGTGTGCAAAGGAACGAGTCTGTCGCATCTCTAAAAAACAAAAACTGTAACTAGTTGGTGTAAAAAAAGGTAGCCTAGCCCGAGACCTCTGTGTTTACCCGTCTAAATAAATCTGTGCGACTGCATCTGTCCCATGCAGAAGCCCAAATGAATGTCGCAAATATCCTGTGCAGTTTCTGCACATTAGCCCGTGAACAAAGTGTGACCTGCATGAAACCACAGCTTGCTGACGAAAAACAAGTTGCAAATTGTGGCTCTGGCAAAGATCGAAAGGGCGTCTCCTTTCCACTTCACCTTTTCTTTTGTATCCTTAGCCGGCCCTTTCCAATACTGATCGCTGTCGCGATAACAGTCCCGTGGAATGCCTAAGTACTTGCCCGGCGTCGTCACATAAGGCATGTTTGCAAAGTGGTCAGGTTTCGGTGGCCACGACCCCTTCCAGAGCCTAAGGCACTTGCCCCAGTTCACGCCACTACCGGTAACTTGGCTGAACTTTTTGACACTTTGGATCGCCTGTGTGATGCTCTGCTGGTCACGAGTGAAGATAGCTATATCATCTGCGTAAGCGAGCAGTTTCACTTCGGCGGCTTGTAAGTGAAAACCAAGGATACTATTGTCTCTGAATATTGTCATGCACAGTGTTTCAATATAAATAAAAAAGAAGGTGGCTGAGGGGGCAGCCCTGGCTAACCTAACGTTACACAAAGACGGGCGCCCCCAGTCTCTTATTTACAATTAATCCCGTAGTCCAGTTCTGGTACGCCAGAGGCACCCTCTCGCAGATAACCGATCCAAGATTAACGTGATTTAAAATCGCAAACAAAATTCTACGGTCTACACAGTCGAAAGCCTTTTCTAAATTGATTTGTAGGATGGCGACCCACTGAAGTGAATAATCACACCGTTCCAGTATGCTCCGTGCGCTATGGATATTGGTGACAATAGACCACCTTTTAATACCACAGGTTTGATGAGGTGCGACAATACCCGGAATCACAGTCTGTAGTCTGGGTGGTAATACTTTCATATAAATCCTATATTCGACGTTAGTCAGAACTATCGGTCGGTACGCTGTGACAGATCTTATTTTGTCGACGTCATAGGTTTTGAGTATTAATACATTATGAGACGACCGGTACGACGGAGGCAATGTATTTCATTTGTATGCTTCATTGAAAACAATTGTCAGTATTGGGCTCACTTCGTTCTTGAACGTTTTATAAAAAGCAGCAGTTAACCCATCAGGTGCAGGCGATTTCCAGCATTCAACTTTTCAATTGCTTCCTTTAGCTCGACTTTCCTTATTACCCGCTTTAAGTACTCTTTCCTTTCGTCATCGATGCGGGAAATGAAAGGCAGAAAGTCGTGCTCAAATTTCTCGAAATATACGACCCGCACAGTGAACAGCGCCCTATAATGCTCGGTGAACGCCGTTTCGATATCATTTGTATCCGTTGACAATTGCCTTACCCATTCGATTTCACGAACGTGGTTCTTCTTGGCTCGTGCTTTTTCCAAGCCGAGCGCACGCTTCGAGGGCATTTCACCGGCAGCTGTGTCATCCGCCCTTGCCCTCACCAGGGCCCCGCGATAACGCTGTTCGTCCAGTCGCTCAATTTTTTGTTTCGCTTTTCTAACGTCTTCTGACTATTTGCCGGGTTCTCGGGATTCATGCTTTACAAGCTTATCGAGCAGTGCTTTAAAATCTGCTTCTTTCTTTTTTGATTGATATGTGGGGTTTAACGTCCACTATATGATTATACTATAAACCACTATATGATTATAAGAGACGCCGTAGTGGAGGGCTCCGGAAATTTAGACCACCTGGGGTTCTTTAACGTGCACCCAAATCTGAGCACACGGGCCTACAACATTTCCGCCTCCATCGGAAATGCAGCCGCCGCAGCCGGGATTCGAATCCGCGCCCTGCGGGTCAGCAGCCGAGTACCTTAGCCACTAGACCACCGCGGCGGGGCAACTGTTTCTTTCTTTTTGACATCGTACTGTATACACGTTGCCCTGTCTTTCGCTTTTAATTTTAAAGCCTCCTTTTATAATTCCCATTGCTGCCAAATGTGCAGGCCTTTGCTAGGGTCTAAGCTGCTAATCTTTTCATTCACTGCCTGAATGAAAATTTTGTTTTGCAGCAGTTTATCGTTTAGTTTCCATGGATCCCATGAAAATTTGTTGCGTTTCTTTTAACTTCCGATAGAGCACTGGACTAAACAATGGTCCGAAAAAGAAACGGGCACTGCTTCATAACTGGAACATTTGATCAGGATATCCACATACACATAAATTCGGTCCAGTCTTGCATGGCTACAGCTCTCGAAGCGCGTGTACTTTACTGCACCCGAGCAACAAAGGCTGCTTTCCGCGACATCCTCAAGGTCCCACTTTTCAACTATGCGCGTCAGAACGCAGGTACTTTTATCTCTAAAAGCTCGAGTGCCAGTTGTGTCTTGTGCACTGAGGACGCAGTTGAAATCGCCAAGCACTACCAAATGCTTTCCTACAGCTAGTCAATCCTCTAGGCCGAGAAAGAAGTGAGCCCTTTCCTCAACGTTGTTAGGCGAGTAAATATACAAAATACGTCAATCGGCGTTGTCAGTGAAAAATCAAGCGCAGCACACCGGCCAGCCGAACACGAAAAATGGTCGAGCACTTAAAGCCCCGGCAACGTCTTAACAAAAAATATGCAGCCAGCCGATCTGCCCACTGGGTGACTCACGACAACATAAAATCTGGACGCAAAACGTTGAATAATGCTGCTAGTCTCTTCCCCGCCGTCTACTTTGGTTTCCTGAACTGCCAGGACGTCTCTGTCACGCTACGTTAGAAGTCGGTAAAGCTGGCTCTGCTTTCTCTTTCCTGCTAATCCTTTAACGTTATTGGTAGCGACATTTAACGGACAGACAGGTGCCATTTTGCCGTTAGGGAAAGAGACCAGCAGCATTCCGCCCACATCTCGCGTCTAGCACGTGGCTAGACGGCTCCATCACCAGGGCGATAGTCCAATGCCGTGGCTTGATTTTGCCCAACTTGCTCGACGTTGCCGCCGCGCTTGTCAAGAAGAACGTTCGGGCGCGGCTGGAGGGTGGACCGCCTTACTAGTGGCATCTTTGCAGGGGATCTTCCACGCCAGGCAACGTCTCCTGAGCACAGTCTATGCTGGCCGGAGGGTGGGGGCGTTTTGATGCCTCGGCCAGACTGGTCGGTGCTTGTACGCCGCTTTTTTCAGCTTGTAGGTCCTTCGGACTTTTAAATTCACCGCCCTTGGACGCTTTCCCCGTCGTTCCGGTCGACCCATCAACTTAACCCACCACTCCTTGTGGCGCTGCTAGGTCGGGGTCACCTTCCGTGGCCGCGGGCGAAACCTGTCCTACTGGTTGGGCGCATGTGGGCCCCGTCGCGTCGGCTTTAGGCTGTCGGTCTGCCGGAGGACCTCGTTTCGGGGCGTCACTGCCGGAAAGCCCCGTATGCTTTCTTGTCTCCTCGGTTCACATGACTGCTTCCTCAGCCTCGACAACGTTCATGAGTTCATGGTGCTCGTCAGCCCTTGGAATCCCGGTCGCCGACGAGTAAGTACGGACGCAGTGAGCGTCCGCGTGTCCGTAACGCCGTCATTTCGAGCAGCGGGGCACCCTGCAATCTCGGCGTACGTTGCTCGTGCCGTGGCAACGCAAACACTGCATCGCCCGCGCGGGAACGACGACTAGGGCAGTTCGCCGGTGACACGCACATGGTGGGGCCGGTCATCCACCTTCATTCCCGGTTTTAGCTTTAGGAGCACGCTTCTCGTGGTTGAGCCTTTTTCCCTCATGCCTTGAACATGCCAACGTTCTCGCGTCACTTCAGTGCCGTTACCGAACGCGGCGATAGCTGTCCGAATGTCCTCATCTTGGACGCCGTAGAGCATCCAATGCAGGCGGAGCTTAAATTGATTATCTTCGGTATCAATAATTATGCACCGGTGACCCTTTACCTTCAATTCTTTCAGCGTGACCAGTTTCCGTGTCGCTTCTCCGCTGGTGAGGGTGACGGCCCAGATGTAGTTTATCTGGTACACTCCTAAGGCGACGACGTCGGGCAGCACACCAGCCGTCTCGAAGGCGTCTCTGAAGTCCTCAACTCTGTAGAGACGTTCATGCACATCACAGTGTCGAAAGACGATAGCCTTGCGTGTGGAGAGAGTGAACAAAACATTTATTTGATGTTCTGCGCAAGAAAACGGGTGAATGGTATTCCGGAGGCGCTGCGTAAGAGGGCCTCCAGCGTTCAGCGGAGGCGAACGAGCGCATCAAGTAACGTCACACGTCAGACATGAGCGCCATACGGCAGTTTCTTTTGGGAAATAAAGTGCGTGGCCATGCGCGCCCGTACCAGAGCTGATAAGGTGTAGAACGCGAAGTGACGGGTAGGTGTCACCACCATCTCGTTTTAGCGAAGCGTTGGAAACGCTCCCCGTTTCGTGCAAGCGTTGCATGGTAAGCGCAGCGTGATACGTGCTACGGTCTTTAAAATTACTTATGTATGCGTTTTCTAGTAAGATACGCATATGCAGAATATATGCGTGTTGTTATGGTGCCCCAGACATGCGCAATATTTGCTGTTTATTTGGCAAGTGCACAAGCATGAACGCTTAACCTTGAGCAACATTGGTGGTCACTGCGGGTGGGGTCGGCCGTTTCAAGTACCCGATGCCGGTAAGACTGGAAAACTAATGTACAGACAGATATACAGACAGACAAAATGCACAGACAGACAAAAATGTCCAGACAGACAGACAGATCAAAATTTTTCCGTCGAAAATCCCCAAGAAAGACTATCGTCTTCAAAACAACGTGTTCAGTACAACACGGCCAGGCCAGTGGGCAACGTAGGCAGCGCGATCTCGTAGTACTTATCATCTGCGCCATCATTCCCGTTTCCGCGGACGCCGTGGGCCACTGTCACCGCTCCGTCACAGCTCGTGATTCCACGACCGTCCGGTTTCACTGCCGGAAGAATTACTACATTACGGTTGAAGAACACGTCCTCGTTCTGTCACCATGTGTCAGACCGGTTACTGTGACTGCTTAAAAGGATGAGATATTGCGTCATATGTGCCGCAACACTTCTTTATTCGTGGGGGCTCAAAAAGGTACATGGTTGTTTGTATGGGTCCATGTGCTGCGTAGTAAACTGAATAAATATTCGGCTATTTCAGAATCATCAGTGACGTTTATAATACTACAAGTGATTGTGCTAGTGATCCGGAAAATGTGTTAATACACTTGTGAGAAAATAATGGCAAATGATTTCTACAAATGCGTCTTAAAAATACATAAGCCTGGCAGGAATCGAACCTGGGACCTTCCGAATGTTAGGCGGATGTGATAACCACAACACCAAAAGTTTTTTCCGGTATTTATGTTGTTCAATAAAGTATATATGAATAACAGGCATGCAGTACAAGATCGTCAGATCACTTGCCGCTCAGCTAGATCGGGTAAATTAAAAAGTACTTAACCTTGACAAGTTCATGCTGAAGTGTTATCCCCTCTGGGTGGTCACTTATTGCTTGCAGTACATCTCGAACTTAGATCACTTGTTTCAAAAAGCAATGATGCCAGAAAGACCCAAAATCGCATGTCTGACGTCCATTCGCATACGCCACACACTATGCATGCACATGATTATAAGCATATCGCATGGCGCTTCATCGCCTACCGCGCACGGCAAGTAGCGAATTCCAAAGGGGCTTAATGGGATTTTTTTTCAACGTCCGTCGAAGCACATCCCAGAGAAAAATTTCATCATGGCAGTACTGAAACATGTGATCGAAGGTTTCCAGTTTTCCGCAAACATAACAGTTAACCGACCAACCAACAAAGAGGCCTTTGCTCTGCAACCATGACCTCGTAGGGAGGGTGCCCGTGTGCAGTTGAAAAAAGAAAGAAAGATTTCATAGATGGCTTGACTGGCATTTGTTTTACCCGCTCAAGCACATCATTGATTGATATGTGGGGTTTAACGTCCCAAAACCACTATATGATTATGAGAGACGCCGTAGTGGAGGGCTCCGGAAATTTAGACCACCTGGGGTTCTTTGACGTGCACCCAAATCTGAGCACACGGGCCTACAACATTTCCGCCTCCATCGGAAATGCAGCCGCCGCAGCCGGGATTCGAACCCGCGCCCTGCGGGTCAGCAGCTGAGTACCTTAGCCACTAGACAACCGCGGCGGGGCGCTCAAGCACATCACGTGCAGTGCCTAAGTTATAAAATGCGCGATACAGGGGAACTGGCAAAATTACATCAAGTAAATCCCCCAACACACGTTTTCGTATCACAACTGCCAAGTATTGCAAAGAAAATCTTGACTTGAGAATTTTCATTGAAGCGACAACTTCACATAAGAAGGGGGACCATTTCGGTGCTTTCAAGGAATACGTTTATATAACAAAGTCTCTAAGAGGCTCTTGATTTGCACTTTGATTACCGTAGGAAGAAAAGAATCACTCTGGTTTCGCAGAAAAAAAACATCTTGTGACAGTTTGCTTGAAGAACAAATGGGATAGTGCTAGGCATTCGTTTTTAACTCCAAGAAAAGGATTGGAACGGCTCATGCGTTTTCAAGACGGCCCCCAGATAAAGACTGCGAAAATCCTGTGCAGCCTCTGAACTGAGTTTCTAGCCATGCTTAATACGTGTAGCACATAATACAATACAAACAAAAAGACATTCGAAACAGTCGCTCTTGTAAACACGGAGAAATCATGTCTACCTACTTTTCTCCTTGCAATTTTATTGGTTTTGCTTCTTCTGCCCAGTAGTCTATACTGTTCTGGGGCGAAGCTCCTTAAGCAAGGACTGTGCGTCCCCTGTATGTAGCCACCTCTCGTTTAGTTCTTGCAGTGTTCACTAGATGTTGGTACTTGTAGCTGTTGATTAGAGTTACTGTATATGCTACATTTAGGTAGCATATACAGTAACGCTACTGTTGATGAAAAGATTGCAGATGTTATAAACTAGACGGCAGTACTTGTAGTTGATAATGAAATATGCGAGATGTTATAAAATAGGAATTATGTCACATATGCCTCGTGTCATTGGTGGAAGACAATCGTTCGATATAGTGCGGCGACGTACGCTAGTGGGAGCAATGTATTAAAATCGAGTGGCCAAAATGTACGGAGGATTCATTGTTTACCAGGTTTACCTTCGGAGCTTCGCCCACTCATCATCATTCACTTCGTGGATATGGCGGCACGTTTTTATTTCGAGGAAGGGGTGCTCTTAAATAGTTTCCGGGCATTGTGCTGAAAGGTATGCTACCTATCGCATCGGAGGCATGCTCCTGATTTCCGTTCCAGGGGCAGATTCCTTTTGTCTAGCTAATGACGCTCCCAGTTGCATTACAGAAGTCTTTAGCGTCTGAAATAACTTAAAGCACACTGCTTTCATCCGTGCAAATGACAGCTACAGTATCGGCATAAGCGAAAACCTTGACTTCGCTATTGAAAAAGGTATAGCCACGAATATTTGGAATTCTGAGAACGTTTAAACAAAAAGGCTCTAAATATAAATAAAAAAGTAGGGATGACAAACAGCATCCCTGTTTAACAGAGGTTTCTATGGAAACACTTTCAGTCAATTTTATGTTGATCACCAACTTTGCGTTTCATTTGTCGTACATTAAGCTAGCATCTTCTAGAATAACTGATCCCACGTTCACGTGTTGTAGTATCAGAAACAAGATCTGATGTATATTACTCTATCAAAAGCCTGATTTAGGTCTAGTTGAATTATACCACATCGAGCTATCGTGGAGTCACGAAATTCACGAACACTTCTTGCGACATGAATATTTGTAAAATTGAATCTACCGCCAATTCCAGATGTCTGATGATATTCGGCAAAGAATTTGATAACACTTTGGGAGCATCGAGGCAGAACTTTGAAGAAAACCATACAGTCTGTTCTTGTTAAGCCTATTGGTCGATATGCTTCTGCTCTCGAGCGTTGTGACGGTTCTTTAGTTTTAGGAATCAGTATAACGTGTGACGTTCGAAATTACGGAGGTGTTAGTTTTTTATCATACCACTCAACTATAACTAGATGCAGTGCTTCCGCCAATTCGCTTTCGAAAAACTTGTTCACTGCAACCCCAAGACTGTCTGGCCCAGGTGACGTTCCTGAGCTCAGTTCCATAGAGTTTCTTAATATACACTAAAAGGAAGTCTGGCGCTAGTGTCTATGGGAGCTGCAACACACGGTGCTTCAGCGAGCATAGGAATGATGGGTAGTACACACATTTGTCTAATTTTCGTACTGCGGGCCTGTTTCTGGCTCCGTGTGTGTTCGTGTGGCATGGAGCTGTTTTTTCAGCAAAACATAAATTAGCAAATGTTCACCGTTTGCGCTTCACAACCTTATTCTTTTAGGCTTACCATTTCGAATCAAGTCACTAAGTTCAAAAGAGTTTGTTCTTTTTTTCAAAACAAAACCGTAACCAGCAATAAACGAAGCCACAAGTACGATTCGCCGCCCGCAAGTACGAAGACTAGGCAAATGAGTGTACTACCTATCATTCCCATGATCGCTGAACGATTGCAGCGCCAGAGTGCCCTCTAATTAATTTTGGAAAACTCTATGCTAAGTTCATCTATGGTTTGCTCAACTTATGTGATCTTTATTGATTTTTCAAGCGTTCGTCTCGTTTCATATTTTATTTTTGGCACAAGTGGCAGAAAGACCGTTCTAAATCTTTCTGTACCGCATAATTTAAGGCTGAAAAAGTTTTTTATAAAATTTTACGAAAGCCAGCTCTTTTGTTTCAGTGTCACGCGTAATGGTGTCTCAAAAACCAACTTCGCTAATTTTCGTCGACACGGTAAGTCTCTTCTCACACTGAGTGCTCGTTTGGTGTGCCTCTCACCTAAAAAAAGCCACCCACACCTCGCCCTTCGCTCCGCGATACATTTTCGTATCTATTACCTCATGCTTCACCTTCACTTCCTTTATTTCTTTCGTGAACAAGCCAACAATGCTACTGTCTGCGTCGAGCATATAATATAAAGTGCTAAGAAGTTGCTTTTCTTGTTTCTCTTTATTTTGCCTTAACATACTCGCTCTTTCAAAGGCAGCGATCTTGAAATCACATTTAAATTGTTGCCACACTCCAATGAAATTACTTGTTGGATTTGATAGCATATTCTCTATATCCTTCTTTTTCTTTTCGACAAGAATTTCATCTTCTAGTAATTAGTTGTTGAACTTCCACAGCTGACAGTTGAACTTTGCTGCCTTTTTTTACTACCTGAGGTAACCACAGCTAAAGATTGATTAGTGAAACTGACATACTGCGTGTCGTAAATAGAACACAGAGTCACAAAGTTTAAAGGAACATATACTCTATCTAAGCGGGCATTAGAGTTACCTTGAAAGTGAGTGTATTTTGCCTGGTGTCTATGTGTCAGCACTAAACTTATGTCTTCCAGTTCATTTTCATGAGCCATTTCTCGTAACGAGTGAGCGCTTTTATCTCTCTGACTATGATAGTCTTCTGTCTTGAGGTCTACATACACAATCGAAATCACCTAAAAATACACTTCTTTCTCATTGTAGCACAGGACGAAGGCTGTTAAAAAGGCTTTTCGGTCACACACTCGATCTGGTGGGTAAATGCAAGTTACCTGAGCAGCAATTTCACAGATAACCATATCGCACACAATCATGCGGCTGCTTTCACAAGACGATACGGACTCAACAATGCCAACACTTTCGCGGATAAATATAGCACAGCCTCCCCACTTTCCAACTGCGTGACTCACGCATACACTATATCTTTCCAGAAAGACTACAACTACTTGATCGGTTTGTTCCTAGCTGTCAATTCTGGTCTCTTGGACAGCTAACAAATCGATTTCCTTCTCTAACCACATGCGACTCAATTGACATTGCCGCCTTCGTGCCGAAACACCTGTTGTGTTAAGTATTGCGATGCATAGGAAATTTGTAATGTTCATAGCCATCCTAAGTTGAGTTTATCTAAAAATATTCACTCATTTTAGAATGTCGAGCACTCCAGACAGACCCATTGATGGTGACACGTTTGTAGTTTATCACATTTTTTGAGCAGCTGCGAACGAACAGCATGTCATTGAGAGACTGTTAGCAAACAAAGTGAAAAAAAAGAAGGGGCAGAAGGGGTAGATCCCGCCGCTATGTACCCGGTGGTGTTGTCGTCCGTCGAACAACGTTCAGATTGGGCGCAGATGTCAAGGACTGTCGTTGGGAGATTGCAATTTTTGTAGGAGGTTCTCCGCAACCTCTGGGCACATGGGCCGAAGATTCGTCGCCCTCTTTTCGAGTCCTCTTTCCTGGTTCCCTGGCTGCTGCCATGTCAACATCGCTGAAGCCATAGTTTTCCTCACCCTCGGGCAAAGATACTTCTATGGGTTCTCGACGTGGTTTCCTTCATTGTTTGATGCTGATGACTTCTCAGCCGTAGCGTTGGTTCCGGAATATTTGTTCGGTTCTAATTTCCTGTCTTCGCACGGGGTTCACAGACGTACCAGCGTAGTCATTTTTCCTCTTCACTATGACCTTGCATGACGTCTTCTGAATCAGCGGCATCCATTATGCATTGGGACAATGCATCTTCCCGGGTAGGACCTGCTACGCTAGCATAGGAATGCACACACTGGGTCTTGTAGTGGCCGTAATGATGACAGAGCCGGCAACGTTGAACACGGCACTCACTACGTATGTGGCCGATGACGTGGCACCGGAGGCAGGGCGGGGCTCTACATGGGACGTGGACGAGTGCAACATCTTCAGCATCTCGCAGCTGATGTGGCAAATCATTGACTGTAACGCTCACCTCAAGTTTCAAGGTTACTGAGCGTGTGGTCGACCCTTTATCCATGCAGCCTTTCACTCTCCATTTGTCTTGTGAAAATTTTGTGACCTTTCAGAAGGGTGCTAATGCTGTTCGTATGTACGGCGTCATCGGGTACACCATGCAGCAGCCAGTACAGTTAAGTCAAACACCTCGGTCGCAAGGTTCAATGACCATGCAGCGCTTGTCCTTGACAGAGATGGCTTCCGTTGAAAGCATGGTCCTCCCTTCCTCGTCCTTAAATATCACTGCCCAATGATGATTCATCTGTTGCGCCCCAAGGGCAACCATTTCTGGCAGGAGAGACATCTTGTCAAGAGCGTCACGGAAATGCTCCACACGATAAAGCCGTGGCTTCAGACAACCGTGCGAAAAATGGCATTGGAAACTGGTTCACCTTTTGACGGGTTCGGCAACACAACCTTACAATCTTCAGCCGGTTTTTCAGCTGTCCTGATATCGCAGCTTTCGGCTGCTGTAGCTGCTCCGAGGGAGCACATCTTCACACGTTCGTACACTGCAGTGGCTGGAAGTGGAATCCACTACACCACTAGCACGGGTGAAGAACACTTCCTCGTGCTGTCGCCATTTGCTAGGACGGTTACTGTTAGTGCTTAAAAAGATGAGATATTGCGTCATATGTGCTGCAATACCGCAATATGTGGTGGGTGTGTTCTTTAGACGGGTACCTGGTTGAGTCCACACTGGAGGTGGTGGCGTACCTCGGTAAACCGGTGTCTGGGGGCGTGGTAACTTTTAAAGAAAAAGATAAAGTCCACGCCAATGGACATTAGTCCAATCTGCCATGGTGTATTTTCAAGAAAGGCTAAGATCACAGTTCGTGCAATGCGAACAGAACAGTGCCGGAATGGCTTGGAGAATGGTAAGCTCCTGTTCTCTGACGACTCAGAAGCGCTTGCATTAGGAACGCATTCTTTGGGACAGAACCAGACAGAACAAGTCAGCATTGGCAGGAGGTGCTTGTGTCCTTCTGTAATCCAGCGTATGTGGATGCCGTGGCTAAGGGGTTAGTCCTTGCACGCCAGGCAGAGAAGTGTCCGGCCCAGTACATGATTAAGGTGCCTGGACGGTGTGGGTGGTGGCACGCCCACGTAATCCAGCCTAGTTGGAGCCGCGATTTCTGACCATGGCCTCTCCACCTCCAAGAGGTCCACCATGGGCAACGTGTGGGTGACTCAGACGCTCACATGGCTGAGGGAGGGAACAGCGGGGAGTCTGCCTCGCCTCCACGGTTATCGGGAATAAGTTCCCGCTGGCGTGGCACTGCTACGCAGACGGTTGCACAAGAGGACACTTGTCTCTGTGGACGTTTACGCGACGTGCGTGGCGCTGGACTTAAGGTACTGACATGGCTTGGCTGTTTTGAGAAAAGAACGCTCATTGAAAGTTGCTGCCGAGTGGCGGCGGCACGAAGTCATTGCCGGTGCGGCACATGCATCAGAGCAAAACTGCTGTGCGAGTACAGGGGTCACTTTACGCCGCAACCCAGACAAATAAGAAGGGCACCCAGTTGCTGGCGTTGAAAAACATCTCCAGAAGGCACGATTACCCCTGTTACAAGGTGCCCCAATAACGGGAGGCATGAAGTTGTTGACCTCGGTGACCACTACGCCGCACTGGACTAAATTTGTCCATCTGCGTGCTTAGGTGATGTGGTACGCATGCTGTGCAAGTAAGACATAGGATTCATTTAGAATTAGAAGATCGTGCCTTGCGTGCGTTTGTAGACATGATAACCATTAGCACAAAAGCGTAGAAAGTTTGCTTCGTGGTTTCCGCCTCGACAAGAAAGAAAATGAGTGGCAGGCTTGTCTTGATGCAACATGGAAATAATACCATGTGTTAGTATCGTTAGGGCAAGCTGTGGCCTCTCGTGGAATAAAAATTCGAGAAGCTCGCTCGTTATTCCGTGACCGACAGCTCTAGAAATGATTGCCACGCAGAATCGCCGCACTATTGGCTGCTCGGGGCGAAAGAACAAAATACGAAGCCTTTGTTTTGATGCTGCACGGAAACAGGCACGTGGCTGCTGCCTTTCTTTTTCGTCGTGACAAAAAGCTTTACAAACTTTATATAATTTTGTGCAGCTATTTATCATGTATACAATCGCATTTCAGCCGTGACATCTTAGCGATATTTAATTTCTTACTTGCGCAGCCTACGAGCCCCATCGTCGAAGGGCGCCGATCCAGAGCGTCATCTGCTTGTGCCGCAATATAAATGGTTCGAACCGTCGACTCAATTCGGGCTGCATGCATGCAAAAGCGCGTGAGCCTTGCAGCGCCACGCTGGCAGTATGAACTTTGGCAACTACTTGCCAACTCTTTAGCGACCGGAAAGAGTAAGCCTGCTCAGTAGCTATTCTCTCCCTTGCTCTATATCAGAATGCAACACATTGTTTCCACGAGCACCCATGAGTGGCGGTACATGTTTTTATTTTTTATTTATTTAATACTGTAAGCCTTTCTCAGGCTCATACAGGGTGGGCGGGCAAATATACACAGTCGCGTAAAAACCAGGCAATATCGCACATAGCGAAAAAAAAACAGAATCACAAGATGATGGTGAAAATAAAACTTGAACGATGAAAGCAATTGTACAAAATCATGGACAGGTCACAAAACATCGAGGTATTAGCAGGGGGTACAGTGATCAGTGTGTTCGGAAGCGCTCACAAACATCAAAAAACAAAAAAACAAAAGTTGCTTTTAGTCTTCATAAAACAGGCTTTCTACATTCCGAACAAATGAATCTGCAGAGGAAAGATTAACGCATTCACGTGGCAATTTGTTCCACTCTTCCACTGCTGACGGGAAGAATGAATACTTAAAAGTGTCACAGCTTGACATGAATGGTCTGATGCACTTATTGTGGTTGGTACGAAGGAAGTGATGGTAAGGCGGCTTTATATAGTTGTCTTTATCTATGTTTAAACCACTGTGATACAAAAGAAAAATAAACTTTAAGGAAGAGACATGGCGACGGGCTGCAAGGGTCGGCAAGCATGCCCGCCTGCGCAGCTCAGTGACATTGTCATGCCTCGAATACTTAGAATAGATAAAGCGAAGGGCCTTGCGTTGGACGATTTCTAATTTGTTGGAAAGATATTTTTTGTGGGGGTTCCAAACAATGCTGGTGTACTCGAGGATCGGCCTTATGAGAGATTTATATGCTGTCAGTTTTAGATTAGAAGGTGCCAATGCAAGTTTTCGACGCAGGAACCCTAGCTGGCGATAGGCTTTTGTGTATGGGCTGCTTATATGTGCATCCCACTTCAGTTTACTTGTGAAGGTAACGCCCAACTATTTAACAGCGTCACTTCTTGCAATGTTTGTGCTGAGCAAATTGTAACTGAAATGCTGGATTGTTTTTCTGCGAGTTATGCTGAGGCAAGCTGTTTTTGACACGTTAATTTCAATTCCCCACTCAAGGCACCAACATGCAATATTAGCTAGTGTGGTATTAAGTCTAAGCTGGTCATCAGTTGCGCGGATAGTGGTGTAGATCACGCAGTCATCAGCGAATAATCTCATTTTAACGTTAGGCTCAAGGCACATATAGATATCATTAACATATATTAGAAACAAGATGGGTCCTAAGACGGAACCTTGTGGTACTCCGAAAAAAAACTTCCAATGAATCAGAGGCTGTGTTGTTTACGGTTACATACTGGCTTCGATTTGAGAGATACATTTTTATCCATGCTATTATGTTAGTGTTAATACCAATAGACACAAGTTTGTCAATCAATTTACTGTGAGGCACCTTATCAAAAGCTTTGGCGAAGTCTATAAATATGGAGTCGGTTTGCAATTGTGAGTTAATAGTAGTTACGAAGTCATGCGTTATTTCCAAGAGTTGAGTAACGGTAGACAGGTTTTTACGGAAACCGTGTTGGTTTGGGTGCAATAAGTTGTTATCTTCTAAATAACTAATTATTGCCTTGTTGATTACATGTTACAATAATTTACAGCAGCAGCTAGTTAGCGAGATAGGCCTGAATGTTTCTATGGACAGCTTGCTCCCGCCTTTATGAATTGGGATTACCTTTGCGCACAACCAGTCTGCAGGTAAAGAAGCTGTTAGCAGGGATGCTTTAAAAATTGCTTCAAGGAAGGGACATAGTTGCTCTGCGTAGCGTCGAAGGAATACATTTGAAATATTGTCAGGACCGACTGATTTCTTAACATCGATCTGAACAGCAGGTTCAGAATACCTTCCGTAGTGACAACGACATAGGGCATTAAAAAAGGATGCACCGGAGCAACAGGGCTGCTTGGTGCGCATGTGCGTGTAAATACCGACTGAAAATACCTATTGAAAGCATTGGAAACGGCCTGCGCGTCCTTTACAATAGTACCCTGAATTTCTACTTCAGTCGTTGGGTTTTCAGGCCGTGCCAAGAAACGACAAAATTTTTGCGGCTGATCCGTCATCAAGTGAGATAACGTATGTGAAAAAAAGTTTGTCTTGCATTTCTAATTGCCGCCTTAAGCTGAGATGCAAGTTCCTTTAAGATGATTGGATTCCTCTTTTTCTTGCGCATTCTCTGTACCCTTCTTTTAAGGTGAATAATACGGCGATTGATCCATGGTGTTTTTCTTTGTGTGCGTTTTAGTTTCGTTGGGATAAAATTTTGTTCACAGTACGTAATTATTTTTTTCAGTTGAATCCACATACCATTAACACCCTCACATTCCTCTAGAGAAACAGTCTCTAGTGCTGTGTTGAGGTAATCAATAACACAGACATCATTAGCTCTGGTGTAGTCTTTCACGGCTATCCGTGAATTTGTGCCATCAGGTTTGGTATTTAAGCATTCAAGGTTAATAGTTATGATTAACATTTTGTGGTCAGATATTCCATCTTCTACAGTGGCTTTACCGGATAGGTTATCGGAAAGAAAAGCTAGGTCTAGTATGGAGCGAGTGTTTTCTTGAATTCGGGTTGGTTCCTGGACCAACTGGGACAATAAAAAATTGAACATTAAATTGTATAAGAGCTAGCTGTTGGCGGTATTTCTAGTACTTGTTAAGTTTTCCCAGTCAATAGCGAGATTGAAATCTCCAGTAAGTATTAATTTGGTACGGGGGATAACCTTATCAACCAGATAGTCATGTACTTGCAAAAGGTAATCATCAGACGCATTTGGCTTTCTGTAGATGCCACAGATCAGTACTGGAGCATCGTGAGCAAATATTGTGCACCAAACGCTTTCGTGATTCGCGACACTCTTTTCTCTACGCTATTGCAAACCACGTTTTATTGCAATGGCGACCTGCCCCCGCAACCGTCACGATCTGACCGAAGTAGGCAGTATGAAGAAGGAACAATTTCAAACTCAAGAATGTCTGGGTGCAGCCACGTTTCAGTTATCACGACAATATCAGGAGTGTACGAAAATAACAATTGTTCTAGCTTGTCAGTTTTGTTAACAATGCTACGGGCATTCAAACATACCAATGAAAACGGTGTGGCGGCTTGCGGGTGTCACGTGTTGCTTTTCGCGCGACCATCGTGACGTGCCCTTCTCAGGGAAACTCTTGCAGTTTTTGCTTCATCCTATACGTACAAGTCGTATGTTTATCGAATACAAGAGTTTATCAAATACAAGAGTATTCGATAACTTGTTGGTTTATTGAATACAAGAGTGACCTTAGCACCATTGTCCCGTTCTTCCTTCATGTAGCGTCGGCCACCCGCTCCGAGTGTCCTGTTTCATTCCATGAGTACTGTACAGTCGCAGTCTTTTTGAGAGTGAACACAGGAGCGCTTGGCTTTCAGTACTACTAGCGCAGTTGGACGACATGTCGCAGTATATGAGTGCATGCACAAGCTTGGTAGCTTCACTTCGCGCGCATCGCATCACCGCAGCGCTCGTTTGTCGTCTGCTGGCTTATTTTCGGGCTTCCAGCTGCTCCTATTATGATCGCAAGAAAAATTTGGGTGGTTTTAGTTCAAATGCCTTTTCTTTTAGGCCTGCCGTGTCACTGGGTTTTTAGTTTGTTTCTTTTCCTATCGTTTTTGTAGTGCAACGAATAAGTGAAGGAACGCAAACACCCGAACAGTTAGCTGGTGTACATTTGACGAAAGACTGGTATGTTTGTTGAAGTTCTGTCAGTAATCTGGAACAGTTTCACCAAATGTTACACTTGTATTTCGTCGTGTGTCCTTTTGAAAAACAAAAGCACTGCAGCCATTCTGGAAGGTATAAAAATTGTGACCCAAAGTTACGATGCCCTCGAAGATTTTGCTAGTCTTGGCGAACCTTGCGTTTGTCCGCTGTCGCCACGTAAACAGGGTTTCGCACATAGATGATTTCCTGTAGATTCCCGCATACGTTCACAAATTCTCAAGCTTGCCAGAAGAGCATCGCGATCCAGTGATTTTCTATTCGCTCGTTCAATATGTTTACAATGTGCACCAGCGCCAAATATGCTGGAACACAAAAGGCGCATCGGAGAAAGTGCCCACTGAAATATACGCCAGAAAAAATAACACATTTTAAAGTTTACTTGTATATCGAGTGGAACGTAATTAAAAGTTTTACATTGTTGCCACTTTGAGGAACACGGCTTTCCTACTGCCATGCGCATGCAGCAGACGACATGTGCTAGCTCGCCTAACATAACGCGCGTGGCGGCAGAAGTTTCGCCACTTGGCCACACTGCGCATGAGTGATACTTCTTGCTGCCGCCGCTTAACAGCGCTGGGAGCTCCGAAAGCCACGCGCTGCCATATTCACTCTCAAAAACAAAAAAGATTGCGACTGGACATACAAAGCGTGCGCCGTACACACACCGTCCCATAATAATGAAGCCATTTTAAGAATGTCCTTCAGTGGCTACAGAATTACGTCCCTCGTTGTCTGTCTTACCCCGTGACTACGACGGGGGCTGCGGCGCCGGACACGTGCCCGCAGCAATCTTCGATTTGAACTTCAAGCTAGGCCGCTGAATGTTGTCGTCATATGGTTGTCGGTTCAACTTCTGTCATCTTCTCTGGCCCCGCGTCCTCGTTGAATTCCTCAAGCAGTCGCTTTGTCGTTGTCTGCTCACCTATAACCTCCGTGTCTTCAGACTGTTCAGTCGACGTCGCAGTAGCTTGTTCCTGCTCGTTGTTCCTTTCGCCTCGTGTTAGAGAGCTGACGCTTATCGATTGTTGACTTGGACTACCCACCTTTTCAATTTGAGCCACCTTGCTTTGTTCGTCCTTCGGGCCCTTAGAAAAAGGCGTCAACTCGGGACTCCGACTTCTACAGCTCGCTGCTTCTACTGCATCAACTTTGTCAATTGTGTGCTCCTAGACATGGTCGCCAGGCATATTCCCGGCCACGCTAGCGCATGTTTGCACGCATTCGCCGTCTTTGTGGCCATAGCGTCTGCTCTTGCCTCACCGGAGTATGCCACAGTCCCGGCGTATATGTCCCGTTCGCCGACATCTATGCATGGTGGCACTCGTCCTGGCACAACCAAAACCGTTGAGATTTCACTCACTCTGATCTGGTGGGGTAGGTCCTCGATGGTCAAACCCGATTGAGTTGCATAGTGATGGTCCGGGTCGAGGTTCCTTTATCGGCGATACCGTTGACGTGCCAACGTTCCGTTGATAATTCTGTCACTCTTCCATAGTTTGCGAGCGCGGAGCACACATCTTCATCCAGTAAATTCTGTAGAAACCGATAAAGCTCTAGCCGAATATCCTGCTTGCCGGAGTCGTTAACGAGGCAGCGTCTTTGTTTTATCTTCACGTAACCAAGAGCCAGCATAGTCTTTGGGGCATCACAGCCAACACGGTATTCATGTAGGAAGCGCCCAAGGCGTAACTCAAGCAGCATTCATAGACTAACCAAAGTGTCGCGAACGTCTTCAATACGATACGGCCTTGCCTTAATATCTCCGTGTAGAAAAACAGTATTCATAACACACGCACCTCACTTGTAGGCATTGATTATAGATTGATATGTGGGGTTTAACGTCCCCAAACCACCATATTATTATGAGAGACGCCGTAGTGGAGAGATCCGTACATTTTGACCACCCAGGGTTTCTTCTTTAACGTGCACCCAAACTGAGCACACGAGCCTACAGCGATTTCACCTTCATCGAACATGCAGCCGCCGCAGTCGGGATTTGTTCCGGCGACCTGCGGAACATGCAGGCAACTGCGGCAAAACGACTTCATAATCCTGTTTGGTTTTGGCCAAATTTCTGTTTCCGCGGCCCAACTGGGCCGCTGTATACGCCCCAATGAAGCCCATGATGCACACGTCCGTACAGTCGACCAAAAAATTTTACAGACCACGCGAGTGCGCAGCCAAAAGCCTCTTCGTGATATTTGCAAGATGTTTCAGCGCGCGAACAAAGGAAAAAGGACAGGGTAGACAGAAAGAGCGCTGACTTCCAACTAACTTTATTTCACAGAGTGGCAAGAATATATACTGCAAAAAAGGATGATAACAGAGCATGAAGGTAAAGTGCACGCCTAATCTACACATGAGTAACAAAACACGTGTGACAGGTCTTCTATCGCCTCAAAGCTCAGCTAGGTAATCACGTTCAGCCTGTGATAAAGCAGTCGATGATGTGCTTACACAATTTATCTCCTAGCAAGTGTATTTTTTCGGCTTCAATAATTTCTCGGGTAAGCTGGTCCCTGTGCCTTGCCAATATTGAGCACTGATCAAAGAGTGGGGTGCACCAACAATCTCGGCAATGAATGCCAAGATGCCCTTGTACCACATTGTGCACATTGTTTCGGTGTTCTCGGAGGTGGTCATTTATGCACCTGCCGGTTTGGCAGACATAGATGCACCCACACATTAGTGGAATCAAGTAAATGACTCCCACTGCGCATGGGACGTAGCGTGTCCTGTGCGCGACAGAGCACGAGGCAGAATTTTCACGAGGTGCATTGACCCGTTTGCAAAGCCTCTGTAATTTTTCCGGGGCAGAAAAAACCACAAAAACGTTGGCGTCTCGAGCAATCTTTTTTAGCCTGTGTGATACGTCGTGCACGTAAGGCAGTACGACAGGCCGGCTCTTTCTGACACTGTTTCGCTTATCCGGTTTGTCGCCTCGCTTCAAGACAGTGACCAGCTTTTCCGCCACCGAAACGAGAACATGCGCGGGGTAACCAGCTTTGGTAAGCCGCTCTACATGTAGAGCAAAGCTGTGGTGTACCATGTGGGGGCATGACTTCTTTAAGGCATTGACAAGGCAGAGGATAGCGATGCCCCGCTTGACCAATTTAGAGTGAGCTGAGCTGAAAGGCAGAAGAGGCTTGCTGCTTCTTGGTTCATACATCCAGCAAACATGTTGGGAGTCTAACAAAAGCTTCAAATCTAGAAACTTCAGGTTGTTATCAGTGGGTGATTCATGGGTTAGAACTAGTGGTTTCAGGCACTCTCGGAAAACAGTCAACACGTCAGAGGAAACGGTCTGAAAATTTTGACTATCGCATTTCAACAACACTAAGTAATCATCAACAAAACGGCAAACTTTAAAAACTACAGAGTCGTCAAGCTTGTTTGACAAGACACGATCATGATGTGCTTAAATATGTCACTAAGAATGGGTGCCAAACATGAACCAATACATATTCCACTTTTTTGTAAGTAGTTTTTGTCCTCCCATGATACAAAAGTGGCCTTCAAATAAAAACTGAGATAAGCTGCTGTTGTGAATTCCAGTACGCGTTTGAAACGCCGATGATCCTAACCTGTCTATGGATTCCTCTACACATTTAAGTAGTTGGTCATGCGGCAAAGAGTAATACAAGTCCTTAATATCCACAGACATTGCCTGGAGTCCTGTGTTAGTTCGTCCAATAATGTCAATAACAGCGTCAGAGTTCTTGACCAAAAAAGGATCGTCTATTGTTATATGTTTTAGCTTTTCCTGCAAGAAAAGTGCTACAGACTTTTGCCAAGTCCCCATTTCTGTTACAATGACCCGCGATGGGCAGTCAATTTTGTGAGTTTTCGCAAAAAAGAACAGGTCAAGGCTAACCTTTTTGCAACTATCTATCGCCTTCGAAAGCTTTTGAAACCCCAGGGCCCCGGTAAGAGTTTCACTCTGTGAAATAAAGTTAGTTCGAAGTCAGCGCTCTTTCTGTTTACCCTGTCCTTTTTCCTTTGGTCGCGCGCTGAAACATCTTGCAAATATGACTACGCACCAACTAGCCCAAGTTTCCACTCTTGTGAGTTATACCTCTTCGTGACACTTCCGCTACGTCAGCGGTAATCGACAGAATTGCAGCGATCGAGAGGCATCCCTCTCTTAATCGTTGACCTGTCGGTTTTCTGATTGCATGCAAATACATATCTGCTTTCACTTTTTAACGCGACACACTTTTTGACGTCTGCGCCTACGTGCTTTTTCCTCGAGAGGAGTTTATGAGCACAACTGTTATCAGCCACAATATTTATCACAAAGTGTAGATTTATCACAAAGCACGCCATGATAGCACTGATACTGCTATGAAAATAGAAATGTGACGGTAATATTGCAGATAAGCGCTTCGCGTGCGAACTGCGAACTGCAGTACGCATCGATAGAAAATTGAAAAGCCAGGGACTAGGCAGAAGTGTCATTTCGGCTGTAGCACTGTGGTGGACGGTAGATGGCGCAACACTCGGTGGTGGAGGATGGACGCATTTTGCGAGGTCTCTAGGTCGACTGCGCAGATAAGTGTTCTTGCATGCTTCGAGCTTGTTTTTATTAATTGATAAGGCAGTCGTGTTTACCTTTATTGTACTTATTGCAATGAGTGGCTGTTCGGGGGTCAGTCACCAGGTATTTATTTGTTTGTGTGTTTTTTTCTGCCACCACTGGGTGGAAGTGCAAGTGCACTGACGACGTAAATTTTTGAAGTAGAGCTTAGAGCTTTGTTTTACCTCGGGCAGTGGCTGTCGCACTATGTGTCATTTAATTATCGAGTGAGACAATTAAGATACTTGTGCACTCTTTTGAAGTTGTGCCCAAAAGACTGCCAAAAAAGACACGAAGAAAATTACTGAAAACGTTCAGGATGCGAGGTGGGTTTGAAAATGGAGGCTAGTGTGGATGTGAATAAAGGGAAAGTGGACACCAAGTGCAGACAATGTGAGGTCGAAGAAAAAATGGAGAAAATGATGGTTGCCCTGGGTGAACTGACGATTACAATCGCCTATCTGGAGACTGCTTTGGCGACAGAACGAGAAAAAAAATGAGGACGATAGGAGTAAGGCTTAGGTTAGCCGAGGAGGCACTAGCACAGAAGAACAAAGAAGCGACTGATGGCGAGATTGGTAGGGCACCGGAACCCAGAAAGGTGGAGAAGAAAGTTCAGAAAAAATAGGTTCAACAGTCCCAAAACCAAGCTTCCGTGAAGTAGTTCTGGAGATGAGAGGGGACAAAGCAACCGGCCGTGCAAGCGCAAGTAACCTCCATGGTTAAGAAACTTCAGCAGAAATTTCGCAGCTCGTAATGATCGCCGGGAACTCGAATTTAAGTCGACGTGCAGAAGCAAAGAGAGTGTAAGAGGCGACAGGAGGATTTCATTTAGGACGTTCCCAGGACATAAGCTAGAATCAATGATGAGGCAAGCAAGCTCAAAACTGATAACCCACCTAACAGACGCAACCTCGTGATAATTGCAGCGGTCTAAACAATGTCTTTAATGAAGAATCGGCCAGACTGTAGCGACCACATTGGCGCAAGTGGTCGATGACATGCACGCCATTTCCCCGCAGGTACAGGTACCTCCGGTATGCACGATACCAGAGGTACCGCTGCGTGACGGCCACCTGTAAAGAGTGGTTGTCGACGCAAACAAAGAGATATGGTAGATCAGTCAAGATAAATGCTTTGAGGTACTCGAAATAAACAGAGAGGTGCATAGGTAGGGTGGTTTTAACGAGACAGAATTTACTTCGATAGAAGGCTATTTCATGAGGTGGGTTTGCGACTTGCCAGACGCGTAGTAGCTTTCGGGGGGGGGGGGCATTCGGACTCCTCAGGGTTCAGGATGACTAGTAAGGAAGAAAACAACCAGGGGGACTTTTTGACAGGTGGTATAGACAGATACAATCCGAAAGTGCCGCCAATATATCAAAGACACGTAGAGTCCGGGGGACAAATCCACGTACGCACGAGGACCGAGTAAATTCAGATGTAGGGTATATTATTAACATGCAGGGGGTGGCAGAAATAGGTTGAAGTGGGGATCAAGAAATAGAAGAACAGCTAGAGGACGAGAAGCTGATGGTATACGGGTTTGTAGAAACACATCGTAGGGACACAGAACAACTACCTTGCGATCTGGACTATGCATGAAGTTATTGTAATTGAACAGAAGGCAGCAGAAAGGAGGGTGGTATTTGGCCATTTATTCATAGAAGAACAGACTGGTAAAGGGTCAAGCCGGAGTGTTGGGAACATTGAGGGCTAAAATGGAAAGTGGCAGGGCAGATGACGCTCCTAGGTTTTCTATACTGTGGACAGTGGCAAAAATGGCCGATCCGACGTATTGTGAGAATTGATGATGAGCGAAGCACGAATGAGGAAGGTTAAAATGTCACTTTAAGATCAGCACAACGTTTGGAGACGGATGTAAGTTATGCTGTTCCTGACTGCTGTGTCATGATTATCATGTTTGCACCTGGCATTTTTGTTCGTTATCCATTCACGTCACGTGATACAAAGTTTGGTATATGTAGAGCTATCAAAGCGACCGTGAGCATGCCAGAAGGGTAGCATGTAATAAGGTTCCTACATGGCACGCATGTCATGATTATCATGTTTGACCAGTCACATACCTTCGACATTCCTTCACGTCCCATTATACTCAAATTGATGTATGTGAAACTGCAGCGAAATGTCCGTGAGCACAACATGAGCATGGCATGTAGTCATGTTCTTACATAGCATGCATATGATGAATGTTATGTTTGCACCAATCATATACCCTTATCATTCTTTCACATCACGTAATACTAAACGTGGTGTATGTGGAGCTAAGGAAACAACCGCGAGCACATCATAAGCGTGGCATGTAGTAATGTTCTTACATGACACGCGTGTCATGATAACCATGTTAGTACCACTTATCTAATTTCATGATTCATTCACGTCACAAATACCAAATTTGGTGCGTGGTAAGTTAGCCAAACGATCACGAGCGCATCATGAACATGCCTACATTCGAGGCATGTAATCATGTTCTTACATGACACGCAGGTCATGATTTCCACGTGAGGTCCTGTCACTTATGTTCGCCATGCAGTCACGTAATACTACACCAGTTTTGCGATATGTCATGTGAACAAAACCACCGCAGAAGCAGCAAGACCATAACATGTAAATCTTGACATTCAAGACATATATAAGTATATATATATATATATATATATATATATGGATTTTCATGGTATGACTAGTCAGTTGTGCTCGTCATACATTCATGTTATGCCATACCAAATTTGCTATGGATCCAATTATATAAACAGCCAGGAGAGCTAAAAGCCAGAGGTGGCTAGATAGATAGATAGATAGATAGATAGATAGATAGATAGATAGATAGATAGATAGATACGGTCAAACTCGCCGAAGTTCGCTAAAAACGCTTCGCATTTAAAAGACAGAGAGGAAAACTAAGAAATGGTGCAGTGCATAAAGAATGACATTTATTAACTAGAAGAAGAGTAGGAGGTAAATTTATTAAGACATATCAATGCACGCATAGAAAATATCGTTGAATATACCGAACAAACAGGGAGAATGCTAATGGATATGTGTGAAAGGCATGATTTATTCATTTGCAACAGTACCCAGAAGTGCGAAATGCAAATACCTTAAGAGGTAGGGAAGGCTGCAGTCGACAATAGATTGCACAATAATGTCACATAGGTTGTGCTATCGGCTAAGGGTGATGAACATAGATAAATTGGGGTCCATAAGCTTAGCAAGTGATCACAAACGTATCAAGCAGTGTTTTCGAAGAGAAATGAAAATTGGAAGGAGGCATTATTAGCAACCACATATTAATATCTATTCAGAAAGGCAAATGGAAACAGCAACTAAGGAGATTGAGAAAATAATCCACGAAGATACTAAAGCAGAACGGACGTACTCAAATCTAACTCTATTGTTTCAGTTAGAGCTTGTTTAGGTACAAATAGAATCAACCGGAAGGAGACAGAAACCGAATAGCTGGTGGAATGACGAAGTTAAAAGGGCCACAGTAAGACGTCAAGAAGCTTCCAGGTAACACAGGTATGCTAAATAGAGGGGTGAACCTGAAGATAATGTAAAAAATGGGATAACTTTAACTTTTTGAGCTGCCGAAGGGAATCGTCAAATCTGATTAGTGAAGTTATTAAAAAAAGGGGGCCCCAATGAATGGCCGAAGTAAACCAACAGGATAGAAAGGCAGCTACAAAGATTTGGAACCATCTCGATTCCCTGAGTAATAAGACAAGCATGGGACACAGGTTTATAACTACAGTTCAAAAGATTTAGCTAGAAGGGGATGAAGCAATGCAATATATAAGAAAAATGAGGATAGAAAAATTTTAACACCAAAAAGCAGCTGCACACATCGTGCCGGATGAGGATGGACCAATTAGCGCAGCAGCTCCAATGGGACAACGAGAGTGGGAAAAGGCAGAAAATAGGGTTCCTAATCGCACATAAACGAGCCCTTACGGCATCCCAATTATGGTAATAAGAAAACTAAGACCAAAGTCTAAGCAAACATTAGGAGAGGGAGCGAGCAAAGCAATAACAGATGGCGAAGCCCCCAATGGGAGGAAACTAAGCAGGATGAGCATGATCTATAAAGAAAAGGGGAATGAAGCTGATACAAAGAAGTGTCCCTTAGCAATGACATAAGTAGTTTAAAGGCTGGTGATGCGGATAGTAAAGGAACGACTACAGATATCAATAGAAAATAGGGAGGTGCTGAGAGAACTACAAAATGGGGTCCGCAAATGAAGGAGGGGGTGGACAATCTGTGTTCATTGATGCAGTGTATTGAAATAGCGAAAAAAAAAAACGCAGACTCCTGTGGCTGGGATTTTCAGATATCAAGGGAGCTTACGGTAGAGTGATTTAAAAAAAATTGTAGGGAATACTGGACACACTAGATGTGGAAGGTGGAATAACTAATCTTTTAGAGGATATCTATAAAACTAACAAGGTAGTTATGAAAAGAGAAAGACAGGTATTTGAACCCATAGAGATACAAAGCGTGCTTCGACAAAAATGAATGTCCCTTGTCACTTTTGTTATTTATGCTGTACCTTCAAGGTCTAGACGCCAAATCATAGGGGAGTGGACTCGGCTTCAGATTCTCATTTGCCGAGCAAGGGAAACACGTTGGGCAGTCATTCCCAGCATTGATAAATGCAGATGATGTAGTAATTATTGCCGAAAACAAGCAAGATCTGCAGGGATTGATAGACATCTGTGGTAATGAAGGAGATAGGTTAAATTTGAAGTTCAGCTGGGAAAAATCGGCAATCACAATTTTTAATGATAACAAAGGCAGTGAGCAGAAGATACAGGACGTCATGCTAGAAATAGTGGATAACTACAAATACTCTAGCGTATGGATGAATAACTGTACTTAGTACTTAAGGGAACACGAAAAATACGTAATGGCTAAGGGTAATAGGAATGCAGCTTTAATGAAAAATAGGGCACTGTGGAACTACAATAGGTGTGATGTTGTAAGAGGGATTCGGAAAAATGTCATGGTCGTGGGTTTGACATTCGGAACTGCGGTCTGTGTATGAGGTAAGAGGTTGAAGCAATATTGGAAATTAAACAATGTGGCACAGGTAGACTTGCTTTGGGAGCACACGGGAAAACTCCAAATAAGGGCGTACTGGGTGACATGGGATGGACATTGTTCGAGTGCAGGGAAGCTAGCAGCAAGATATAATTTGAGGTGCGATATAGAAAACCGGTAGAGGAGCGTTGGGATAGGAACGTTTTCAGGTACTTGTACATGAAGAATATTGATAATGAATGGAAGAAGTGAACTCAAAAAATCAAGCAAGTATATAGACAACTGCAGACTGCCAAGCCAAAAGAAAATATCAGGAAGAAGGTGAAGGAAACAGAGAGGGACCTGTGGAAGGTTGGAATGCTTACAAAATCATCACTGCAGACAGTGATGATTTCGGGGTAGTTTCGGGACAGTGATGATTATTTTCGGGGTAGTTCTGTGCTGATACAGGCCAGAACTGGAGTATTGCGGACCAAGACGTACCGAACCAAATACGAAAGCTCCGACATGCCATGTAGTACGTGTGGAGAGGAGGAGGAAATGGCTGAACATATGCTAATGTTCTGTAAAGGGCTCCATCAGATGCCACAAGATAATGGGGCGAAATTTTTGAAAGAATTAGGGTTTAGGGACAGTGAAGGCAAAATGGTCTCCACTCGCTCCTTGAATGTAGCCACCAACCAGTTAGCCTTCTCGTGGTTATTTCCAGTTGTTTAAGGACCATTTTGCCTTCACTGTCCCTAAACTTAATTGAAGGACTGAATTTCACTCTCTCTTTGATTGTAGCCCCCAATCAGTTAGCCTCCTCGTGGTTATTTTCACCTGTTTAAATTCATTCCTTCAAAACATAGTGATAGTATTTAACCTTATGCTTGGTGGCGGGAGCCACCGCCCAATCTAAAGGGCACAGCCAGATCCATCCATCCATCCATCCATCCATCCATCCATCCATCCATCCATCCATCCATCCATCCATCCATCCATCCATCCATCCATCCATCCATCCATTCATCCATCCATCTATCTATCTATCTATCCATCCATCCGTCCATCCATCCGTCCATCCATCCATCCATCCTTCCATCCATCCATCCATCCATCCATCCATCCATCCATCCATCCATCCATCCATCCATCCATCCATCCATCCATCCATCCATCCATCCATCCATCCATCCATCCATCCATCCATCCGGACAGACAGTGTGGCATGGAGTTACTGTATATGTTACTTTATACAGGAACTCTAGTTTCGCAAGTGCTTGCGTGGTCTGCAGACGTTTTTGGATGAATATACGCTGTGGTGGCCGGAAGTTGAATTCAATAATGACTACACCCCAAGCTTTCTGGTTTTATTCCCGACTTTTAGAATTTGCCATGTGACCAATAAACCATAAGCATGGGTGAAAAAAAAGGCATCATGTTGTGGCCGCGTGCCAGACCGGTTGCTGTGAAGGCCTAAAAACCTCAGATAATGCATCATATGTGCCGCAAGGGTTCTTTAGTCATGGAGGCTGTAACTGCTAGAGGAACATTTTAATGGGCCCCTTCTATTGCGCAGAAAAAGCGAAAAAATATTCGGCTGTTTCGAAGATGTCACTGATATATTCTTGGATATGATTATTTCAGAGTTCCAGAGAATATTTTCTTACACTGGTAAGAAAAGAATGGCTAATGTCCACGGAATAAGTTGACATGTGGAAACGCGCCCTAAAAAACAAAAAAAAAACGTTTGCCTGCCAGGGATTGAACCTGGAACCTTCCGCGTGTAAAGCGGATGTGACAACCACTACACCACAAGCACCTTTTTTATTTATTACCAGTTTGGCACTAGGTATACACATCCATATAAGTCACTGTAAACAATAATATATATTATTATACCACAAGCACCTGTGATTGCGAAGTATTCGAACGGTTGTGTGCGAGATCGGTTTACTTGAACGATGTTGTGAACGTCTTGTTCCGCAATATTTCTTCAATTGTGTGGGTAGAAAGAGTTCAAAGATTATTACTTCAATGTTACGCTGCATTGTGTATGAAACGATCATGAACATTTGCTTGTCCACGTAACTGCCATGGTACTTGTCACAAGGAGTGTGACGTAGTACATAGCAACGTTGCTAGATTATACTGCTACATACGTACAGTCGCATTGAAAAACAAAGATGGTTAAAGTAACCGTAGGAAGAGCCACAAAATTGCGGCAGACGGCGTTGTTACTCGGGAGCACTCGGAAGCACGAGTTCAGTTCGGGCTGTCACGGTGGATGGCCATGTTTTTTGAGTGCTCCAGATCGACTGCGCAGATAAGTGTTTTTGCATG
The DNA here is from genome assembly GCA_013436015.1 of Rhipicephalus annulatus. Classification (NCBI taxonomy): domain Eukaryota; kingdom Metazoa; phylum Arthropoda; class Arachnida; order Ixodida; family Ixodidae; genus Rhipicephalus; species Rhipicephalus annulatus. The sequence continues at coordinate 519,939 of WOVY01011477.1, forward strand.
TTTTGAGCTTGTCTTTAAAATTATAAGGCAGCTGTTAAAATCTTCGTAGCACTTATTTTATGGTACGGCTTTTTTAGGGGCCAGTCACCAGGTATTTATTACTTAGTGTGGGTGTGTGTGTTTGATTTTTTGTTGTTTTTTCTTTTGCCACCCCGTGGGGTAGGTGCGCGTACATTGAACACGCAAACTTTTGTAGTAGAGCTTAGACTTTCATTTTTTCGTAGTGCAGGGCTCGAGTTTAGTATTTATCGAGTATAGAGACAATTGGTGTCAGAAAGACATGTTTAAAAAGAATGTAAAGTGTTCAGGTTGTGGAGTGGGTTTGAAAGTGGACCCAAGCATAGAAGCGGATGAAGAAGAGGCTGACGCGAAGTGTAGGCAATGTGAGGTTGAGGAAAAAATGGAGAAATTGATGGTTGCCCAGAGGGAACTGCTGATGAGAATCACCGAGCTCGAGAGTGCGCTGGCGACAGAGCAAGAGAAAACGAGGGCAATGGGAGAAAGACTGAAGTCCGCCGAGGAAGCACTAGCGAAGCTGAACAAAGAAGCGGCCTACGGAGAGAACAGTAGGGAACCGGCAACCAGAACGGTAGAGAAGGAAGAGCAAGCAAGTTTGGAAAAAAACAGGTTCAGCCGGTTCAATTGTCGCAAGGCCCAGCTCAGCGAGGTAGTGGTGGGGCTGGGAGGGGACAAAACAGCCGGCGTCACAGGTGCAAGTAGCCCCCAGGTGCAGGCCGCTCCAGCTGAAAAGTCACAGCATGTGATAATCACCGGGGACTCGAATTTATATCGATGCACAGAAGCCATCAAAGAGAGGGTAAGCGGTGACAAGAGGGTTGCAGTAGGGACGTTCCCAGGACGCAAGCTTGAAGCAGTCATGAGGCAAGCGAGCACAAAGCTCAAAGCTACAGCTGATAGATGAAACTTCGTGATAATTTCAGGCGGTTTAAACGATGTCTTAAATGAAGATACAGCAGGACTAGCAACCACACTGGCGAAACGCGTCGATGACATGCGCGCCACTTCTCCTAAGGTACAGGTAGTGATATGCACGATACCGGAGGTACCGGTGCTTCATAGCAACCTGCAAAGAGCGGTTGTCAACGCAAACCAAGAGATATGGCGAATGAGTCGAGAGAAAGGCTTTGAGTTGGTGGAAATAAACAGAGAGGTGCATAGGTGGGGTGGTTTTCAACGAGACAGAATTCACTTCAATGGGCAGCTAGGTCATGAGGTGGGTTGGCGACTTGCAGGACGCGCAGTAGCTTTTTTGAGGGGCAAGCGAGCCCTTCGGGGTGCAGGATAGCTAGTAACGAGGAAAAGAACCAGGGAGACTCTTCGACAGGTGGTATGGACAGATACGATTCCAAAGTGGCACCAATATCTAAGATAGGTAGAGTCCGGGGCATAAATAGACGTAGCCACGAGCGCCGAACGAATTTAGACATAGGGTATATTAACATGCAGGTTGGTAGGAACAGGCTGAAGTGGGAAGAGATAAAAGAACAGCTAAGGGAAGAGAGGCCGATAGTATACCGTTTTGTAGAAACACATCTCAGGGACATAGAACAACCTCCGAACAATCCGGACTACGCGTGGGAATATTGTAATAAAACAGAAGGCAGCAGAAAGGGGGGTGGTATTGGGGCATTCATTCATAAAAGTACAGACTGGCAAAGGGTCAAGCAGGAGTGCAAGGAACAATTATGGCTATAAGGGAAAGTGGCAGGTGAAATGGCACTCCTCAGTTTCGTGTACTTGTGAACGGGAGGAAAGGCCAGAGAGGAAAACCAGGCAATGGTAGAGTGTATATCAAAGGACATTCAGGAGTTAGGAAGAGAGTGCGAGAAAATTATACTAGGAAACATGAATGCGAACATAGAAGATATAGATGGGTATACTGACCCGATAGGCAAAATGATCATGGATATGTGTGAAAGGCTTGATTTGATCATTTGCAACAGTACCGAGAAGTGAGAAGGGCAAATAACATGGGAGGTAGGAAGGCTGCAGTCGACGATAGATTATGAACTGATGTCACATAGGATGTATGATAAGCTCAGAGGAATGCACATAGATGAAAATGGCTCCAGAAGTCGGGGTAGTGACCACAAACATATCAAGCTAAGTTTTGGAAGAGCAGTGAAAGTGGGAAGGAGACAAGATGAGCAACTACAGAAAATTTTTATCCAGAAAGCAAATTGAAATAGCCACTAAACAAATTGAGAAAGTAATCACGGAGGATAATAAGACAGTGTGTACATACACGAATCTAATTAGACTCTTTGAGCTAGAGCTTGCTAAGATGCGTGACAAGTCACCCAGGAAAAGAAGACACAAAGCCAAACGTTGGTGGGATGAGAAAGTTAAGAGAGCCATAGCAAAACGTCGGGAAGCCTCTAGAGAACACAGACAGGCTAAGCAGCGGGGTGAACCGACAGATGATGTTGAAAGAAAATGGGAAACCTCTCTAAGCTATAAAAGGAATGCATCCCTTCTGATCAATAAAAAGATTAGAAGGGAGCTCAATAGCTCACAGAAGTACATAAAAAAGATAGAAAGGCAGCTGCGAAATTTTGGAACCATCTAAACTCCCTAAGAAATGAGACGAGCCTAGAGCAGAGTTTTATAACTACAGCCCAAGGTGCTAGGCTATAAGGGGAGGAAGCTATTGAATATATAAGAACAAGAGTGACAGAAAAATTTCAACGAAGAAGTACTTTATGCACCACAAGAGACAAGAACGAATCAAGTCAAGGACGAATCCATTTTCACAACGAGAGTGGGAAAGGGCTGAGAAAAGGGTTCCTAGTAGTACATCAACAGGCCCAGATGGCATTCCAATTATGCTGATGAAGACATTAGGTCCGAAGTCTAAGCAGGCTTGGAGAGAGACAGTGAGCAAAATAATAATCGATGGTGAAGTTTCCAATGGATGGAAACTTAGCAGGATGAGCATGATCTATAAAGGAAAGGGGGACAAAGCTGACATAAACAACTACCGTCCTATAACAGTGACATCAGTGGTCTACAGGCTGGCGATGCAGATTATAAAGGAAAGACTGCAGGCACGGATAGAGAATGAGGGGGTGCTGAGGGAACTGCAGAATGGGTTTCGGCAACACAGGAGGTTGGAAGACAATCTGCTCTCACTGACACAGTGCATCGAAATTGCTGAAAAGGAACACAGGCCCCTGTGGTAAGCATTTTGGATATCAAGGGAGCGTACAATAGCGTGGCTCAAGAAGAATTGTGGGGAATACTGGACACACTAGGCGTGGAACATGTAGTCACTAATCTTTTAAAGGATATCTATAAAGGTGATAAGGTAGTTTTAAAGTGGGAAAAACAGGTATCCAAGCCTGCAGAGGTAAAACAGGGGCTTAGGCAGGGGTGTCCCCTGGCACCCTTATTATTCACGATGTACCTTCTAGGATTAGAGGCCAAATTAGAGAGAAGTGGACTTGGCCTCAACCTCCTCTTTGTCAAACAAGGAAAACTTATTGATCAGGCACTACCAGCATTAATGTACGCAGATGATATAGTGCTAATGGCCAACAACAAGGAAGATTTGCAGAAATTGATGGGCATCTGCGGTAATCCAGGAGATAGGTTAGATTTTAGATTCCGTAAGGAAAAATCAGCAGTCATGATTTTGAATGACAACGAAGGTAGTGAGTTTAGAATACAGGAGGTCACTCTAGAGATAACAAATAAATACAAATATCTCGGCGTATGGATAAGCAATGGGACTGAGTACCTGAGGGAACACGAAATGTACGTGACGACTAAAGGTAACAGGAAGGCAGCAGTGATGAAAAATAGGGCACTGTGGAATTACAATAGGTATGATGTTGTGAGAGGAATATTGAAAGGGGTCATGGTTCCTGGGCTGACGTTCGGCAATGCGGTCTTGTGCATGAGATCAGAAGTTCAAGCAAGATTAGGAATTAAGCAACGTGGAATAAGTAGGCTTGCTTTAGGAGCTCACGGGAATACACCAAATCAGGGAGTACAAGGTGATATGGGATGGACATCATTTGAGGGCAGAGAAGCTAGCAGCAAGATAAAATTTGAGAAGCGATTGAGAGAATTGGGGGAGGAGTGCTAGGCTAGGAAGGTTTTCAGCTACTTGTACATGAAGAATGTCGATACAAAATGGAGGAAGCGAACCAAGAAATTGACTGGTAAATACTTAGAAACAGCAGGTGGCCAAACCAAAAAGAACTATCGATTAAGAAGAAAGTGAAGGAAACGGAGACTGACATGTGGAAAATGGGCATGATTAAGAAGTCCGCACTAGAGATCTATCGAACTTTTAAGCAGGAAATTGCCAAGGAAAGGATCTATGATAATACTCGGGGTAGTTTTCTACTGTTTGAGGCCAGGACGGGAGTACTGCGAACAAAGACATATCGGGCCAAATACGAAGGGGTAGACACAGTATGCAGTGCGTGTGGAGAGGAAGAAGGAACTGCCGAACACTTGATAATTTTCTGTAAAGGGCTTCGCTTTATAGTTCAGGATGATGGCACAGAGTTCTTCAAAACACTGGGGTTTAGGGACCGGGAGGGCAAAGTAGACTTTAAGCGGGTAGACCTAACTTGAAGGAGGTTATCTGATTGGTGGCTAAAGTCAAGGCACGAGTCAGAATTAAACTCTTCACTACAAAGTACGAATCCTCAAACTCACTTTTTAAAGAAAAAAATCTAGTTTTTAGTTCAATAAGTATTGCGGCTTGGTGGCGCTAGCCACCGCCCGATCTAAAGGGTACAGCCCTATCCATCCATCCATCCATCCATCCATCCATCCATCCATCCATCCATCCATCCATCCATCCATCCATCCATCCATCCATCCATCCATCCATCCATCCATCCATCCATCCTTCCATCCATCCATCCATCCTTCCATCCATCCATCCATCCATCCATCCATCCATCCATCCATCCATCCATCCTTCCATCCATCCATCCATCCATCCATCCATCCATCCATCCATCCATCCATCCATCCATCCATCCATCCATCCATCCATCCATCCATCCATCCATCCATCCTTCCATCCATCCATCCATCGTTCCATGCATCCATCCATCCATCCATCCATCCATCCATCCATCCATCCATCCATCCATCCATCCATCCATCCATCCATCCATCCATCCATCCATCCATCCCTCCAGCCAATAGCGAGCATCCAAGCACGCTCTGTTTTTCAAAGCAAGGGTGGCCGATGGATCAGCGGAAAGCAGGAGGGTGATAATAGACATGTCCACGTAGTCTGAACGCGTTGAGACACGCAAAGAAACGACAAGTAATGAGGTCATAGCGCTCTTGACTACGTCGGCGCACCGAACTTCCAGCACAATCGCAGCGTAATAAGAAATTAAATGGACGAAATGTAAAGCAACAGGATTGTTAAACAAACTTGACAAGTCTGGACATGCGTATAAACGTGTTGAGATGTTTGATGAGCGGTGCAGAATACGCGTACCGACCCTCCAGGGCCGTCAGCGGAGGCCGCAATAAACCTAATTCAACCGCTCACGTGATTAGCGTTCACGCATAGAGTCCGAGATGGGCGTCTGAATGCGCGTCTCTGGGGGAAGCATACGCATTTCGCCTTACTGATTTGTGTCGAGAGTTGTGAAAGCTGTGTATAGCAAGGTAGATATAGACTGGTAGCGAAAGCTCCTTAGAAGCCCATACGTTCATAAAATGGCAGCTGATCAGCTGCAGATGGGGCTTCACGCCATGTCTTGCTGTGTGCGCAGCTGTGCAATTAAGAGATCGCGTCTAAGTATTAGGGACGATGGGTATACTGAATAGGGTCGCAGCAAGTGGTGCGCCCCCCTTTTTTTCACAGCTGATTATGTCGCACGACTACGTGCCACGACGGGGACGCTACGCTTCCTCTAGCTGTGTCAACACTAGATATATCGTTAGGACCTGTGTCATATGAAGAATACACGTGCCGAGGCTGGATAATTTTGGTACGTCGGACCCCAATTATCAGCGATAACGTAGTTATTAGAGCATCCGCCTCGCATGCAAAAGGTCCGTGGTTAAAATCCCGGTGCCGCGCAGTTCCCAACCGGATGAAAAAAAATCCGCGTAGTGATGGAACTGCATTACGAGGCCTGGGGTGCGGCCTCACCGGTAACCACCGCCAGGAATGCACTCCCTCACCAGAGAAGGATTGGCCACCTTGGTGCAGTATCTGGCCACTACCTCCCACATGCATACGTCAAATAACTCACGGCCCTCAGTCCCCAGCAGCTGCGAAGCAACTGACCACGGCGGCGGTTAGATCTGCAACACAGCAGAGGGTGCTAAGATTCTCTGGATCCGGACAGGCCGCCATTGGAACCTGAACTTGGCAACGTTTAACGCTAGAACCTTATCTAGTAAAGGAAGTTTAGCTGTACTATTCGAGGAGCTAGAGGGTGTTAAATGGGATATAATAGGGCTCAGTGAGGTTAGGAGGACAGATGAGGCCTATACGGTGCTACAGAATGGGTACGTCCTTTGCTATCGGGGCTTGGCTGACAGAAGAGAACACGAAGTGGGGTTCATAATTCACATAAACATAGCTGGCAACATAGAGGAAGACTATAACATAAATGAAAGGGTGGTAGGTATCGTAATTAAACTGAATAACAGATGCAAGATGAAGGAGGTACAGACTTACGCGCCTACATACAGCCACGATGACGCTTCAGTTGAAAGCTTCTATGATGACGTGGAATCGGCAATGAGTAAGGTAAAAACACAGTATACAATACTGATCAGAGACTAATGCAAATGTAGGGAAGAAGCAGGCTGGAGACCAGGCAGTAGGAGATAATGACATCGGTACTAGAAACGCCAGGTGAGAGCTACTAGTAGAATTCGCAAAACGCAATAATTTATGGATTTTGAATACCTTCTACCGAAAACGAGGAAACCGCAAGTGGACATGGAGGAGCCCTAATGGCGAAAATAAGCACAAAATATACTTTATAATGAGTGCACACCCAGGCATCGTGCAGGATGTGGAAGTTGTTGGCAAGGTACGATGTAGTGACCATAGAATGGTACGGTCTCGAATTCGCCTAGACTTGAGAAAGGAACGACAGAAACTGATACGCAAGAAGCCAATCAATGAGCTAGCACTGAGAGGGAAAGCACAGGAATTCAGAATCTCGCTTCAGAACAGGTACTCGGCTCTTTGGAAACCAACCTTAGCATAGATACAATGAATGATAATCTGACGAGTATCATTACGAAGTGTGCAGTGGAAGTTGGAGAAAGGGTAGTTAGACAGGACACTGGCAAGCTTTCCCAGTAAACGAAGAATCTCATTAAGAAGCGTCATATCATGAAAGTCTCAAGTACAACAGACAAAATAGAACTGGGAGAGCTTTCGAAGTTGATTAATAGGCGTAAGGTATCCGACGTAAGAAGGTATAACATGGAGAGAATTGAACACGCTCTAAAAAATGGAGGAAGCGTCAAAGCAGTGAATAGGAAACTTGTGATAGCCAAAATCGGATGTATGCACTGTGGGACAAAGAAGGCAAAATAACTACTAATATGGATAGGATAGTTAAAATAGCGGAGGAGTTTTACAGAGATCCGTACAGTAGCCGGTACAACGACGACTTTAATACTATAAGTACTAGCAGTAACCCAGATGACACCCCACCAGTAATAATAGAAGAAGTCAGAAAAGCTTTGGAGAGCATGCAAAGAGGCAAAGCTGCTGCTGAGGATCAGGTAACATCAGATCTGCTGAAAGATGGAGGACAGATTGTGTTGGAAAAACTAGCCACCCTGTTTACGAGGTGTCTCCTGGCGGGAAGAGTACCAGGGTCTTGGAAGAACGCTAACATCATCTTAATACATAAGAGAGGAGATGACAAGGACTTGAAGAATTACAGGCCGATTAGCTTGCTCTCTGTAGTATACAAGCTATTTACAAAAGAAACTGCTAACAGAGTAAATAAAACATTAGAATTAAACCAACCAAAGGAACAAGCAGGATTTCGAACAGGCTACTCAACAATCGACCACATTCATACTATTATTCAGGTAATAGAGAAATGCTCTGAATATAACCAACCACTGTACATAGCCTTCATAGATTACAAGAAGGCGTTTGGTTCAGTAGAAATATCAGCCGTCATGCAGACACTGTGGAATCAGGGCGTCGATGAAGTATATATAAACATCCTGGAAGAAATCTACAGGGGATCAACTGCTACCATAGTGCTTCATAAAAAAAGCAACAGAATACCAATCAAGAAGGGTGTAAAGCAGGGGGCCAAAATCTCCGCAATGCTATTTACCGCGTGCTTACAGGAGGTTTTCAGAAGCCTAGAATGGGAAAAGTTAGGGATAAGAGTTAATGGAGAGTACCTCAGTAACCTGCGCTTCGCCGATGACATTGCATTGCTGAGTAACTCAGGGGACGAATTGCAACTCATGATTACGGAGTTAGACAAGGAGAGCAGAAAGGTGGGTCTTAAAATTAATCTGCAGAAAACGAAAGTAATGTACAACAACCTCGGAAAGGAGCAGCGCTTTGCGATAGGTAGTAGTGCACTTGAAGTTGTAAAAGACTATGTCTATTTAGGGCAGGTAATAACCGCAGAGCCTAACCACGAGATTGAAGTAACTAGAAGAATAAGAATGGGGTGGAGCACATTCGGCAGGCACTCTCAAATTATGACAAGTAGATTGCCACTGTCCCTCAAGAGGAAGGTATATAACAGCTGCATCTTGCCGGTACTTAGCTACGGAGCAGAAACCTGGAGACTTACAAAGAGGGTTCAGCTTAAATTGACGATGACGCAGCGAGCAATGGAAAGAAAAATGGTAGGTATAACCTTAAGATACAAGCAGAGAGCAGAGTGGATTAGGGTACAAACGGGGGTTAAGGATATCATAGCTGAAATCAAGAAGAAGAAATGGACATGGGCCGGGAATGTAGCGCGTAGACAGGATAACCGCTGGTCGTTAAGGGTAACTAACTGGATTCCCAGAGAAGGAAAGCGGGTTAGGGGGAGACTGAAGGTTAGGTGGGCAGATGAGATTAAGAAGTTTGCGGGTATAAATTGGCAGCAGCAAGCACAGGACTGGGCTAACTGGCGGAACTTGGGAGAGGCCTTGCCTTTGTCCTGGAGTGTACGTAGTCAGACTGATGATGATGATGATGATGGACATGCTACAGCTGGTCGATGCGGTGTGATGAGCTGTGAAAAAAAGGTGGGGGGGGGGCAGCGCACCGCCTGCTGTGACTCTATCCAATTTACCCGTCGTCCCTAATACTGAGACGCAATCTCTTAATTGCAGAGCTGCGCACACAGCAAGAGAACGCGCCCTGACTTCTGCAACGTGCGGTTTTTTCCATTAATTGGGTCGCACACACACTCGCGAACAAGTTCATCGCACACACCCGCGAACTGCACGGTGGACGACGCGTCATTGATTCCTTAACTTTGAGACACAATCTCCTAATTGCACAGCAGCGCACACAGCAAAAGAATTCGCCGCCCCGACTTTTGCAACGCGTGGTTTATGTTCATTCTGTTAATTAAATGGCCAACGTAGCTCATGCACTCGCGAAATGACCCGCGGACAACACCAAACTCTGGCAGAGAAGCCACAGCTAGAGGGGCAAATTTTTCTGCCTAATTTGGCAGCAGTCTGGCAACAACTACCCCAAAGTCTGGCAACTGGGGTAATAGACGCCAAACATAATTTTGCTTTTTCGTCGTTGAGCTTGTTGTTTGTGCGATTAGAGCTACCGTGATCCGCGTGGTTCATCATTGTTGATTTGATGGAACTCAACTTGTTGGCTGGGTACATTTAGAAGTCCAAACACGCAGTAGTAGAGTACACTTCTAACGCCGCAGTAAATAAATGCGACACATGAGTACGCGGAAGGCCAGGGAACACCACACAACACCAATCACATATACACAGCAAACATAGTGGCAAGCATAGCTCGTCTACTGCGTGAAAACCTCAACAATGGCGCCTCGCCCGGCGCACCGCCGTGCTGCATGGCAGCTGAGTTTTAGAGCATACAAAAATATGCTCGTTCATTGCTTATTAATTTGGCTATGCCCATGACTTCCAGCTTTTTCGCTGGATTGCGAGCAGCCGTCTTTTAATTGCAGTTGCCCCGAAAACGCTGTTTGTTTGAATAATCTCTGCCGGCTACCCCTGCTTTGGAAAACAAAATGTGTTTGGCTCTCTCAATATAGACGTGCTCGGTCAAAACAGCGTCGCGTGCAGTGTTGCAGAATGGACGCCTCCATTGCATTCATATTTCATTTCGGCGAATAAGAACTTGTCACGATTTCATTCCCTTCAATTCCTTGAAATGAAAAAAAACTTACCTTATCTCTATTCCGGGAATGGCTGGGCAGTTCAATTTAATTTTTTGTAATTCATGAACAAAGAAGGATATTTTGATGTTTTTATCGAGTTAAGAATGAACGCCCCGTAAAGCTGACGTCATCATACACATTATGAACTGCAAAAGTACGCAAAATACTCCACCAAGGTCGAAGGATAGTAGCTTAATTGGTAACATATCAGCTGCTGTTTCGGTCAAAGGCACCCATATGTCTAAGAAAGGGGGGGGGGTGGTATTGCGGAAAATGGGGGAGCTCTTTATTTTCAGAAAATGATGTAGTTTTATTCTACAATCATTCCTCGAAGTGTTTTCCCCATTCCATTCAGGGGTCACGAAATTGTGGAATGATTCCAGAGTCATTCCAATTCCGGAATGTCGCAATCTCGCGGCTCTGGCAGCCGAATTGTTTCCCCCCTTGAGACTGTATATATCTTCAAGGACCTTTTTGACGTGCATGGTTGTTTCAATTCAAGAGGCAGCTTGAGATTAATTTTTTTTATTACAGTGTGATGCATTCGCTAATCTATATTCTTAAATCGAAAGAGCGCAAATTGCATGTTCTGTGGTCTCCCTTTTATTGCATGCAGTGAAGCAGCTTTGGAGGAAAAAAAAAGATGCTTGCTCAGGTCGTTAGTTAGACGCCTTGTCTTGTCCCATTTGATTTCTGCAATAGGCTGCGGAGACACTTCAGAATATCTAAACAAATATAAAATATCATCTTTTTTTCATTCATTTTATGTTCTGAGGAAGTCGAATGTATACAGTCAGTGCACAATGGTCATGTCTTGCTTGACAGGCTTCGGTTGATAGTGAATATCACATCGAAATGTATTAGATACCGCATCTCATGCAGCTGTGAACGCAATGTTACACACTTTTTTGTCAAGAACAAGAGTTAGAATTGTCGTTTACCGTTTATAATCTTATTATCCGGATCACAAGGGTAAATTTAATGCCCTGACTTTCATTTGCGCAAATAACACCTGGTTCACTTGGACGCGTGTAATGAAACAAGAGATTAGGACCTCAAGTGCCTTAATATCTTTAAATTATCAGCCTCACTTGACTTGACCTAACGGCACTAAAGGCTCAGTGATGATGGCGCAATAAACGTATGTTCGTTTTACCTTGAGTGCGATTGATTGATTGATATGTGGGGTTTAACGTCCCAAAACCACTATATGATTATGAGAGACGCCGTAGTGGAGGGCTCCGGAAATTTAGACCACCTGGGGTTCTTTAACGTGCAACCAAATACCTTGAGTGCGAAAGTTTCATCAAATGCGACATCACGAAGCCCGTTCTATATAATTAATAAGCATTTTCAATTACAGTCAACAGCCTTACTTGCTTTGGAAACGAAAATCGCTTCAACGTGGTGAACATCTCCAGTTTCTATGCTGGTGATTATTCTGGGTACTTTTTTAAAATTTTTCATAATATGTTTAGGAACACCATAAAATTGTGTACGTCTTAGCGTACATCTTACATTGCGTACATCTTAGCTGCCCTTCAAATAGTGACTAATATGTGCTGTTCTTGTCGACAAACATTCTTTTAACGCAATACCGTTAAGGAGCTCGTTTTGCAGAAATCCCTTTGTTGGTGTCAGCGTGGACGTAGGCATTGTTGGTTGTGAGCGAAGAATTATCACCCTGTGTGCGGACGCAAAATAACAAGACGCAAATAAAACAAACAATAAACATTGGCGGATCCGAGTGAAAATCAAACCCAAGCGATTTGCGCGGCTAACAGGTGTTCTGCCTCACAGCCACGTGCCTGCTTGAAAATACAGTTAAAATGACTTCCTCTGCTTGAAAATGCAGTGGAAGTAACATCCATGATTTACAAACACACGCGTATTCTATACATGTGTCACAATACAACATCTAATATTGCAGTAATATTGCGTGGTGCAGACGTGTATTGTCATCGCGTGTCGGAACATGTGATCATCATAATTGCTTGGGGACTTAATCAGACCACCCATTACAAAAAGGCAGACAAATTACTTCGTGCATTACCTTAAGACAACGCAGTGTGCATGTAGTGGATGCATAGCAAGTACAAAGCATTTCACGCATATACCAAGGGGAACTCCGGTGTCTTTCTTTTTTTAATATTCACCTATATAAATTAAACTTTGAACATATGTGAACGTTCGTACTACGGTGATATGTGCCAAATTATACAACAGTTGTTCGTTAAGTTGTTTTTATAAAAACAAACCTTAAAATTGGCAGCCGAATTCGGAATCACACTTGTAAACGCAGGCCACCCCGTCTAGGTGACGTAAGTGTCTACTCTTTTCCAAAAACCCCACCTTTCCCAGCTGACAAATGCAGCGCACTCTTTCTTCTACGAGGTGACGACAACACGAGCACAGTTCAGTTTTGTCAGCTGCATACATCATCTTCGTGGACGTCGGGTGTTACCATAGTGAGCAACGACGAAATCGATTCGGTGCACGTCAGGCGCTTCACGTTCTGGTGGGTCGAAATCAAAAAGCGATGCTTCCACTCTCGGATAGTAGCCGTAATCAACCCTGAATGTCTCATAGGTAATTTCAGACGAGCTGCACTGTAAAAACGTTACTCTGAGGTTCTAGTAAAACGCTTGACTTCTATCCAACCCCCTATTCGGAGTAATTTTCGCTCTGTACCTCTGGAGCAAAGTGTTTACTCTGGCTGACGGGAGCAATTGCGTGGCACACCCGGAGCATTTCTCACTGATATTTCACTCCGGCCAGCCGGAATAATTGCATGGCACCACCGGAGCATTTTTTACCGGTCTTTACGTAATCTCTCTGGCCAGCCGGAGTGACGAGTGAATGCGTGGAACCTTTCGCATGTCTTTCACTCCCGCTATCTGGAACTTTTGCGGGGCACTTTTTACGAATGTTTTTACTTCGTCCGGACGCACTGTTAGTAAGATGTATTGATATTTGTTTAAAAGTGTTTGCTCCTCTATTTTTTATTATATTCTGATCGTCGTATCGTGCGCCGGTTATATGGAGGAATTCTCAATTCTAATGCAAGCACTGCTGAATTAGTGTATTTTTTTCACAGAGCTCTAGCAGGTGAAACTAAAAAAAAACTCTTGAGTTCTTATTTTTGATGTATTCAAAATAAGCTACCATTTTTAGTTTATTGCTCATCCTTTGGAAAAAGAAGCCGAGAAGAAACGCACATGCAAAGAGCCACCAAAAATAAAACAAAAGAAGACATATCATGTTAAATCGACAGCACTCAAGTTTGAAGCAAGACGCTTCGAAATGAAGCCCAGAATGCTCTAAAATGATGCATGACAAACGAAGAAAGTGGGGACTCTGAGAACAACTGTTCACTATCTTCGAAGAACCGTTCATCAGCTTAATTGACGACTCAAGGGTTCAGCTGATTGCTTCCTGCATAACTGAGCCAAAAATATTTACACACGCGAACTGCAAATCATGTGAGCGGCACGGAATCTGAGGACATTGAAGACACGCGTACTCGTTAAATTCTGTACAGTTTGCGAGTACACGGGAGTATTTTTACTAGCTTCGTAAACCGACCGCGATCACAAAAACACAGAGACAGTCTTCATTATCACGAAGCCGATTTTATGTACTCCGGTTTCAGACAGCCAGTACGCCATAAAAACACACCTCCGTGACACGAACAAAGTTCAAAGAGGACAAATGTTTTCCATATATTTCTAAATCGATTGCCCTACTCTTGCTAAACATTCGAAAGTTTTTTTTTAAAAACTAAAATGAGCGAATTTTGGTACTTCCGAAGAAAACATTGGGAATGTCTTTCCAGATCAATTGCTAATTTTAGCAGATATATAACTGATATTACACTGGCACTTTAGTTGGCGCTTATCGTCATACTTCAAGCAAATTAGACCCTTACAGTTTGTATGTTTGTGGCCTGTCTTTTAAGAAAGCGTACCTTCATTCTGCTTTGGAAAGTAATCTTCGAATAAGTTGGCATTGTTTTTGTTTTATTTTTTATTTAGTACTGGCCGCTTTGTTTTGATACTTGTCGCAGTGAAAATTCCTCAAAGTGCTGTTATTGCATGAGTTATTGTTACTGGTCTCATAGCTGTTTTCTTCCCTCTTTTTCTTGTTCTAAAAGCAGGACAACCCCCGAAGGTTAATATGTCAGATGACACCTATACAATAAAAAAACTTTCACCAAATTGAGTGCGTGTATAAGTTTTAAAAGTCAGCCTCAAACCGATTGCCTCAACTCAACTCACTACAACACTGATTTCAGTTATTGATGTTTCATTAGTACAGCTTTCATGATAGATGAAAATGTTTTATTCGCAGTGGTAGACCTCAATCCGGCGTTTGTTAATATGGCCATAGCTGACAGATATTACCGGTTTTGTATGACGACAATACAAATTAAAACATTTTTAACCTGTAAGGTTTATTTATAGCAAGTATTACCTATTTATAGAATCAACGCACAACCATAATTGTTTTCATTATTTCATATCTAGTCAGCGCTTGAAATTTTAGAGTGGTGTGATTAAAACTACCGAAGCTATGTTAAGAAAAAGACTCGTAGTCCGAATAACGCATTATCAGAATTTCCACTGAAGTTTAGTGACGTGCTGTAAAATTTGCCAGTTTACTGTTTACTCATCAACCCAACATTACCTATCTTAGCACTACGTGACATATAAATCAAATGACACAGATAATTCAAGAAGAGCTCATTCACCAGTTTTCCACCACACCAGCGACTGCTGAGTCTCATTACTCGGGAGATCACAATGTGTCGATCGATGCAAGGAACCATCGCACGATTACCGTTCGCACAACTCCCTTCAGTCGATGATAACCTTCGTTGCTGCTTGTAGTCCCTTGCGATATCCAGAAGGTGCACAGAACGATTTCATTTTCCCGAACGCGGCCAAACACTTCGCACAATCCTCACGGCACCGGCTTGGTTTGCGCCATGATGGTTTTTGGGGAACGGCCTCCCGGTGGCGACGCTGCCTACGTCACTCCTCAAACAGCCAATCAATGCCGCTGAGCGATGAGCCGGAGCAATAGGGGAGCATCCCATAGGGCAAAAGCGATGTGCCGTATCATTTACGCAGCAACCACGGAAGCATAATCAGGGGATTGACCCGGTTTTCGTGCGGTTTTTTTTTTTCTTCCGGCACCTACCGAAGTAAATGGTGGAAAATGAATGTATTTGCTCCGGTACAAACTGGTTTGAGTGAGGTCATCAGAGCAGGGCGGGCACATCATTCCCCGATTCCCCCCAGCTGGGTATATTTTTGTTTACAGTGTAACAATGTGTTGACGTCACCTCGCGAGTAGGGTACTTTGACGTACATAGGAGCGTTGTATATTGCCGCTCTTGCTTCGCTATCGGCTGTTTCGTTGCCAACCAGGCCGCAGTGTCCAGGAATTCATAGGAGTGTAATCAAGTGACCGCTCCTGTGTGTTAGGTCAAATGCTTGGACGATTCCTAACGTTAACGCGTAAAATTGGCCTCTTCTTGAGCAAGAATGGATAGCTTGAAGCGATGATTTTGAATCAGACAGAATCGTCCTTTTACGCGGTGCTTGGTCGTTCACAACTTTTATGGCTTCTTGTATAGCAACAAGTTCTGCAGCTGTCGAAGATGACCTATGATCTAATTTGTACTGTCGGGAAATACCGAGTTGAGGGATCACGAAGGCTGCAGCTGAGGCGGATGAAGTTACAGATCCATCGGTGTAAATGTGCACAGAGTCACTGTATCGGTCATCTAAATGTGCCAAGGTGAGTAAGTGCCAAGGTGAGTAAGTGTGCCAAGGTGAGTAAATGTGCCAAGGTGAGTAAGCGGCA
Source organism: Rhipicephalus annulatus (assembly GCA_013436015.1). Lineage (NCBI taxonomy): Eukaryota > Metazoa > Arthropoda > Arachnida > Ixodida > Ixodidae > Rhipicephalus > Rhipicephalus annulatus. Next base: position 536,192 of record WOVY01011477.1, read on the forward strand.
GCGCGAATGCGCTGCCACTTACTGGTCGCTACCAGATCCCCGGAACAAGCGTCTGCGGGAAACAGACCCCGGTATGACTTTTCGTCTTCCAGATAAAATCAGCCGAAGACATGCTAATATACTGCACCGAATTCGCCTGGGCGTCGCCTTCACTCGCCACCACACCCACCTAATCGACCGTGCGGACAGCCCAAATTGTGAACGCTGCCAAGTGCGCGAAACGATAGCTCACATATTTTGTGACTGTGCATTATACGTGGCGCAAAGAAAAATGCTATCTGCAACGTTGGCAAGCATTGGACGAACACCATTAAGTGAAAGCCACATATTGTCAGCAATGAACGACCAAACAGTGTCAAAAACTGCTACGAAGGCTGTTCTAGACTTTATAAAAACCACTGGACTAGAAACTAGACTGTAGGGTACTATGCTAAGTGGCTACTGTACATACGCACCACCTCTTCTTGTCCCCATCATCACCCTTCATCCCTCTTTCCTTCCCCTTTCCCTTACCCCCGTGTAGAGTAGCAGGCTAGAGCGAACTAGCTCAGGCCGACCTCTCTGCCTTCTAATAAATTCTCACTCTCTTATGCTATATACAGTGTAACAAAGCTTCATTCCGCGTCGAATGACACCGGCAACTTGCTTTTCGCACTTCAGATGAGGCACGTGTGCTTTCTTCACACCCTGGCCAGCCGTTTTGGAGTGTAGCAGATCTCGTCACGTCACGGGCGACGGATTCCTAACGTTATCCGATACCCACCAAGAATGACGGAGCAGCTCCCTGTTTCGGTTTTGACTTGCTGTTTATTGCTTAATTAAAATTATTGATGAGTACATGTGCAAAATAAACCACCCTAGCTTTTGTAGGACTGTCAATACCATTTGAAAACAGCATTATCTCTGTATGGTCAAAAATGCACCGGAGTTCCCCTTTCGGTGCATCTATGGTTACACTGAAGCGAAACAGTTTTTCATAACATAGACATTGATCTAATCCATCTGCAACAATGTTTTCAAAAGTTTCATTTTATTCAACCATAGATGAATATTGAATGCATTCATGCACTCGCTTGCAATGGCGAGGTACATTGCGCCTGCGTCGCGAATTACGTCTTATTTTTATGTTAAAGCTGCTGCAGTTCCACAGTAATATATTTATGTATCCTTGCATTACTTCTGAATTAAATGCCTCGACCTTGAACAGTCGAGTTCTTTGATTCACTGAGTTTACTTGCAATGTTCAAAATTATCTCTAGTATATATAATGAAGGCTGTGTGCAGCCCTGGCATACTTGGCCACAGGCCGGTACGCGCCAAAGTGCGCCGCAGAGGTCGGAAGAAGGCCTTGTTTTCAGAAATAGTAAAATACTAAAACTATCTCTGCTGTTGAATAGCGTAGACATAAAGTCACGGTTCTCAGTGAGACACCCATAAACACCGCTTTTTCTCCATAAATTTTTAGGCATTTTTGACAGGAACATGTTTCCTTTACATGACTGCGTAAAATAGCAGCACTTTTCAGAAAAACCAGAGTGTTCTGCAACGACAACGTGCTTATTACCTCAATGTATGCACACGCAATGCTACGAGAACGAACCTTTAAGCAGTACGACCATGAAAGCAGATGTGAGCAGGATACTGCGAAACATGACCTCGTCACGTGCGATGACATAACGCACGTGTATGCGAAAAATCTCTAGTAAAACGACCGCAAAGGCTCACGGCATTGCACTCACGATGCTTAAAATTCTGAACTTCATGTTTTAGAGAGGACTGGATACGCTTGCTGTGCATGTTAACCAAATTTTTCACGGCAATATGTAGGCAACTGACCCATAAGTAAGAATTGACGTGGCCGCTAGCCAAATTTAGCGGCGAATATGGATGTCAACTGGGTTGCCTGACAAATAGCAGGCGGCGACTAGCAGCTGCGCTGTTGCAGATGTCATCACCCTATATAAAACCAAGTGGGAGGGGTGTGTGTATGAAGGCTCCCTACTGCGCAATAGAGTAACTCGATGCGTGCTGTACCGCATAGAGTGTGGCCATTCTTTGAAAGCCTCGATGCCACCATGCTTCACGGGTCCGCCATGTTCTACCCATCGCCGCGCTTTGTTTAAACATGCGCGCGGCACCTTTCGCACTGACGCCCTTCTGATTCTTTGTGAGGTCCGGAAGATTAGTGCATGTTGCGTGCCATTGTGCACGAACCATTCTATAGGAATGAATCGACAATCTTTTCTTTCTGAAGGGATCAAAAAACCTGAATTTTGTGTACAGTGAGAATAAACCACAACAAGTGGCAGCCGAGGAATGCTTCTCGTGTATGCAGCGTCACTAATGCAAGCTTTTTTGTTTCGTGTCTGCTTTTCCTTGCGACGTCGGATACTCCCGGGAAAATTTTTAAAAAACCGTGTGAATCACTAGCAACACATTCAGAGATACTGCAAGTTACGTGTGAAGGTTTTATGGCGTGTTCGTGCAACTTTAGCGGGCATTTGTCGCACTTTAACATGATGAAACGTTCAGCTAACTATAGGAACGCCAAAATGGTTCTTTCTTTCTTTCTTTCTTTCTTTCCTTCTTTCTTTCTTTCTTTCTTTCTTTCTTTCTTTCTCTTTCTTTTTTCTTTCTTTTTCTTTCTTTCTTCCTTCCTTTCTTTTTTTTTCTTTCTTTGGCTGCCGTTGCGTTTCGCAACGACAGCCGTTTTGGTTTTCTTGTGACGCCCCCTATAGTCACTGGAAGTTGCGAATACATGCACACATAGAAACGCAAGTAGGAGCAATATCAAATATCATTGAACGTCCGCCCCTTTCCCCCCCCCTCCCTCGAAAGAAATTCCTGGCTACGTCCCGGCTAAAGATGTGAAATATTTCACTTCGATGCTGTAAGATTAATGCTCCCACAGTAACGCCACATTCGCGTTGTCCTCCGAGATGGTGCGCTTACGAAATCACTGAACTCTCCCATGATTATTTTTTTTTCAACCATGCCAAACATGAGACAGTATCGACGTTAACTATTTAATGTGAACAACCGACAGCCGCCTACGTAGCGAGTTTCTGTAGGCTGCCGTGCTTCTTGTGTGCAGGGTTCTCAATTCATGCTAGTTGTGAAACCGCTTCGTGCACGTGGACCAAATTTGCATAGTGGATTGAACTAACGCACTGCGTGGGACTCGAGAGCTGTCGCATAACACACGGACAACACGTCGCCATGATCGCTGTAGTCATCGCTGTCAGCATACCCGCAATTTTGGCCAATGGCATGCCTGCATTTCGATACATGAAGCCTGTGAGGGAGTTTCGTTAGCCGTGTGATTAAATAACCCTGCAGTAGTTGCATGTGCACGCGATGCCACGCGCGGCACTTGCGTCACTGATTCATGCGATTACGCAGCTAGCTGTGTTTGCAGAAAAAAATATGGCCGCGTGTCTGCGTGCTTCACTGCGAATGTCGTCGCAAGGCGATATTCTTCTGTGGAGGCACTGCGTGAGGTACGGATGCCATCCGACAGTTATGTTGGTAAACAGGAGCTTGTACAGAACCCAGGGCCACTGGAAGTTAGCAGCACCCTGTCGATGGCAGAACACTTTTTTGTGCATGTGTACAATATTTAGAATAACTGTGGATGTAAATATTACACGTGTCTGTACTGTCAAATTATGTTTTTGAATATATAGCCATTTTTTCAGGATAAACTTTTTCTTTAAATATTAGTTCTGCATGGGCAACAGTGGACTACTGACACTGCGTGTCTGATTCAACATGAGAGAGATATGATAATGATGACATGCACCAATTTCCTGCTTCATGTGTGAACCTTCTAAATGTACACAGCATCCCACTAGTCTGTGAAAAAGAAGACCTCGCCAATGCGCGTTTCAGTGTCCTTCTTAAATGTGTACTTCCACCTAGCAAACGCCTACATGCTCCAACCGCTACTACTATTCTGTACGGTAACAACGCATAAGTTGAAATGTGGTGCATCGCGCGATATAAAAATATGGCAAATGACTCTTGGTCGAACGCGCGGTGTAGCAAGAAACAGCACCCCGTCACTAAAGGACCGTACTTTTGAAACAAGTTTCGTCTCGTCTCACCTTACGCACGGAAACGAGAACCGCACTGCAAATGCTACAGGTGAGACTACTTATATTAAAGGGACTCAAAAGAGGACAATGAATTAGTTCAGAATAATAAACTACACTCTGAGGAACCTAATGACATCAGTTTCACTGTCATAAGTTCATTATTAGCGGAGAAAATTCAGGTTCAAATATAATTTTTAAATTTTGCGCTGAAATCCCCGCGCCTGTCGTAACCAAATACAAAATGTATTTTTCGTGTTTTCCCGACGTTGGCTTGATCTAATTTTCCAAAAACTGCTTTTCACAAGTCTATGGCAAGCAGAGATGAGAATATACTTCATTTTTATTGAGTAGAAGCTAGGCAAGATGCAGTAGATGACTTCAAAATTCACCATGTCATGGTGTTTGTTGCGACCATCTCCACCAGTATATTCACTTCGCGCGTTTTATTGCTTCTCATTTCGTGGTATACGTCGTGACAAGAGTGGAGTTTTTGGAAGGTGAATTTATACTTCACTCACACCCATGAAATTGTTTTTTCTTTAGTGTCCCTTTAAAAACTGTCAACATCCGAAGTCGTACAAGTGCCGCGTCTTCGTCGCCGGCAGGCAGCCGAAACGAACGCTTAATAAAGAAAAGATCGAAGCGAACCAGCTGCGTAAGAACGCAGCCCGTTTCTTTGACACTGATCAGTGAAAAGCCAAACGACTTGCCATGGTTTATACAGCGTACAACTTCTCAGCGCAAAACAATCTGAACGCGGACGCCGCGATTTTGTTTCAAAGGAAGCCAAAATAAACCAAAACACGGGAAGCAGCGTGCTTATGTCACATGACCACCTCTAACCAATCGCAGCGCAGATTTTGTCCTATACATCTCAGAGGATATGTTTCGAAAAAACCCAGCCGGCGTACGCGCGAACTGGGTAACGATGTGCTAAAGGAAAGGAAGCCTTCGATTCTCGCAGGTTTTACTGGTGCCTCTATACCTTTTCTATCTCCTCTTAGACACACATATGCGATGAGAACGCAGTGCAAAAATGAATGCTTATCAATAGATTTAGATTTGCAATCAATAGATTTACAGGGCAGGGGGTCGGAAGTTCCCAGGCAATGCTGCCTTAGAAATACATGGGATAGTGGCCTGGGAACTTTTAACCTGTCCTGTACTTATCATAAACGAAGCCTTCGATATTGATCTCCCTATCCGTAGAGAATTATTTTGGGGTGAAAAAGAAAATACTAATAGTTCGCTATACAATATCTCTCGACATAATTCTTTAATGGGGCTGGTGAGACGCCTTTTAAACCGAGTTTTCATATTTTCTAACTCAATAAAAAGTTAAGAGTTTGTTCAATGAAGAAAAAGAGGTGCGTAAATATCTTGTGCCTTCGTCTTTTTTTTCTGGCACGTGGGCAGTGAGGTGGGCAAAGAAAAGGGCGTCACTATACATTAAGAATGACATGACATTAATTGGAATGGAAAATAGCAAAGGTAATACAATTACTGAAAGTTCCGCGTAAGGGATACATTTGGGATAACATCAGGCCTATTTCGTTAACCTCAAACTTTGTAAAATAAATGATGGAATTGCAAAGGTTTGAATAACAAACTTCATCAATGTGAGAGAAATTTTAAATTCACCCCAATTTGGTTTAAGATCCCGATGCTCCATATGGCAGGCCCACATAGACCTTGAAAGTCGCGTAAAATTGGCTAAGCGCGAAGGAAAATTTGCTGTGCTCGTCACTCTTGATATAGCAAAAGCTTACGACAGCGTTGAGCATATAGTGTTAATCAACCAGCTGCACAACCTTAACTTTCCAAACTATATACAATCTGGGATAGCTGTATTTTTACGCACTAGGACGTTTTATTGTAGCGAAAGTGGCATCTCGTCTTCTAAATACATGCAAAAAAGAGGCGTCCCGCAAGGGGCCGTCCTTTCCACAGTGTTGTTCAATATTTTGATGAGCTCTGTACCACGGCACCAGGACGTCCACACATATGTGTATGGGGAAGACATTGCATTTTTTCAGCAACAGAGGACATTCATGGGCTATTTTATATATTACAGTCATACCTATCAGTCGTAAGAAATGTGGCTTGATGGTTTACATTTGCATTTAATGTCAAGAAATGTTCTGTTTTAACATGTCTACTCAAAGGCTCTTTTCACATCTCGCTCTCCTGTCATCTGGATCCTATCAATCAAATCGTGAATGTTGAATATCTGGGGGTGATCTATGAGCAATCAATGTCTTGAAAGACGCACACTGAGTACATTGCATTAAAGGGAGGTCGTGCGGTAGGAATATTAAGCAAAAGCAGCAATAGTCGGTTAGCTATTTGGAGAAATACTTTTATTCAGTGTATTGTATGTATGTTCACCCGGCGCATGAGATTGAGTGCGTGTTATACGCGGGGGCACCTGCTTACAAGATACATCCTCTGGCAATCATAGAGAGACAAGCTTCGAGACTATGCTTAGGTCTTCCGAAGTTTGTTGCAATCGAGATATTGTATCTGGAAGCTATAGGCTTCCCTCCTTTGCTATCCATTTTAAATTGTGAGCCACGCAGTCATTTGACAGGCTGTGTAAATTGCCAGTAAGGCGCTGAGAAACACTTTTTTGTTGCCCGTGCTCACTTGTTTTTTGGAGAATACTGGCTGAGATTTCGTATACCCCAAATTCTGGCTATACAGTGCTTTCTAGATGAATTAGGCGTTCAAATTAGTGCTGTTTGTTTATTAAGTACCAATAACAATACTGTTAAAATAAAGTTTGATTATATTTTTCCGAAAAATTTAAAATTGATGCCGCTCAGTTTTTTTAGAACCTGCATTGAGAAATTACCTGGCACATACGTCAATACAAGTAGTCCTGGTGACTGATGCGTCTCCCGCCGTGGTGGTATAGTGGCTAAAGTACTCGGCTGCTGACTCGCAGGTCGCGGGATTGGATCCCGGTTGCGGCGGCTGCATTTTCAATGGAGGCGGAAATGTTGTAGGCCCGTGTGCTCAGATTCGGGTGTACGTTAAAGAAGACCAGGTGGTCGAAATTTCCGAAGCCCTCGACTACGGTGTCTCTCATAATCATATGGTGGTTCGGGTACGTTAAATTACACATATCAATAAATCAATCAGTGACTGATGCATCACAAAGTGATGAAAAATTTGGCATTGGTATTTTTCTTCTGCCCTAGATTGGTCCTTTTCGCTTCGCCTTCTAAAGTTTGTGCCCATTTTCGCTGCAGAAGTTTTTGCGATAATTCTAGCTCTCCGTAAAATAACGGCTTCAGTAAGTTCCGCAGTAATTTTAACGAATTCACTATCAGTATGTGCTTCTCTTACTGCAGATGAGAACTCAGAGTGTTTTCAAAGCATTAGTTCCCTCGCATCTCAATCTGATCAAATTGGTCTGGGTTCCAGGACATAAGGGCATATATATGAATGAAATGGCAGCTGCGCTGGCAAAGTCATCTTTAAATGGGCCCGTTAATGAGGTATTGCCAGCATCGAAATTTTTAATGGGCGCTAGATTAGGAAGAAAACTGCTGTTAGAAAAATTTTCTGCCCCTTCACTAACGGCCACATTAAAATTCAAGCACGTAATGCATCACTGGTATAGTAAAATATGTCAAACGCGAGAAATGGAAGTCTCAATCACTAGACTGTGCTCTAGAATTCTGCAGCTAAATTAATATTTACACAGAGCTGATCTAGCAGCCTCCCCTCATCGTCCTGTGTGTGAAGCAAATGAGTGAACTGAACATTACCTCATTTTCCGTAAAAGATTCTCTGCCTTATGCAAAAACACTTTAAGTGTGGTTTCTCACCTTCTAGAAATAGACCTAAATGCTGAAAGTGTGCTTTCTTTTGAGGCTTTGTGTCTTGGCCACAGTGACAGGGAGATTGTTGACGCACTGCAGGAGTTCATCAAAAGTTCAAAGAGGTTTAGGTGCTGAGATTGTTCTTCGGTAGAATTTATGACTTTTAGAAATTCACTGTAAATCAAATGCGCCACTTCATTGCATTACACTACAGATTATTCACTACTCTACTGTCAAATTCGTCCTGCTGCATAATTCTTTTTCTTTCTCGTAGATAGATTAATTTTAACCTATTGATAAGGAAGTAAGTCATGACAACTATCTTGTTCTTGGCCAATCTCCCAGCGTGGGTGGGCGCCACATCGTCAAGGATCTTGACTGAACTTGGCTGCTCTTGCTCGGCGAGCTTCCTTGCTGGTTTGGTTGGCCAAGTACCGGGTAGTCTTCTTGTATTATGGGATCTCTAGTGCTTTATGTGTCATTTAGAGCTGGAGTAGGTTTTTTCCTTGTTTGGCTTAGTGATGAAGGTGTACTGATGTCCAGGAATTCTCCTGGTCAAGACCGTTCCCCATGGACGGCCTCTCTGCGGCATGATGGCCTTCCCTTTGACATGTTTCTCTGCAGTGGTCTTGCAGCATTCCCGTTACACTGGTACCTTTGGGTGGTTACTTTATTAGGTTGAATAACCCCAGGGCCATTCAAGAACACCCTCATGCAGTGTCCCCAAACTACTCGACAATAACTGACGTGCGGCAGTTTGGTCACGGTGGGATAATAGGCAGATAGCCAGACCAAGACTGTGTGAAGGGCCTTCTCAGATGTTCGCCCTTCACACCAATTCCGGTGAGTGCGTTTGTTCCACTTTATATGGCTTGCGCAAAAGGAATCGTGTGAGGTGTAGATGAGCAGCTGAACCCTGCCGAAACTCTCGAAAAGCTCTCTGTGGCAGGCGTCATGGCAATTTATTGATGCGATCAAGTTGTGGACAAGTGCGTCCCAACAGAGTTCATGATTGCGACTTTTGCTGGCACCTCATGTCCTTATGAGATTGAAGCGTGGCCTCTGGTGTTTCGAGAAGATCAATGGGCATCTCATCTGTTACAATGCCGGAACTGCTGAAGGTTCGATCATAGTGCCAGTGGCTGTAAATCAGAGGGGTGATGCGGCAAATGTGGCGTAGTTCATGCAAGTCGAGAATATATGGCACAAGAGGACATATGTTGTTTGTGTGGTGGACAAAATTCTGCTGTATACTCAGGATGTCCAAATAGACAAAAAGAAATGCGAGTTTTTGAGGTCATTGATAAAAGGAGATGCCCTACATATTTACGCGAATCAGCCTATAGCTGCCTGAACCTTACATTGGTTTCTCACTCACTTCTGGAGAAGTGCACTGATTTTCGGATCTGGAAACGCGGGGCAGCGACCGTATTCCAACTTACCTGCGGATAGAAGGTTTCACCAACTCCAAGTCCTCCAGAGATTTCAAATACACTGATTGGCCGAAATTCAAAGTGTTAATGGAAGACTGTTGTACTGATGGCTCATCCTATAACCTAGAGGACTCGATAAAGAATGCCCTGGAGAATAATACCACGCTTTCACTTTTGACTAGTTACAAGCGCACTGATTCCGACATCGAGCTTGAGAAAGTTCGCGCAATACGTCGTCGTGCGGAACGTAGGTACAGACGGACAAAGTGCATGGATGATTTGAGGCTGGCTAGACGCATTCAAAAGAAAATGCACCGGCACATGAATAAACTGGCTTTGCGACGTTGCACATCCGTCTGCGAGTTGTTGGATCCGCGAAAGCCCCTATAACTGATACGGCGAAATGTCCGGGTTCTTAGCACAGCCTTTAGTCAGCGACACCCATTTACATCTCTGGCACTTCACCTACATTGCAGAAAGATTCATGTCGCAAAATTTTTATGTAGAAAAATTTCCGGCTAGTCCAATTTCGCGGAAACAGGAGTGGAAACACATGACAACCTACCGCCTTCACGTGATCTCCGTATGGAATGCCAGTTTTCTATGGAAGAGCTAGAAGCGACACTGGCACTGTGCAGACGTTCTTCAGCACCCGGACCTGACGGCATTACGTACTGTGCCCTTTGTAATCTTGGAGATGAAGCTCGGAAAGGACTCTTACGTTTATACAACGACTCCTGGCGGGCTGGTGCGGCTCCCCAAGCATGGAAGTACAAGTCGCCTCATTCCACTTCTGATATGTGGGGTTTAACGTCCCAAAACCACCATTTGATTATGAGAGACGCCGTAGTGAAGGGCTCCGGAAATTTTGACCACCTAGGGTTCTTTAACGTGCACCCAAATCTGAGTACACGGGCCTACAACATTTCCGCCTCCATCGGAAATGCAGCCGCCACAGCCGGGATTCGAACCCGCGACCTGCGGGTCAGCAGCGGAGTACCTTAGCCACTAGACCACCGTGGCGGGGCATCATTCCACTTCTAAAAGCAGGTAAATCTCCTTTGCATATTGCCTCATACCTTCCTATCGCGCTTGCCAGTTGTGCGGGAAAACAATAGAAAGAATGATTCTAACAGGAATAGAGTGGTATTTAGAGCACTATAAATTTTATCCAGTATCCATGGCCGGATTAAGGCACGGCCATTTGTCAATCGACAACGTTGTTGATCTGGTGACATATGTTGAACACCAGAAAGCCTCTAAGAGGCTGTGTGCTGCCCTTTTTCTAGACGTTAAGGGGGCTTACGACAACGTCACCCATGAATTCCTCCTGAGTGCTTTTTAAACAGTAGGTCTTGGTGGCAAGATATATATGTGGGTGTACAGCTACTTACAGCTGAGATCATTCTATGTGATGACAGCGAATGGCCCGACACCGAAGTATTATATCAGCCGAGGAGTCCCCCAGGGAGGAGTGCTAAGCCCTACACTTTTCAATTTACCCCTCATTGGACTAGTCCAGCACCTACCAAGCACTGTAAAACTTTCTATTTACGCTGATGACATCTGCATTTGTACAGCAGCTGTGAACCTACCAAACCGTGAAACTACACCACCTTTTAACACAAAAAAGTCACGACATCGTCTTTCAATAGATACCTGAGCATTGAGACTACAGGCCTAGAAAGGCAGCCCGGCAAAAACTGTTATTCAATCAATGCCCTCAAAACTGGAAGAACTACAGGTTTTTTGTGGGACTTTTTAAGAGAACATTTTCACAAGCTAAAGAAAGTTACGACATTCAGACGTTCGAGTATCTATCTTAATCAAAGAACAAGCGCGCACTCTATTTATTTCTCTGTAAAAAGAAAATTGGAGCACGAGCTATGAGAACACAGTATATTTTGTCTGCGAAGGAAATCAAAGATTTGTTAGATAATATTGGTAACGGGTTAGAGCAGCGCATTTATTCCCTGTTATCCTCACCACCAAAGCATGCCCCAAGTGACAACGACTTCATTGAAATTTCCAGCTCTGAATTAACGGAGGTAGTAGATACCATTCCATCAGTGGCTCCGGGCCCTGACGGAGTCACGTCAGCCATGTCAAAATGAGTAAATAAACAATCTCAAGAGATTTTATCAGGTGTTATTAACTACTCAATAAGAATGATATGACTCCCCCCGGCTTGGAAAATAGCTAAGATGATACCACGGCCTAAAAATTCAAATAAAGGGCATGAACTTGACAAAATTAGGTTGATTGCGCTAACCTCTCATTTTGCGAAATTAATTGAACGAGTGTTAAACATCCGTATATTAAGGTTCATTAACGAGCAAAATATTCTAAATTCACCTCAAATCGGCTTCAGATCTGGGTGTTTGATATGGCATGCCCATATAGATATTGAGAGTCGTATTCGGTTTAGCTCGGCTTGAAAGAAATTATGCCGGTATTACCATATTATTACTATATTGTTAACATGCCTCAAGTTCTCCATATACAGAGCTTTCTTGACAACTTAAATGTCCCTATATTTACCGTATCTCGAATCAGTGATAACAACAACTCTATTGAAATACCATTTGACGAAATTTTTTCGAAACAAGCGAAACTAATGCCAGACCCCATTTGAAATTCTATTCTGTGCGATTATCAGGTTCATTCACCAATAAGGACAGTCATTGTGATAGATGCTTCGCGAAATGAAGAAAAAAGTGCAATACGGATATTCGCCCCTATTCTAGATTGCTCATCCTTTCTGCGTATTCCATATTTTGTACCCATTTTTGTAGGAGCGTTTTTTCGATAATTTTGGCTCTCCGCAAATTAACAGCACCAACTAGATTGGCCATTATATTGACTTATTCGCTGTCGGTGTGTTTTTCTTTCACTGCAAATGAGAACTTCCACGTGATGAGTACTTTTAAATCATTAGTTTCACCACATATACAGCTGGTTAGATTGGTTTGGGTACCAGGACAGAAGGGAATTTTCCTCAATAAAATGGCGAATGTATTAGCTAAGTCATCGTTAAATGGCCCGGTTATTCATATGTTACCAGAATCTAAATTCGTTATAGGGGCTAGATTGAGGAGTGAAATGATGTTAGAAGAATTTTCTTTGCCGTCCATAATAAGCACCTTGGAATTTCAACACCTAAACTTTCGTTTAAACAGTGAAATATGCGACACGTTTGTAGTTGAAGTCAAAATACAAGAATGACGTGTTATACTTTATATCACAATTTTTATTTAAACAGAGCTGGCCCGACTGCTTCCTCTGATTGTTGGTTTTGTGGAGTCCGTAAAACAACAGATCATTGTCTGATTTATTGTAACAAATTCGCTGCATTGCGCAAAATCACATTAGATTCCACCTTCCATCTCGTAAGATTGAAGGTGAACACTCCAAATGGACTTTGTTTGAAGGCTTTGTCCGTAGGGTTCAGTAACAGGAAAGTTGCTGATGCCTTGCAAGAGTTTATTAAACCTTCGAAGAGATTTAGACTGTACAACATATTATTACGCCTAAATTACTTTTTCTCAAATTTCGCTTCATCTATTCATTTATTTATTGTTGATCCTTAAACCATGTGCGTCATTTTCTATATCCGTTATGTCTAATTGTCCAAATCTCCTGTTTATTTTGTCCTTTTTATCATTAGATTGAAAATTGGGAGCTAACAAATTAACAGTATTTCGACAGAACTACCCGGCTCTTGGCCAACTCCCACTGTGGGTGTGTTCCAGAATTTCCAGGCGCTTCTTTCTTTACTTTCTTCCTTCATCGAGCGAGGGCGCGTTTCAACTCCGTTACGAAACGCTGATATTACCTTTGTGTTTGTACCCCTAAGACGTAAGTTGGCCGCAAACGCTTGGTACTCATTACGGTTGGCAAAATGTTCCACCGTTCTCGTCGGGGCCGTGTTTTCAACGGTGAAACCACTGAACGAAGTTAGAATTTAAAAAAGGATCATGAAAATAAAAGCTATAGATTTTTCAATTACTCTGAAATTTTATATGCGGATAATATGTGTGTTTCCGTAATCTATGTTGTAGCGAGTAAAGACTGTTGTTATATTTTAATTATAGTGGGGAGTTTTACGTGCCGAAACCATGAAATGATTTTAAGGTCCACCGTACCTTGGAGGGCGGCCAATATTTTGACAAAATGAGGCAGTGGTTCTCAAGTGGGGGTGCGTGAAACCATTTATGGGTGTCCGCGAAACGTATCATGGAAAAAAAAAAAAAAACATAAGGGGGGGGGGGTGCACATTATGTCGTCGCAGCGACTCCTCCTGAATTTTGTAATGCTTCACCGCGTAGCAAATGCGTGCTGTGGCGGAGTTGACTTATGTTTCTCCTCCATGAGACAGTTGTAACACATTTGTTACAGCACTCACGACATATACCCACGAGTATGTTTTTTCTAGGCTTGCGTATCTGAGGAGCTTGCATAGCTAGAAACAGGTTGAATGAGGTTGAATAAAAGACAACTTATTGACAAGCTGATGAGATCGAATTGGTGTTGCACTTTAGATGGAACTTTCATTGCTGGGGAGAAGCAAAGGACGCCTATTTCACGCAGCGTGTGATGTTTATCTATAATCGCCCCGCTCTTTTTTGTCTCTTTTTAAGTGGTCCCTAGTCACTCTCACCAGCCCATAAGAAGATTCCGAAACATACATGGATGGATGAGAGCTGTTGACGTAGACTTCTGTAACGTGTACCAAGCTAAATCTAAACACACGAGCCTTCAGCATTTCTTTTCTATATCGAAACGAGACCGCCACGGCCAGTATCAAACCGACAACCTTCAAAAAAACCTCTATCTCCTTTAAAGCTGTAACTGCAGTTGGCGGCCTCAAAGAAGACGAGATCACTTGTGAGAACGTTGGCTCCACGACAACGTTTGTTCAAAAATTTTTCATCGCTTTAAGCTCGCCACCGGCAGTGACCGTTATGAAGCCGTCTGGCAAAAGCAAGTAACACTCTGTATATACGTATTTTTTTGCTGCCGAGTCGGTAGAGGAAAGTAATATAAAAGAGAGCATCACGCCAGAATTTTGAATCCCAGCAGTAAAGATTGAAACAGGAGTATGATGGGAATTCTAACCAGCGCATGGCATTTAGGACGAAGGGGGTGTGGCGTGCCGGAAGCTTTACGCTTGGCGCGCACACTTATTAGTTTTTTGTCCTTTTTTTTCTTGAGCGCAAGAAAAAAAAGGAATGAAACAAGAGTCACCATAAAAAGTTTAAAGATACACTAAAGGCAACTATTATGTCAACGTTTATTGCTGAAAAAGCGGTCTAGAAAGCTCGTAGTGTTACTTTTGTGCCAAGGAAGGGCCTATTTTGAAATGAAATCACATTTCAGGTGTCCGCATCGGGTTAGCGCACTTCAAATTACCCGTCTCAAGAAGCGGACCGACCGGATTGACTGACGTCACTGTTGCCATGCACAACGTTGCCCGTCTTTAGCGCGCTGGTAGAAGCAGACCGAAAGCAGTGGGAGCTACAACAGCAACAACGGCCAAAGATCAATTTCCCGCCATTGACTTCGAGATTGCAGACGTTTATTAGTTGAACTTCGCCCCGCTAGATGGCGCCACCTATTCTGTGTAACTACGCGAAAATTGTTTTTTTAACCACTCGCGTCATTCACCATAGTAACGTCCAGTGGTGCTTTTTTCATGAATGAAACAGAAACGAACAAGCAGCATTTTATGGCGTCTCTTGATGCACGGAAAATTCTCTATTTAGTGCAGCTAGATAGATTACTAGTGAATACTTGTAGGTGGTCAATCTGATGTCATCGAAATTACTTTGAAAATGTCCTACTGCGGCGCATGTGTTCTCGTGCATTTACCTTAATTTGGCATATAGTAAGGCACTGTTGATATATTGTCATTTTAGATGTTGTCATACATTGAGCTTTCACTCTGACATAAATTATTACTTGACTTTATTGTCCCTTTAACACGAACGCCACTAGCTAGTGGGTTCAGGGGATGTTGACTTGTAGACTGGTGTTCTTAATCACCATCAGCTGCAAAAGCATCAATAAACTGAGAAAGTGTTCAGGTTTACGCGTTGTTCTGCGGCCCTTGTACTAATGGCCTGGGTGATTTTTAATTGGTGTCTATTTGGCGACAAATTGGCTACTTTGCGACCTGGTAGCGACGAAAAATTTATCTTAGCGCAAATATTTTAAATTTCTTGTTTTACCTATTCAAAATGTTTTTTATTCATAAATAGTAAAGGCAGTGTTCATATTACCACCTATGTTTTATTTGGCTACAAATTCAGTGATAATATTGAACGACATTGCTTCTTCACCCACATTTGGCTTGAATTCTGGCGCCTTTTCAATTTCACCAAACGGCAACCCTGCTCGGCCCTGATTTCCCCACAAAAAAAGAAATATGGTAGGCTGCGCCAACGGGGGAGAGGGCGCGGTTGGGCTGGAGCTTTTACCGAATTCTCGCTTGCCCCTGTTCCCCATTCGCCCCCCCCCCCCCCAGAAGCAAGCATAGTCAAAACACAACGCATAATGCCTCTCTGCCTCCTGAAGGAACACAATGGTCCTCGGTGCTCCCCCCCCCCAGGAAAAAATCTTGGTGCCACGCCTGGCCTGGCCACAAAGCGGCTTGCAATATACGTATGTCTTTATGTTCTGTGTATGTAAGCCATTTGAGGTCCCCGCCACTACAACTCTCTCACGCCGTGCTTTTGGTTCTCCAACCCCGAAGTTTCGATCGTAATCAAACTATGGTGCTTGCCGTGCCAGTCTGAAAATGAACAGCCTTGCGTCTTCGTATACTTGACCCATGCAGGGATGGAACGACGTGAGCTACCACGGCTGCCCGCAGATCCGCATGCCGAACATCGACGCCCTCGCGTGGAACGGCATCCGTATGCGCCGCTACTACGCGCAGCCTCTGTGCACGCCGTCGAGGGCAGCGCTGCTCACGGGCCGCTATCCCATCTACACGGGTACGTGCTCTGGCGTTCACATCTGAACTTTCATTCATACGCGCGGTAACGTCAGAGATCGAAGACTGTGAAAATGAATATCTGGTCATGTCCGAGATTCCAGTATTTTTTTTGTGGGGTTGGGGGGGTGGGGTTCATGAATTTGAAAAAATTCGCTCGAAAGGAACGGTACCTTTTCTTTTCACAGTGCAAGGGGCTGAAGTGGAGTCCCCAATGGAGGCAAGCTCCAGAGGGTGATTTTTCGCGTGCCTCTTCAGAGAGAATTCTCCGCGCAAGTGGTCTCGTTTTCAGTTGCGATTGAGCAGAACAGCTTGCAGTTGTCAGGTATTCCTTACTTTATATTTGTGTATAATTGGATGATGTGCAAACGTTTTTTTTTCTATGTGCAAATCAGGCGATGGACATCTTTTTCACTTAAGGCAATTTTGGTATCCATACATGGTGCGCAGCTTGAGTAAAATATTAGTAGCACTAGAGTGAACAGTTATTATTTACCATGTAGATGTATTTCTTTCTTTACTTTTTATTATTTTCAGATAAACTTGACCTTTGTGTGAGGTATCTCCAGCTAAGTACACGACACAAATATCAATTAAATTCGTAATACTCACTATTACCTATCGTGTAAGGACATGCCCAGTGAAATAGGTGACCAGTAAAAGAGCGAGAGATTGTGGGATGCACCGTCTGCTGCTGTCTTCAGGTTCGAGAAAAGTACACTTTTAGTTGGGGGCACGGAGAAGCTGCGTTTGCTGTGAAAACTACGTTGCGTACGCGGCAAGTGAAGCGTGCAAAACCACATTTAGTTTAACGTACCTTGATGCGTTTCACTAAAATAGATAGATGGTACGCGAGTACAATGGTTTGTAATGCTTATCAGCGCCACCGACGTTAGGAGTATGCTAGGTCCCACTACGATGACCCCAGTAATAACATGGCCTCTGTGATATGCACGAAACACACCCTGACGGCCAGGGTGAGGGCTTCCGGCGTAAAAGTCAGGGCGTGGTGTTCGCTGCGTCAATTTTAGCATCGTTCCTGGGTGCACTGAATCAGCACGTTCACCCATGCTGTTTTGAACGCGGGTTCACATTGTAAGAACGGGGTCTGATTGGGCATGGCTGCACTGAATCGACCCCAGTGTTCTATCCAAGGCTGCTGCGGATGAGGATTAGCGTACCTCGCAGCCAGTGGTCGCGTTGCACGTATTCATGACCTTACAAAGTACTACAGTCATATTTAGAAGTGAAAGCTCGCACAAATTCCAAGGAGTGTTAGGTTGCACCATGAATAAAAGTACGTATCAAGGTGCCATTTTGTTTACGGCTTCATTCGCCGAGAGGCTTAGCAGAAAGTGACCCTTTCCTGCACACAGTCTATCGAAGGCGATTCTTGAGGATTTTCGTGAGTCTCCATTCAATTTCTTCAGAGTCATCAGGATGCCGGAACGCACCACTTGAATTTGCCTTGTCTGCCATGAAAACATCGTCTTTCATTGTGAAACACACATGCCTGGCATCAGGTCCGCTGCTGCTGTCTGCGTCGAACGCCACTGCTGCCACGAGATACTCTCGTTCTGGTTTCTTCGAGGTGTCGGGAGAACGTATCGTAGTAAGCGTTGCGTTACGTACGCAACTTCTTCCTCCGGGCATACGCACACATCTCTGAAGTCGATACGTTACGTACTGCACATGCGCAGTTCTCTCCCGCGGCAGTGTTGCGTACGTGGGCACGTTACGTACACCCAACTAAAAGTGTCAAGTATATAGACGACGGCGGACCACTCTGCCGTAAGCCTCAGATTATTCTAGATTCGCGCGCGTGGTGGTCCATTTATATTCGTCCTAATAAACCATGGTCGGTTGGTAAGCCGTTCGCTGCTCCCACTCAAGAGTGGAAGGCAAACGCATGTATCGATTTTCATGGAACGAAGAAAGAAAAACGAGGTGGGCCGCGACTGTGAAGAGAGCCGCAGCGACAGGTAGCCTTTGGGTAACGGACTTGCGCCAGTGTGGGAACCCATTTTATCACAAGTATGTGTGTATTCCTCACTGGCATGAATTTGCTGCAAATATTATATAGAGAAATAAATGGCCGCGCAAGTGTGCCTGGCAAATATATTATGGGCACGCGTGGGCAAAATCTACCTGTCATACGAGATGAGGACCGGACATTGCACCCATGCACCCATATATATATATATATATATATATATATATATATATATATATATATATATATATTAACGTGAAAGCATCACTCAAGAGTAAGTTTACATGCAGCGCTGGACGATGGACGAGACCGTTTGTGTTTATTTTAGTGAAACTGTGCGTCAGGACGGCACACAAAGGAAGAAGTGCATTAAACAAGCGCAGGGTTTCTATTATTCGATGCCGTATATGTCTGAGAGTATTGTTAATGTGCTGCCGTGCCACGCAGCTTGACCAAGATCAGCGTTCAAATAAACATCTGGCTTCGACTAAGAAATGCATTTTATAGCACGCCGAAGGCTAGGAAAAAGTTTATCTCCACGCACTGAATAAATGCTGCGCCTCATGCCGATCGACCGACGATGTCGGCTGAAGCAGCGATCCTGAAGTGAACTCTTAGCACACTGCTACAGTCATGTCCATTCCCTGAGATCTTTAAAATGGTGATTTTTTATCTGCAGTAACGTATCACACAATCAAAACTGTCTTCTGTATCGACTGATCTGCTAGCCAAACTGACAGTACCACGGAGCAGCACACAATCACTTCAGATCATTTTGGTGCGCTAAAAAAACTTTTCTCACCGTTCATGGCTTTCGTAGCTTATTGTCGTCGCAGTCACGGTTAGCACAAAAATAAAACAACTTCTAAAGCAGTAAAATTCACGGAGAAGTGCTTTTTTCAACGAAGTGGTACAAGAATGCGCGCGTGCCACTGCTAACCCACGTGGTGCGTCGAACTGTAAGCCGTCGTGTCCCACAGTTCTCTGCGATTGCATATATTACTGGTCACCTATTGCACCATCTGCTGACCCGCATGTCGCGGGTTCGATTCCCGGCTGTGGCGGCTGCATTTCCGATGGAGGCGGAAATGTTGTAGGCCCGTGTACTCAGATTTGGGTGCACGTTAAAGAACCCCAGGTGGTCAAAATTTCCTGAGTCCTCCACTACGGCATCTCTCATAATCAAATAATGGTTTTGGGACGTTAAACCCCACAAATCAATCAATCAAATCAACCTATTGCACCATCGTCCCACGTGATGCTCCGCATAAAGTCAACCTGTGATAAGAAAGATACAGACAAGCCACATGCACGGAACGCTGCGTGATTGAGGCATCTTCTCTTGCCATGCATGTGAGAGAAAGAAGTGAAGGTTACTGCGCGTGCGCATAGTGGTAGTAGAAGGTTGGAAGGGGCTGTAGAAAAAGTGAGGTGAACGCGTGGTTAGAGAGGATGCTTTGTGGAAAGTGGTAGGATCTTTACTCGGCACAGCGGTAGCTCAACCTATCATAACCCCAACATAAAGAGCAATGGGTGGACTTTCGAAAATTGTAAAGTAGAAAGATATTAGCCAAAATACGTAATCATGGCAGATTACGTTTCACAGCGGTGAGAATAAATAATACTAGGCAGAGTTGATCAAAAATGCACTCGGCGGGGGGGGGGGGGTCATTCTTGGAGCTCTCTCAAATGGCTACAGAGACAAGCTGGTAATGAATATATATGCTAATTAGGTTTTTGTCTTGCACTGCGGCAAACAATTTGCCGCGTTACTTATGGCACCCCCTGCAGCGTGTTGCACTAGAAATACACCAAACCAATTTTTGTGCCAGTATACCCTGTTAAGGACATCTTAAGGACATGGCCTGGTTACGCAGCGCGAAGGCGAGATAACCGCCGGTCATCAAGAATAACAAAGAGGATGAGAAAACAAAGCGAGCGCGTAAGGTGAAGACAGGATAACGGGGCCGCAGAAAGCGCAGGCTTTTACCCTGCAGTGGTTGTACTCAGGCTGAAGATGTCGACGTATGTCATGCCACAATTCACTTTAGGAGCGTTGAAAAGGAAATGCCCTCGGATATACTCTCTTTTGAGGTATACTTCACCACATGGTGACTGCTGGGGGCAGTTCCTGTATGCATGGGTGCGACAAAGATTATGCATGAGTATATGTGATGTGTATGCAGGGCTCCAGCACTCAGTCATCTACAACGAGGAACCGAGGGGACTCCCACTTTCGCATAAGCTGTTGCCCCAGTGGTTGGCAGACCTGGGATATGTTACCCATCACTTAGGAAAGGTATTAACCCAAGTTAACTTAAACCATTTCTGAATATATTTCTGCTTCGCACGTCACTGTGATGGCAAGAGTTTTAATGATCATTTTTGTATCACTACGTAGCGTGAGTTCTCAATTTCTGAAATGCCATCGTTTGACTACTTCAAGATGAAACAAAAGTCAACTAGCTGCATACCGATGCTCGCTTCATAGACAAACATCTTGAGACCGGTCCGAAGGGCCGGGATTTATGCTACAGGAATTTATACAATAACGACATGTGATTTGAAAGTGGTAACAAAGCGGGTATGTAATAAAGATGTTGTTCATTAGAACACTGAACGTTGTTTTTGCAAAAGAAAAACCGATTGGGAGATCCCACGTACAGTGGGAATCGATGATATGCAAAGCAGGAGGGATGAAGATTGATATGTCAATTTAATATTAGCACGACGGTACGAAGCGAAGGTTAACTCTGCCGTAAATGACTTCCATCGGATGATTTTAACGTTTGGACGTGTAGCTTACCTTCGTCATCTATTCACGTCACCTGAAACCAAAATAAATATATGTGGAGCTAGTGAAATGGCTGCCAGCGTGCTATGAGCGTAGCATATGTAGTCCAGTTTTCCATGACATGCATGCCATGATTACCACATTTGGACGTGTCAAGTACCTTCGGCGCCTATTCGTGTCACGTAATACCAAATTTGGTATATGTTCACCTAGCAAAACGGCCGTGAGTGCACTATGAGCGTAGCATGTAATCATGTTTTACATGACAGGACTATCATTATTATCATGTTTGTACGTGTCCTTTACATTTGTCGTCCGTTCGCGTCACGTAGTACCGAATTCGGTACATGTGAAGGTAGCGAAACGGCTGCGAGCGTTTCACGAGCGTAGCATGTAGTGATGTTACATGACACGCACCTGGTAATTATCATGTTTGCACCAGTAACATACATTCGTCAACCATTCACGTCCCATAATACCAAATTGGGTATATTGGTTGAAGCTAGCAAAACGGCCGCCACGCCGTGGGGGTAAGCGGCTCAGGTACTCGGCTCCTGACCCGCCGGTCGTGCTATCGAATCTCGGTTGCAGTGGCTGCATTTTCGATGGACACGAAAATGCTGTAAGCCCGTGTGCTCAGATTTGGGAGCACGTTAAAGAACCCCAGGTGGTCGAAATTTCCGGAGCCCTCCACTATGGCATCTCTCATAACCATAAGGTGGTTTTGGGACGTTAAACTCCACAAACTCACAAATACAATCTAGCGAAACGTCCGTGAGCGCATGATGAGCGTGGCACGTAGTCGTGCTGTTACATGTCACGCATCTCATGATTATCATGTTTCCACCAGTCACATATCCCGTTATCCATTCACGTCCCGTAACACCATATTTGGTATATAAGTTAGCGAAACGGCCGCGAGCGCATCATGAGTGTGGCTTGTAGTCATGTTTCTACACGACACGCATCTCATGATTATCATTTCTTCACCAGTTACATATCTCGTCATTCATCCACGTGCCGTAATACCATATTTGGTATATAAGTTAGCGAAATGGCCGCGAGCGCATCATGAGTGTGGCTTGTAGTCATGTTTCTACATGACACGCATCTCATGATTATCATTTCTGCACCAGTTACATATCTCGTCATTCATTCACGTCCTGTAATACCATATTTGGTATATAAGTTAGCGAAACGGCCGCGAGCGCATCATGAGTGTGCACCTTGTAGTCATGTTTCTAGATGACACGCATCTCATGATTATCATTTCTGCACTAGTTACATATCTCGTCATCCATTCACGTCCCGTAATACCATATTTGGTATATAAGTTGGCGAAACAGCCGCGAGCGCACCATGAGTGTGCACCTTGTAGTCAGGTTTCTACATGACACGCATCTCATGATTATCATTTCTGCACTAGCTACATATCTCGTCATCCATTCATGTCCCGTAATACCATATTTGGTATATAAGTTAGCGAAACGGCCGCGAGCGCATCATGAGTGTGGCTTGTAGTCAGGTTTCTACATGACACGCATCTCATGATTATCTTTTCTGCACCAGTTACATACCTCATCATTCATTCACGTCCCGTAATACCATATTTGGTATATAAGTTAGCGAAACGGCCGCAAGCGCATCATGAGTGTGCACCTTGTAGTCAGGTTTCTACATGACACGCATCTCATGATTATCTTTTCTGCACCAGTTACATACCTCATCATTCATTCACGTCCTGTAATACCATATTTGGTATATAAGTTAGCGAAACGGCCGCGAGCGCATCATGAGTGTGCACCTTGTAGTCATGTTTCTAGATGACACGCATCTCATGATTATCTTTTCTGCACCAGTTACATACCTCATCATTCATTCACGTCCCGTAATACCATATTTGGTATATAAGTTAGCGAAACGGCCGCAAGCGCATCATGAGTGTGCACCTTGTAGTCAGGTTTCTACATGACACGCATCTCATGATTATAATTTCTGCACTAGTTACATATCTCGTCATCCATTCACGTCCCATAATGATTGATTGATTTGTGGGGTTTAACGTCCCAAAACCACGATATGATTATGAGAGACGCCGTAGTGGAGGACTCCGGAAACTTTGACCACCTGGGGTTCTTTAACGTGCACCCAAATCTAAGCACACGGGCCTACAACATTTCCGCCTCCATCGGAAATGCAGCCGCCGCAGCCGGGATTCGAACCCGCGCCCTGTGGGTCAGCAGCCGAGTACCTTAGCCACTAGACCACCGCGGCGGGGCACGTCCCATAATACCATATTTGGTATATAAGTTAGCGAAACGGCCGCGAGCGCATCATGAGTGTGGCTTGTAGTCATGTTTCTACATGACACGCATCTCATGATTATCATTTCTGCACCAGTTAAATATCTCGTCATTCATTCACGTCCCGTAATACCATATTTGGTATATAAGTTAGCGAAACGGCCGCGAGCGCATCACGAGTGTGGCTTGTAGTCATGTTTCTACATGACACGCATCTCATGATTATCATTTCTGCACCAGTTACATATCTCGTCATTCATTCACGTGCCGTAATACCATATTTGATATATAAGTTAGCGAAACGGCCGCGAGCGCATCATGAGTGTGGCTTGTAGTGATGTGTCTACATGACACGCATCTCATGATTATCATTTCTGCACTAGTTACAAATCTCGTCATCCAATCACGTCCCGTAATACCATATTTGGTATATACGTTAGCGAAACGGCCGCGAGCGCATCATGAGTGTGCACCTTGTAGTGATGTTTCTACATGACACGCATCTCATGATTATCATTTCTGCACCAGTTACATATCTCGTCATTCATTCACGTCCCGTAATACCATATTTGGTATATAAGTTAGCGAAACAGCCGCAAGCGCATCATGAGTGTGGCTTGTAGTCATGTTTTTACATGACACGCATCTCATAATTATCATTTCTGCACCAGTTACATATCTCGTCATTCATTCACGTGCCGTAATACCATATTTGGTATATAAGTTAGCGAAACGGCCGCGAGCGCATCACGAGTGTGGCTTGTAGTCATGTTTCTACATGACACGCATCTCATATTTATCATTTCTGCACCAGTTACATATCTCGTCATTCATTCACGTGCCGTAATACCATATTTGGTATATAAGTTAGCGAAACTGCCGCGAGCGCATCACGAGTGTGACTTGTAGTCATGTTTCTACATGACACGCATCTCATGATTATCATTTCTGCACTAGTTACATATCTCGTCATCCAATCACGTCCCGTAATACCATATTTGGTATATACGTTAGCGAAACGGCCGCGAGCGCATCATGAGCGTCCACCTTGTAGTCATGTTTCTACATGACACGCATCTCATGATTATCCTTTCTGCACTAGTTACATATCTCGTCATCCAATCACGTCCCGTAATACCATATTTGGTATATAAGTTAGCGAAACGGCCGCGAGCGCATCACGAGTGTGGCTTGTAGTCATGTTTCTACATGACACGCATCTCATGATTATCATTTCTGCACCAGTTACATATCTCGTCATTCATTCACGTGCCGTAATACCATATTTGATATATAGGTTAGCGAAACGGCCGCGAGCGCATCATGAGTGTGGCTTGTAGTGATGTGTCTACATGACACGCATCTCATGATTATCATTTCTGCACTAGTTACAAATCTCGTCATCCAATCACGTCCCGTAATACCATATTTGGTATATAAGTTAGCGAAACTGCCGCGAGCGCATCACGAGTGTGACTTGTAGTCATGTTTCTACATGACACGCATCTCATGATTATCATTTCTGCACTAGTTACATATCTCGTCATCCAATCACGTCCCGTAATACCATATTTGGTATATACGTTAGCGAAACGGCCGCGAGCGCATCATGAGCGTCCACCTTGTAGTCATGTTTCTACATGACACGCATCTCATGATTATCCTTTCTGCACTAGTTACATATCTCGTCATCCAATCACGTCCCGTAATACCATATTTGGTATATAAGTTAGCGAAACGGCCGCGAGCGCATCATGAGTGTGGCTTGTAGTCATGTTTCTACACGACACGCATCTCATGATTATCATTTCTTCACCAGTTACATATCTCGTCATTCATCCACGTGCCGTAATACCATATTTGGTATATAAGTTAGCGAAATGGCCGCGAGCGCATCATGAGTGTGGCTTGTAGTCATGTTTCTACATGACACGCATCTCATGATTATCATTTCTGCACCAGTTACATATCTCGTCATTCATTCACGTCCTGTAATACCATATTTGGTATATAAGTTAGCGAAACGGCCGCGAGCGCATCATGAGTGTGCACCTTGTAGTCATGTTTCTAGATGACACGCATCTCATGATTATCATTTCTGCACTAGTTACATATCTCGTCATCCATTCACGTCCCGTAATACCATATTTGGTATATAAGTTGGCGAAACAGCCGCGAGCGCACCATGAGTGTGCACCTTGTAGTCAGGTTTCTACATGACACGCATCTCATGATTATCATTTCTGCACTAGCTACATATCTCGTCATCCATTCATGTCCCGTAATACCATATTTGGTATATAAGTTAGCGAAACGGCCGCGAGCGCATCATGAGTGTGGCTTGTAGTCAGGTTTCTACATGACACGCATCTCATGATTATCTTTTCTGCACCAGTTACATACCTCATCATTCATTCACGTCCCGTAATACCATATTTGGTATATAAGTTAGCGAAACGGCCGCAAGCGCATCATGAGTGTGCACCTTGTAGTCAGGTTTCTACATGACACGCATCTCATGATTATCTTTTCTGCACCAGTTACATACCTCATCATTCATTCACGTCCTGTAATACCATATTTGGTATATAAGTTAGCGAAACGGCCGCGAGCGCATCATGAGTGTGCACCTTGTAGTCATGTTTCTAGATGACACGCATCTCATGATTATCATTTCTGCACTAGTTACATATCTCGTCATCCATTCACGTCCCGTAATACCATATTTGGTATATAAGTTGGCGAAACAGCCGCGAGCGCACCATGAGTGTGCACCTTGTAGTCAGGTTTCTACATGACACGCATCTCATGATTATCATTTCTGCACTAGCTACATATCTCGTCATCCATTCATGTCCCGTAATACCATATTTGGTATATAAGTTAGCGAAACGGCCGCGAGCGCATCATGAGTGTGGCTTGTAGTCAGGTTTCTACATGACACGCATCTCATGATTATCATTTCTGCACTAGTTACATATCTCGTCATTCATTCACGTGCCGTAATACCATATTTGGATATATACGTTAGCGAAACGGCCGCGAGCGCATCATGAGTGTGGCTTGTAGTCATGTTTCTACATGACACGCATCTCATGATTATCCTTTCTGCACTAGTTACAATATCTCGTCATCCAATCACGTCCCGTAATACCATATTTGGTATATACGTTAGCGAAACGGCCGCGAGCGCATCATGAGTGTGCCACCTTGTAGTCATGTTTCTACATGACACGCATCTCATGATTATCATTTCTGCACTAGTTACATATCTCGTCATCCAATCACGTCCCGTAATACCATATTTGGTATATACGTTAGCGAAACGGCCGCGAGCGCATCATGAGTGTGCACCTTGTAGTCAGGTTTCTACATGACACGCATCTCATGATTATAATTTCTGCACTAGTTACATATCTCGTCATCCATTCACGTCCCATAATGATTGATTGATTTGTGGGATTTAACGTCCCAAAACCACGATATGATTATGAGAGACGCCGTAGTGGAGGGCTCCGGAAACTTTGACCACCTGGGGTTCTTTAACGTGCACCCAAATCTGAGCACACGGGCCTACAACATTTCCGCCTCCATCGGAAATGCAGCCGCCGCAGCCGGGATTCGAACCCGCGCCCTGCGGGTCAGCAGCAGAGTACCTTAGCCACTAGACCACCGCGGCGGGGCACGTCCCATAATACCATATTTGGTATATAAGTTAGCGAAACGGCCGCAAGCGCATCATGAGTGTGGCTTGTAGTCATGTTTCTACATGACACGCATCTCATGATTATCATTTCTGCACCAGTTACATATCTCGTCATTCATTCACGTCCCGTAATACCATATTTGGTATATAAGTTAGCGAAACGGCCGCGAGCGCATCACGAGTGTGGCTTGTAGTCATGTTTCTACATGACACGCATCTCATGATTATCATTTCTGCACCAGGTACATATCTCGTCATTCATTCACGTGCCGTAATACCATATTTGGTATATAAGTTAGCGAAACGGCCGCGAGCGCATCATGAGTGTGGCTTGTAGTGATGTGTCTACATGACACGCATCTCATGATTATCATTTCTGCACTAGTTACATATCTCGTCATCCAATCACGTCCCGTAATACTATATTTGGTATATACGTTAGCGAAACGGCCGCGAGCGCATCATGAGTGTGCACCTTGTAGTGATGTTTCTACATGACACGCATCTCATCATTATCATTTCTGCACCAGTTACATATCTCGTCATTCATTCACGTCCCGTAATACCATATTTGGTATATAAGTTAGCGAAACAGCCGCAAGCGCATCATGAGTGTGGCTTGTAGTCATGTTTTTACATGACACGCATCTCATAATTATCATTTCTGCACCAGTTACATATCTCGTCATTCATTCACGTGCCGTAATACCATATTTGGTATATAGGTTAGCGAAACGGCCGCGAGCGCATCACGAGTGTGGCTTGTAGTCATGTTTCTACATGACACGCATCTCATATTTATCATTTCTGCACCAGTTACATATCTCGTCATTCATTCACGTGCCGTAATACCATATTTGGTATATAAGTTAGCGAAACGGCCGCGAGCGCATCACGAGTGTGACTTGTAGTCATGTTTCTACATGACACGCATCTCATGATTATCATTTCTGCACTAGTTACATATCTCGTCATCCAATCACGTCCCGTAATACCATATTTGGTATATACGTTAGCGAAACGGCCGCGAGCGCATCATGATCGTCCACCTTGTAGTCATGTTTCTACATGACACGATTCTCATGATTATCATTTCTGCACTAGTTACATATCTCGTCATCCATTCACGTCCCGTAATACCATATTTGGTATATACGTTAGCGAAACGGCCGCGAGCGCATCATGATCGTCCACCTTGTAGTCATGTTTCTACATGACACGATTCTCATGATTATCATTTCTGCACTAGTTACATATCTCGTCATCCAATCACGTCCCGTAATACCATATTTGGTATATACGTTAGCGAAACGGCCGCGAGCGCATCATGATCGTCCACCTTGTAGTCATGTTTCTACATGACACGATTCTCATGATTATCATTTCTGCACTAGTTACATATCTCGTCATCCATTCACGTCCCGTAATACCATATTTGGTATATAAGTTAGCGAAAACGGCCGCGAGCGCATCATGATCGTCCACCTTGTAGTCAGGTTTCTACATGACACGCATCTCATGATTATCATTTCTGCACTAGCTACATATCTCGTCATCCATTCATGTCCCGTAATACCATATTTGGTATATAAGTTAGCGAAAACGGCCGCGAGCGCATCATGATCGTCCACCTTGTAGTCAGGTTTCTACATGACACGCATCTCATGATTATCATTTCTGCACTAGCTACATATCTCGTCATCCATTCATGTCCCGTAATACCATATTTGGTATATAAGTTAGCGAAAACGGCCGCGAGCGCATCATGATCGTCCACCTTGTAGTCAGGTTTCTACATGACACGCATCTCATGATTATCATTTCTGCACTAGTTACATATCTCGTCATCCAATCACGTCCCGTAATACCATATTTGGTATATACGTTAGCGAAACGGCCGCGAGCGCATCATGATCGTCCACCTTGTAGTCATGTTTCTACATGACACGATTCTCATGATTATCATTTCTGCACTAGTTACATATCTCGTCATCCATTCACGTCCCGTAATACCATATTTGGTATATAAGTTAGCGAAAACGGCCGCGAGCGCATCATGATCGTCCACCTTGTAGTCAGGTTTCTACATGACACGCATCTCATGATTATCATTTCTGCACTAGCTACATATCTCGTCATCCATTCATGTCCCGTAATACCATATTTGGTATATAAGTTAGCGAAAACGGCCGCGAGCGCATCATGATCGTCCACCTTGTAGTCAGGTTTCTACATGACACGCATCTCATGATTATCATTTCTGCACTAGCTACATATCTCGTCATCCATTCATGTCCCGTAATACCATATTTGGTATATAAGTTAGCGAAAACGGCCGCGAGCGCATCATGATCGTCCACCTTGTAGTCAGGTTTCTACATGACACGCATCTCATGATTATCATTTCTGCACTAGCTACATATCTCGTCATCCATTCATGTCCCGTAATACCATATTTGGTATATAAGTTAGCGAAAACGGCCGCGAGCGCATCATGAGTGTGGCTTGTAGTCATGTTTCTACTTGACACGCATCTCATATGCGATGCTAGCGAAACCGCCGCGAAAGCATCACGAGTGTGGCATGTAGTCATGTGGTTACATGACGTGCGTGTCATCATTTTCACGTTAAGGTCTGTCGCTTGTGTTCGAAGTGCAGTCATTCATACCATTCCACACACACACACACACACACACACACACACATATATATATATATATATATATATATATATATATATATATATATATATATATATATATATATATATATATATATATATATATATATATATATCACACGTTTGGTGAGGCCCCACCGATTTAAAATCGACGTGCGGCAGACTCACCGGCTTAAAGGCCTCGAAGTGGCACATCTCGAATAATTCATTTCCAGGTCGGTCGACCCGTGCGGAGTTGCACGTGTGGTGATGTATGGGCCTGACCGACGCACTCATAGAGCAGACACGGAGATTTGATCACACACAAACAAGCATATAAATAAAACAGGGGCAAAGGCAGGAAATTACAAAAATAACAGAAGAGGAAAACTGATACGCGCGATGAAAAGAACAACTATATAACAAAATATGATAAAAGAAACACTACAAAAGATACAGACTGAAGACAAATACGCGGAATATTAATAAAAAAAACAACTAGATGAAACTACAGGAGAGAAAAGGAAAATTCACGAGAAAAAAAGAAAAATCTCAGGCTCAGCTTCAGAGCTTCGACGTGCGACGCAGCGCACACAACGAATATAAAAAAGGCTGGTTATAATAAATTAACAGTGTTAAAAATCACAATAAAAACTTCCATACGGACAAGGCCAGCTCTTGGTACACGTAGGGGAGTTAACGGGTGCCGCTGAATATCTCGCCGGCTTGGTAGACGACGAGGCTGCCCGGTATTGCAGCCGTCTCAATACGTTGCGCGGGTCACTCCATGCTCGCCGCCTACGTGAGACTCGCGACACTGACGACCGCACTTCTTGCTGGCTGTACGTCAACTGTCCATTCCGATGCAGTCCAAACTTTTTCAGGGGCGTACGCGTGCTCCTGTACCATCTGGAGGTCATTTCCTTTTTTTAGACCGCACGTGCCCCTTTCGGTACAGGTGTAGGGAAGACGAAGCGGCGCCATCGCTGGGTCTTTAGTCGCCGGATGTCGTTCTCCCAACACAAAAGTGCCCTTCCTTGGACGATGGGGGCCCGCGGACGATACAAAAACTGTAGTTTGTGACAATATATATATATATATATATATATATATATATATATATATATATATATATTTATATTTATATTGATAGATTGATAGATAGATAGATGCCCTCAAAGTCTCTGAAGTTGGCTAAGAAATGCCTCTTGATATTAATAATGTCGAACTGGATTAAATCATCTGGGGTAGTCGTACTACTCGTCATATGAAATCATAAAATGCCCAGCACTACTCAGACACTGCCAAAAATTTCAGTTTTACAGGAGGTTTAAATTGGGGCCATCTGAAGATAGCTTTGGAAAAAAATCTTTTGTAATAGCTTTCTAGTTGAAAAAAAAGCAAATAAAGTGTCAACTGTGAGGTTGCGAGGTGAAGAGCACACTCTCCGCAGCAAAGACTCTCTTGCGTTGCATTAAACCGAACTCTTTTGCCTTCTGCTGCATCTGATCCCAACGCCCATTTCCTTCAAGATCCACGTGATTTCCACCTTGCCGCTCAGCGAACGTCCGATGCACTTGCTTTCAGATATAATAGTTATTTTTAAAAAGAGGATATTGTGTGATCGTCTTCATTGACTTTGCAGAAGCACGTGGATGGGGAGGTTTCAGCAAATACGATTGTCACCGTGTTGTCTACCTTCTAATATTGTCCGTTTGCAAAAGAAAAAAAAACGTGGCTGATCCCCCTTTATAGGAATCGGTACAGACCTTTGCATCGGGCGAGGAGGTCCGGTCTGGCAACCAACGCATTCCTTCTCTCTGGCATGCGGGAGACGGCTTGGAGCACGGATTGGATTGTGTATGTTGATGCTGGTATGTGTGACGTTATGGAGCAATTGGCCGTGTATTAAGTCAACCTGCGGATTTTGTTTTTCTTCGTTCCTATGACGACTAATAATTGGTCATCACGGAACCACTGCGCTGTTTTTGGATGCAGTAACAATTACAATAAAATGAAACTGTTCACGGAAGAAATATGCCATATGCATCACTAGACGCGCAATTTTTTTTTTGGCTGCGGACTCTTCAAGTTGCATTGTTTTCCTGTTGACGAGAAAGAGCGGCTTCTATGGCTTGCAAACCTAATAAGAAAAACTTCGTACCTTACGCGTGTACTCGAGTATGTTCAGAGCAATTCTCAGGTGAACGAACCACAATGACTTTGACACCGATGCTCAAGCTCGGCTATGAATGGAACGTACGCAGCTTATTGCTATTCCAAAGATGACAATATGTTCCCGATAAACAGTCTTACGTAACATTTCTCTCTATAGCAGGTCGAAGTACCGCGGCACCGAGAGTCACCGAAATATTGTGATTAAAAAAAGATAATGAAAGAACGTGCAGGCACGTCATCGTCGTTTGATGTAAGAGCTGCATTCAGGTGCGCACCTGTAAAAACAAACGAGAGAGTTAGACACGGTGATTCCGTCACAGTTGAGAAACAATTTCAACAACAGCTAGTGCGTAGTTAACAAAAACTGGCAGTGCCACGAAATAAAGACGAAGCCATAGACTCCAACGCACGGCTTCACGCAAGAGTGGTAGCCGACGTGACGGCGTGGCGTAAAAAATCTTGTTAGAAAAGCGAATTACTGCAGTTCAAGAAAGATATTGACTGCGCTCTGGAAGTGCTGTTGCGCATTCTGGAAAAGAAAGGCCTGAAAATACGGCGCATTCTTCGAGCAGAAAGTCGGTGGGGTGAATATATTGCATCAACAGAGGCGGACACGTGTGCGGCACTGTGTAATAAAACAATTGACACTCAACGGCTTGAACTTGTCACAACGTCTCATAGACCCATGTTTTAAAGAACCTGCATCACTTTAGTCAAAATTGACGGTGAAAAAACCACAAAACAACAATAAAACCACAGCAGCACGCTTACCTTGAGCGAACAGCGAGCTTCCCACATGTCAGATGGGTTGCCAGACCAGAAAAGGACCGCCCGCTAGCAAGTTGTCGGCACCCACAAAAAAGTGTATAACATGAAAGACAGACGCAGGAGTCTTTATAGGCCTAGTTGAGCGTTTATTGTGCATTGCTTCAGAAACAGCCATACATTGCAGTGTAACGTTAATAACGGCAAGCAGCTCGAAGATTGCAGCGCACACTTCTAGCAGAGAGCAGGTCTGCAATTAGCATACATGGGATGCGGGCGAACTAACAACTGTCACAGCTCGATACCCAAAGTGCGCTGTTCAAACAGAAAGACGCATGAAACAAGCGCACAAGTATACACAGGGCAAGATCGAACAATTAACTGTCACAATTGTTCATGCGTCGTGTGTCAGCAGTGCACTCCTATCATAAACGCGACTGCAATAGCATGTGAAGCAACCTTCGTCTCTCCCAAGTTAGGCGTGTGATAAGCGAAGGTGCAGGAGAGACCACGCTCCGTGGAGGTGGCGCTTCGTGGAGGAGATGAGCTTTAGAGCGCGCCCAATGCCTGCGCAATGGGAGCCTGTTGCGCCATCTGGCCACTCATAACAAAAACTCGTTAAAGCTTCGAAGCTCCGACGACTAAAACGTTGTATAGTGTGT
Organism: Rhipicephalus annulatus; assembly: GCA_013436015.1. Taxonomy (NCBI): domain Eukaryota; kingdom Metazoa; phylum Arthropoda; class Arachnida; order Ixodida; family Ixodidae; genus Rhipicephalus; species Rhipicephalus annulatus. The sequence continues at coordinate 569,609 of WOVY01011477.1, forward strand.
ATGAATGGCTTGCCGCAAGCATTCAGATAACGTACGCTCCGTGGCGTAGTGATTAAGGCCGCACGCTAGGAATCGAGAAGAGGCTGGTTTGATTCCGCACAACATATGCTTCCCTTCATGTTTTTCTTTGTAATGTCTTAGTATGTATTTTCAACGTCACTTTCGTGACGGAAGTACGTCAGCGGAGCCATGGTGGACCCCGCCATAAAACACCATCGGGTTAAAAAAAGAGATGCGTCCGAAAACGAATAGTACATTATGAAGAGAAGAATGATGTACTCGTCTGTTAAGGGTATGCGTGTAACAGTCGGTGATTAACATCCCGTTTATTTTCAGTGGCACCTTGGTTTCTTCAAGAAAGAGTACACCCCCACAATGCGAGGTTTCGAACGACACGTGGGCTTCTGGGGAGCCTACATTGACTACTACAAGCACGAGAAGACTTATCTCGGGGTGAGAGTATTTGCATACTAGCTCGTTCCGGTTAACGACAGAGTCATTTAGAAAGATTGCGCACCTTCTAATGGGACTTACGACACGCACAGAGTAAGACGGATGTAACAAGCGGTGGGGGTATATGTCTTTACCCGCACCACGTATTGCCACGTACCACGTACTGTGATACCAGCACCACGTGTACATCCTACGTATGAAGTGTACGAGATTCCGTTTGTACCCGTCTTTCTACTGAAACGAAATGCGGCAAATGCTTCGTGTACACTCGCCTAATGACGGATGCATATATCACCATCTTTCAGAAAAAGAGTGTTTCTTACCTCTAAGTCTTACCGTAAATAACCGTAATTACCTACTAGCCATCGCTCTGGCCATGAGTCTAAGCAGTGCATAGACAACGTTTAGGGCCGCCGAGCGTTCAAAGGTGGTACGAGAACGTCTGGAAAAAGCGCGCAGCAACTCTCGACAGGAAGAAAGAAAGCACGCGTGAGTTCGTTGTTTCTTGTTTCTTCGTGTCCCATCCAGCGGTGCACAATTTTCTAAAAACGATTAAAGCAGAGTATCGGCCCAGCTCCCGCGTTCACAATGATATCCATGCGCTGGCTGGCAATGCGGCACGCGCGCAGCCGTAACAGACGACGCTGTTAAATTCTACTCCCTTAAGGTGTCTGCACACGCGCGAGCTGCGGCCGGCGCGCGATTGCAGCACTAGTTGCAGCACGATGCCAGGCGCTCCGAGATTTCCCCTAAGTATGAAACAACTTGTACTAACAAAACCTTGAAATAAAAAGAAGTGACAATGAAAAAAAGTATAATATTTCAATCTCTACCGTTTGAATAACCTAAAGCGTATACACTGTGCTTTGGAAAAGGTCCCCCCGAACAAGCAGATTAAGCTTCATATTTTACTGATAATGATTAACCAAGAATACCAAATATATACCTTAAGCCAGCCGTCATAATAAGGTACACTTACAAGCAGGAATGTTAAGTGATAAAATAGTAACGTTGTTTTACGAGCGAATTTTAGGTACAAATAGGTTGGTTGCTGCAGTTAAAAGTTGTGACATGTAAATAATGTGAGTGACCTTATATTTTTACATTTGGTAGTGGCAAAACATTGGTAGTGACAGAGTTAAGTTCTTCAGCATAAAACTGAAACACGACTGGTCTCTTTTTCAGCCGACCCGGTCACCAGGATTGGACATGAGGAGAAATTTTTTCTTAGCCAGAAATGACACTGGAAAATACGTCACCGAGCTCTTGACTGAGGAAGCTTTGGAAGTTATCGAGAACCATCCAGTTGACAAGGTAAGATAATATACAACTTGTGTTGCACAAAACATAACGTTTAAACTCGTGTGCGGCAAAAAAATAGAGAGTGAGATGGTACAAGGCTATCTCTAGCGCTTTGCATATATCCCTATAGCCTTGCCTTAACGGGTGCTGCTTCCCAACGTTGTTTCACAGCCTTTGTTTTTGTACCTGGCACACCTAGCTCCCCACTCGGCCGGCCCCCAAGATCCACTGCAAGTGCCTGACAGGTACATCGAGCAATACCGTGACATCGGATCTACGGAACGGATGATGTACGCCGGTGAGTGTATATGCACCGCTAGACTCGCCTGAAGCTCTCGAGCCTTAATAGCGAGTTACTACGGCAGGATACACAGCCATGATACGCGAGCACTGCATCATCTATCATCAATTTGCGATGATCAGTGTTCCCGGTCCCCACTTACCTCAATATGATGAAAGATCTCGCGTTTCCACTTTGGCACTTAGCTGCGCATAGACACGTGAGTAAAGGTGTAAAAAAAGTGTATGAGGGTTTCTTGCAGGAAAGCCTGAAGAGGTGCAGGCCCGCTTTTTATAAGGAACTTATTGCTGTTTCCACGAGGCTAAAGCGCCAACCGTCACAAAACGCTGCAGCTGCACGAGACTCGGAAGTTCGTAAGGGCGTTTCCTAATAGTTAAAGCATCTTGCGTGTATACGCTGGGAAAAGCGTGTTCAATACAAGCTACCAGAAAGGTATTTTCTTATAAATATATGGTCGTCCACATCCAAGGTGAACATCTCGTTATTATTCAAGGCCTTGTAGAAGTTTGTGAATAATAAACAATTCGAAAAATTATTATCACGTTTTTGGACGCCATTATTAGACGTCATATAACGTGCCTAAATTCGCCGCATGAAGTAGAATAAGTTTCAAGGTTTACCTATTAGAAAAGTGTTAAGGGATTCACATTAGGTATGGTGACCCTGTACAATTTTAAGAGTACATGTGACACAGTTTCAAAGCATTTTGCATGGCCCAGCGGGGCACATGGCTTAACGAATGAGGGCATCGGTTCAATTCTTGGGTACGGCGACCGTGCATCTTGTTGGGGGAAAAATGCAAGAACAGCTGTGTACCTAGATCCTAATTGAGGTTAAAGAACCCCTAGGGGCAAGAAAATTAGACCATGCAAGCTGGCGAGAATAGGGGAAAGGAAAAAAAAACTAGCCCAACAACAAACTTTTGCTGAAGCTCCTAGTGATTATGAATTAATGCGGAGTCTTTCATTAGAGCCCATGTGTTCTACTACAGCGAAGTTGTTCGCTTATCATAGAATGTCAGAAAACCGCGCCCACTCAGGGGTCTTGACCAACCGCTGATGGCACACATAATAAAGATGGCAAAGTCATAACTACGCTTCGTTCTTTCATGGATGCCGTTTGAGAGATCTTGTTGGACATGGGGAAAATGTTTGCTCGAAGCGCTTCTCAAAGTACTTGTCGCCTTAAGCCCAGTACTTGAATTGCCCTAGTAGAAACATGGCTAACGATCGCCATCATTTCTGAGAAGCCAAGGAAGCATCCATTATTGAGGGGAAAGCCAGTGGACTAAAACGGCGTCTTTTTGGACTTTGGTCAGTTATTGCGCATCAACATGTTTCAAGTCATCAGCATTTGTGAGCCCAACGAGTGTGCGTGCACTCCTGTCTCTCCGTCTCCATCTCTCTAACTCCCTCATCTCTGTCCCCCGTGCAGGGTAGCGTACCGGTTGTTCCAGGCTGATTAACATCTTTGCCTTTCCTTTCCCTCCTGTTCCTTCTCCTGTTTCATGAAATATAATAAAAGAGTGGCGCCTTCTGAGGCGTATTTTTTTTAGATTACATAATTGTCAAACGGCATGCGCGCTATCAGTGTGGTTTATCATTCTAGGAAAGTATCAACGAATGAAATTCAGAACAGCTATATGAAGCCTGTTGCTGTGAAAAAAATCTTAGGCAATTTGATTGTTTTAATATTACTTACAGGGTTTAATATTACAAAATCGCAATCGCCATAATTTTATATGAGAGACGCCGTCGAGGAGATCGAGCTCCGGAAATGTCGAACACCTGGGGTTCTTTAACGTGCAAAAACCTAAATCTAAGCACACGGGTCTCAAGCATTTTCGCCTCCATAGCAAATGCGGTCTCCGTGGCTGGTATACGATCTCGCGAACTATGGGTCAGCAGCCGAGTGCCTTAGCCTCTAGACGACTGTGCCGGGTGATGTGACTGCTTTTAGAGTCTTTTCTAATTTTAAGGGGGCTAATGACATACAATCTTTTTTAAAATCATAATCCGTTTTATGTGGCTTGATCCTTGTGTGTTCAAAAAGAAGGTGGATACAGTTTAGCGTATTTGGTCCAGCATTTAGTTTTTAATTGAATACTTTATAAACACGTGAGCGGCCTGAGAGTTGGGCAACAATGATGCATTTGCGAGTCATGACGTAACAAGCTGCTTGCGTTCAGAGCGCCTGCAATCTGCCCAACAATTTCGTTTTATGGTCAACTGCGCCCGCAGGTGAGCCACTACAGCTTTCTTCAGTTGGACATTGAAATTCAACGATATGAGAGGCTGAAACAATTTCAGTAGAAGCTCCGCTCTTACAGCACATGACGTCGCACATGCTATCACAAAATTGTGATAAAATGGCAAAATCCTCTACTCAAGTTACTCTGTCTGAAGTACCTTCGGGGTAATTTGGTGTTTCGAAAGTATTCTGAAAGCGGAGTATCTCCTCTGTCAACTAAAGGTGTTATGACCCCCTCCCCTTCTTAGTCTTGGGGAGGAAAATTATCCTGCAGAAAGTAGCCGCATCGCTTAACAGCTCATCCAAATCTAGAGATAGAGCGTGGCCAGGAGGTTCGATCGAGCCGCTCATTTTAGGGGGGGGGGGTCACTTAAAATAACACGGAAGAGTGGGGCGTGGCCTTGACTGTATTGTTTTTAGTAGTATAAAAACGCCTTCATAGCACAAACATTGTTAATTTGTGCTCACAGTGGTTTCACTCATTTGTCCTAATTGGTGATACGAGGTGGACTAGGAGCACTGAATTGAGGGGAAAGGCCGCTGACAGAGACTTTGGGGGGGGGTGATCGCCCTTACCACCCCTCCTCTGGATCTGCCAATAAGCGTGGCAAGGAGTGTTTATAAGCGGAACGCGATGTTTTATACAGTGGTGCGTCCTGACTCACTTCGGTCGGAGGGGCGCCTACTGTACGTCGTCACACTGCAGACTGCCACCATTGGCCAAGAGCTGATATAAACCAAGAGCGCCGTTTGGATCAGATGAGCATCTTTCCAACTGGGTGCTGTCACGTACTGTCACTGTACTTCAACTATATATAGGAGAATGAGTAGGTGCGTGACAATTATATTTGTAGCTCCACTCGTTTTCTATTGATTCAAGAAATTTTCGCGGCAATCAATTCGCGAAGCAAACATTTCTTCCTGAGGCAATTCGATTAATCTACTTGAAAAATTTGTTCAGGACCTCTTTGAAATTATTTTCTGGATATATTGTGCATATATTTCGAATACCTAGGAGAGAACTCCAATTATTTAGCAAGAGTGCACGAGATCAAGCCCCTTGACCGTTGTGTTCGGGCATATTTATTTGTTCAACGTAAGCAGGCTGTGAAAATGCGTATACACTCAAACTCGGCAGGGTCTCCAAACTTAACAGGGACGGACCACGCAACCTTATATAGGTCCAGGTCAAACGAAAGACCCAAGGGCGTGACCATCCATCCATCCATCCATCCATCCATCCATCCATCCATCCATCCATCCATCCATCCATCCATCCATCCATCCATCCATCCATCCATCCATCCATCCATCCATCCAGGCCCCGCCGCGGTGGTCTAGTGGCTAAGGTACTCGGCTGCTGACCCGCAGGTCGCGGGTTCGATTCCCGGCTGCGGCGGCTGCATTTACGATGGAGGCGGAAATGTAGGCCCGTGTACTCAGATTTGGGTGCACGTTAAAGAACCCCAGGTGGTCAAAATTTCCGGAGCCCTCCACTACGGCGTCTCTCATAATCAAATGGTGGTTTTGGGACGTTAAACCCCACAAATCAATCAATCAATCAATCAACCAATCAATCTGTCAATAATTCAATAAATAAATAAATCAATTAATCAATCGATCATATTGTTTTGTGCGCCAAGTACTACATCTTACCGCATACGTATCATAGAGGGCAGCCTTATTGTGGACGAACTGTTTTGCGCCTTTGGTGAGGCTTTGGACTCCCACGGTCGAACCATTCTCTACCAAGATTCGCTACTATACCCGTTTACGGTTTGCAAGCAGGCATGAATTGCGCGCATTGTATCCAGTGCCGATCTCTCCCTGCGTCAAACTGCACGATCTTGGGCTGAAGAACGACAACAGGGCTCTGACGCGTCGGTTAACTCTTCATCACGCTTGCAGGTATGGTTTCGGCGCTGGACGAGTCCGTGGGCCTGGTGTTCGAAGCCCTCGCGAAAAAGGGCATGCTGAGCAACACTTTGTTCGTGTTCAGTTCAGACAACGGCGCCGACGTGGCGGGCCCAAACGCCAACTACGCGTCGTCGTGGCCTCTTCGGGGCCAGAAGTACACCCCCTGGGAAGGAGGCGTGCGTGCGGCGGCCCTCCTTTGGAGCCACGTGCTGGGTGCCAAGGGCCGGGCCGGCGGTGACTACGAGCACTTGTTCCACATCACTGACTGGCTGCCCACTTTGTATCAGCTGGCGGGTATACATTGTTAAATGTATACACGTATACATTTAACAGCGCCTCCTCGATTTTCGCAATGCCAGCGAGATGCGCCCTATCCAGCCATTCACCACACTCTCCTCTAGCCCTATCCTGCTCTCGCTCATCGCCTAGCCTTCGCATGTGCTTTGCAGTCATGGGGGAGCGAACCCATCAATGCAGTGCCTCATGACGGAAATCATTTCGAGTAAATTTTTCTTCAGTTGAGTACAGATCAGTGGGGCGGCGTCTTGCATTCCTCGTGTTCACAATGTTGGCAGTCATGCTTGCTCGGTGCCATTAGTGGCGCTATGCAGGCAACCAATAGGGAAGCGTCATTGCAAGGCTACTGCATGCGCTGATTTTAAGGGCCGGGAGATACTCGAAGACTCTCGAGCAATGAATCTTCGGCTATTTATAGAAATATTTATGCTGATTTCAATTATATATTTCGTGTTCTCCCAAGATGCATACTTTTAGCTCTGCAACGTCACAAATGAAACTCTTAAGCCTTTTGACCCCTCTCTTTTCATCACTAAGCTTCCATATTTTTTTTACCTTTATTATTTCATAATGTTGATACGTGTATATTGCAAATAACTAATTAGGAAGCACATAAAAATGCAATAGACGGGAAAAATATTGGACGTGAAAAAGTCCATATTTTTCCTACCCTTGAATTTGTTTACATTATTTTTATCATATTATTAGGACATTAAAATTTAGACCATATAATTGCAGTTTTTGTACATTGGAAAACACTGGGGCAAAAGTTTATGCAGATTTGAGCACCAGAAGCACCCGAAAAAGGAGGAGCACATTAAAAAAAATGGCAAGATTTCTGGTATGAGAAAAAAGAGTTTTATAGTTACTATTGAAATATTAATCATGAAAGATGTCATTGAATGATGTGAAATTCGCATACCCAAAAGAACAGTCCTTCCTGTAAGGACCATCGCCAATAAAATGCGCAAGCACCATAAGTTTTTCCCTCACGGCTCTCTCGAGCTGACTCCTCACACACAATGCGCTTAGAGACAGGGCCGTGAAACACTTGCCAAACGTCTTCCGCTCCATCTAGCTGAGCCATGTGCCAACTGCAAGGTAGGGAGAAGTTTGACAGGACCTCAAAATTAAAACAAAGTCGAATGTCGAGGAACACAGCAGTGCCGATGACATTGTGGCTCTTGTGGCCGCGTTTGTGCCACGTACTGTCGCACATAGCGACAATGTCGTCCCCGCTTACTTCCCTCACTGTGAGCTTCCTAGACCTCATATGACTGACACAGATGGTATCCATTGCCGCATCACAGGCTTTCTGGCTGATGGCTGTGGGTGACTGATGCATTGGCTTTCGCAAGCCTAATATCACCGTAACTAGAATAGCTGCTCGTAGCCTATTCCTACAGTGCGCGTCCCCACAACAGCCTTCACGTTGACAGCGTAACCATAGCATGTTAAAAAACCCAGGTGGCCTAAATTTCTGGATCCCTCCAGCACGGCGTCTCTTATAATCATCATATGGTGGTTTTTGGACGTTAAACCTTACATATCAATCATCGACAGCGTAACCATCGTGCGAGCTACTGCTTTCTTCATCTATAATGGAGATAAACACAAGAGAAAACCGTTGTTCAGCTGCACTGCTCGATAAGACGCGGACTCTGCAAGTAGGCTTCACAGCTCATACTGGCGTGGAGCGGCCAATGTTCCCCAATTCGTACCATGTGATTTAAAAGCCAGTCGCTACAAAAGCGTGCTGCTATTTATTATTTCTTACGCCGCATCAGTGCGGCAAACCGTCGCTATTTGACGAGTGACGCTGGGCTCTTCGCATCATGCGATCGACAATGGCGTGCGGCGGCGCATTATGCAGTGGCAAGATGCTTGAAGACTGCACACTTTAGGCCTTTCTACAGGTAGCTTGTGCTTTTTAGACGCAATTTTAATGCATTTCCAGTGGAGTAGCGAATAAATTTTTTTTCATAGCAGTAGAGTTACTAATCATATCCAAAGGGGTGAAAAGAAATCGGTAATTGTTTTTTTATAAAACTCGTGTTTTTCGAGGCGCATCACCACTTAAGAACGCTGAGATGCGGCAGTATCATTGCTTCCGGCCACAAAGAAGGAGCACGCACGAACAAATCCGACAGACGTATGATAATGGAGGGGGAAAAACTTCTATCGCATATCCTGGGGAAAGTGCTCAGACGCCCGTATGACGCAAGCACTGCTACACCCTCATGTAGCGTCGCATCACGACCCCTGCCTGAACTAATTAGGCCTTGCCGACGATTTTGTGGGCAAAGGGCTATTTTCTTAATGTATTGCGAGATCATTCAGGTGTTGTAGCCCTTATTGTCAACACCGTGTGCAAGGCAAGAACACTAAGCTTTTCTATAAGCAACAAAGTTCTACCAGAGGATGTTCGAGTGCTTTTCGGAGGGAGTACCCCTTCAGATCGGAATAAAACGAGGATCATAAAAATTCAGTGCTCCGAATGGCTTCGACGGGTACGCCTTTTCAGAGCCTACCTACGGGCGCAGTTGCATCGAACTTACGAGCCATATGCAGCGGAGATGCAGTTTTTGAAGCATCTACGCCTGGTGGACCAAATAATATAGAATTCCACTGGAAGCATCAACTACGACTGTTACGTGATTTGGTGGGCAAAGTGCGCGTGAGTTTAACTTCTAACGTACATGTGGCAGAGAGTGTCTGCCTACTGGACTTTGTACGTGACGTATTGGAACTTGGGCCAAAGTTCGCCGTGCAACCCCAAAAGAAGAAGCCGGAACTCTTATCAATTGTACGTCAAGTTTTGAGGCGGGCTCCAGAGGATATAGCCACCAGGATTATCAACGAAGGTGTGAACGCCTAGTAATTGCGTAGGACTCCCTGCTGTAGTTTGCCTCTCAAACGCATGGAAACGTACTTGACACAGCATGCTCTGAGTGTACTTCCAGTTGATAAAAAAGGAGGGTTTGCGGTTTTCTCACACGATCAATTTAAAGAAAAGGCTAAAAGTGCTACTATGGCAGCTTTCAGCGAAAAGAAGAATATTTGAATTGAAAAAGCGAGAGCGAAAGCAATAGAACTGTGTAGGAGGGTTAATTTAGAAGGTCTACTTATCAGTATAAGAAAACGTAAAAGTGACAGTCTGAATGCATTCATTAGCGATAAAACGCATAAGGAAAGTGTACCCTTCCGAGTTATAGTGACTGGGAAAGACACATGGCAGAAAGCTGTAGCTGTGTATCTGCAAAGGGCATTATACTTGATTGACATATTTGACCCCTTCCTGACGAAAAGTTCGGAACAGATGATTTTCGTCAGGGAACAAAAAAACCTAGAGTTAAAAGCGTTTTCTGCTGAAGTAAAAGATCTGCCCTATTCTCTGCCACAATCAGCAATATTGACACGTGTTTGCAAATGTATTGATGAGTACGGTGCCGTTAAATTTAGCTCACAAGCGGGTACAAACGTCGACAATTTCTTGGAATTGCTTAGGTATTACTTGTCGTCAACTTCTGTAGAAAACAATGGTACTGTGTACCTGCAAAAACAAGGAGTACGCATTGGCTTCTGCTTAGTACCACTTTTGAGTACTTTGTTTTTAGGCAAATGGACACGGACCCATGAGGGCCCGTAAATGAATACATTGTTATGAACGTATTGAGATACGTTGATCACTTTTTAGTTTTAATCGATCACAGAACTGCCGATTTTACCACTCAATGTATTAGCGTGTGTAGCGTTTTTCGTGACTGTCTTAACCCACTTGAAGTGACTTTTGAAATGCCATGTGACGGAAGGCTCAGATTTCTTCACATTAACTTTCAATTCTCTGAAGAAAAGACATGCCGGCGTTACCAACCCAGGGCAAATAAGCCATTGCTACAGTTTCACTCCGCGCATACAAAATTTGTAAAACGAGACATTGCGAAGATATGCCTGAGTAAGGCACTAAAGAAGTCCGGCCAGTGCCTCATGGATGAAAGCTTCAGACAACAGGTTTCGAGGCTAAGCGATTCCGGGTACCCTAAGAGCCTCGTCCTGTCAGTTGCAGAAGGATTGCACAGGAAGGTGCCGGAGAAAAGATGCGAAGAGACGGATAGGGCGAGCTCAAGAAAGGAAAATTTTGCCGTCATTCCATACACGCACAGGTTCTCTCTCAGGATAAAAAAGATCGTGGAAAAATGGGGCACCAACGTAGTTTTCTCAGCACCCAATAGGTTGGCGAGTCTATACAGAAGCACTGGACCAGACAAGGGAAAAGCGAATGTATGCCGAACGAAGCATAGAAACCTATTTGTTGAATGCATCATGTGTGTTGTCTTCCTGATTCTAATTACTTATGGAAAGTGCTATATCAGACAGACCAGTAGATGCATAAATGATCGCTTGTGCGAGCACAATAACAAGGTAAACAGTGCTGTTCCTGAAAGTTTTCTTTTCCTTCATTGCCAGAGATGAAATTGCGCACCCAAATTCAAAGAAATGGTTAATATGAATAGAAGTAGCGGCAAAATGACGCGATTGATAATGGAGGCTGGCAGAATTTCAGCGCTTAGTGACGCGTGTGTGAGCAGTCGATCAGTGATATTGACAAATTAGGACATTGATTACATGTACCCGCGAGAAGCGTTTTTGTGGTTACGCATGGGAGAAAAATGAACAAAGAAAAAGCAAAAAAGTGGGAGAGGTATAGTGTTGTAATATGCTGAAACAATGCGCGTTCGTTATGATTCATGGTTGTGAGAGCTATGCACATGTGACGTATGACGTGGTGAAGTAGATACACTAGGGGTATCTGCGTGTAATAAACTGTTCTTTAAAGTTAGCGCTGTGTTCCCTTGAATGTGCCTTCTCTTGTTCGTGTCCTCTGTCTGCTCTGCCATAAATTATCATGCGATGGCTTCCGTTCAGAAGCACGCATCGGCACTGGCCTTGAAAGAAATAAAGGAGGTGTTTCCTTTAACGCAGAGCTTCATCTAACAATTCGGGCGTTCACAACTGCTATATGCACAGTATGAAGTGAGAATAATGCAGAAAGGATTTGCGTCTCTAATCCCTCAATTTAATGGTGACAGCAATGACTGGAGCACGCTACTAGCCAAATACAATTAATTTGTTGCCGGGCTAGTTGGTTCTTATTTTTAAGGAGATTTGATAGGAACAAATTCTACAATAGGATACGGTAAGAATAATTATGTAAGAAGGATCGTCCGTATTTTATCTTACTGTGTTGTGTGGAATTCGCGCATATCTATTTCGCTTGAAACTATATATATATATATATATATATATATATATATATATATATATATATATATATATATATATATATGGTTATTCGAAATGCTGAAGAATAGTCGCCGCAGTCGTGACCGAGTGCTTAACGCGATGGTCTTGAAATTCTGAAGATTTTGTTGATTCTATGTTGTAGGCAAGCGTGTCGCATTGTTCCTGTATATTGTATACCCCCTTTCGCGATCTTTCCGTTGGAATCTTTTTGTTGAATTTTCACCTGACGTCCCCTCTAAGTATTTTCTAATCAGTGTACATGATGAATAAACTGTTTGCATGAAGGCGCAAATACTGCGGCGCAGGAGGTGAACCGATGCACCTAGGCGACATCGACGGAGTGAGCCACGCGAACGCGCTAGTCGGTGACACGAGTCCTCAGCCACCATTGCCTCCGCGCACGGAACTCGTGGTGAATATCGACTCCATCGACAACTACTCGGCCATCATCGACGGCTGCTTCAAGTTCGTGGCGGGTGTCGCAGAGGGAGGCATATACGATCACTGGTACCCGATATTGGGCAACGTCGACTGGAACTCGACCAAGGCCCTAGAACAATGCGAGGCCTCACCTGTAGCTCGAGTGCTCAGGAGCTTGGGCGTGAAACCGAGTTGCGGCCCCTCCGGCGGCGCCGCTCCCATCGACTGCGGCGTTCGGGACCCCGCAAAGGCGTGCCAGCCCACCGTGGCGCCCTGCCTTTTCGACCTGCGCGAGGACCCATGCGAGTACAACGACGTCGCCGCCGAACGTCCCGAGGTGAGGCCCGTTCGGATGTCGACCGTTCCAAGCCTGTCTGGAGCCGAAACAGCGTATCGCAAACGTGTCTTGGCAATAAATCAATCACTTGGCTTGAAATTTGCGTTGAAGTTTCATATGCCAGTTTCAACTTACGAGGCAATATATGAATGCAAGCGTTGATCTATAGTTGGTGGTTCGCGGCATCAGTTCGCGCTTAACGACTCGCACTTTGGTTTTTGGGACAAGCCTGACAACTTTGTCCTGGGTGTTTTGAAATTTTGATGATTGCTCACCAAACGTGCAAACACTTTGCACCTCAGCTAAACTGCTACAAGATAACTCTACGTATTTAGGGCACCTTAGCTAATATTAGCCAAGGCGTTGTGAATGCTTTGCAATAGTCTTTTTCGCTTGATAAGTAACACAATATTCATGTTCGTGGTCTAATTTACAGATGACGGAACACCGTAATGCGTCTCATAGGCGTACACTGCACCAGGTGGGACACCCGAGTTCAAAGCACAAAGCTGTAGCTTGATTGAGACGCTTCCCTCAAATAAATCTCTGACTTTCTTATCTAAATATTGTGCAGGTCACTTGCTTTTCAGTCTGGAACATTATACACACATATATTTTGCCACTACATTCATGAGAAATCTCCATGTAACAGCTGCATCTTACCTGTACTTACCTAAGAAAAAACATGGAGGTTCAAGAATAAAGCTTAAGTTAAATTTAGGACAAAGCAGTGGGTCATGGAGTAAAAAAATATAGGTGTAATCATTAGGGGCAGAAATAGAGCAGAATAGGTCTGGCAACGAAGCGACATTGAGGACATCTTAAGCGAAATAAAGAAGAAGAAATGGGCACGGGCAAGGCATGTAGCGCGAAGTCAAGATGACCGCTAGTCATTAAAGAATAACAGACTGGATCGCAAGAGAAGGCGTTTAGGTGAGTAGAATATATTGATTAGAGCGCGTGGATTACGTGTACATTGGCGAGACATGGGAGAGGCATTATCACTGCAGTAGGCACAGTCAGGCTGATGATGGTGTTCGAGGTGATGATATGGTTTCTTTTCTGTGTTTTCTTTTTGAACAGTTGGTGAAGAGCCTGCTCGTGAAGCTACGACGTTACGAGGATACATCCATGCCTCCTGCCAACATTCCACACGATCCACTCTCAGACCCGGGACTTTACGGCAACGCTTGGATCCCGTGGCGAGAAAGCAACCGTGATATTTACTGAAAGGACCGAAAGTGCCTCACTTTTAAACTTCTTGTTTGTTTGTCTCTTTGTTTTCTGCGCCGTCGTCTGTGACCGAGTTGACGCTGTCCTCGTGCAGCTCAACATCCGCGGCCGTGGAATGGAGAGCTCAGGGCGGGGAAGCTGCTAGCGCCTTTGAAAGGGGCACATCATTGCGACGCTAAGGACAGCGAACAGAAGTTACGGCTGACTCTCAAGTGAAGATGATTTTGTTTTTTAAAAGTTTTTTGATCCTCTCTGGAAACGAGTCTAAACACGGCCGTATATGTATAGATTACCGCAGGAAGTGATATAAAATGACTTCCGTGCAGTCTCTGAGGCTAACAACTTGGACTCATCTCAAGAAGACTTTGTAGTTTTGTAGCTTCTGTCAATTTAGCCGCTACTTTGAGCATGCCCCAAACGCTGGACCATACTTGCGATGTAATTCGACACTTTTTTCTCGTATAATATTGTATACTGTTAGCTTATTTCCCGATATGATACGCTTACAAAATTAAGCGATAATAAATTGCATTCACTGCATTTTGAACTTTTTAATGTGACTAATATTTGTAAAGGCACTGAAATTTCAATTACGAAATATTTACTACTTTCAACCACACACACACACACACACACACGCACACACACACACACACACACAACTATGCACTAGTTTCTTGACGCGTGACACGTGCACTGCAAAGTTATTCTTTTCTTCCGGTCAAGCGCAAAACTTAGATCTAAACAGCTAACGCACCAGGTACTCTGCCCTAGGCGTTCTGTGAAAGTGAAGGGCCCCTCGAACTTCGAAAGTAGCTTCCCGCTCGAGCAGCTGTCACCCCATTTGCACTCACACCTCGTCTCCAATGTTGTACTCTAGGGCAAGTCGCTGGCGGCGGTCATAAAATCCTACAGAACCTTCGTATTTGGAAATCGATGTTATGCGAAGGCTGTGGAGGAAGGTGACCGCGTTGCAATTTTTTTATTGAGAGACACGTCATGAAATGACGCTAAATATATGTACAAATATAGCACGCAAACATATGTTGAAGAGTTGCAGATGTTTACATAGCTAGTTGTTAGCACATGTGCAACGATGTCAACTGGAACATGTGTATTAGCAACACCACAAGCTGATATGAAGCGCTGATGCTCACGAGGATGCTGGTCCTGGATACTGCTACATGAATAAACTTCATCGCATGGCAACTTACCACTATTGACGTATGTATAGTCCGACGTGACGGCTGTATCAAAGGAGTACATATGTAACGTTTATAAAATTGTGTAGGAAGCACTGCAACCACTATCGGCGTTTCACGGAGATCAGCGTTTATTTGAAAAGTAGTTCCGGCACCTGGCGTAGCTCTGTAGTAAAATGCTTCATTGCCACTCAGAATGCTTGGGTTCAATTCCAGCTGGGACCCTAACATTCATTCTTTGCATTCGTCGGCTCAATGCTACCGATGCCGGGTATTTCTAAGCGCTCACGTGTTAAAATACCCATGTGTGTTCTCATCGTTTCTGGGTATAGATACTAAGTGTCAATCACCTGTGGCACAAACCGGCATACCAGCGGCACATACCCGCCCATGGGTGTGTGCCACTGTCTGGCGGGAAATGTTTGACGACGTACGCGACGGGGTTATGACATTATTCATGTCTTGATCAGCGTGTAATATTCGTCTAACCATCTTACCCTCCAGTGCTAATTTTGATTCGCGCCCAGTTAAGGAGGTGACCACGACAGCACCCACACGTAAGCGGCTAGATAGATAGATAGATAGATAGATACGTTCAAAGTCACCGAAGGTCGCAAAGAAAGTCTTTGCATTTGATAGCGCTTCTGTTTTACTTGTGCTTGTGTGGCTGTTTTTCTCGCCGCAGCTCTGAGCTTATGACAGTCGTCTGTATAGTTGTCGTAGTGTGTTACGTTAACACGAACGTCCAACCTGAGGATTGCTTCCAGATGAGGCAGCTTTCCATATACAATTTACTTTGGTGTCACACTAGTTGACGTCTGCAGCGCCATGTTAATTGCATAGTCAGCCGCCCGAAGATGGACATCCCAGTCGGCCTCTCCTCTCTTGTCGACTTTAGTGCATGGAGTGAGTCTCGCCTGAATACTTTGATTATTGCGCTCAGTAAGGCCGTTTGGTGAGGATGCAACGAAGATGCGTCATCGTGCTTTATACCTGCCTTGGAAAGGTACCTTCGTAGTTTCCACCTGCGAAACATCGTTTCACGGTCCGATATCTGTCTCTTTGTCAAGCCATGCCTTCATAAAATCTTCAGTTCAAGAAATCGATCAAACAAACGGAGTTAAGTGATGACACGGCTACCACTTCAACGAACTTCAATAAGTAGACTACAGCTACAATGATATAGCGGTTTCCAGCAGTGGTGGTGGGGAGTGTCCTGGTATAGGCAATGCCCACCGTATAAAAGATCTGGTCGGGTATCTCAACAGATGTGAACTGTCCAGGCTGGCACCCCGCAAGTTACTCAAATTGCTGACACGGTTCGCAACTGGCGACGTAAGTGCGTGCAGTGCTCTGTATTTTTGCCACAAGAAACATTCTTATAATTTACGAAGCGGGGCTCGTTGTCCGATGTTCTCTGCTACGGGGTCATCATAAATAGCCCATACTGTATCGTTGCGAAAGCATTTAGGAACGGTCATAAGGTATCTTTCTTGCAAGAGGTCTTCATGCCACTGACGATAGCAAAGTACATCATTGCGTATCGCAAACAATTTGTTTCCGTGCCCGTTACAGATGCAATGATTGGCATCGAGTGCTCGGCCTCTTCTCAGGCTTTGGGCACGTGACAAGGCATCGGCGATGTTATTAAAGACCCTATAGCACGGTGACGCACGTCGAAGTCATATTCCTAAAGTGTGATAACCCACCTAGCATACTTATGCTTGAGCTGTTGCTGGGAAAACATCCAAGTTAAAGCAGCATTTTCAGTTACTACGATGAACTTGCGCCTGAACAGATAACGACGGAGTTTATCGTCCACGCTCCACACCACTGCCAGACACTTCAGATCATTGAAGTGATAATGGCGCTCGGTATCGGAGAGTTTCGGCTGGCATAACGGACGATGTGCTCAATGCTGTCAGCATCCCCCTGAACTAGCACTGCCCCTAGACCGACTTGACTAGCGATGGTGTGTACTTTAGTGGTTCATTCATCATTGAAGTGACTTAGTACTGGGAAGGCAGTGAGCTTTTCTTTTATCCTCCGAAAAGTGGTTTCTTGAGCAGTGCCCCATCAATCTGGACGCCCTTTATAAGGAGATCGCTCAGGGGAGCCGCAATCAAAGTGGAGCGGGGAATGAACTTTGCAAATAAAATGCCATATCCATGAAAAACTGAATTCGCTGCACGCTAGAATTGGGACAAATATCACGTGCGTGACGCCATAGACATCCAAAAGTGATTTGATCTTCCAGTTCATTCAAGGCCAGCTTCCAGGGTGGCGTGCGTGGTGGTAGGACTTGTTCTGCTGATAGCGTTATTGACTTGGATAAATGAGTGCACCATGAAGGCTTAAGAAGTTCATACCAAGGATCATGTCTTTCGAGCTTACCTGTAGTACTACGAAGCTCAGTCTGAGTCTGAGTCTTTATTTCAGACATGCATGCAAAAAATACATGACTGAGAAGGTGGGAAAAAAGGCACACAGTCGCGGCTTGACGTTGCTCGCTTCCCCCGGATACATAAAAAATGCGGTGTGCACGAAAACAGAAGTAGCACAGGCTAATGTGTAGCATAATAAACAAGAACCTAAAAGCAGAAAAAACTCGGTGCACAATAAAATGGGAATACTACAGAATATATCTCCACGTATATTCGAATAAGGTTCCGTTCTTAAAACATAAATCAAGTGGTGGGGAAATGCACACAGTAACAAAATAATTTTCAAAGAGAGTTAATAAAGGAAAGTTCGCGTATAGAGGTGTGATAAAAGTCAAACTTGCGAAGCAAAGAAGGCAATGTATTGCTTAGGGTTTGAAAACCGAAGTTAGTCCGTGGGTGAGGCACAGACCAATACTCGTGGTGCCTTGTAGGTAGTAAGAAATGTTGGTGTGGATGTTAGCGACATCACATAAGAACAATATGCTGTGTTCCATCTGGGATTTGTAGAGCTGTAAAAGACGATGATGGTACATGTTGGTTAAATGCATGATACGATAGGTGGTAAACAGGGGTTCAGAATGCGTTTTGTAAGGCACGTCAGCTTGTGGGGTAAATCCGGTATTACGAAACTGCTGCTATGCACCATCGGGGGAAATGTTATGCCCTACAGGTATACCATGTTAGACAGCCTGAACTGGTATACCTCTTGGTTTAAAAGGAACCCTGCTTCATAGAGTCTGCGTAGCACTTCGTTTAAATTGCGCAGGTGTGAGTCCTCGTTGGAGCCAAGGATGAGTATAACCATCTAAATAAACCACGCTGGCTTGGTTCCTCAGTGAGCTACGGAATTGATCGCGTGCTAAAACATGCTAGGGACGGAGTCCAAACGGCATGCTATTGAATTCGTATAGGCCTGATGGAGTGCGAAGGGTTGTCTTACACTTATCCTCTTTAGCAACGCAATCTGCCCTGTGCGTAAATCGAGTGACGAGGAGCGCATTTTCTTTTCCTCCGAAACACTACAACAACTAAAAATTTACGCGAAACTGGTACAACTTGGCTGCATGTTTTCGCAATTATACTCCCCCCCCCCCCTCAAGGGCCACATGTATCTTGTATAATACTAGAGAGCCACCTCAAAGCATGTACTCTGGGAGGGTGAAACAGTTGAGAAGAGAATTGCACGACTCCCCAGATGAACTGCAGGCACAATGGAGACTTGCACTGACTAGCTCAGATCCCCACAGCCAACTGATTTATTGATATGTAGGGTTTAACGTTCCAAAACCACCATAAGATTATGAGAGATGCTGTAGTAGGGCTCCGGAAATTTCGACCACCTGGGGTACTTTAAAGGAGCACTCACATCGAATTTCAACATCGAGATGTGCCCATCATTCGATCGCTTGGTATGCAGACGTCTTCTTGGCTAGATTTAAACGGCATCCGTCGCGTGGAAGTTATTTTAATTTGATGTCAAACAGCGTAGCTAAAGAAAAAGAGCAGAAAATAGACTGCACTACGACATCGACACGAGTGCTAAGTTTTCGGTGTAATATATTATAAAAATACCATCCTCAGACACGATGTGCTAGTAACAATGAGGTCGACTATCTGAGTGTGTTTGGAGCCGACTCCCGACCATGCTCTCGCTGATGGCCCTCGTTGCTCTGTTGAAGCGTGCGTACGATTCATCGTGTCACATCGAATGATTTGACATGTGCTCTACAGCGTGAGTACGATCATTAAGAGTGACAATACGTACAAGAATGTCGGGGAACCACTGCGCAGTGAAAACCTGGGCGTCGAGGCGCGGAAAAAGCGGGAATCGCGGGACGTTTCATGCGTTTCCGAGACACGAACCTCAACGCAGCCAGTGGGTTAACTTTGAACGCGCCGATAGACCGAGGGACTGGACGCCTAAGAAGAACAACTGCATTTACTCGCTTCACTTTGAACCGAGCTGCTACAGGGTAAATCCTGTGTAGGCGAACGAGTTGGGTTTTATTAGCAGTACCAGGCCCTTTCTCGAGGCCAGGGCTAAAGGGAGAGGGGATCAACGAGTTGGCGCTACTTAACCTAGCCACCGGAATACGCATGGAGGGGCTTACGCTGACATCATCAGAGACCTAGCTGGACTGACTGCACGTGCGCTCCTAGCAGATGAAATGCCAGTGTGCGTGACGTCACCATTTTTTGTGAAAGAAGCATCAGCTTTGCAGCGGCCTCGAAGTGGCTGCGAGGTAGCGCTGACCGCACTACAATTTAGTGAGCATTCGACTCATTTTGAACTACGTTCGATAGCGGATAGAACAGTTTTACAAATATTCATTTGTACGTCAGACGCGTTTTAGGTCGCGAATCACTACCGGGGAGTCGATAGCTACTTGTTGACGCAAATATCTTCACATGAAATAATTTGATGTTATTGCTCCTTTAACGTGCACCCAAACCTGAGCACAACAGGCATACATCATTTCAGCTTCCATCGAAAATGCAGCCGCCGAAGCCGGGATTCGATCCCGCGAACTGCGGGTCAGCAGTCGAGTACCTTAGTCACTAGACCACTGCGGCGGTTCCACAACCAACTTTAAAAAATGTAGCCATTTCGGAAAGCTCCTGAGATACAGTCCTCCAGTTTGGTCTATACAAAAGCAAGTGATTTGCGGAATATTTCTTAAAGCTGCTGCACTCACTAATGACTTTGCCAGTAAACATACTAGTTAAATTCCCTTTTTCCACATTTTGAGAGCCATCAAATTTTCACCCTAAAGCCATAGCATGTGCAAAAAAGTGCTGCGAATTCAGATGAAGATAGCTGCGAATTCAGATAGCTGCGAATTCAGATGGAGAGTTTGTACAGGATGTAGAACTCCGATCTCCAGTTAAAATTTCAGGTGTTACGCCAAACCTCTAAAATGTGTTCACGGTAGCTAGTGGCGTTGCGCTCCTGTGATTTATTTATTCTAATGATGAGGTTGCATTCATTGACCAAGTGAAAATGAGAACACACGACACACCTCGGGATCTTACTGGCCCCTAGGTATCTGAACTGATCCCAAAACGTCATACAGTTCACCACCTTAACTTGGCGAGTGACTGCAACTTCATAATCACGTTATGTCCCCACATAAACTGCCGTCAACTCCTCGTCTACATGTTGACATTATTTTCACAAATATACATTGGTAGTGCGTGCATTGATGTGTAGTGAACTTGATGAGTGCATTATTGAGAGGATTGTTAACTCGACCAAGCAGGAAGAGGATTTGTGCAGACTACTAACTAGCACTCAAGTCACTGATGTATTTCTTATTTCATTGAATGGCATATGCAGGCAAGCAAAGCAGTTACCTTTCATTGCTGTTCATCTCACTGAAATGCTAAGTTCATGCTTCTTTGCAGCATTCTATGGTGTTCATTAAAATATTACTTTAATTAAAGCGCAAAACCTGCAGCACACTGTCTGACTAACATTAACCCCAAGAGCAAGAGCGTGTATAGGAATACGAAGCGGAATGATGCCTTTTCGTGTGAACAAAGGGCACTGGCAGCTGTGATAACTAACAATAACCATAGCACTGCAGCCGAAATTGCAGACAAAACTTACCTTTTTGGCGTGCTTCGACAACGGCAAGTCGCCATCTGAAGTACAGTGCTAGAAATGATTTAGGTGAGCGAACAACAGAACTACCGGCTCCGCAACTAGCTTTGGTTTTCCAAGTGGCCTGAGAGATGACGCTGGAAACGTCGACCAGGTCGAGGCAATTGAGTGACTTGACACCCGCTCACATTCATCAAGTGGTCGCAGCGTCACTAGGTGCACAATGGCTGGAGGATGCGCCTACTGTTGCACCCATTTCGCTAAACAGTGGGCATATAGCTAATATGAAGAATATAGCAATGACTACTGTACTTCATACAAGACTTTATTGTCACATTCAGTCCGTTGATGCGTTCATTGAGGCAACGCACATCTATCTCTGAAATGTTTACTACTGTGGTGATTATATTTTGAAACAAGCAGAATACAGGAATATCTCATTGCTTTCTATTTTTAACGCACCTAAAAGTACCAAGTTATAAAACTTCAAGAATTGGTAATGCATACCAGATATCTAACCCTTTATTTTTATTTTATTTTCAATACTGCCAGCCTCATTTCGAGACCAAAGCAGGTGGCCATACTGATAACACCACGAGTGCAGCAAAATACTTGCAGTGCTGAGTACAATGACAAATTTTTGTTTTCTCTAATACAAATTATATATACACCGTGAGAATCAATGTTAATACAATCTAAAGCAACCTAAAGTAGTCAGTAAAAACAATTTGCATAAATATGGAACTTTATATTTTTCATGGTCGGGGCTTATTTTCTATCGCGTCCCAAAAGGTTGATGAGGATTCTTTGCTTCCTACTGTTGGATCTAAGCTGTTTCACTCCCTTACTGCTGTAAGAAAAAATGAGTATTGAAACCAGTTGGAGTAGCAGAAGTATTAAGTTAACATTTTATCGTGTACATTATGCGATATCAGGGATATAGAGAAGGTGATAGATTTGAAAGAATTTTTGTTGAAGCGGTTGGGCAGAAGGTTATCCATGAATTTCATACGAGCTTGTTTTTTTCTGACTGCCAGTGTGTCTAAGCCTGATGATGCTAAATGTTCAGCGGGTTAGTCAGTACATTTATTTTGTTATGTGTCAACCGTATCGCTTTTCTTTGAACCTATTCTAGTGTATTTATGTTTGCAATATTGTGAGGGAACCAAACAGTGCCAGCATATTCTAGCACTGGCCGTGAAAAGGTTGTGTAACTGAGGAGTTTCATAGGAGTGGGAGCAGACTTCAAGTGCCTTTAAGAAAGAACAACTTACCGGTGGCTTTGGAGGATATGTTGACAATGTGTTTATTGCACTTGAGGTCCGATACTAGAGTAGGTCCTAGGTATTTGTGTTCATAAACTTTATTTAGTTCAGTGTCACTAAGTTAGGAAGTATATTCTGATGGGTTCTTCTTTTCTGTCACCGTCATTGACACAGATTTGCTAGTAATAATGACCTTTTCCACTGTTCACACCAGGCGTTTATCATGATGAGTTGTCTGTTAGGATGAGGTTGTCTTCGTAACACAGTATTTCTTTATAGATAATGCAGTCGTCTGTGAATAAGTTTTGTTGAATACCGTGTTAGTGATAGCGTCGTTCATATAAATTAAAAACCGTAAGAGCCTCAACACCGAGCCCCATGGTACACCACAGGAGATGGGAACAATGTCGGATGATGATTAATTGAAATGGACAAATTGCAAATGCTGGGATAAACAAATTGTCAATCCAAGCAGAAATATTCACCGTGCCAGTTATTGCCTTTAGTGTTCCTCTTAGCTTGTTGTGACACACATGATTTAAAAGTTTGTTAAAGTCCCGGAATATAGTATATGTGCGGCGACGATTGTCAAGTATATGTGCGAGGCCGTGAAAAACTTCCGTTAATTGCATCACTGCTGACATCCTACGTCTAAATCCGTGTTGGCTAGGTGTTAGTATGAGATTTTTTTTCAATACATACTGCCAGGTGTTTTAAAATTACATGTTCTAGGATCTTGCATCATGTACTGATAAGAGATGGGTCGGTAGCTAGAAAGAGAGATTATATCACCTGATTTATGATTTGGTATCACCTTTGCTTCCCTCCAGTCATTTGGCACACGTTCAACTTTTCAAGTACGGTGACGTTAAACTTCGCAACTACAATTAAACAACTGCATGCTAGTGTTGTTTGGCTTTGGTAAAGATATTAAGCCCAGCAAGAAACTAAAGACACAGGTGCACCCTTTCCGGCACAAAGGGCAGGGTAAGTTGGTGCAGCGCCTCCTCCTCGCCGGTTCCGTCATGGAAGCAAAAGAAAAACCAAGGACAGACAAAATGGCGCTTGGACTACCAAGGCTACCAATCACGGGGGTGAAAAGGAGCCGGCACGGCGAAACGAATGGCCCTATTTAGTTACTTTAAGGGACTTTACAGCAACATATCATTGGTCCGCTAGCATTACGGCATATGACAGCTTTATATTTGGCAGCGTTGGACCAAACGTACCCGTTTTCCTAAAAAGTATCAATATAACACGTGCTGCCGAGAACTTTGGCTGTGGTACGACGATGATGTTCGTGCTTGAGAGCACAAGTAGAGGGACTGCAGTGCTAGGGCCCCTTGCGTATGACGTCATGTGAATACCTCCTATATAGACGGGCCTTTTCCCTGTAGTGGGCATAGTCAGGTTGATGATGATGAATACCTCCTATATGCTAGAATAAGACAATATTTATTAGATAACGATTATATGTAAGCACAGAACATAGAGAAAGAAATCCTTGTTCTGTAACCATATTTTTTCTAAAGGTGGAATCAATTACTTTTTCACATGGTCAAACAGAAAAGTGTGGCATTCTATTATTACTATATCACTATTATTACTATTTCAATTCTATATTAATATTTCACTACTGCATGCTCACTTTTTTTTCTGGACGTGGTGGTTGGCCCTTGTATTCACCCCAATTGAAAAGCCTTGAAAACAAATGTTTCGATTTGAAGTCACCTGCTAGCATTTGACAGTGTGCTGCTGCTGATGATGGCGGCTTGTTACGGCTCTTCTATAAGCCACTGTGGTAAGCGATTGCTTCATCCACAGTGCGATTGCTTCATCCACAGCTTACATGCACAGACACCAAGTGACTTCCCTTTCATGCTGCTCTGACTGCTGCAATAAAAAAAAAAACTTGATGCTTTGAACCTTGGAGAGGGAGGGACACACTAGTATTTTTTTTGTAAAATTACCTTATACAGTTGTCATGTTGAGCAGTAAATCTGGTTTGTATGTGTAAAATAGCGTGGTAGAAGAGTAAAATAACAATCATGCTATGGAAACCGCACAAGTTTTTTTTACTTATCACAAAGTGTTCAGCCATATTTCTTCACTATCATCAGACACAGCATAAACAACAAGTACACAAAGTAATACAAATCCTAAATAGATACCTCGCTTCTCTATAAAATGATGAATAAAAGAACAGTGGGTGCTTCAGTACTTTACAAAAAATATAATATTTATGGCGTAATGGGTGCCCTGCGACTTTACCGCTAGTTATCCCGGTAGGGGTTACAACGTGTTCTATAAAGCTACTTTTCAGTTTTCGATGTGACTATGCTGCACGTTTCGTGCACGCGTGTATTTTTTAATAAGAATATTGGCCGTATGGAAGCTGCAGGCTTAGAAAACAGTCACAAATCTTTATCAACTTCTCCCAAAATATATATCGCAGACATTTGCACCCCACACTTCGCCGTTTATTACCAATTTCAGCTCCAATAACCAAACACAATAGCTTGTCGTCACAGGTATTTCAAGTAAACAAACTAAATAGCAATACAGCGGTATACTGTCATTGAAGTTGGCTTCCTGTTTACATACGATAAGTTTAGTACTTTGGTTCTATAGATTAACATGACAAAAAAATTGGCTATATGGTCTTGTTTTGTGCAGAACTGATAAACAAATGAAATCGCCATGTTCTTGTGCACGTAAACATAATAACATGTAGCTTTGGGTTGACATGTTGACATCTTTGACATGTTGGCCGAGTTGGTCTTTTCTTCATTGCCGTTGTCCACAGGACCTGTCCCATATTGACAAACCCAATCGACAAATATTCAATATGTTTATACCGAACTCAGAGGCTGTCATACATGATAGAGACCAATCTGCATGAGAGATCACTGAGCACCATATTCTTCCATACTGTGTTCATCTCTGGAACCCCACAACAATAATGTCAGAAAATAATACAAGTGTTTTAAAGTGGCTTGCTATTTCTATCAAATTGTATTAAATGAAGGTTCGCTGTTCATTACATGTTTACCTTTTGCATGGATAATAACTACGTTTACGGAGAAAACCGCCGGGCTTTAAATAAAGTTTATTCATTCATTCAAAGCTCTGGGATGTTCCTTGCCTAAACCTAATGACGCCGTTTCTGTAACAGTTCACCCACACAACAAAATAAATTACAGAGACACCTGCAGCAGCACTGTTGTTGATACGTGTTGATAATGTAACAAATGCAACCAATTCTTTTGCTACGGCATGCCGTGAGAGACACAGCTCAATGACTTTGCAAAGTCGCAGTCTGAACCAGGGCGCAACACGTATACATAATCAAAGTCGCTAAATGCGGTGGCCATAGCGCTTGGTGCTATTACCCGACGACTACTTCACGAACGATGTTGATTCTTATCACATAGTGTACAGTGCGGATATCACCAGTCCTCTAATTCACGGGGCAAACTTTACGACACCAGAGCAATGAAATGGCTTAGAATACTTGGAGTCCCAAAAGTACGTCAACAGCCGTCTCGCGAACCAATGACGGGTGAAGTGCGTTGACGTCGCGCCAAAGCTAGTAAAGCATGTCAGTTATTGGCGGTTTTTTTCAGCTATGCTTAAGTTAGTGATAGGGTGCAATCAATCGCTTATGCGGCACTGAGTCGATCGCACTTTCTTGTCGCTGTTCACAATATCGGTGGCAAAGTTAACAAAACGTTTCTCGTGTCTGTCACGCCTGATGTTGTGCTCGCAGTATCTAATCGCGTGTGCAGAGCATTTATTTATCTTACTGTTGTTGTCATGACCACCACTCACAGGTATTCACTGAAGAGCCCCTCCAGCCGTGGCTGACGGAGAAGTTCTGTGCGCGCACTGCACACGTGCATAGTAGACCTCGGTGAGGCGTGCACACACGCTGGAGCAGTGTGAATCGCAGACTCTGTCATATGACGCCTATTAGCCCATGTTTTCGTGACTGATTCTGCTTCATCTCATAGCTCTGTGCTATGACGACAGTCGCGCTTCTTCGTGAAGTGACTGTAGTTTGACTTTCGGCACCACATAGAAACTTGATAGATTTGATTGATTGATATGTGGGGTTTAACGTCCCAAAGCCACCATATGATTATGAGAGAAGCCGTAATGGAGGACTCCGGAAAGTTCGACCACCTGGGATTCTTTACCTTGCACCCAAATCTGAGCACACGGGCCTACAGCACCTTTGCTTCCATCGAAAATGCAGCCGCTGCCACCGGGATTTGATCCCGAGAACTGCGAGTTAGCAGCCGAGTACCTTAGTCACTAGACCACCATGGCTGAGCACTACATAGAAGCTATACCCGTTGAAAATTTGGCAAGATTCTATTTAGCGTCTCATACCCCAGCTGCCAGACTTTGGGGTGGTTGTTACCAGACTGCCCCCAGATTTTGCAGAGAAATTTGCCTCCGTAGTTGTGTCTTCTCTGTGATGATCTGGTGTCGTCGTTGGTGTATTTTGCGAGTGCGTGAGCTGCGTTGGCCGTTTCAATTAACGGAATGAACGTACAACACGCATTGCAGAAGTCGGGGCGCGTTCTCTTGCGGTGTACGCTGCTGTTGTTACGAGCTGCGTCGGTGGCCGCAGCAGACCCAGTACGTAGCGTGGAGCTGGGTGTTGGTCGTCATTCCGCAGGCCACGGGGGCGTTCAGAACTCCAGAAAGCTGAGGCACAGGGACCGGCGTAGAGGAAAACCTAACAAGACGTTTATTTGCATTATGTTAGACAGTAACGTCCGAACGACGACTCTTCTCGCGACTCTCTCCTGTCTCCAGTTGGCGGGCTGCTCCCGCGGCCTCGCCGCGCAGTTCCGAAGATAGGGGCGGAATGTCACTTCGGGGAACCAACCACTTATGGAGAGCCCAACACAAGACAAGTATCCCTTCACGCACTTGGCACACGCACGTGGCACATGCGTGGGGACTGGGGGGCGACCACGCAGGAGGAATTCACGGCAGTCGCTCCTATAGCACACAGTCGGCCATTCCAAAGCATCCGCGCGTTCCAGTGGGGCCCGCTCGTAGCCACTGCCCCACAGGCGAAGCGCACAGCCGAGACAAAAACAGCCAGTGCAGGTGACAACCCGTACCCCATAAAAGAATGTTCGAGATGACGGAAAATCATGCTTGCGAGCAGCTGGCCCAAGGACTTCGTTAATGCTTTGTAACAGCTTCCCGGCAGCCAGCCGAGACCTCGACTTAGAAAGGTCATCCACCTTTGTGAGGAGAGGTTGATGAAGACAATGCTAGTTTGCTGAAGCCGTGGACACCTCGATGCGGCTCTGCTGCCCTCCTCGGCAACCCTCCGTGATCTAGAGCCTCTGGTAGCGTCGTCCAAAATCGGATAAAGACTCCTGCTCTGCTGGCCAACATTCCTTCTCGAAAGACAGCACCCGTGTCCACCACGCGAGAAACACAACCGCCAAGCAGGAAAGCGCCCATACTCTATTCCTGATACCCACCAGGCTTTTACTTCATCCAAAACGACTTGTTATTTATTACAATAGCAGTAGCGATTCCAACAACCCAACCTAAAATAGGCTGCTCAAATTCACAAACACGTGTAGTGATAAAGCACAAGTACAAAAAAAGCAATTGTAAACCTATCACACAAAAAATGGAACCTTAATACCCAAGCCAGATTACCTGACGCCATCAAGATCTCTAGAAACAACGACTTAAGTCGTCAGCGTTGCCATTCGATTTGCCTTTCTTGCTACGACTTTTGGAAGAGTATTGTTGCAATGGCAAGATCCAGCGAAGTAGCCGGCCGTTCTTAGGCGACATCGTTTGGAACCACGTGAGGGGACAGTGGTCCATCTCGATAATAAACTCTGATCCCGCGAGATAGCATGCGAGCTTCTGAACCGCTCATACAACACAGGCGCATTCTTTCACTGAAGTGCTATACGCTTCCTCCCTTACTGTAAGTTTGCGGCTTGCATATAGCACGGGATGTTCCTCTCCTGCGTCGTTTCTCTGACACATTACGACGCCCATGCCGCAGTCACTTGCATCGCACTGAACCACGAAGGGTCTAGCGTAGTCGGGGGCTTGAAGTAAAGGTTGGCTCATGATCGCATTTTCAACGCTAAGAATGCCCTCGCTTTCTGTTCGCCCCGCTCCAGGATCTGAGGTTCGGTTTTTCTAAGAGCACCAGTAAGCGGGCTGGCAAGCTCTGAATAACGGGGAATGTAATGCTGGTAGTACCTTGCTAATCCTAGGAACAACCACACATCCGTCTTTGTCCGGGGCTGCGGAAAATTATTAACTGCCGCCAACTCTACATCGGAAGGTCTGTGGTGACCTTGCCCCACAATGTGACCCAGGTAAGTAACCTCTGCTCGGCGAAGTTGGCACTTCCGAGCCTTCATGGTCACACCTGCTTCGCGGAAACGTTGAAGCACTGCTTGCAAGTGGGTGAGATACTCTGACCATGACCCTAAAAATACTGCTACATCATCCAGATAAGGTAGGGTGAACCCCTCTAAACCCCGCAATACCTTGTCCATGAGAGCCCAGAAACAGTAGGGGGCATTGTTTAAGCCGAACACCTTAGGGCAGTATGTTCCTATGGGAAAAATAAACGCCGCATATCTGCTGGCCCTTTCGGTCAGGGGCACATGCCAATAATTCCCAACGAGGTCGAAGTTAGAGATGTACTTAGCACTGCTTACTGCTTCAATTTTTTCCTCTATATTTGGTATGGGGTAGGTCTGATCCTTCGTTATAAGATTTAACCTTCGGTAATCAACACATGGTCACGGATCTTTCCTAGGAACCTCTAGTAATATAAGCGGAGAGGTATAATCGCTTTCACAAGCTTCAATCACAGCAAGCTCGAGCATTCTTTTAATCTCGGCCTAAATAATGGCGCACTGACGCGGCGACACTCGATACGCCTTTGACCGCACGGGCTGAGTGGCCGTAAGCTCTAAGTCATGCACTACCAAATTTGTTCGGCCCAGTTTCTCCGAGAACATGTCCTCATATTCTATCAGGAGGCTTTCTAGAACACGCTTCTCGTTAGCTGTGAGCTCAGCTACCTCAACCATGGCCTTGAGCGTTTGACCAGCATTATCCTCCTTTCTTTCCGCTCCCGAAAAGAGGAAGTCTAGTGGTGGCTCTTCGGGCACGTTTACCGCCATGTTTACGACAATTTGTTTCTCTCGATACGGTTTCAGCAGATTTCTGTGGTAGATATGCTGCGTCTTACGTCTACCTGGCATCCTTACCAGATAGTTTTGTGTCGGACAGCTTTTGAACGACTTCCGCCGGACCTTCCCATTACGCATCTAGCTTATTTTTTGTGAAGGTTTCAGCCGCATTACTTGATCTCCAGTAGCACATATTCAACCGCTGTAGGGTCTTCTGCTCGACCTTCCCATGACTCACGAAGAATACGGAGTGGGGAAGGCAGAGAGCGACCGTAGACCAATTCTGCCGGGGTAAATTCAGTGGCTTCATGGGGTACAGTCCTGAGCGCAAACATGGTTGCTGGCAAGCACACATCCCAGTCTACTTTGCGCTCGAAGCAGAGTGCTCGAAGGACGGGTTCCATTACCGAGTGCAACTTTTCTACTGGGTTTGACGGGGGGGGGGTGATACACCGAGCTGTGGATTAATCGGATTCCGCAATTCTCTAAGAAAATTCTAGTCAGTGCGCTCGTAAAAGCGGTCCCTTGATCGAACTGTATTTCAGCGGGAAAACCCACGCGTGCGAAAATAGACAACAGCGCGTTTACCACTTCTACCGAGCTCAGTTCGTTTAAGGGCACTGCCTCAGGAAACTTGGTCGCGGGACAAATTACTGTTAAGACATGACGGTAACCGGATGTTATTGTTGGAAGAGGCCCCACTGTGTCGATCGCGAGTCGACGAAAAGGCTCAGTGATCACCGGCACGAGCTTCGTTGGGGCACGAACCTTATCCTCTGGTTTTCCTACACGCTGACAGGTGTCGAAGGTTCTGACAAAATTCTCTATTTCGCGGAAACAACCCGGCCAATAGTA